>CM046369.1:16321698-16583949 GCA_025413025.1 Ficus hispida | reverse complement strand
TAACAATGTCTCCGATGTCATTCATCCATTGAATATAAAAATGAATCTTCCACTCGCCATTACTGATTTGGGACGATTTTGTCACGCGATTGTTTTATTTTTTTTTTTTTTAAATTTTTGGTTTAGTTTCTTAAATAACTCCGGAACAATGGCCCTACCAAAGAGACCCGGGTTCCTTCACTCCACACGAAAAGAGCAACAACGGCTAGGTGCTTCTTTTCATTTCTTTTTACTCGTAATGGTGCAAAAGTGTCACAAGTTGTCGTAAACATTATGTTTGTTGTGTTTTATTTTATCAATGATACAAGCTATTATTACTTTTATTTTTTAACTTTACTTTCATGTTAAATTTTGATAATTTGATTAGTCACATTATGTTTATTTCAATTTGATTTTTAATAATGTTAAATTTATGAAATTTTCATCATTAAATGTTAAAGAAAACAGCATTTACGATGACAATAAGTCATCGAAAATAATAAACCACAAATCATTATTTACGAGGACCATATCTCAAAATGTCGTTGCAAATAAACTGTCTGCGGTGATATGAACTTAACAATAAGCATGAGAGCAAGCAGGAAAGGACTGTTACAGCACATGACAAAGCATTTAAAGCTACTAGAAGAAAGGCTCGTCTCCAGCTTTTTCAGGTAGTTTATTTTCCAAATGTTTTCCTGAATCCAGTGTCCTATACAAGCTGCCTAAGAGGTAACTTAACAATATATGATTTTGAGGCCTACCTTATTTGTAGAGAATTTTTTGAGGAGCAATTTAGTGTATAAAGGCAACAATTTTGATTGAAATTCATATCCTTTGCTTGCTAATTTTTGCACGAGTATGTTAAGTGCAAAGGCTTTCGGACATTTTTGATCACTTTGATAATTGTATTCGTTTGAATAGTTTTAGTTGGGCCGACTCTCGAATTGATTAATCTTCCAAGCTCTTCCCTTTAGAGAGAGAGAGAGATTTCACATCCAATGGCCCCAAAGGAGGCGGCCTTTTCTTGTCCAGCAAAAAGTGGGGTACCGGACAAGAAAGTAGCACTATATATACATATAACAAAAAAAGTAAACCAAAAAAATATTGGTCTTATTCTATCCGTATTTAAGATGCGTATAACATGAAAGAGTCGTAGAGGCAGAGCCCTTCTTTTCTACATCTTTTAAGGATTAGGTTGTAGATACTTTCTATCTTTCTTATAGATATTTTTCCTTGAAAATTCTTTGCCCATGAAAAGAAGAAAAAGATGTAGAGCCTTCATCATGAGCATGACTCTGATCAGTGCCCGAGAAATTTCCTGTTTGAAAATATTTTTTCTTGAAATATAATTTCTCGGGCACTTTAGTTACTGAGAAAGGCTAAATGAATATCTTAAATTTGTTTATTTCTAATAAAAAAAATTGTGTTATGACACTACAGGGACATTGGAATAATAATTGGAGTGTTTTGTAGGTTAGAATTGTTACGTATGTTTGATTGAAGTGTGAATTGGAAATTATAAACTGTGAAATAGAAAATTTAGTAAAAATTTAAAATGTGTTCAAAAAGAAAAATATACAATACAAATCTTATTTTGTTACTCTAGTTATTCTGAGTATTTTTTTGTTTTGTTTTTTGTTCTTTTAAATATCTCATATCAACTTGCAATAAAAAAAAGTTTTGGATTTCTAAAGTTTATATATTCATAAAAATTTAAAGGAAAAAAAAAGATATATATTTAGTAGTTTTAAAATTTAAAGGAAAAATTCCAAACAGCACCTACGTCTAAGATCTTACAATTGACCCTAATATGGCGCAGTTTTAGTTGTTTTTAAACTGAAGAAATATAGATGATTTCTAAAGCACCACATTGACAACTACAAACCACAATATTTCAAACGTGGTTTTTTCTTGTTGTACCATCAATAATCTTAAATGTTCAATATCTTACAATTGAAAGGCTGTTATTTGTTTTCATTTCTTTTCTGGTTTGTCTTTACTTGGATTATGAATTTCTTCGTTTCTGTTTTCATATTCTTCCCTTTTTCGTTTAATAAATTGAGATATAGTGAAATAAAAAGAAAAAAGATGTTAGTGACAAAATTTTATGTCTTAATTTTTCTTTTAATAAATTTGATTTATGGTCCAACGAAAAGAAAAAAGATGTTAATTATAAAACGGTGGGTTGGAAGCACTTTTATTGGTTCACGTCTCCATAGTACATTTTAGTACACCACACTAAGCCCCACATGATTACAACGTTAAATTTGGAGCCAAAAGGTTGAGTCTGCAAATAATTTATACGCTACAAAACCATCCATCTCATAATTCGCAGCCACTCTTTTCCTAAAGTCGACTGTTTTTCTTAGTTGTATTTCTTTTTCTAATAATCAAACTTCATTAAAAAGAAAAGGGAAAAAAATATTACAAAGACTTAAAAGAAACGCGACAAAATAAGAAAGCAAATTAAGAGAAAGATTAAACTTATATTTTTTGGTTCACCGATTGGAACTTAATTTTTTGGATTGTAGTTGTTAAATTATTAAAAAAACTTTTAGGAAAAAAAAAAAAACAAAAAACAAAAACAGAACAAAAATGAGTTGGCCAGCATTGTCCGCCCCAGCTTAAGTTGTATTTCAAATCTTTTACGGCACTAAATAATTAGCTCAATTGGATATGGTTAACAAAAATTGACTGTACTCTTTTGCTATAAATTTTATGAAGAAATCTTTGTTTTTGGGTATCACCGATTGGAACTAAATTTTTTATATTACAGTTATTAGATTATTAAAATTTTTGTTGAGTTTTAGAAAAACAAAAACAAAAAAAAAACAAAAACAAAAAAACAAAACAAAACAAAACAAAAATGAGTCGGCCACCATTGTCCGCCCCACCTTAAGTTGTATTTCGAATCTTTTACGGCACTAAATAATTAACCCAATTGGATAAGGATTTTTTTTTTTTTTTTAAATTGACTTTGTACTCTGCTATAAATATTATGACGATATCTTTTTAATATGTCGCTAAAACAGTGTATATACGTACTGAAAACACTGAACCTAAACATGAAGTTAATCGGACTAAGCCTGAGCTGCATATGGCTAATTCTCATGGCAGCCAAATTCGCAGCCACAGCCCGGCACGACGATTCCAACGCCCCAGTGCTCGACACTACCGGAAAGCCTCTTCGACGCGGCGTGGAGTACTTCATCTACCCCGCCGCCTCCGAGAGCGGCGGCCCTTTCACCCTGATTGACCGGGACGGCTCCTGCCCGTTCTACGTCGGGCAGCGCAACGTCACGGCGGACGGAATACCGGTGACGTTCACGCCGTATGTCGAGGGAGAGAATGTGGTGAGAAAGCTCAAGAACTTCAAGGTCGCCTTCTCCGGCGCCACATCCTGCGTGCAGTCCACGACGTGGAAGGTTGGCGGTTTCGATGCTGTGAGCGGGAGAAGATTGATCGGAACAGGAGACGTCGCCGCTCCGGGATTCGACAACTATTTCTACATCAGCACGTTCCAGGAGTTTGATAATATCTACACGCTTGAGTGGTGCCCGGCTGAGTTATGTCCCACTTGTTTCTTCATATGTGGGTCTGTTGGTTTGCTGTTTGAGAATGGCCAGAGACTGTTTGCGTTGGATGGGAATGGTTCTGGTTTTCCTTTTACTGGTACTTTTCCTGTTGTGTTGAGAGATCTAATAATATAAAGTTCCATGAAGTATAAGTCCTTGTATGTAATAATTAAGAAAATGGGGTGGATATATTTCTAGTCGAACTACATCATATCTCTTAATGAAATATATTATATATATATATATATATATAATGATGATGATGTTGTTCTGCGTTTAATTGTACTACTCCAATACTAGTGAATAAAGTGGAGGTCTAGCTCTTATATATTGCTAGTAATTATAGCTTGATTTTCATTATATTGTTGAAGAAAAGCGTGTCTTTTTCTTTTTGTAGGGCAGCAAGTTCATAATTATTTCTATAATGGCATAAAATATACAGAACACGTTTTCATTTATGAAAAAGAAACGAAAAATACTCCTAGATTCAAAATATGGGATTTTCTATCTAAATCATTCTCTTTCACGAGCTAGCCGAAAAGTGTTAGTAATTATAACTTCTTATAAGTGCACAACAAAATATTTTTCAATGCAAAATATATGGGAACTTCGATAGCAACTTGTTGAGACGAGGATATTTTCTCTAATCGCGCGTTAACAGAAATATTTGGGACAATGTAAGTGCGGACAATTATAGAACAAAGATAATTAAATTATGGACTCTTAACAGTTGAAGAGAAAAGCTAGAAATCTAAATATTTTATAAATAAGAGTGCATTTGACTCACCGGTTTGAAATGTAATTTTTAGGTTAGATTTGGTTGACTTTTCAAAAGTTAGTTAAAATTTTTGTTGATTTTTCAGAAAAAATCAAAAACTGAGTTGGAATTTTTGAGTCCAAAACATGATGTTCAAATGCAAGCTAAATATCCAGTGCAAAAAATGTTAAATTAAGAAAACAAATCAATAGGATCAGAGGTTCCAGTCCCAGCTTCATTTCGCCTTCAATTGATGTTACATCACCAAAAGTTAATGAACTTTAAGGATAAAAACTCGATGTAGTTTTGCAATTACTGAAAAAAAACAAATGAAGATAGTGATTTAAGATCTTAAAATAAATTGACAAAGCTTAATGACTTGTGGACAAAGTTGACCCCTAATCCTGTAAAGAAAAATATCTTTACTCTTTACACACCAAGTACGTAAGACGGGTTTCAAGTTACATAAATAAAACTTATTTAGATCAATATATATTCGTTTTCCTTCTTCTAGATTTTTCTCACTGAGTTTTTCTAGTTGAGCTTTTCAGCAGGTCGAATAGATCTGTTTTCGTATGCCTTTTTTCATGAAGTTATATATATATATATATATATATATATATATGTATGTATATATAGTGAGAGGGAAGAAAAACATATCTAGGGAAATTAGTACTCCTAATTAGATCGGCACATGCTAGCAATCAATCCCCCACCAGTAAGCTCACTACTCATATTACTAAAAAGAAAAAGTAAATTGAGAAATTACATCACAAACATAGATCAAATGACAATGCAAAAAGGAAAACGACCTAGTATATTCAACCAACTGATGAGTTTAGAAACAACTAAAAATTGATGCCAGAAGAAATGTCAGTGTCACTCCGTTTATTAATCATGTTAGAAAACATCAAATTAAACATAAACTGTTTATTAAACAATTTAGAAAGTTTCAACCTAAACACAACCCATTTATTAATGATGGCGTCAACCCGCATAACCAATTAAATTAATAATTTATACAATAATGACTTATTTAAAATGATTGTGATACTTTTAATATGTTTATTTGTCAACTTATCTTTCCTTTTAAGAAAAGCAAATGAAGTTTGTTAAGAAATTTTTAAAATTCATAATATTTGTACCTACTTAATTATATAAATTTTTATATTGTATCAAATATATAGTTAATCTGTGTCGATGCATGTTTTTGTGCAAGGCCTTTTTCTTTAACGCTCCGGTCCATGCTTTTTGGTGGAAGTTGTCCTCATAGCTAGAACGCTTGTGGGTCTTGATTTTTTTATGGGAAGGTGGATAAGTCTATTAATTTCTTGACCCGAATCAGCTGGGTCATTTACGGATTCCTAAGGTTATTGGGTTATTGACCCATGCCCACTTTTTAAGCTTAAAAGCTCCAAAGGAAAGCCCGTCATTTAGTGAATCTGAACGCCCCCTTAACAATTAACTCTTACAATGCATAGATCATCTGATAAATCTCGTCCATTAGATTTTTCCTCCTAATTGGAATATGCTAAGATCCCATCTGGGGGAACTTCTTGGGATAGAGTTTTAACGTGTGATCTAAAACTCTCAATTCTACAATTTTTTTTTTCTCTCTCTTCTATTTTTAAAATTTTAAATTTTAAAATTTTATAATTATTTCATTTCAAATCAAAATAAGATAATTCTTATGTCAAAATACTCACACAACGATATGAATAGAAAGATATTTATTTACATATTTGTTTTCTTAACATATTTTAAATTTTTGTATTATTTTCTATATCACGTTCGTTTTGAAAAGTCCTTCTCCAAACATATATTTTTAACTCAACTTTCAAAACTTCGTCTCCAAAAGTCTCCAAATGAGGCCTTAGGTTTCTCAATTCCTTTATAAGAAAAACAGAAAATATGTATTTTCAAAACTCTTCGTGTTAATATGTGGAAGTCTTCAAGTCTTGTGCTTTTGTTTCTAGAAGGGCTAATAACGTAGCTCACTAGCTTGCCAACCATGCTCTGAAGTCGACTCTCAGCTGTAATTTTTCAGAGGCTATTCCTCTCTGGATAGCCCCTGGTTTGGTGGCCGAATTGGCCCATTAATGGAACTTCAGCCTTTACCTAAAAAAAAAAAATTTTTTTTTTTAATTTTAAAAAAACACTGTTCAAGTTCATAAGAAAATGAAATAAGATGTCATTTTATCCTTGGTTACGTAATATTGCTCTCAACATCGATGACGTGGATGATGTTTTCAATTTGTACAAGCAAAAGATCATTTGCATAATAATAATAATAATAATAATAATAATAATGAATAAATAAATAATAAAAAATGAGTTTGGTAGTGGTGGAGTGAAAATAAAGATTCCGTCTTCAACCTCTGTCCGAAAACTAAAGTGGAAAGGCATATGAAATCCTACACATTTGCCAAAAAAAAAGGGAGGGAGAGGTTTTTTTTTTTTTTTGGACTGAACACGATCTTATTCGATTTGACCGTTGATTTCACCTTCAACAAATTATGATATATTTTCCTCTTTTCTTAACTTTTTTTCCCAATGCGTTTTTCTAATAGAACGTCTCTTTGAATTATATTTATTAGAAGAATAGATCCTTTTATATTCCGGTTGTTTCGTTTGTTCTTTTTTATAGAGTTGTTTATTATTGTCTTTTTTACACTCTTGTTTTATTAGCTTTGAGATGAAACCAGATCCTCTGTCACGACTCTTTGTCTTGCTCTCTGTCTTCCCTTATTAATGCCTCGAAATCCATATGCCAAATTGATGGCAAACTCAAAACCCATAAACAAAAAAATTGGAAAGATGAAAGGAGCGTTGATGGATTTTTTTTTTTTTTTTTTTTTTTTTTGGGATAGATTGATAGGCGTGGTTTTCAGTTTTTGACAAAGGTTATTAATAAAATTGAGGTGTTAAAGTCTTCCTTTAAAAAAAAAGAATTCTTGCCATTTTTTCTTTGTTGGATGCTGGGTTAAATAAGTCCAGGAAATACATAAAGGCACATATAGTTCTTCAACATTAAATCCAATGTTCATGAGAAATTTGCCCCCTTCATGTGTGGATATCGGTTTTTTTAACTTGAAAACAAACTTCAATATCAAATTTTTTTTCTTTTTTTTCATTATAAATTTCATGAGTTTTTTAGGGCGGGTTGCGGGCAACATCTGGAATTGGTTTTCTTTTCTTTCTTTTCTTTTCTTTTCTTTTTTTTTTTTTGACTTTTTTCTTAACTTAAAACTACTTTTCACTATTATAATATCCAAATGTCTACAGTAAATTCAAATTTTAAAATTTTATGATTTTGTTATTTCAAGTTCAAATGAGATGATTTTTTTTAATTATATAAAATTTCAAGAAAAACGAAACAAGATCTTCAGAATCTCTTAATAAATACTCTAAGCTTATTGATTGTAAATGAAATATCTGATCTCGTCGTAGTGAGGTATTACAAAACACCAACTGTACTCCTATACAAAGAAGGCTGATCAAACAGCTCAATATACAATCTGATACCATAAAAAGAAACAGAAAATCTACAGAGAGAAAAAGAAAGCCAAAGAGAAAAAGTGAAGAATCCAGAAACTAATTGTTAGAGGCTCAACAACAACAAGAGCCAGTGAATTTCATTCTTATACATTTGATTCAACAAGAGAGAAAATCAGAAGTTGTTTCTTAAATATCTTGAAAATAACTCCTAACGGACTCAATACAACCTAACAGAATCTAGTAGGAATCTAACATTACAGAATACAGCTCAGCTAACAGAACTTCTCTTAATGCATTTTGTCTTTAATTTATGCTATATGACCGAAAGTTAATGAACTCGGAAAAGACAGAAACTCGATAATTATATAATGATACAAACAAGTGAAGGTAATAATTTTAAGATCTTGAGAAAAAATGACAAAGGTTAATAACTTGCAGAAAATGATGACCTATGATCCTGCGAGGAGAAATATTTATACTTCTCGTGTTTGAAGTAAAACGGGTTTCAAGTTACAAAATAAAATCTTGGATCATACACTTTTTTTCTCTTTCTTAAAATTTTTTCCCACCGAGTTTTTTCTAATAGAACGCCTCTTTCAATTATTTATTTAAAGAACAGATACTTCTATGTTCCAATTATTTTGTTTATCTTTTTCATAGAGTTGTTTATATATTATTGTCTTTATTACTCTCTTGTTTAATTTATTAGTTTGAGAGATGATTCTGGATTTTTTTTTTTTTTTGGTATTAATGAAGATCTGATATGGATGAGTTGCTTAATTAACGGGTGTTAATCTAATATGTTTGTTAAGTTTCTCTTATATGAAACTCCTTCTCTATTCATTAAAAATATTATTTACAAAAAAATGTTAAACCCAATTTAAAACTTTTACGTTAATTAATTAATAAGAAAGTAAATAAGAAACTGATTTAAGGTGTCATTTTATCCTATTATTACGTAATATTCTCAATATCGGTGACGTGGATGTTGTTTTCAATTTGCAAAACCAAAAGATCGTATGCAAATAAAAGATAATAATAATGAGTTTAATTGGTAGTGGCGTGGAAAGGACGATTCCGTCTTCAAACCCTGTCCGAAAACTGAAGTGGAATGAATTCCTTCAGCATGAAAAAAAAAAAAAAAAAAAAAAGAAAGAATAAAAAAAGGAAAGAAGGTTTTTTTTTTTGGGAAAGGTTACGGTAGAGACCCTCTGAGGGTCTCTACCGGTAAATACCTTTTTTGGACCGTTAAGATTTAATCGAACGGTTCAAATGTTGATTGTGTACGATATTTATCATGCACCTAACCTCACACAATCATTCCCACCTAAACTCTTTTCCGTCACCGGCGATCTTTCTGCCGCCGGCGACGGACGCCGGCGACTCATCCCCGACGCCGGCAACCCAACTCCGGCCACCTCCGGCCCCAGCCCCGGCCACCGGCCGTCGCCGCCGGCGACCCTATTTTCTCTCTCTTCCCCTTTCTCCTCTTCTCTCTCTCTTCCCCTCTCTCTCTTCCCCTCCCTCCCGCCGGCCCCCACCCAGGCCGGCCCCCACCCCCGGCCTCCCCCACCCCGGCCGCCTCCCTCCCCCGGCCGCCACCCTCCCCCGGCACCCCCCGACGACGCCCCCTCTCTCTTTCCCTTTCTCTCTCTTCTCTTCCCCTCTCTCTCTCTTCCCCTCCCTCCCGCCGGCCCCCACCCCGGCCCCCCAGCCAGACCCCCGGCCACGCCCCCTCCCCCGGCCTCCCCCACCCCGACGACCCCCCCTCCCCCCGGCCGCCACCCTCCCCGGCCCCCCCCCTCGCGCGATTTCGCAAAATCGCGATTTCGCGATTTCGCGATTTCGCGATTTTGCGAAATCGCGACAGGGGGGGGGCCGGGGAGGGTGGCGGCCGGGGGGAGGGGGGGTCGTCGGGGTGGGGGAGGCCGGGGAGGGGGCGTGGCCGGGGGGCTGGCTGGGGGCCGGGGGTGGGGGCCGGCGGGAGGGAGGGGAAGAGAGAGAGAGGGGAAGAGAGAGAGAGAAAGGGAAAGAGAGAGGGGGGGTCGTCGGGGGGGTGCCGGGGGAGGGTGGCGGCCGGGGGAGGGAGGCGGCCGGGGGTGGGGGGAGGCCGGGGGTGGGGGCCGGCCGGGGTGGGGGCCGGCGGGAGGGAGGGGAAGAGAGAGAGAGAAGAGGAGAAAGGGGAAGAGAGAGAAATAGGGTCGCCGGCGGCGACCGCCGGTGGCCGGGGCTGGGGCCGGAGGTGGCCTGAGTTGGGTCGCCGGCGTCGGGGATGAGTCGCCGGCGTCCGTCGCCGGCGGCAGAAAGATCGCCGGCGACGGAAAAGAGTTTAGGTGAGAATGATTGTGTGAGGTTAGGTGCATGATAAATATCGTACACAATCAACATTTGAACCGTTCGATTAAATCTTAACGGTCCAAAAAAGGTATGTACCGGTAGAGACCCTCAGAGGGTCTCTACCGTAACCTTTCCCTTTTTTTTTAACCTTTATTTTTTTTCCTCTAGGCGTGATAGAAACAAAAGAAAAAAAAAAAAGGAAGCATTATGTCATGTGTTAATTAAAACACCATGTCATTAAAACTCTTACAGATTATTCTTATTTATATTTAAAATCATTCATATTTTATTTTCTGAATTTTAAAAATACCCATTTCACCTCACAAGTTTCAAATTAGTTACACTTGACTTTTCATGTTAGAATTTAATACAAAAACAAACAGGAAAGAAAGAGATTAATGTAGATTTTTTGTTTATTTTTAACAACAATTATAACAGAAGACATTTAGTGAGACTTTTTTTTGCCCCCCTAAGCCTGTTTTTAATCAAAATTCAAATAAAAAGTACAAGATAGAATTAATATTCATAAGGTATGAGAGTTTTTAAATATCATATCATGATCACGTGAATAATATGTATTTTTTAAAATTCAAGTTACAGCCGAGAATAATCCTATTTTAATTAGTGTGATGTGATATTATCTCACCGTCATTGACGAGTATAGGAATGGGGACATGTATCATATCATCCGTTCACCGTGTGGCCATGGAACAAGGCCGTGGTCAAAGTTTTCTGTTGTACATGTTCAGAGTAAACTTGAAATAATATAAATAAATAAGCAAATGAAAAGTCAAAGATTTTGAAATATTAATTAAGGCCAGTGGGCAGGATTAGATTTATCCATTTGACCAAGGAAGGGCTCTCTATGGTACTAATATTGCAAGAATTACGATTTATATGCCGTGACGCAAGTGTACAAGCACATGCCAAATTTTTTTTTTTTTTTTACCAATATAATAGTAATTAATTAAGGCAAAATAAAAATTCACAACTAACTTTCATAATATTCTAATTGCTTACTTCCTTGACTAATCTTCATATATCAACTTTTTAATATTAGAAATTATTTATATTGACCGCGTCAGGATCAACAATTCAAACCCAGTTTTTTTTTTCAAAAAAAAAAAAAAAACAACAAAATTGCCACGTTGAAATAGATGTATTTGATATAAATCTAGACCTTTAACCTACACGTAACCTTGCATGAAATTTCGTTGCATAAATAATGTAAGAAACTAGACTTTTATTATTATTATTATTTTGTGATAAGTAAAGACTTTAGATCTAGCCAAAAAAGAAAAGTATAGACTTTAGACTTTTTGATTCCTCACGTTATTGCTTTTGAAATTCTCCTATATAACAGTATCATAACTAAGCTCATCCTATAAATACAAACTAATTATCTGAAACCTACACAAAACCCAAAAATTTACCAAAATTTGCCTTGTAACATATCTCTAGTCATGAAGGCCACAGGAACCCTAGTTATCTGCTTATGGCTTGTCATGGCCATAGCAGCCAGAGCTGACATGGATCCCATCCTCGACTCCTCCGGCCAGCCTCTCACCCGCGGCGTGGAGTACTTAATCAAGCCCGCCATCGCCAACGACGGCGGTAATTTCACGCTCGTCGATAGAAACGGTTCCTGCCCGTACTATGTTGGTCAAGGGGACGCTAACTCCACCGAGGGGATCCCGGTCACCTTTTCGCCCTACATGGAGGATGAAACCGTGGTGATGGAGACGAGGAACTTCAAGATCGACTTCTCCGGGAACTTGACGTGCAATCAGTCCACGACGTGGAAGGTCGGCGACAACGACACGTTGACGGGGAGCAGATTGATCGGCACCGGAGACAACGCGACACTTCTAAACTATTTTTACGTTTTCACAGGGCCGGAAGTGATGCAAAATGGATCGTACGGATTGAGGTGGTGTCCTTCTCAACTCTGCCCCTATTGTAGGCTTGATTGTGGGTATGTTAATGTCTTGAACGAGAATGCGACGAGGTTGTTGTATTTGAACGATACTGCTGCTTTCCCTGTGGTCTTTGAGAGACATAATATTAATTAATTTTCCTTCATATGGTGATGAGATTGTACTAGTGATATATATAGATATACACACACACATATATAAACTCTCTTACCTATATGGTGTAGTGAATAAATGTAACATTTATAATTTTTAATAAACTGGCTATTTGTTGCTAGCTCAACCATGTGAGCGTATATAGGTATGATCTTAGTTCATGATTTCATGTCTTGTACACATATATAAATATATATGGATTTATTTTGTATCAATAAATGTTATTTGTTCGGTTTTTTTTTTTTTTTTTTTTTTTTGTATCTTGTTTTTATTTCTAATGAGATAACCGTGTTCAGATGTGTCAATTTAATTTTGATGTCCTTTAAATATTTTGATGACATTGCGTTGAGTAATAATATATAAACTTTGCTCCAATTAATAAGGGATTTTGTTGGTGTTTACTGTAATACTTTGATTCAAAGAAGGAATTAATTACTGGAACTTATAAAATAAAAATAGAGATTATATCTAATTACTAGAACTCATTACAAATAAAACCAGAGATCTTCTAATATATATATATATATATATATATATAACCAGAGATTATATTAGGGAAATCAAACGTAGTCCTGCCTAATAAATCCTGTAGCTAGAACTAATCTCTTTCTGAAAGTCAACTAGTTATGTTTTCTTTCTTCTTCTCTTTTTTTTTTTTTTTTTTTTTTCCCACAATTGTTATGAGTAAATTAATTTATTGGCAATTATTTGTACGGTCTTTTTCTTTTATTTTTTAATATTGCTTATTCAAAAAAATTAGTTGGCAATATCTGCGACCTAGATCTCTCAAAAAATATAAAAAATATATATATATATATCTGCAACCTAGAAGCTTCGAATCGAAATTATATTTATATGAGAGAACAGCGTTGGAAAATGTATCATTTTGATCTCTTTTTTTATGCTTCCATGTGACAGCAAATAGGCACATTGACTTTATGTGCAGGTTTTGTTGATTTCTTGCACGTTTAAGTTTCAATTAGATTACAACCTTAAATATATATAAATATATGTATATATAGATATAAGCATAAGAAAGATCTGAAATCTTATACCGATATACTATCCGTGTAATTTTTTTATTTAAAAATTTAGAATAATTAATTAATTTATATATAATTTCTTATTTAAAATATTATAAATTAATAAATTTTTATTTAAAACTTATCACATAATATGTTAATTAAAATATATTATATTAAAATTATTTGATTGATAGATATCCTAAAAATAATTATAAATATTATATAAAAAAGATATAGGATAGCGGTCCTCCTTATAATTTATATATATGACTTATTTGATAATCAAATTTAACTCTAATTAAATTATATTTTTTTATTTTAATTTTTATCTTTTTTTTTAAATTAACAAAATTTATAATTATTTTTTAAAAAATTAACTCAATTTAAATTTAAAAATTTTAACTTAATTTAAATTCAATTCGTTCACAAAAACACATTCTCACTTTCAATTAGAATACGTAATTGTGTGTCATTGAATTTATTTCGTTTACTAGTCAAAAGCTTTGAAACTTTCTGGCTGACTTTTACTTTTCTCCGGCTCCAATTAATCGACTGCCCGTAGTAAATATTATATACTACTTTATTCTCCTAATATAGAGTTTCTATGATAGCTTCATTCATAAAGACGACAATAGGACAAATTCTGGATGTGACAGTCTGTCACCAATCCATCCAACGAATAAAAACATTTTTCATTTCCCTCTTGTTTAAATTAACAGAGACATGATGTGTTTTCCTGTGACTGAGTTCGGGGGATAAAGTTTAATCATATTATCTAAATTCCATCATATAAATATGAAATATTAAAATTAAAAGCTAAGATTAAAATAAACAAAAATATAATATTCAATTTTCCATATGTCAAATATGCTAAACATTTAATATTATAATAAGATATTATATAAAATATTTGTAGTATTAAAATAATATATAACTAAACGATACAGATAAACGAGAAATAGGGTCGGGATCTATGAACCCGTCCCTTGTCCTGTAATCCATGACGAGTTAAACTTTTAATACATGTAGATCAGATTTTTCCCACCTCACTTCAAGGTAGGTTCCCGTGGGTTAACGAGGAAAATTGTCATCCCCAATTTTTCAATACTTTTGGAAACTTTTATTTTAATTGCTGAATTTTTAATGATATGATTTATAAGTGTAAAATTAACAATTTACAACATGCGATATATAGCTGCTCTCATTCATAAATCAAATACATTGAAAAGTTAATCCAAATAATTGAAAAAACAATTTTTATGCGTAATTAAAGAGGACAATTACTACAATGGGAGTTCCCTTTTTTCTTAGAACTTGGAGGCTTTTAACAAGTCGTATTCGGAATAGGCTTTCACAAAGAGAGTTTCAACTTATAATCCATTGAGAGTTTCCCCCAGCTTCGTTTATCTTTAGTTGTTGGTTCCTTAGCCTTTTGGTTACTTTTCTGTTTTAGGTACTGAATTTAGAGCAGGTAAATCGTATGGCTTGTTGTGTTTGAATTGACATGTTTATAACACAACATGATTAGATTTAACATGAATATTTTACGATTAATAAATGTGTCAAGAACTCAACATATAAATGAACATAAGATGTTTATCATACGACTAGTACACATGAGCACATTTATTAAATAGGTTATGGTGGATTTTGAAAGAAGAAGTTATCTATAACCCAACTGGAACAATGTAAATTTAAAATTAAAAAAAAAAAAGGTTAAAGCCAACATCAATTGGCTATTAATTACAATCAAAAGAATTTGAATAGTATAACTAGTAAATACACAAATATTCTAGAACGTCAGGAGAAGTAACAAACACATAAAATTCCATAAACATAAACATATACAGGTCATAAATAGGTGGGTTATTATCATTGAAATTTCAATTAGAATACGCATGCAATTGGATATTATTGTTTTGTTTACGAGTAAAAAGCTTTGAAACTTTCTTCTTGACCTTTTCCGCTTATAAGAATTTTTGAAAATGTGTCTGTATACTCTGGCTCCAATTAATCGATTGCCTATAATAAATATATACTACTTTTTTTTCCTAATATTTTTTCTTGGAGTTTCTATGACAGAAGAGGTCATTTTTCACTATCAATATTAAAAATTTTAGAATTAGTCATTAAATTAATTAGCTTTTCAATAAAAATATAATATATGAGTGTTCATATTAACAAATTATGTGATATAATATAAAAACTTCTCCTTTTTAGAAATCAAGTTATAAAAAAGTTCAACTAAAGATTAAAACTTCAATTTCTATGTATGGCTAAAAAGGACAATTCCTAGAGAAAAGTACTATATATATGTGCGTGTGTGTGTGCATATATATATATATATATATATATATGTATATTTGCTAAAAGGTAAATTCATTCCACAAGAAAAGCCAGAGGCCAACGCGCAAAACAAACAAGAAGCAGAACCGAACTAACAAACGCAAAGACAAGCCGGACGGAAACCACCTAACTAGGCAGCAACCAGAACAAAATGGGTGGAAGTAGACTGAGGGTCCCACTCGACCAAGTCTGACAGGACTGATTTAGGTATTACTAGTGTTATGCCCGTGCGTTGCACGGGGGAGAGAAGAAAAAAAAAATGAAAAAAATTAATAAATATATAATAAAAACAGTTCATTAAAATATAGAGTAAAATTACATTAAGTTTGTTTTTTTAGTATTTACTATTATGATATTAAAGTACATATATTCATGTTTATATTAAAATATCTTAGTTATATATGTTTATAAACAAAAGTCTTGCAACTCAGATAGTTTTGCTAAGTTATCGTCAACCACGTTTAATCTTCTTCCACTCAGATATATGTTTATATATTTTTGTCTATTTTTTTAAATTTGTTGTTAATTTTATTTTATAACACATATTATATTATTAAATACATGTCATATTATTAAGAGCAAAAATTTGACAAATATTAAGGAAATATATAAACAAATATGATATTTTTTTCATTTAATTTTAGTTAATTATAATTTATGATATTTTATGAAAATAATAATCTATATTTAAATTTTCTAAGTTTTTTTTTTTCCATAAAAAAGTTATATTGATTACATTAAACAATAACTGAACTAAGTAATTTATGTTGTTCATAACTATCAATTTTCTACAATACAGATTCAAAGTAACACATATAGAAAATTAAGGGGGGAAAAATTCCGAGAACCCACAAAAAATATAAAAGCCATTGGAAAATTTACAAAATTGTAAAAGAAAAAAAGAAATTAATTTTCAACAAAAACAAATAACAAAAACTGAAACTCTAAAAAAAAAAAAATCATACAACAACAAAATAAAAAAAAGAACAATAAACACCAAAAAAATCCCTAAAATAAGATCCAGAAAATGAAAAAAAAAAAAAAAAAAAAAAAACCGACCATGGGAAAAAATGAAGTAAGACAATCAATGAAGATGGTAACAAAAACCGAAAAAAACGAAAATATTATACCTAAAATCAAACCCTAAAAATCTGAAACAATAAACCCATGAAGGAAAAAAAAAAAAAAAAAAAAAAAAAAAAGATCAGTAAACACAATAAGCAAAACCAGATCTAGAAATTTAAAACCCAAATGGATGAAATCAATAAACAAACGAATAAAAACCAAGAAATAAAAATAATAACAAACATAAAAAAAAAACCCCCAAAATAAAAGCCTAAAAATCTGACAAACAAATCCACCAGAGGGAATAAAAAATGCAGGTGAAAATCCGTGAACACAACCACAAAAACCAAGAGGTAGAATTTGAAAATCCAACAAAAAAAACCGTTAAATAGATCACAAAAAATCGAAGAAAATAAACCCACCAGATGAGAAAGAAAATAAATGTAAAGAGAGAAAGAAACAGAGAGGAACGAAGAAGAAGACCAAAAAAATGTAAACAGAGAAAAAAAGAGAGAGAAAGGAGCGAACTAAAAGACCCAAAAAAAATGTAAAGACAGAAAGAGAAAAACAGAAGAGCAAAGAAGAAGATCCAAAAAAAAATGTAAAGAAAGAGAGAGAGAAAAAAAAGGAGCGAAGAAGAAGAACCAAAAGAGAGAGAGAGAACCAAAGTAAAGAAACAGAGAGAAAGAGAGGAGCGAAGAAGAAGACCCAAAAGAGAGAGTGAGGACCGAAGAAAGGAGAGAGAGAGAGGACCGAAGAGAGGAGAGAGAGAGAGAGAGAGGAGCGAAAAAAAAAGCCCAAAAAAATATAGAGAGAGAGAGAGAGAGAACGGCAGAGAGAGAAGGAGGAACGAAAAAAAATAGAGAGAGAAAGGGCAAGAGGCAATGGGCGGCAGCAGGAAGAAGAAAGGTGAAATAAAGGTTTGGAGGGCAAAATCGTCCGCGCACTATTCCAAGGGTGAAGAACCCATTCGGCAGCCAAGGAGAGGGGGGCAAAACGGTAATTCCACTGTGCAACACTTTTGCACTGTTCGAGGCTGTGGAACACTGTAGCAACAGCGCGAAAAACGGAGCGCATGCACTGTTGGACACTGTGCGGTACTGTAGCGAGGGGCGCGAAAACCGGGGTTGTGCACTGTTCATCACTGTGCGGCACTGTAGCTCTAACGTGAAAATGAGAGGGAAGGAGGGAAAAAACACTGTTCATCACTGTTACGGTAACAGTAAAACCCCCTTTTGTTTTAGTATATGTATATAATATAATATTAGAGTCAATGACACCAAAACTACAAGAATTCCTCGCCCAAAGAGCTAAATTGTGGGCCACGTAGGTACTTCTTTTCGTCAAAAATTATCTAAATAATAATATTTTTTTTATTTATGGTCGATATAATACAAATTTCATATTTTTATTAATATGATATAAATTTTAATTTTATTAGTATATGATATATGTTATATTGAACTAATATTAAATTTTTGTATTAATATAATGATTTTTAAATCTGTGTCAGGCAGGCGTTCTCACCCTTTTTATATTGATTAGTTATCGTAGGAGGTTTTTGACAACATATATCCGGAATTGTCTTTCACAGTGAGAGTTTTGGCTTATAATATTTTGAGAGCTTCTCTCAGCTTTTGCTCATCTTTTGAAGTTGGTTTAGCCTTTCAGTTACTTTTTTTTGGCTTTAATTTGGATCTCAAATCTAGAGCTGGCAATTCGTATTTTACTTATTAGGCCAATACTTTTATGACAGGACACGATTACTCTCAACATGAACTTGGCACGCTTAACAAGCGGGTCAAGAACCTAATACGTAAAAAGTTTGTTACATAGATAACACAACGAAAAAAAACACATGAATAAGAAAAACAAGCAAGTTCATGTTGAGAATAAAAACTATTAAACGAGCAAGTTCATGTTAAGAAAAACAAGCAAGTTCATGTTGAGAATAATAGTTTATTAAACGAGCTGTGGTAGGTTGAAAATAAAAACTATTTTTGACTCAATTAATTGGAATAAGAAAAATTTTTTAAAAAATTTTCGTATTAAAAGTTAAAACCAACATAAATTGATTGTTAATTACAACAAAATAAACAAGCAATTGAATTGTGTAACTAACCAAAACATATTGAGAATCGATGAAACACATTAAAATAGATAAATCAAACATATATATGAGTCATAAACCAGTGATTATTATCATATGGATACGCAATTGACTTGTAAAACTAAAATAGATTAAGCAGATTGACACAAAATCTATCCATTTATTTTCGTATTATCTATGTCATTGTAAAAATGACAAAAAAAAAAAAAAAAAAAAAAAAGGCGGACCAAACCCATTTATTTTTCATAATTTTTATTTCATCGTGTTTTCATGCCATGCCAGAAATTGCCAACCTACTTGATTAAGGCTTTTTCTTTTGCTTTGAACTTATGTACTTTTCATCCTATTAATAAATAATGCCGTGGGTGTTGATATGGAGTAGTTGCTTTAGGGGTGTTAAATTAGTTGGTATGCCCTTGGTTTTTTTTTTTATTTTTTTTATTTAAAAAAAAAAAGGTCTGAGAAGGAGAAGACCAATGTCAGCATACCCCTTTCCCTATTGTAGAAAACAATTTTTACATTTAATATCCCAAAAAAAGTCACACAATACTCAAATCTTTGATCACATACCCACCACGATAATCCAATACCAATAGACTACCACAATCGGTGATACTTGCTATGTCGATTAATTATTTGATATGTCATTTATTACCTCTCCACAATTTAATTTAAAAAATAAATAAAATAAAATAAAATAAAAAACTAAGTTGGAGGATAAACGCACATCGGTTTGTTTCATGGTCAAACAAACCTCTTTCAAATTTTCAAAACTCTTATAGAACCTTTTCAACGTAGATCAAAAAATGATTATCAGAGAATGTTATTTCTTATGCTTCCTTCATGACTTCAATTTTGATAAGGAATTATATTCTTGATATACGCACCTAAGCTTATAGCTAGTTTATCTAATAAGGATCCTATATATTGGATGAAACTTTTCTTATATATTCACGTGGAGTCGTGACTAACAAACTTTGAAGAAGTTTCAAATAAAGTGGCCGATATTGGTAAAAATTGACTTTAGTTTTCGTGTGCAATGGATAAGCTATATTGGACCAATATTCCATTTCTTTATCTAGGTGTTTGGTACTTAATATGTACTTGTTTCGTTAGTATCTTATCATTCAAACAAGAAAACATCCAAAATATACGAGAATAAAAATCAAAACCATGGTAAACGGCCTTATTACGTGCGGTACAAGTTACTTCTCAAATGGATGAGACCCAAGGACTTTAACCCTCAATCTCTACGTGTCATAGTTCTCCACAACATCATATCTTATAATGTCTATAAATATTGTGCCTAATTTGCTAGCCATGATGAGAAAGTAAAAACATCTACGTATTAGAACAGTCTACAAACCCTATCACAAATTTTTTCCCCCCTCAATACGTACAGAAAATGAAGCTGAATATGAAACTGCTCGGAATCTTGGGCTACGTGTGCCTTGTCATGGCCATAGTAGCCACGGCCCAAGACCCCGTGCTCGACACCGCTGGACAGCCGCTTCAAAGCGGTGTGGAGTACTACGTCAAGCCCGCCATCACTGACAATGGCGGTCGGTTCACCGTGATCGACAGGAACAACTCATGCAGGTACTATGCCGGCCAGGAAAATGCCTTAGGTCCTGAAGGATTTCCATTGAGATTCGAGCCATTTGCCGAGGAAGAAAGCATGGTGATCGGGGAGTCTAGGGACGTCAAGGTCACCGTCGTCGTGTACACGACTTGCATCACGTCGACAACATGGAAATTGGCCGAGAGAGACCCCGTCACACAGAGGAGACTAATCGGCACCGGAGACGATGGGAGTGCAAGTAACTATTTTAGAATTAATAAACAAGATGAAGGGATCTACAACATTCAATGGTGCCCTACTGAAGTTTGTCCAATTTGCAAGTTTGATTGTAGTACTACCACTGTTGGGGCATTGGTTGAGAATGGCAAGAGGTTGTTGGCCTTGGATGGTACTGGTCTTCCTGTGGTTTTTGAGAGGGCTTGATCCATATATGTATGTGTGTGTGTGTGTGTGTGTATATATATATATATATGTATATGTATGTGTGTGTGTGTGTCTGTATACAAACACACACACTTGAACATTAGGCTTTGCTATAAAAATAAAAATTGGTGTACAGTGTCCTTTTTCCTAGATGGAATTAGGGATTGGATGTGTACTACGTACAACTTAAAATAAAGTGGCGTCCAATACATACAGAATTAATTATATGCATTTTTATTTTACATTCTCGGACTTGAACCTATTGAAAATAACTCATATACGCATTAAACATCAATAAAATAGAGATATGTTATTAACCCTTCGATGATGATGGTAGATACATAAACTATTTTGTTTTCCGAGTGCATATTATATTATTAGTACCATGTTTTTCTTTGCTTATTGTGGTGTTTTTTCTTTGGTCTTTTCAGTATACTTTTTATTTTATTATTTTTTTTAAAAGGAAACTCTTAACCGTCATTCTTTCTAGAAATTGTATTCAAATTTATCTTTTGAAGCATATATTACATAATCTGCACTGCTGAATATTTGAGTGGGCCTCACAAAAAATATTACCACTTCAGATGCTGTGTTTTGACATAAGAAATAATTATACAAAAAATCTATTTTTAAAGTCTTATTTTAAAATATGTCAATTTTTTTTATAATACTAGGTAAATGTTTGTTGTTAAAAAACAATTATTTGTAGTATTTTTTTACCCTTTTACTATATTTAATATCATTTTCTTTCATTACGATTTATATTTTTTTCCTTATTTATTCATTATTATTATATCTTTATCTTAATGATTAGTTCTTTATCATAGTAATAGCTTATTAGTATAATTAAGATTTTTTATAAACATATTTCTTAAGTATGATTAGATTTCTTATAAACATATTTTTTTTCCGTATGATTTAGATTATTTATGATAATTATAACATTATTATGATAATTTATTTATTTTCTACTAATATTGGTTTTGTTTTAATAGTTAGTTTCTAAAGTTTAAATGTGTGACGAAATTGTTTATTTCTTTATGATTGTTACTATATCATTATGATGTTTTTTTTAATGTGTTATGTTTTTTTCTTTATGGTATTACTATATCGTTATGATGTCTTTTTTTAAAGGTTTTAAAGTATTTCATATTTCTTTACAATATCTATTTATTTTTTTTATATATTCGTTGTGAATTTTATTTTAATGACTAATCATTTATTATAATGATTGTTTTTCATGTATCATACAACTAATATAAGTATATGGTTCTTTTTTCTTTATAATAAAGCAAGTAAAATGTTTTTTTTTTTCCTTTTATAAAAAATTTGTTTAGTTTTGCATTTTTTTAAAGATTTTTTCTTTCCTTTTTTAATAAATTATTTATTTATTTAGTTTCAATTCTTGATGAAAGAGTATGATCTTTATAAGTGTCAATTTAAATATTTATGTGAATAAAAGAAAAAATGGACATTTTTTAAATCATAATCTTCAATTTAGACATTTATATAAATAATTATTTTTTGATTCGTGACTTTCGAGTTAAAATTAATATTCATGAAGCGTATCATTTCTCTTCATAAAAATAAAATAAAGATTACAAAAGAATAAAGAAAAAAAAATTAAGATATAACAATTCCAGACAAATTAAAAACCATATAGCATAAACTGATGTCCGAAAATTCAAATACAAAATTGACTTTTTAAAAAAATACAAATAGAAAGGAAGTCTGGCACAGACAAAGGGATTAAATGTTTAAAAGTAAAAATTGTAGACCATTGGTGGTTAGAATAAAAAATAAAAGGCAAAAATAGCCAGAAAAGATTCTAGTTTAAATGTGCCGTTCTAGTACTTGGTAATTTGTACAAAAATGTTTGAGAAGAAAATAAAAACACATTTACTAAAGGACGTGTTGCCATTCTAGGAATTCAAATTTAATGTTCTTATTTTTATGTGTCCTTATGACATGTTTATTACTTATCAGAAGTGGAATGGGAATCGATCTCTTATTTATTTGCTCTCTTTCTTTTTAAATGGGAATGATCAATTTTGATTTGAGAAATGGGAATAACAATCTTCATAATCCTAATATTATCATTAAATTACTATGAATAACAATCTAATTAACTATCCGTTGGAACTAATTTATGACTATAAATTACTATGATAACATTCCCTTCTTCAGGGGTGCATATTTAAAAGTCAATTTATCATTCACATGTTCATCATTTTAAGTATATGGAGATACCATTTTGAACCCCATACGGAGAAGTACAACATATATCCATCTTGAGTCATCATAAGCATGTTGTAAGTTCCGCTCAAAATTAAGCCTAAAAAATAATAACAATCTTCTTCTAAACTACTATACCTAAATATCTTTCGTAGTTATTCATCAAGTCATCATAATGGAATAAAAAATAAAAAATTAAAACCAATGTAACTTACTTTTGTTCCTCTTCACTCCCCAAAGATGTCGAAGAAAAATGGCAATAATTCTGGAAGATTGCTTCCCTTGACACCTTATTATCTGACGGCTTCGAAGTGTTTTTTTTTTTAAAAAAAGCATAAACAGAATAGGATTATTGACATAAAATATAAATAATTCGGTTTACAATTAGATCTTCGCAAAAGTAAGATTAACTTAAACAGAGAAGTAATCAATAAATAACCTATACAAGATGTCTGCTTTGCTATCCAAAAAATAAATAAATAAATAAAACCTATATTTAGGTTTTATATAATAAAAAATAGTAGGTCTATTACACCCAAAAATTGATTCAGTCTCCAACTCATTCACAAAACAATCTAGTTTATTCAACTATTTGACAACTATTCTTTGTGTTTTTCTTTTCAAGTCATGGAACGCTTTATGCAGATGAATATAGATCATGGAACCTTTTTGAACTATTCTCAAATGGCTTTGTAGAACAGTAAAATTTTCAAAATTTCCTAAGTTTTCTTATTCATTAGTTTCTACAAAATTCCAATACTTATTTTAGTAGTAGGAAAGTTGGATTTGAATAGATATAATAAATAATAAACGAAATAAAAAAAGACCAAAAAAAAAAAAAGGGAGAACAGGAAACAAAGAAATTTAATATAGATGTACTTACATCCACAAAATAAGAACAGAGAATTAATTAATTGGTTAGCACTATGAAGGAACTCTTAAATAAATAAAAATTTAAAAGTACAAAATCGCGTAAGTTATTTAATACTAACAAATATACTAAAATCAAGACATATTTAAATTACAATAATAAATAAATTAAAAATTCCTAATGTACAAAAGCTTAATTAGCTATACAAGCACTTCATGATCAGTCACACAAAAAAAACAATGCACGACTTTGTAATTAAAAAAAAAATTGCCAAAGAGGAAGAAAAACCGTAGGCATGAAATCAAAAAACAAAACTAACCAGCGTTTGCAAGTATTGCCTAAAAGGACTCTGTCCAGCTCCAGTTATGGATTTACAATTTCCTGGCATACGAAAAAAATGAAGTTTCTGAGTGAAAAAGAACATAGTACATTTAAATTCTCTATCTCTAGCTTCTTCTCCCCCCCCCCCCCCCCACACATAAAATCAATATTATGTCACACCCTATTTTTACATGTAAGAGTGTAACGAAGGAAGGACCAAGGCATACATATTGTATGTATATGGATCTATTAAACCTTTTTTTTTTTTTTTTTGGGTTACATATCATGAGTATACTTATTAAAATATATATGCATATATGCAAGGCCGGCCCAAGTAATTTTGAGGCCTTAAGCGAAAAGTTTAAAGGAACTTTTTTTTTTTTGAATAAAAAAAATTTTATATGAATGAATGTTATATGATCCATGGTTTTCATGTTATTTTAATATTCTTAATTACTTTCTTGATATTTTTTAACATCTTCACAATATCTTTTTTTTATCATTGATTTTTTCTTTAAGAAATTTTATAATCTTCTGATTCACTTAGACCATCAGTTTGTTATGCTGTTTTATTTACTTGAATTATTCACGTCTCTTAGTGTAAAGCTTTTTAACAGATCCTATTTCATGATAGTCAACTTATTCCCTCCTAAAAGAAAATTATATAAGTGGATGAATAGAGGTAGAGCAATAGAGAGAGATATAAGAAAAAAAAATTTTAATTATTAAAAAAACTAGAGTGGTTCCTTTTAGCAATGTTTTAAATACATTCAAGGAAACCGCTTTATGAGTGAATTGTAAGACCTAAGAACCTTGCAATGTGCATTGTGCCAATGTCCATACTAGTTACCGTGCTTAAAAATAAAATAAAATAAAATAAAATAAAGAGAGAAAGCATTTAAAGCATCGAGTGTTTCCAATATAATTGAACAAATTAGTCTTCCAACTTCTCTCTAAAAAGTGTTGTGTCTTAATATTTTTATTTTTTTTCTTAACAGTAAATCTGGTATTAACTTTACCAAATTATCTACTAGCTAGGTTCTTTTTATGAAAAGAAAAAGAAAAAAAGAAAAAAAGTTAACTTGGGTGCCTTCTATGACGTTGGGGCCTGAGGCAGTAGCTTAAGCTGCCTAAGGGTTGGGCCAGCACTGTATGTGTGTGTGTGTATGGATATATGAAGGGCTTTTGTTTTCGTTGGTTGAGAAAATTACCTACAGAGGGCTCTTTAAATCATAAGAAGTCCAACTCTTGAAAGCTTAGCTTGCGTTTGGCATTACATCTCAAACTTAAAATTTTCATCTCAGATTTTATCTTTTTCTAAAAAGTCAATAAAAATTATAACTAATTTTTAAAAAATTGACCAACTCAAACTTAAGAATTTCAACTCAAACTATTTTATCAAACGCACCATTAGACAAAAATATCAACGTAACCCTCACTGAGTCCCTAATTTGACCTGAACCCAATTCCAGACTTCATTTGAAAAAAAAAAAATTTCGAATTACAAAAGCAACAGAAAATTAAAAACGGCAAAGACTGTTGAACACACGAACAAAATTTTAAAAACACGAAAGACAATAACCGAAAAAGATCACTACTTGAAATCGATGGCACAATTTCAGACCACGTAAAGCAAAATAAACGAGACATTCGAAAAAAATGATGTAGTCAAAGTTTAGGCTAGAACAACCAAAATAACAAAAATAAAAGAGATAGGTATTAACCTGTTACAGAATGAAGAGGATTGAAACAGAAATTGTGAGTCAAGAATCAATTTCATTCAACCAGAATAATGAATTTGATTACAAGATGGAGTATAGGATAAAAAAACGGGGAATTAAACCAAAAACATTTAATAAAAATTTAACATCTAAATTCCTTCGAAAAAGGATTTAAAATGTAACGCCTCTTACGGACGTCATAGGACTCGTTACATTAATTATTAACCTAACAAATGAATTAACGAAAAATATAAATTTAACACTTAATCATTAGTGCTATCCCAGGAGTTTCTATCATTTTTTTTTGTTGGTTCTTTATGGGTGCCAAACATGTAAATAGTCAACTTATATTATATAAGGTAATCTAGTGATATATCATTATAAGAGTTCATATAGTGCGGAATTAAATAAACTCTAAATATAATCTTTCGGATGTAACTCCGTTTCCAATTCTCCGTTTTTCGCACACACCCCACTTCGTCCTCCACCCTAAGAAAGCTTGGTTTTACCTTTTATCTACAACATGATATAACTTAGTAAGTTTAAAACTTAGTAAATACATTTAAATTCTCACAGAAATTATGAAATTCCTTTAACATAAGCATATTCATATTATAACAACATGTCTTTTCCTTTTCACATTAAATCCTTTTATTTTATCATTTTGGACCCTAACGTTACACCATTAATATCGTTGGCACGCCGTCACGTGAGAAGAGGGGTAGCTAGTCCCAAACCAAATGAGACAAGTTGTGGGATATCTTTTAACATTGGGGTGTGTAATGCCTTAATTATGTTTTACATATATGTACTTTAACATAAAACATCATATGTGTAGTAATATAACTAATGAAAACATTATTCATAAAACACCTTTTAAGATATTTGTAAAAAGAATTCATTTAAAGAAAATACTTATTTATAAACATTAAGAGCATAAAATACTTTTACCATTTCTTATAATGTTGCAGGTGAGGATGTACTTACCTGAATTTTAGCTTACTTCATCTTTCCTACTTTACGGTGACGGATGCCCGGGTCATGATGTGCGCGATGGAGTGTTTATGTCAAACGTTTCATAATAAATATTTATAATTAATTCCATGCATAAGACATTGATTCATAAAGCACTCCATCACACTTAATCATTACATATGGCAAAACAAGTAGCATACATCACATTAACTTATAATTCACTTTGGGTTTCTAAGTTACTAATTCTGGCAGTTCCGACATATGCCCACATATATATATATTTTTAACTAACATTTTATATATGCAAATCATGTCAATTTTGGTCATACACGATATACACCTCCGTCAATTTAATCTCATTAAAATAGTTAAGTATGATTTGACTTTCTATTTTTCAAAGTTAGCATAATAAATCTGCCATTCACCAGACAGCCCTGACCTGCCATAAGAAAACGAATTTTATCTCCAAATCTACACTTGATTAGAGGCTAAGAATTTACAGTCACAAAGCTAATATATGAATATTAATGTCATAATTTTTACTGATCAGAAAAACAATGAGTAATATTAAATGTGGATTTTCTAAATAGACTACGAAATTCTGTCAGCAAACAGTAATCAGATAACAGTCCATAATTAAAATTCCGTATATATTAGAAAACATGTAATAAAATTCCAAGCAAATTCCCAAACACTTTATACACATATATCTAAACATATTAAAAATTATGGTGGAATAAAATCATATGAATTCTGTACATATGTTCTAAATTCAAGATGTGAGATTTCTCATTATGATAAGGCAGTGAACAGTTCTCCTTCAAAATTTCGTATTAATTAAAATACAATCAATAAGAATTCGTAAAAATTACCAGCCATTAACAACACATAAACACACAACACATCCGAAAATTAGTATGAAATAAAATCGTATCAATTCAGTGTACCTTCTGAAATATAGAGACACTCTATTCTCAAATTTTCAGACGATGTACAATCTCAAAATAGAAATTCATTATTAAATCACCCCTAATTAATTTGACTCCAAAATCTTTATAGAGCATATTAATATCATATAAATAAACATCCTCAAAATCTAAAATTGTAGAAAACACAAAGAAATGTTCATCAAAAGCATATAGGATACACTCAGAGATTGCATACCATCAGGAAAAGTCATCAACCAATATGAAGACAAAAATTACATACCTTAACTTTCACAAGTACTTTGTGGAGAAAAAAAAGAAAAAGCAAAGTAGAGGAGGCAATGGAAGAATAAAACCTAAAGCTTTACATACATATATATATATATATATATATATATATATATATAATGAAGGAGTAGGGTTTCCTTTTTCTTTTTTTAGGGTGCTATTATAATTATAATTATTATTATAAAAAACCACGGCAACTAAGTTGCCTTACCCTTAAATCCCCCCCGCGCCCCCCCCCCCCCCCCCCCCCCCCCCCCCCCTTTTAAACCTTAAAGTATATTCACTATTTCTATATATATACATACCCATATCGATCCCTCGTGGCCGTCACCTGCGATATTACTAACTAAAATGTTAATAACCTTTAGCATAAATCATGAATAATATTTTAGCATCAACATAAGCATTAAATACGTATATTAAAGAAAACAATGGGCGTTGCATTAAAAAATGTAAAATTTTCTCTGAAAGGAAAATTGTGAACATGAAAATGACAATTAAACTATCTAAGCAAGGAAATAAGATTCTATTAAAAAAAAAAAGGAAATAAAAAAACACAATTAGAAGGCGAATCGAAATTTAAACGAATATCTAGCGAAAAGAAAGAAGAAAATTTCAGCAAAGGACAAAAAAAAAAAACTCTCGATTCATATTTTTGCAGCTATTCGCTAAAATATACTATAGTAATTTTATATTTGTTATGTATATGTAGAATATTAGTTATAACCTTAATAATATAATTTCTCCTAAAAAGATCTAATTCCTTATATATGTAGTTTGTTCATATAACTTCTTAATCTATATATATATATAGAGCACACAAATATATATATATATATATATATAAGAGGCTTTTTTCGTTTTCTAAAAATAACAATCAAATGTGTCTATCTTTTACTGTATTAATTATAGAAAGTTACTAGTTTTTGAAGTTTTACGAACTTAATAATGGGAGAGGCTGTGGTAGAGCCTCTCTCAGAGACTCTATCGGTAGAGCTCTTTTTTTAACCATTAGATTTTAATCGAACGGTTGATATATCATTGTTATAATAGACCTTACCTCATATAAACTTTCTCACCCCAAGTCTTCTCCACCGCCGGCGACCTGTCCACCGCCGGCGACCGACGCCGGCAACCCACCCCGATGCCGGTGACTCACCCTGACACCAGCGACCCACCTCCTGCACTTTCTCTGGCCGTCGGCGCCCCTTCCTCTCTCTTCTCTATTTCCCTCTCTCTCTCTTCCCCACCCCGGCCCCCCCAGGCCCGACGGCCCCGACCACCCCAGCCCCGATGACCCACCTCCGGCCCTAACTCCGGGCCCCTCCCTTTTGAATTTGAATTTAGTCTCTAAATTTATATTTTTTTTGCTCAAATCCATCACAATGTGGATAGTTTTTTGCACATAGAGGGCATTGTTGATCACTTTTTTACTTAATTGCAATACTTATTCTTTTTAGAGCACATTTATTTTGCATCAAAGGGAAATGGAAAGTGAATAGTCATTCCCTTTCAGCCTTTTTCACTTATTCATCTGTTTACTTATAAAATGGAGAATGAGATTTTAGTACGCCTCATACAATATAGGGAATGAAAAACGAAATGTTAATTTATATCCCCTTAGTATTGATTTCTTGTTGAAAATAATACATATAAAATTTACTCATATACTCTTAATCAGCTTTCATGTGCTAAAGTTTTTTTAATATGTAAAAGGATATTTTTGTAGTTATATTAATAAGATTAACATTATTAAGGTTAGTAAACACTAAAAATGGAATGTAACTGTTTCCCTTTACACTATCCAATATGCAAGTAAACACTAGAAAGAAAATTAATTATCCTCTTTCCCATTTCATTTCTTAACTTTCTAATCTCATTACCTTTCACATTACATCTATTTAAGGTTTAGTGAGCATGCCCTTAAAAGTTTAGGTTCAAGTTTAAATTATAATTGAATTAGGTATAAGTTTTTTAAAGGAATTTGAATTGAAATTATGTGAAAATATTTTCAATGCCCTTTATAACGTGCAATTCATTTGCCAAAAAAAAAAAAAAAAGTTCTAAATTTTAATGAATTTAATTTAAAAAAAAAAGACCAACAGCACCACAAATTACAATAATTATTTATTTGATAAATCCTTAACTTACTTGGAACATTATATGTTTGATTGAAAAATATTGCGTTTACCATGTTAATATTAGTTAGATCCTTAATGTATGGCCAGTAAATTCTTGTTTCACGCGGTAAATCCCAACCCACCGCCCAAGGCCTTCATTGAGCATCCAATGACTTCTCGTATTTACGGTCGGGAGTCTGGAGCCTTAGCCAAGGTCCGGCCCAAAGAGAGAAGACAAGCAAACAAACCCATAACACAGTAGTCTTGAGAGAGAAGATAAGAGAAAAAGTGAGAGGTTTGCAACGTGAAACTTGCGGTTTGAGTTATATGTTAAAAATTAATATGATTACTATTTGGAGGCAAGTTCCATTTTGTTCTTATTTTCAGTTGATTGAATATATATTTTTAAGTTTATTAAGAATGATTTTTCTTTTCACACCCTGTCATCTTATACTTGTGTTACCTTTTTTTTTTTCCCACCTTGATTTCTCAATTCCTGATGGAAGCAGAACAAGTAATGTTTTTAATTAGTTTCCACTTATGCCCACATTGTGTACAACATCCTAAATGTTGTTTGGTTACTCTGTTGTCATTAATATGTTCTTTGTAATTATTAACTTTTAATTTTTCTACTTAATATTTGTACAGTGCGAGTACGAAAATTTTTAAAAAATAGTATTATGTGAGTACTATTTTTTTTTTTCCCATTGGAAATTTTAGAGAATTAGACAAAGTAGATTGTAGGAGATATTAGAAAATTTTTCGAATGTGTAAATAGTTTTCCTATTAATTTTTTTATTGCAGGAACACTGATTGGAGAGAGACATGGCCATTAACAACCAGCTTTCTAGGCTAAGGTATATAAATTGTTCATTGTGTAGCTTTTATTTTCTTAAATCATATATATTAACAGTGAAACTTCATCATTTTGTGTTATAATTTCATTCTATATATCACCAAATTTCTTGTTCATAAATAAGTTAGTGATTGCATAACTGCCTAAATAGTTCAAAAACTTATCATTTGTTCAGTTGATATTCTTTTTTCTGGGATTAACAATTTATTAGGACCAATGCGTTCGGTGGTTGTTCCTAATATTTATTTGGACCTACAAATCTGCGTAAGTGATTGTGGGGTAGAATTATTTATTAATTTGAGATTATTTAATGCCATTTGGCATTAAATCTCTTGCTTTTTTTCTTTAAATATATTTTCTTGCTTTAACTCTCTTATGGTTTTTTATATAGAAATGTGATCAGACCTTTACTTATATTTATTTTCTATATCATTTCTGACCTAGAGATAATGTTTGCTTTGCTTGTATATGCAAGTTTGTCCATTTAGAATGAGTAGGATGTGGTTGTGCTCAAATATTTGTATTCAATTATAAATCAATCCACATCAGAGATTTAATTAACCGACAAGAAAGCTCCTGATGCTAAATGATTGCTTGAAAAAGTAAGCCTTCATTGAAAATTTTATGTATCAACCTCGTAATATTTTATTTGTTGTGCTTTATCAACCTCATAAGTATGAAGTGCATTCTACTTTAAATATACATATATATATATATGTTTATATACAATGAAGTATAAGGATAAAAACACAAAATTTTACTAATAAAGATTAATCTTGATCAATCACTAATTAATCATGATCAATCCCCAAATATAAGGATAAAAACGCAAAATTTTGCTATTTATTTGAAGGAGTAGTTAAAAAAATGTCACCCACCAAATTTTCCCTTTACTAATATACAAATACCTATATGTATTTATATATAAACTAATGTATGTATGTACCAAAAAAAAAATGGTCTCAAATTCTCGCATTGAGATGTAGGTCTTCTCAAGAAATTAAGACATGAAAGATGAAAGAGTTGTAGAGCCCTTCTTTTCAACATCTTTTATGGATGAGGTTGTGTTATTCTTCTTCTTCTTCTTCTTTCTTTCTTCTTTTTTTTTTTTTTTTTGCTAGAAGGATTAGGTTGTACTAGAAATTAAGACAAGAAATATGTTACGTACGAGGCTACGTCTAAAATCTTACTATTGACCCTAACATGGTGTAGTTTTAGTTATTTTTTAACTTAATTATAAAGAAATATCCGTGATTTCTAAAGCACGACATGACAACATCAAACAACATTACTATTTCAAACGTGATCTTTTTTCTTGGTGATCCATCAATAATCCTAAATGTCGGCAGGGAAATCAAATAATTGAAAAGTTTTTTTTTTAAATATTGTTTTCAAAAAAATTATCATGGTTTGTCTTTAAGTTGAATTATGAATTTCCTTGTTTATGTTTTCATTTTTTTCCCCTCTTTTTTGTTTAAATAATTTGAGATGTTGTCAAATAAAATAAAATAACAAGATGTTAACTATAAAATTTTAGGCAGTTCTAACATGGGATACAGTTGCTTTTCCCATCGACGCAATTAAGTGCATTGGATCACATGGCTGTGAGAAAAAGCACCCAACAACGTTGAAACAGGATTAAATGTTGCGGAAGGGAAAAGTTAGTTCAAATCTTTCAAACGACAAAGCATTTTATCAAGTGTTTAGATTTTAGAATTTGTCATCACAATTTAAAAAATTAAATTAAATTAAAAAAACTTTCAAACGACAAATGATTTTATCAAGTGGTTAGTTTTAGAATTTATCATCACACCTTTTTTTTTTCTTTTTCCTTGTTAAAAATTACCATGGGCATTGTTCATCATTGAAAATCTTCGAAAGAGGGAGAAATCCTAGTGAGATAAGTTTTTTTTTTTAATCCTTCCAAAAATTTCGCCATACACCTCTATTTGGTTCATTGTCATGGACTCAAACTCCAGACATTTTCGAGCAACATGGTGTCATTTCAGAAGAAGAAGATTCTAAAAGTATTTGCAAATTAGGGTTCTTAAAAAAAAAAAAAAATCAGTTTTGTCTTAGCGAAGAAGTCTAATCATACAATCTTCAACGAAAGAGGTGTGGACTCGGGGTTTCAATGAGTTTTCTCTTTTCCAAACAACAAATTTAGTAAATCCCTGGAATTAAAATTTTTTTGACCTCTCAAGAGAAAAAGAGAATTAGAGAAAATAATTGTATTTTGAGAAACTGAAGGGCATAGGAGTGGTGCTTGTGACAGAACACAGAAAAAATAATAATAGAGATGGAGACAGAGAGATAAAGCACGGTGTTTAGCTGGCGTCCCACCTTCCTGTATTGACTAGTGGTGGGCACAATCCCTTGAGTCTAGTTCTTGAGCGATATTGTCAAACGAAACGAAAAAAACATGTGTGGGTTATGAGTACTTTTTTTGGTTCACGTCTCTATAGGACATTTAGTACTCCTCATTGAGCCCCACATGATCACAACGTTCAAGTTGGAGCCAAAGGCTTTCGTTTGCACACAATTTATATGCTACCAACCAAATCAGTTCTCACCTTTCGCTGCCACTCTTAGTCAGCCACTCTTATATTTACAAATTTCTAAATAGAAAGTTACAAGGGTCGGTTAGTATCCAGTATCGAATACAAAACAAAAAATATATATATTCAAATTACTTAACTAATACAATATAACACAAAATTACATTAGGGTACCATATAGAAGCCCCTCCATTTACATATATATTTTTTATATGTAGAAGTTTACTGGAGGCTTATAATATGTAAAAACTTCATTCAATTGAAACAGAACAAAACAAAACAAAAATCATAAAATATTTAGAGCTTATTTCAACAAACAAAAATAGTCAACAGGGACGGTACCCCGGCTCCATCTCAATTGACTCCGCCATTAATATATATATATATGATGAACGACCGCGGACGTCAAGACCATGAATATTGAGAACGTGGAAAATTAAGAGAGAGATCCGGAAAAATATGGAGTATGGAAGTTCTTTGCTAGTGCCGAGTGTTCAAGAATTGGTAAAGGAGCCCTTAAATAGTGTCCCTTCCAGATACATTCGTTCGGATCAGCATGAAAAAACCAGCAATAAAATCATTATTAATTCTGTTTCTGAAATCCCATTTATTGATTTCCAAAACTACTTGGTTTCTGGAGAGTTATCTGAGCCTGAATTGGCTAGTCTCCACTTAGCTTGCAAGGACTGGGGCTTCTTCCAGGTATATACCTGTCTATACCATTTCTTTTACTTAATTTGGTCAATTGTATCTGGAAAAAAAAAATGACTGCTTTTGTAGTAAGAAAAAAAAAAGAAAAAAAGAAAAGAATAGTTATGATGTTTTGTTTTTGTTTTCCTTTTTTTTGTTTTCCTTTTTTTTGGTTTTGTTTTTTTTGGTTTTGTTTTTGTTTTCCATTTATTGCTTGTTATTGTAACTAATTTCGACACAAATTTCTTATAAAATTTAGATTTGAGTTTGAGTTATAGTTGATTTATATTCAATTTTTCATAAAAATTTGTAATTAAATTCAATTAAAATGACTAACAATACCCTTATTGAGCAATCACATGAAAGTTATATACAAAAAAACTGTCCTAATTTTAATGTATGTGAACAATAAAAACTGATTGTGTCAAAATATATTAGTTTAGGAGGTTGCTTGTAAGGAAAAAAATGTTTAGGAACTAAGTTGTCAAATTCTATAAGAATAGATGGTATCTGAAAAAAAAAAAGAAAAAAAAAAAGAGCTTACCAAAGAGTTTAAATTGGTTTGATGGTTTGAAATTTCTAAAGTAACTAACCAAACCAATTAAAAATATAAACCAATCGGTTTAATTTGGTTTGGTTTCGTTTGATTTTACAATAGTCATGGTTTCAATGATTCATTGATTATTAACCAACTTAAGCATTACTTAGTGGCTTAGCAAGATAAAAATTGTGAGATTAAGGATGGAATTATAGCATGAGAAGTGGGCAAATTATAGCAATCCATTGTGGGGCCATTTTCCCCAATAAAGTGAACCCATATTCGTGGGCCCCCTTTTTTCTTTTATTCTGCCACCCACCCACATGGCTTGTTCAACAAGCCATTAATCTTCTTCTTTTTTTTTTTTTTTTTTTCTAAGCTAGTGGGCGTTTAGCCCATTAATGCCCAGCCCACAACATGGGGCCGAGAAGTCGACGCGATATATATATATATATATGATGAACAACCTCGAATGTCAAGACCTTGAATATCGAGCAAGTGGAAAATTAAGACATAGATCAGGAAAATATGGAATCTGGAAGTTTTTTGCTTGTGCCGAGTGTTCAAGAATTGGTAAAGGAGCCCTTAAATAGTGTCCCTTCCAGATACATTCGTTCGGATCAGCATGAAAAAACCAGCAATAAAATCATTATTAATTCTGTTTCTGAAATCTCATTTATTGATTTCCAAAACTACTTGGTTTCTGGAGAGTTATCTGAGCCTGAATTGACTAGTCTCTACTTAGCTTGCAAGGACTGGGGCTTCTTCCAAGTATATACCTGTCTATACCATTTCTTTTACTTAATTTGGTCAATTGTATCTGGAAAAAAAAAATGACTGCTTTTGTAGTAAGAAAAAAAAAAGAAAAAAGAAAAGAATAGTTATGATGTTTTGTTTTTGTTTTCCTTTTTTTTGTTTTCCTTTTTTTTGGTTTTGTTTTTTTTGGTTTTGTTTTTGTTTTCCATTTATTGCTTGTTATTGTAACTAATTTCGACACAAATTTCTTATAAAATTTAGATTCGAGTTTGAGTTATAGTTGATTTATATTCAATTTTTCATAAAAATTTATAATTAAATTCAATTAAAATGACTAACAATACCCTTATTGAGCAATCACATGAAAGTTATATACAAACAAACTGTCCCAATTTTAATGTATGTGAACAATAAAAACTGATTGTGTCAAAATATATTAGTTTAGGAGGTTGCTTGTAAGGAAAAAAATGTTTAGGAACTAAGTTGTCAAATTCTATAAGAATAGATGGTATCTGAAAAAAAAAAGAAAAAAAAAAGAGCTTATCAAAGAGTTTAAATTGGTTTGATGGTTTGAAATTTCTAAAGTAACTAACCAAACCAATTAAAAATATAAACCAATCGGTTTAATTTGGTTTGGTTTCGTTTGATTTTACAATAGTCATGGTTTCAATGATTCATTGATTATTAACCAACTTAAGCATTACTTAGTGGCTTAGCCAGATAAAAATTGTGAGATTAAGGATGGAATTATTGCATGAGAAGGGGGCAAATTATAGCAATCCATTGTGGGGCCATTTTCCCCAATAAAGTGAACCCATATTCGTGGGCCCCCTTTTTTCTTTTATTCTGCCACCCACCCACATGGCTTGTTCAACAAGCCATTAATCTTCTTCTTTTTTTTTTTTTTTTTCTAAGCTAGTGGGCATTTAGCCCATTAATGCCCAGCCCACAACATGGGGCCGAGAAGTCGACGCGATATATATATATATGATGAACAACCTCGAATGTCAAGACCTTGAATATCGAGCAAGTGGAAAATTAAGGCAGAGATCAGGAAAATATGGAGTCTGGAAGTTTTTTGTTTGTGCCGAGTGTTCAAGAATTGGTAAAGGAGCCCTTAAATACCGTCCCTTCCAGATACATTCGTTCGGATCAACATGAAAAAACCAGCAGTAAAATTATTATTAATTCTGTTTCTGAAATCCCAGTTATTGATTTCCAAAACTACTTGGTTTCTGGAGAGTTATCTGAGCCTGAATTGGCTAGTCTCCACTTAGCTTGCAAGGACTGGGGCTTCTTCCAGGTATATACCTGTCTATACCATTTCTTTTACTTAATTTGGTCAATTGTATCTGGAAAAATAAAATGACTGCTTTTGTAGTAAGAAAAAAAAAAAGAAAAAAGAAAAAAAAGTTATGATGTTTTGTTTTTGTTTTCCTTTTTTTTTCTTTTTTTTGGATTTGTTTTTGCTAAAGAAGTTTTGAAGCTAAAATACAACTGTTTTTTTTTTTGGTTCAACCTATAATTGTGGTTTCAAATTGGTGTGATTCGATTGCAGATTGGGTATTCAAATGTCCCGTAAATTCAGATTTGTAATATATCTGTATATATAGGTGGTAATTTATGATCATAGAAGCTCTTCCAATATTTCTTTGGTAGTTTGTATTTTTTTTTCTTTATTAATAATTTGAGTAGAGGGCTTATTAGATTATAGGATCTTTTAGATGTGCTAATTTTTCTTTATTTTAGATTTAAAAAAAAAAAAAAGCTATGTAAATTTAAGAACTAAAGTAGTGCTCAAATTATTGAGATATATATATATATATTTTTTCTCTGAATCTTCTAATCTGAACATTACTAAAAGCTAAAGCCCATTAATTTGTTGATTAGAAGAAAATGATTAAATAATTTGTACATGTAGCTGGTAAACCATGGGATAAGCACTTCCTTGGTAGAGAAAATGAAGAGAGAAGTTGAAGAATTCTTCAATCTTCCAATGGAAGAGAAGAAAAAGTATTGGCAAAATGAAAGAGAAGTAGAAGGATTTGGACACTCCTTTGTATTCTCTGAAGAACAAAAGCTTGATTGGAATGACATCTTCTTCCTGACTACACTTCCACTTAATTTGAGGAAGCCCCACTTGTTCCCAAAGCTTCCCTTCCCGTTGAGGTATATTTCTCTCTCTTCTTTCCTTTGAAAATCCATGTCCTTTTAGTTCTCACGGGATTTTCTTTTAATCCAAAACTTAACAATAAGGATGATAAGTCTATTATCGGATCAGTTCATGTATAATGACTAATGTTTGAAAAGATAACTTCAAAATTCGTTGATTCACATGTAATATTGAAAATGAGAAATTGAGCCAAAGCAGTGAAATAACAATTAGTTGTAGAATAAGACTCCAAATCCACTACTTTTATTATTTTTATTTTTATTTTTTTTCTGTAGGAAAAAATTGTATATCATGTTTTTTTAGTCAATAGGAAACCGACCTTTGAAAAAAAAAATGGTAGGTAAACTTGCCAGTTTACAAATTTTAACTTGGGATATTTTTTTAAATGGAATCGAATGGTACGCATATGGGTTTGTTTGACATTCTATATAACAAGATTTTTTTGTCACCGTTTAAAAAGTTTTTTTTTCAGTGTTTTCTATTAAAAAAAAATATATCGTACTATTCAAATTTACTTTTTAAACTTATGAACCAGACGAACATATAATCTTACACTTATCCTTTAAGATAGTTGAAAATTATGATGAAATCATATTGAATATTGCCACTAAATTTTACATATAACCTCGCAAATTTAACATAGTTGAACCTTCAAAAACAGCGAAGTTCTCTTATTTGGCTTTGAATGATCCTAGCATAAGTTAAAAGGCCAAGTATTTCTACACCACATCAACACATATATACTTTAATTACTAAAAAAACAAATGCTTTAGAACACCAACGATGTTAAATATCATACTAATAAAGAGGTGGATCCCACTAGTGAGTCTCATATTGTAAAACCCACATTCTAACTGATGTTTCCTAACATTGTTCATTCCTAAAATATTCAATGGAAGTTTGTCACTTATATATATATAGGGACACCTTGGAGACATATGCACTGGAGCTCGAAAATCTAGCCAAGTCAATAATATCCCAAATGGAAAAGGCTCTAGAAATAGAAGGCAAAGAAATGACAAGGTTGTTTGAAAATGGAATGCAAGAAATGAGGATGAACTATTACCCTCCATGCCCTCAACCAGAACAAGTCATAGGCCTAACTCCTCATTCTGATTCCGTAGGCCTTACCATTCTCCTCCAAATCAATGAAGTGGAAGGTCTCCAAATTAAGAAAGATGGGATTTGGGTTCCTGTTAAGCCTCTTCCTAATGCCTTCATTATCAACGTTGGAGATATCTTGGAGGTAATATTTTATCATTCTTTCCATTATTAGCTTAAGGCACCAAGTAGGTATGCTCTTGTTGTTTGTATATAAATTTGGACAAGATCACTTCTTAACATCTAAAGGCAAAGTCGATGTTAGAGCTATAAAAATAGGCCGTCCTATGGCCCACCTTCTTGGCACCGTGGCTAGGGTCGATGTTAGAGCTGTAAAAATAGGTCGTCCATGATGAGAGGGGGGTCTAAGTTTATAGGGCCACTGGCTGGGTTGGTCTGTATATTATCTTTTTTTATTTTTTTTTCTTATAGTAATTTTACTTATAAAACATAGGGTCAGGCTGGATCGACCTTTGTTTATACTCGACACTCCTAGCCCAACCTGTTTATTCCTCGCGGCTCACATGGGCTGAGCGGCTTAAATTCACACATCTAGTTTATATTAGACGTTATAAACCTAGCTATATCACTAGTGGTGAGGGCATAACAGTCGTGAATATTTTTAGTAAGTTTCTCCAAATGGCAATATTAGATTTAGATTTCTTATGTCCTCATGTTGAGCTTCAGCCTTATAAGTGTGCAACTCTGGACTAAGCATGATGGGAGAATGGGTCAAGTCTGGTACTATTCCACTTATGGTTCCTCTAGATTTTTAAATGGACAGTAAACGGGAGACGTGAGGATATCACAGATCACCTTTTCTCTGAGCGAAAATAAAGTATGTATATACTAAAGTATATATATGTATATATTGCAGATGATAACCAATGGCGTATATCGAAGCATCGAGCATCGAGCAACCGTAGACTCTGTGAAAGAAAGACTCTCCATTGCTACATTTTACAACCCGAGAGTAGATGCTGAAATTGGCCCTGTGAATAGCTTGATCACCGAGAAAACTCCTGCATTGTACAGAACGTTGGAATATCAAGAATATACCAGAGGTTTTTTAGCACGTAAACTTGATGGAAAATCTTACATTGATGTCATGAAACTAGAGCCTGGTGGTAAAGATTATTAGATTGCTCAACAGTTTGGAGTCGACCATAAAAGTATTGACGTGTATATTGTATTGTATTTATACTATTAAGTGCATTCCAAACATTGTGATCTTTATACTATTAAACAGTGTGATATTTAAATGGCTACTCTGTTACAATGTACTTTTAAGCTTCTCTTTGTTATATTTAAGTTTTATTTTAGTTTAAAACCACTTCTCGAACTATCAATTTATCCTGATCCGTCCGCTCAAAACACAGCTAAAAAATAGATGGTAATTATTGTGTGAATAAATAAGCATTAATCATGATTAATATCGTTATTTTAATGTTAGGAGGCGAACGTTTTCAAAAATTTACGGGACAAATTGTTTTCAGAAATTAGAACTTCCAAAAATAAAATCTAGGCCACGAAATTGACTACATTACTGATTAAAACAAGTTATGGAATCGGCAGTCTGCTTCGAAGTTAATTAAATCAATTAAAAGAGGATAAACTATTATTTTTTATTTAAAAAATCAATAATCTGTATGAATAATTACAGGGGGGGTGGGGGGTGGTAGTGGGGGCGGCGGGGGCGGGGCGCTATTTGTCAAAATGTGGGACTAAACTTCTCTCCAAAAGAAGAGAACGCACCACAAATTACAATAATTATTTATTTGATAAATCCTTAACTTATTTGGAACATTATATGTTTGATTGAAAAATATTGCGTTTACCATGTTAATATTAGTTAGATCCTTAATGTATGGCCAGTAAATCCTTGTTTCACGCGGTAAATACCAACCCACCGCCCAAGGCCTTCATTGAGCATCCAATGACTTCTCGTATTTACGGTCGGGAGTCTGGAGCCTTAGCCAAGGTCCGGCCCAAAGAGAGAAGACAAGCAAACAAACCCATAACACAGTAGTCTTGAGAGAGAAGATAAGAGAAAAAGTGAGAGGTTTGCAACGTGAAACTTGCGGTTTGAGTTATATGTTAAAAATTAATATGATTACTATTTGGAGGCAAGTTCCATTTTGTTCTTATTTTCAATTGATTGAATATATATTTTTAAGTTTATTAAGAATGATTTTTCTTTCCACACCCTGTCATCTTATACTTGTGTTACCTTTTTTTTTTTCCCACCTTGATTTCTCAATTCCTGATGGAAGCAGAACAAGTAATGTTTTTAATTAGTTTCCACTTATGCCCACATTGTGTACAACATCCTAAATGTTGTTTGGTTACTCTGTTGTCATTAATATGTTCTTTGTAATTATTAACTTTTAATTTTTCTACTTAATATTTGTACAGTGCGAGTACGAAAATTTTTAAAAAATAGTATTATGTGAGTACTATTTTTTTTTTTCCCATTGGAAATTTTAGAGAATTAGACAAAGTAGATTGTAGGAGATATTAGAAAATTTTTCGAATGTGTAAATAGTTTTCTTATTAATTTTTTTATTGCAGGAACACTGATTGGAGAGAGACATGGCCATTAACAACCAGCTTTCTAGGCTAAGGTATATAAATTGTTCATTGTGTAGCTTTTATTTTCTTAAATCATATATATTAACAGTGAAACTTCATCATTTTGTGTTATAATTTCATTCTATATATCACCAAATTTCTTGTTCATAAATAAGTTAGTGATTGCATAAGTGCCTAAATAGTTCAAAAACTTATCATTTGTTCAGTTGATATTCTTTTTTCTGGGATTAACAATTTATTAGGACCAATGCGTTCGGTGGTTGTTCCTAATATTTATTTGGACCTACAAATCTGCGCAAGTGATTGTGGGGTAGAATTATTTATTAATTTGAGATTATTTAATGCCATTTGGCATTAAATCTCTTGCTTTTTTTCTTTAAATATATTTTCTTGCTTTAACTCTCTTATGGTTTTTTATATAGAAATGTGGTCCGACCTTTAGTTATATTTATTTTCTATATCATTTCTGACCTAGAGATAATGTTTGCTTTGCTTGTATATGCAAGTTTGTCCATTTAGAATGAGTAGGATGTGGTTGTGCTCAAATATTTGTATTCAATTATAAATCAATCCACATCAGAGATTTAATTAACCGACAAGAAAGCTCCTGATGCTAAATGATTGCTTGAAAAAGTAAGCCTTCATTGAAAACTTTTTGTATCAACCTCGTAATATTTTATTTGTTGTGCTTTATCAACCTCATAAGTATGAAGTGCATTCTACTTTAAATATGCATATATATATATATATATATGTTTATATACAATGAAGTATAAGGATAAAAAAAAAATTTTACTAATAAAGATTAATCTTGATCAATCACTAATTAATCATGATCAATCCCCAAATATAAGGATAAAAACGCAAAATTTTGCTATTTATTTAAAAGAGTAGTTAAAAAAATGTCACCCACCAAATTTTCCCTTTACTAATATACAAATACCTATATGTATTTATACATAAACTAATGTATGTATGTACCAAAAAAAAAATGGTCTCAAATTCTCGCATTGAGATGTAGGTCTTCTCAAGAAATTAAGACATGAAAGATGAAAGAGTTGTAGAGCCCTTCTTTTCAACATCTTTTATGGATGAGGTTGTGTTATTCTTCTTCTTCTTCTTCTTCTTTTCTTTTTTTTTTTTTTTTTTGCTAGATGATTAGGTTTACTAGAAATTAAGACAAGAAATATGTTACGTACGAGGCTACGTCTAAAATCTTACTATTGACCCTAACATGGTGTAGTTTTAGTTATTTTTTAACTTAATTATAAAGAAATATCAGTGATTTCTAAAGCACGACATGACAACATCAAACAACATTACTATTTCAAACGTGATCTTGTTTCTTGGTGATCCATCAATAATCCTAAATGTCGGCAGGGAAATCAAATAATTTAAAAGTTTTTTTTTTTTAAATATTGTTTTCAAAAAAATTATCATGGTTTGTCTTTAAGTTGAATTATGAATTTCCTTGTTTATGTTTTCATTTTTTTTCCCTCTTTTTCGTTCAAATAATTTGAGATGTTGTCAAATAAAATAAAATAACAAGATGTTAATTATAAAATTTTAGGCAGTTCTAACATGGGATACAGCTGCTTTTCCCATCGACGCAATTAAGTGCATTGGATCACATGGCTGTGAGAAAAAGCACCCAACAACGTTGAAATAGGATTAAATGTTGCGGAAGGGAAAAGTTAGTTCAAATCTTTCAAACGACAAAGCATTTTATCAAGTGTTTAGATTTTAGAATTTGTCATCACAATTTAAAAAATTAAATTAAATTAAAAAAACTTTCAAACGACAAATGATTTTATCAAGTGGTTAGTTTTAGAATTTATCATCACACCTTTTTTTTTTTTCTTTTTCCTTGTTAAAAATTACCATGGGCATTGTTCATCATTGAAAATCTTCGAAAGAGGGAGAAATCCTAGTGAGATAAGTTTTTTTTTTAATCCTTCCAAAAATTTCGCCATACACCTCTATTTGGTTCATTGTCATGGACTCAAACTCCAGACATTTTCGAGCAACATGGTGTCATTTCAGAAGAAGAAGATTCTAAAAGTATTTGCAAATTAGGGTTCTTAAAAAAAAAAAAAAAATCAGTTTTGTCTTAGCGAAGAAGTCTAATCATACAATCTTCAACGAAAGAGGTGTGGACTCGGGGTTTCAATGAGTTTTCTCTTTTCCAAACAACAAATTTAGTAAATCCCTGGAAATAAAATTTTTTTGACCTCTCAAGAGAAAAAGAGAATTAGAGAAAATAATTGTATTTTGGGAAACTGAAGGGCGCATAGGAGTGGTACTTGTGACAGAACACAGAAAAAATAATAATCGAGACAAGATGGAGACAGAGAGATAAAGCACGGTGTTTAGCTAGCGTCCCACCTTCCTGTATTGACTAGTGGTGGGCACAATCCCTTGAGTCTAGTTCTTGAGCGATATTGTCAAACGAAACGAAAAAAACATGTGTGGGTTATGAGTACTTTTTTTGGTTCACGTCTCTATAAGACATTTAGTACTCCTCATTGAGCCCCACATGATCACAACGTTCAAGTTGGAGCCAAAGGCTTTCGTTTGCACACAATTAGATGCTGCTTTCGTTTGCACACAATTTATATGCTACCACTACTACAAAACATATATTACACGACGGAGATTACACGACGGTTTCTTAAAACAGTCGTGTAAAGTGAGGTTTACACGACGGTTCTAAGCAACCGTCGTGTAAAGTGGTCTTCGCACCCACTTTACACGACGGTTCATTTAAACCGTCGTGTAAAGTGGTCTTCGCACTCACTTTACACGACGGTTCTAAGAAACCGTCGTGTAAAGGGCTCTAAACGCGCTGCCCTCCTTGGCTGGGGAAGCGCGCGGGCGCGCGCCAAATTCGGCCTGTTGAGCACGCGGGCGCGTGCCTGGGTCGCTCGGGCGCTGGCGGGCGCGCGCTGGTCGCGCGGCGCGCGGGCGCGCGCCTGGGTCGCGCTGGCGTGGTTACACGACGGTCACCCAGGGGACCGTCGTGTAAGCTCCAAACACAGGAAGCTTACACGACGGTCCCCGGGCGACCGTCGTGTAATCCACCCCAAATGAGGGCGGCTTTTACGACGGTCCCGGAATGACCGTCGTCTAATCACAAGATTAGACGACAGTTTTTTTCCGAACCGTCGTGTAATGCTCAAAAAATTTAAAAATTTGAATTTTTCGAATTCCGCGCGAAAACTAATTACTTAAATACAATTTTCTCTTCATATTCGCTCGCATATCCTTATTTCTCTTCACACTCTCTACTTTTCTCGAGTACCCACACATACTTCACCAACCCACCGACACCTCGCTTTTAAATTCCGGTCAATCCACCGTTGCCGTCGTTGCCGCCGCCGCCTCCTTCTTGCTTTGGCCGTGACTATTCTTTGTCAAAGGAAAGTAAGGTGACTTCATATATAAACTAAACCACATTTACTTGTTTGTATTGTTGTTTGTCACTAAAGATCCATTGTTGTAAATTAGTGTGTTTGTTTTAATATTTCTCTTTGTAGAGGAGAAAAATAATTGTGGATCGTTAATTTTGACATTTTACACACATTTATGAACATACTTTTTTTACGCACACAACATGCTCAACGGAATGCCACAATGAGTTTTCCTTTTCGAAAAAGATAATAAAGTTTGATCAATATTCAAAGCATAACTATAGCAAGATTACATGAAGTCTTCTAGCATGAAAATACAAAAATAATGGCTCAAAACGGCCTATGACCATCGACGGATCTTGAACCATCATTTAATGGCAGACATTACACGACGGTTCGGAGAGAACCGTCGTGTAATGTATACACATTACACGACGGTTCTTGGAAGAACCGTCGTGTAATGTGCACATTACACGACGGTTCGGTCAAGAACCGTCGTGTAATGTGATTTTGATGACACCACATCGTGGTGTAATATTGAGATACGATGACGGTAACGGGACCGTCGTGTTATCTACCATAACGCTGGATTACACGACGGTTGGTAAACCATCGTGTAAACTTTACACGACGGTAAAAAACCGTCGTGTAATCCACAATTTTTACTAGTGTACCAACCAAATCAGTTCTCACCTTTCGCTGCCACTCTTAGTCAGCCACTCTTATATTTACAAATTTCTAAATAGAAAGTTACAAGGGTCGGTTAGTATCCAGTATCGAATACAAAACAAAAAATATATATATTCAAATTACTTAATTAATACAATATAACACAAAATTACATTAGGGTACCATATAGAAGCCCCTCCATTTACATATATATTTTTTATATGTAGAAGTTTACTGGAGGCTTATAATATGTAAAAACTTCATTCAATCGAAACAGAACAAAACAAAACAAAAATCATTAAATATTTAGAGTTTATTTCAACAAACAAAAATAGTCAACAGGGACGGTACCCCGGCTCCATCTCAATTGACTCCGCCATTAATATATATATATATGATGAACGACCGCTGACGTCAAGACCATGAATATTGAGAACGTGGAAAATTAAGAGAGAGATCCGGAAAAATATGGAGTATGGAAGTTCTTTGCTAGTGCCGAGTGTTCAAGAATTGATAAAGGAGCCCTTAAATAGTGTCCCTTCCAGATACATTCGTTCGGATCAGCATGAAAAAACCAGCAATAAAATCATTATTAATTCTGTTTCTGAAATCTCATTTATTGATTTCCAAAACTACTTGGTTTCTGGAGAGTTATCTGAGCCTGAATTGGCTAGTCTCCACTTAGCTTGCAAGGACTGGGGCTTCTTCCAGGTATATACCTGTCTATACCATTTCTTTTACTTAATTTGGTCAATTGTATCTGGAAAAAAAAAAAAAAAAACTGCTTTTGTAGTAAGAAAAAAAAAAGAAAAAAGAAAAAAAAGTTATGATGTTTTGTTTTTGTTTTCCTTTTTTTTTGTTTTCCTTTTTTTGGTTTTTTTTTTTTTTTTTTTTTTTTTTTTTTGTTTTTGTTTTCCATTTATTGCTTGTTATTGTAACTAATTTCGACACAAATTTCTTATAAAATTTAGATTCGAGTTTGAGTTATAGTTGATTTATATTCAAATTTTCATAAAAATTTGTAATTAAATTCAATTAAAATGACTAACAATACCCTTATTGAGCAATCACATGAAAGTTATATACAAAAAAATTGCCCTAATTTTACTGTATGTGAACAATAAAAACTGATTGTGTCAAAATATATTAGTTTAGGAGGTTGCTTGTAAGGAAAAAAATGTTTAGGAACTAAGTTGTCAAATTCTATAAGAATAGATGGTATCTGAAAAAAAAAAAAAAAGAAAAAAAAAAAAGAGCTTACCAAAGAGTTTAAATTGGTTTGATGGTTTGAAATTTCTAAAGTAACTAACCAAACAAATTAAAAATATAAACCAATCGGTTTAATTTGGTCTGGTTTCGTTTGATTTTACAATAGTCATGGTTTCAATGATTCATTGATTATTAACCAACTTAAGCATTACTTAGTGGTTTAGCAAGATAAAAATTGTGAGATTAAGGATGGAATTATTGCATGAGAAGTGGGCAAATTATAGCAATCCATTGTGGGGCCATTTTCCCCAATAAAGTGAACCCATATTTGCGGGCCCCCTTTTTTCTTTTATTCTGCCACGCACCTACATGGCTTGTTCAACAAGCCACAAATCTTTTTTTTTTTTTTTTTTCTAAGCTATTGGGCGTTTAGCCCATTAATGTCCAGCCCACAACATGGGGCCGAGAACTCGACGCGATATATATACATATATATATGATGAACAACCTCGGACGTTAAGACCTTGAATATCGAGCAAGTAGAAAATTAAGACAGAGATCAGGAAAATATGGAGTCTGGAAGTTTTTTGCTTGTGCCGAGTGCTCAAGAATTGGTAAAGGAGCCCTTAAATACCGTCCCTTACAGATACATTCGTTCGGATTAACATGAAAAAACCAGCAGTAAAATTATTATTAATTCTGTTTCTGAAATCCCAGTTATTGATTTCCAAAACTACTTGGTTTCCGGAGAGTTATCTGAGCCTGAATTGGCTAGTCTCCACTTAGCTTGCAAGGACTGGGGCTTCTTCCAGGTATATACCTGTCTATACCATTTGTTTTACTTAATTTGGTCAATTGTATCTGAAAAAAAAAATGACTGCTTTTGTAGTAAGAAAAAAGAAAAAAGAAAAAAGAAAAAAAAGTTATGATGTTTTGTTTTTGTTTTCCTTTTTTTTTTTTTTCTTTTTTTTGGATTTGTTTTTGCTAAAGAAGTTGTGAAGCTAAAATACAACTTTTTTTTTTTTTGGTTGAACCTATAATTGTGGTTTCAAATTGGTCTGATTCGATTGCAGATTGGGTATTCAAATGTCCCCTAAATTCAGATTTGTAATATATCTGTATATATAGGTGGTAATTTATGATCATAGAAGCTCTTCCAATATTTCTTTGGTAGTTTGTATTTTTTTTTCTTTATTAATAATTTAAGTAGAGGGCTTATTAGATTATAGGATCTTTTAGATGTGCTAATTATTCTTTATTTTAGATTTTAAAAAAAAAAAAGCTACGTAAATTTAAGAACTAAAGTAGTGCTCAAATTATTGAGATATAGATATATATATATATATATATTTTTTCTGAATCTTCTAATCTGAACATTACTAAAAGCTAAAGCCCATTAATTTGATGATTAGAAGAAAATGATTAAATAATTTGTACATGTAGTTGGTAAACCATGGGATAAGCACTTCCTTGGTAGAGAAAATGAAGAGAGAAGTTGAAGAATTCTTCAATCTTCCAATGGAAGAGAAGAAAAAGTATTGGCAAAATGAAAGAGAAGCAGAAGGATTTGGACACTCCTTTGTAATCTCTGAAGAACAAAAGCTTGATTGGAATGACATCTTCTTCCTGACTACACTTCCACTTGATTTGAGGAAGCCCCACTTGTTCCCAAAGCTTCCCTTTCCGTTGAGGTATATTTCTCTCTCTTCTTTCCTTTGAAAATCCATGTCCTTTTAGTTCTCACGGGATTTTCTTTTAATCCAAAACTTAACGTACAATAAGGATGATAAGTCTATTATCGAATCAGTTCATGTATAATGACTAATGTTAGAAAAGATAACTTCAAAATTCGTTGATTCACATGTAATATTGAAAATGAGAAATTGAGCCAAAGCAGTGAAATAACAATTAGTTGTAGAATAAGACTCCAAATCCACTACTTTTATTATTTTTATTTTTATTTTTTTTGTAGGAAAAAATTGTATATCATGTTTTTTAAGTCAATAGGAAACCGACCTTTGAAAAAAAAAATGGTAGGTAAACTTGCAAGTTTACAAATTTTAACTTGGGATATTTTTTTAAATGGAATCGAATGGTACGCATATGGGTTTGTTTGACATTCCATATAACAAGATTTTTTTGTCACCGTTTAAAAAGTTTTTTTTTAGTGTTTTCTATTAAAAAAAATATATATCGTACTATTCAAATTTACTTTTTAAACTTATGAACCAGACGAACATATAATCTTACACTTATCCTTTAAGATAGTTGAAAATTATGATGAAATAATATTGAATATTGTCACTAAATTTTACATATAAACTTATGGGTCGGTCTGTATATTATCTTTTTTTATTTTTTTTCTTATAGTAATTTTACTTATAAAACATAAGGTCAGGCTGGATCGACCTTTGTTTATACTCGACACTCCTAGCCCAACCTGTTTATTCCTCGCGGCTCACATGGGTTGAGCGGCTTAAATTCACACCTCTAGTTTATATTAGACGTTATAAACCTAGCTATATCACTAGTGGTGATGGCATAACAGTCGTGAATATTTTTAGTAAGTTTCTCCAAATGGCAATATTAGATTTAGATTTCTGATGTCCTCATGTTGAGCTTCAGCCTTATAAGTGTGCAACTCTGGACTAAGCATGATGGGAGAATGGGTCAAGTCTGGTACTATTCCACTTGTGGCTCCTCTAGATTTTTAAATGGACAGTAAACGAGAGACGTGAGGATATCACAGATCACCTTTTTTCTGAGTGAAAATAAAGTATGTATATACTAAAGTATATATATGTATATATTGCAGATGATAACCAATGGCGTATATCGAAGCATCAAGCATCGAGCAACCGTAGACTCTGTGAAAGAAAGACTCTCCATTGCTACATTTTACAACCCGAGAGTAGATGCTGAAATTGGCCCTGTGAATAGCTTGATCACCGAGAAAACTCCTGCATTGTACAGAACGTTGGAATATCAAGAATATGCCAGAGGTTTTTTTGCACGTAAACTTGATGGAAAATCTTACATTGATGTCATGAAACTAGAGCCTAGTGGTGAAGATTATTAGATTGCTCAACAATTTGGAGTCGACCATAAAAGTATTGGCGTGTATATTGTATTGTATTTATACTAGTAAGTGTACTCCAAACATTGTGATCTTTATACTATTAAACAGTGTGATATTTAAATGGCTACTCTGTTACAATGTACTTTTAAGCTTCACTTTGTTATATTTAAGTTTTATTTTAGCTTAAAACTACTTCTCGAACTATCAATTTATCCTGAACTATCAATTTATCCTGATCCGTCCGCTCAAAACACAGCTAAAAAATAGATGGTAATTATTGTGTGAATAAATAAGCATTAATCATGATTAATATCGTTATTTTAATGTTAGGAGGCGAACGTTTTCAAAAATTTACGGGACAAATTGTTTTCAGAAATTAAAACTTCCAAAAATAAAATCTAGGCCACGAAATTGACTACATTTACTGATTAAAACAAGTTATGGAATTGGCAGTTTGCTTCGAAGTTAATTAAATCAATTAAAAGAGGATAAACTATTATTTTTTATTTAAAAAATCAATAATCTGTATGAATAATTACAGGGGGGGTGCGGGGGTGGTAGTGGGGGCGGCGGGGGCGGGGCGCTATTTGTCAAAATGTGGGACTAAACTTCTCTCCAAAAGAAGAGAACGCAACATACCAAAGGACCATGCCATAACCTACACAAATCTACCCAAGCCAAGCCACACGTTACCAGCCAAAGACGATCAATAACTACTGCTATGCGGCTTAGTTCCTATGAGCAGCTACCGCTATGGCTGCTGTGCCAACGGCGCCAAACTGCGATTGAGCTTGCAGCAGTTTCACGTCAGTGGGAGACAACTGGTCAACCTTCGGTTGCTGTTGGTAGTATGGGTTGGTGTTTTTGTTGATGACCATTGCCGGAGATTGTTTGGCCGCCATGTTCAATTACTGGGATTGCGGTCGGTGTTGTGAAGTGTCCATGCCAGACTTCTCTAGATTTGCAGTGCACGTTCGGAAGCAAAATAGAGGGCATTGTTGATCACATTTTTACTTAATTGCAATACTTATTCTTTTTAGGGCACATTTATTTTGTATCAAAGGGAAATGGAAAGTGAATAGTCATTCCCTTTCGGTCTTTTCACTTATTCATCTGTTTACTTATAAAATGAGGAATGAGATTTTAGTACACCTCATATAAATAGGGAATGAAAAATGAAATGTCAATTTATATCCCCTTAGTATTGATTTCTTGTCGAAAATAATACATATAAAATTTACTTATATACTCTTAATCCGCTTTCATGTGCTAAAGTTTTTTTAATATGTAAAAGGATATTTCTGTAGTTATATTAATACGATTAATATTATTAAGGTTACTAAACACTAAAAATGAAATGTTATTGTTTCCTTTTACACCATCCAATATGCAAGTAAACACTAGAAAGGAAATTAATTATCCTCTTTCCCATTTCATTATTTAACTTTCTAATCTCATTACCTTTCACATTACATCTATTTAAGGTTTAGTGAACATGCCCTTAAAAGTTTAGGTTCAAGTTTAAATTATAATTGAATTAGGTATAAGTTTTTTAAAGGAATTTGAATTGAAATTATGTGAAAATATTTTCAATGCCCTTTATAACGTGCAATTCATTTGCCAAAAAAAAAAAGGTTCTAAATTTTAATGAATTTAATTTAAAAAAAAAAAAAAGACCGACAGCACCACAAATTACAATAATTATTTATTTGATAAATCCTTAACTTACTTGGAACATTATATGTTTGATTGAAAAATATTGCGTTTACCATGTTAATATTAGTTAGATCCTTAATGTATGGCCAGTAAATCCTTGTTTCACGCGGTAAATACCAACCCACCGCCCAAGGCCTTCATTGAGCATCCAATGACTTCTCGTATTTACGGTCGGGAGTCTGGAGCCTTAGCCAAGGTCCGGCCCAAAGAGAGAAGACAAGCAAACAAACCCATAACACAGTAGTCTTGAGAGAGAAGATAAGAGAAAAAGTGAGAGGTTTGCAACGTGAAACTTGCGGTTTGAGTTATATGTTAAAAATTAATATGATTACTATTTGGAGGCAAGTTCCATTTTGTTCTTATTTTCAATTGATTGAATATATATTTTTAAGTTTATTAAGAATGATTTTTCTTTCCACACCCTGTCATCTTATACTTGTGTTACCTTTTTTTTTTTCCCACCTTGATTTCTCAATTCCTGATGGAAGCAGAACAAGTAATGTTTTTAATTAGTTTCCACTTATGCCCACATTGTGTACAACATCCTAAATGTTGTTTGGTTACTCTGTTGTCATTAATATGTTCTTTGTAATTATTAACTTTTAATTTTTCTACTTAATATTTGTACAGTGCGAGTACGAAAATTTTTAAAAAATAGTATTATGTGAGTACTATTTTTTTTTTTCCCATTGGAAATTTTAGAGAATTAGACAAAGTAGATTGTAGGAGATATTAGAAAATTTTTCGAATGTGTAAATAGTTTTCTTATTAATTTTTTTATTGCAGGAACACTGATTGGAGAGAGACATGGCCATTAACAACCAGCTTTCTAGGCTAAGGTATATAAATTGTTCATTGTGTAGCTTTTATTTTCTTAAATCATATATATTAACAGTGAAACTTCATCATTTTGTGTTATAATTTCATTCTATATATCACCAAATTTCTTGTTCATAAATAAGTTAGTGATTGCATAAGTGCCTAAATAGTTCAAAAACTTATCATTTGTTCAGTTGATATTCTTTTTTCTGGGATTAACAATTTATTATGACCAATGCATTCGGTGATTGTTCCTAATATTTATTTGGACCTACAAATCTGCGCAAGTGATTGTGGGGTAGAATTATTTATTAATTTGAGATTATTTAATGCCATTTGGCATTAAATCTCTTGCTTTTTTTCTTTAAATATATTTTCTTGCTTTAACTCTCTTTAATGTATTATGGTTTTTTATATAGAAATATGGTCAGACCTTTAGTTATGTTTAGTTTCTATCTCATTTCTGACCTAGAGATAATGTTTGCTTTGCTTGTATATGCAAGTTTGTCCATTTAGAATGAGTAGGATGTGGCTGTACACAAATATTTGTATTCAATTATAAATCAATCCACATCAGAGATTTAATTAACCGACAAGAAAGCTCCTGATGCTAAATGATTGCTTCAAAAAGTAAGCCTTCATTGAAAATTTTATGTATCAATCTCATAATATTTTATTTGTTGTGCTTTATCAACCTCATAAGTATGAAGTGCATTCTACTTTAAATATGCATATATATACATATATATATATATATGTTTATATACAATGAAGTAGGTAAGTACGTGCGAAAAATAGTTTTTGCGGTACTCGTTTTCAGACATCATATTTCATATTATTCAGTTAATTGCCAAGTTCTTTAATTGACATTCAAAAGACTTTTTTGCATCAAATCACAATGAACTTATCGTACAATTAAAATTTTACATCTTGAATCGTTAATTTTAACAATTTATACTCCAAATCTATAACAATTTACCCATAATTAACGTATAATAATATTAATCTTTTAAAATAAATTGACATATGATTTATACATGATTCATTAAGTAATAACATGAATAATCATTTTTATTTATTTAAATACAAATTTATTGATTTTAGGATCTTTACTTAAGTATATTGATTTAAAAAGATCTTTTATGTTTTAAATTAACAACATATATGTAATTCAAGTGTTAATTTCATAATATATATATATATATATTGTTACCAATGGGAGTTGAATTATTATAGATTTACAAGTTCAGAGTGTAAATTATCAAAACTAAAAGTTCGAAGTACAAATTACAACTATAACAAGAAGTTTATGATGTACCGATTAAAAAATATATTAAAAAAGAATTATAACAAATACATCTAAAATAAATGTCTTAGACCATATTATCTTGTTGATTTTGTTTCTAGTAAAATAAGATCAGTGGTGTTCTTACATCCCATCTCATTTTTTTATCAATTACACCTAACTTAACTTATCTAACGACGTTACTAAATATAAATAATGTGTTGCGGAATGTCCTAGAAACTCGATCAATCAAGTTGTAGAACAATAACATAAATCAAAACACAGTAGATCAATTCCAAGAAGACAGTAACCCAAAGAATATTGTCACCCAAATTCCCAACTCTCTTGAATTTGTAATGCCCGGACCTACGTAGGGCTGTTATCGTGCTTACGTACTAAATTTTATGGCAACCCACTTTATGCAGCCTCTATTTCATACTTAAAATGCTTAAATATAGTCTCGTATTTCGTAAACATACAGAAATACTTTTTTTTTCTTTAAACATTTCTTTTTAAACTTAAACTTAAAACTTAAAACTTAACTTATACTCATATTTATTTATATGTACTCACTCGAGTACCGAGCTTAAAACCACTTCTTACAAAACATACTAGTTATCATATACTAGTACCATCGATTTATCATAATATAATATAAACACATTTTACAAACATATTTTCCAAAACCCGCGGTAGTGTCCAATCCAAATTTCATAATCTGCAATGTCGTATCTCTACAGTTTTGCATCAAGCATCATCGGTAGATTGCTTACCTACAGCATGAATGTAAGTTATGAGCTTATGCTTAGTAAGTACAACTTTCTAATCCACAAAAAAAAATTTAGTAAAAGAATGTATGAATTGTTAATACATGAACCAATTATGCTTTCTTATGAATCGATTATGTTTCCATTATGAACTTATTATCTTGTTTAACATATAGACCCCTAGTGTACGTACCAAATGCGCACAATCCTCAAAAAGTTAGGGTTTAAGGTCTCTAATAATTTTGAGAATCATGTAAGCCTTCACGATTTGGCGAAAGATCTGAATATTTTTTTAAACATATATAATCCTCCACAATCTGGTAAGAGGTTGGTACAACACTTTATTTATCTTGGTTTAGTCTTAGCCTTGTCATATGATTATTATTAGTAAGCATGCTTACATGATACCACATAAATCATATTAACACATGATGCTTTGAAAGACATGCAAAACAGTAAAAACATTTTAAATCAAGAACATAAAATATAAGACAAAACATAAGTACATCATGTAAATCAATACATGAATTTTTGAAAAACATGCAATTCAATAAAAACATTTTACCCATGCTATAGGCGGAGTTGTACTTACAAGTTATGCTACGTCCTGAATTTGTTGATCCAACAGGTCATACTCCTATTTCAACAGGGCATAAGATAAGAGTTATTCTATCTTACCATAAATTCTTAACCAATATTTACTAGTAACCCTAGTTACATGTCCCCCACATACTACAAAAATATCTTATTTTGTTACTAAATGTAACCCTAGGGCACATAACTCAATTATAATCAAACAGTATCTTATTTGATTACTTAATGTAACCTTGGGTACAAGACCTAACTATACATAAATAGTATCTTATTAAGTTACTTTTAGTAACCCTGGGTATAAGCCCAATCATATTTAGACTAATACCCTATTAGGTACCTAAGTACTTTTAAATAATACCCTATTAGGTACCCAATTACTTTTAAAATAATACCCCATTAGGTTACTATTAGTAACCATGGGTTTTAGACCCAACCCAATAGATTGGATATCCTATCCGGTTACCCTTGGTCATGATTTTATTATTATATTTTCAAAATAACTTTTGGCCCATGTATTTACTTTCCTCTTTTCTTAACAAAACCTAGTATGGTTGTCTAGCTTTTCCTTTTATAAAAAAACCTTAATAAAAGTTTAATCTTTTTAAAACTATATTTTCTTATAAAACTGTAATTTTTGATTAAAGGTAATAAAACTATCAATTTCTGAAAACTATCTTTGAAAGCAGTTGCATAATACTAGTTATTAGTGCATATGCAGTAATTGCCTGTTCATGTACTGTTTTGAAAATCTTGTGCAGGAATTTTATGTTTGCTACTCAATTTTTAAGATCTAATTTTATCTTAAAATCTGTTTTGAATTTGAAAAATTTTTCTATAACTTTTGTTTTTAACTCAAAACTTAATTCTGCTTTTAACCTATTCATATCACTTGTTGAACCAACCTGGCCGTGTATAGGGGTCTGGGCTGACCAGGCTCAGGTTTTTATAAAAACAGAAGCATTTGGAGCTTATTTTCTAAAATCTATTCACGTTTCCCCTTAGGGTTTTCAGTTTTCGACAACTTTGTAGTTTTAATCTTTTCCAAATTCGACCTCTAAGGGTCTTAAAATTCCATTTCCAGATTACTACCCAGTTTTACCCAGAAACTGACAGTTTTATCTTTGTTGATTTTTACCTAAAATTACGCGCACCCAACCTCAAACAATCATAACCGTGAGCCTACGTCAAACATACAGTATATTACATAGGGTTTCCATTAACATGCATTGGTGTTCCATCCTTACACAAAACCAAATGGTAACATTTACCAAATTAGGCTTTTGGGTTAATTTTTAACCCTTCATTCATCATACATCATACATCATCATCATCATCATTATTATTCACACAATATCTCTTCTTGAGTATATGGGGACATATTATAAATACATACTAGGTATTCACGCATACCACATCTTTCTAAAGCATAGCATCAAAAACATGTGTAAACTCATAAATCAAGATCACTAACCCTAATCAAGCACATGCTAGACATTTAAACTTATGGCATGAAAGTAAAGGGGTGAGCTTATACACTTACAAACACAACATAAAATACATATAAATCCTTGAACCAAAACTTAATTGAAATGCTCAAGGGGTTTAGAAAGGTTACCTTTAAACCTTGAAAGTGGATCTAGACCTTGGATCAAAAATTTTCCTCCTTGCTTCACTTTTTCCAAAAATCTGACCTTTATTCTTTTCTTTTTTTTTTTCTTTGGCTTCGATTCCTAGGGTGGGAGGGAGAGAAAGTTGAGAATGAACTAGAAAGTTTTGGATTTCACTAAATGGTCCAAACTCAATCTTACATCACTTATTTATAGGTGAAAATTAATTTCTTTTCTAAAAATATTTTTATTCTTAAAATTGCATATTAGGGCCTAAAAACAAAATATTTACCCTTTAGTCCTCTTAGGTGGCCAGCCATGTGGCTGAATTTTGGGGTTAAATCATTTCATAATTATCCATTTTCCATAATTTCTAAAAATCTCAAAATTACATATTTATCTCTACTTACTTGGCCTCCAAGTAATGCCATGTTTGGCATTCTCTCCTAATATGCAGTCCATTTTCTTACTGATGCAGATAATATCAATACTGTTTTAACTATTAACAGTACTGTAATACTGAACTGTAGTTCAGAATTCATCTGCACTTAATTGGATTGCATATGGATTTTTTTTTAAGACTTGAACTACTTAGCCCTCATTGCTCTAAATATTATTCCTGATTTTTCTAAAGCAATCTCATACCTTATTTTTAACTTTGTATTTGTAATGACGGTTGACTGCAGTATAATTTCAATACTGTTTAATACACTGCAATACTGTCCTGTTCAAGTCATGAATTATCCTAGTCATACATAGCCAGAATAAAATTATAAATCATGATCGAGTCTTACGATACTATAAGAACTCAAACAGACTCTAATAACAAAAATACGAATTTCACATTGATATTCATAATTTCCATGAAATATTACATAAACACATAGTACGGATTTAAATTCCTTTACATATAAGGGAATTACAAGTTCGTAAAAATTCCGGTTGTTACAGAATCTTACTCTCACTTTAGAAACTCTTTCTCTCTCTAAGTCTCTCAAGATCCCTCCCTGTTACATCATGACTAACTAAGAGGAAAAACCCCATTTATAACTGAAAATAACTCTCACATGGACTAATACCAACTCGTCACATGTCTGATGGGACTAAGACCTACCTATATATGTCACTGCCAGATCAGCATAGACTGATAAGATCTAAGTAGGTGCTTGGTTGGTTATTCATTCCCACCAAACAATTCCAATTTTTTATCCTTTTTTTTTAAGTACTGTTCACTTCTCTTATTCAAATTTAAAAACTCAAATTTTGAAGTTCTATAATTTTGTTATTTCAAGTCGAGATATTATGAATTGTGTTTTAAAAAAAATTTTGCTTCGAATATTGACAAAAATAAAACAAAATCCGCATTGATATTTTTTTCGAGCATAATTAAAATTTTTACACTTTATAATTTCAAATAATTCACTTTCAACAAAACACACAATTTTAAACTCCAATCAAAATAATTTCAATTTTCTAACTCAAGCAGACCAACCAAACAACATTTATGAAGACTCATATTTTCAACATGAAATGGCCAACTTTGTTGATTTTGACAAATATAATAATTATTCTTTCATTAGAATTTCTTTTCATGAATTTAGATTTGTTTTTCCTTGACATTAAGGTATGTTAATTTTTTTTGTCGTTCTTAATTATTAAATTGCTGGCCCTTAGTTAAGTGCTTCTTTCCCGGAGTTCTACTAAATAATGTAGTTTATTAGTTCCATGTGCTCTCTTAGAAATGTTTTTGCTGTAACTTTTCCAAGCTCATAGAATTTTTCAATGTATATATTTGACTGTCAAACCAAATATTTTCTTATTTTTTCTTATTAAGCTTTTTGTTAAAGATTCCCTTGTAATTATAAACTATTCATCTTTTATGAGTGGGCCAATTTAATTGGATTCTAGCCTTCTAGGCTTATTATACTTATCTTTTTTAATTATTATTGAACTTTTGGCGAAAGATTCCCTCGTAATTATAAATTATTTATATTTTATGAGTGGGCAAATTTAGTTGGACGATTCTAGGATTTATTATACTTTACCTCCTCTTTTTATTTTATTTTATTTTTTTTAAAGAAAGGATTTCATGATTTTGTGTCATATTCAAAATCAATGAACCACGAATCTAGATGTGAAGTGCTGGTCGGTAAGAAGATTAAACTTGTGTTTGATTCGTCGGTTGGAAATGAAAATTTTAAGTTGAAATTAGTTGACTTCTTAAAAATTAGGTATAAATTTTATTAACTTTTTAAGGGGGGAAAAAACTGAAATGAAAAAATATAATTTAATTAGAGTTAAACTTAAATGTCAAACGAAACATAAATATTCAAAACGACTCCCACAAAAATTGCACACACACGAAGAAGATTGATCATTTTTTTTAATTAGATAAATAAAATCAAAACAAATACATATATATAGGGAGGGGCTGTTATCCGATAACTTTTCTATACGCCATTTGTAATTTTTTTTTTTTAGATTATTATACCAAATAGGTAATTCCAAAAGCACATTTTTTAATTATACTTGTCCCTTACATCAATATCTAAGTAGTACCATGTGATATAATTATAAATAGGAAATCATAAGTAAATCAACTAATTGTTACAAATTTCTAAATAGAAAGTTACAAGGATCCGTTAGTATTCAGTATCGAATACAAAACAAAAAATTATATATATTTAAATTATTTAATTAATACAATATAACACAAAATTACATTAGGGTACCATATAGAAGCCCCTCCATTTACATATATATTTTTTATATGTAGAAGTTTACGGAGACTTATAATATGTAAAAACTTCATTCAATCGAAACAGAACAAAACAAAACAAAAATCATAAAATATTTAGAGCTTATTTCAACAAACCAAAAAAGTCAATATATATTAATGGCGGAGTTAATTGAGATGGAGCCGGGCTACCGTCGCTATTGACTTTTTTGGTTTGTTGAAATAAGCTCTAAATATTTTATTTTATATATATATTAATGGCGGAGTTAATTGAGATGGAGCCGGGCTACCGTCCTTATTGACTTTTTTGGTTTGTTGACATAAGCTCTAAATATTTTATTATATATATATATATGATGAACGACCGCGGACGTCAAGACCATGAATATATATATATATTAATGGCGGAGTTAATTGAGATGGAGCCGGGCTACCGTCGCTATTGACTTTTTTGGTTTGTTGACATAAGCTCTAAATATTTTATTATATATATATATATATATGATGAACGACCGCGGACGTCAAGACCATGAATATTGAGCAAGTGGAAAATTAAGGGAGAGATCAGGAAAAATATGGAGTTTGGAAGTTCTTTGCTTGTGCCGAGTGTTCAAGAATTGGTAAAGGAGCCCTTAAATACCGTCCCTTCCAGATATATTCGTTCGGATCAACATGAAAAAACCAGCAGTAAAATTATTATTAATTCTATTTCTGAAATCCCAGTTATTGATTTCCAAAACTACTTGGTTTCTGGAGAGTTATCTGAGCCTGAATTGGCTAGTCTCCACTTAGCTTGCAAGGACTGGGGCTTCTTCCAGGTATATACCTGTCTATACCATTTCTTTTACTTAATTTGGTCAATTGTATCTGAAAAAAAAAAAAAAAAAAAAAAAAAAAAAAAAAAGACTGCTTTTGTAGTAAGAAAAAGAAAAAGAAAAAAAAAGTTATGATGTTTTGTTTTTGTTTTCCTTTTTTTTCTTTTTTTTGGTTTTGTTTTTGCTAAAGAAGTTGTGAAGCTAAAATACAACTTGGCTAGATATGACGTATAAACACTTTTTTTTTTTTGTTGAACCTGAAATTGTGGATTCAAATTGGTGTGATTCGATTGCAGATTGGGTATTCAAATGTCCCCTAAATTCATATTAGTAATATATCTGCATATATAGGTGCTAATTTATGATCATAGAAGCTCTTCCAATATTTCTTTGGTAGTTTGTATTTTTTTTCTTTATTAATAATTTAAGTAGAGGGCTTATTAATTATAGGATCTTTTAGATGTGCTAATTTTTCTTTATTTTAGATTTTTTTAAAAAAAAGGCTATGTAAATTTAAGAACTAAAGTAGCGCTCAAATTATTGAGATATATATATATATATAATTTTTTTTTTTTTCTGAATCTTCTAATCTGAACATTACTAAAAGCTAAAGCCCATTAATTTGATGATTAGAAGAAAATGATTAAATAATCTGTACATGTAGTTGGTAAACCATGGGATAAGCACTTCCTTGGTAGAGAAAATGAAGAAAGAAGTTGAAGAATTCTTCAATCTCGCTATGGAAGAGAAGAAAAAGTATTGGCAAAATGAAGGAGAAGTAGAAGGATTTGGACAAGCCTTTGTAATCTCTGAAGAACAAAAGCTTGATTGGAATGACATCTTCTTCCTGACTACACTTCCACTTGATTTGAGGAAGCCCCACTTGTTCCCAAAGCTTCCCTTTCCGTTGAGGTATATTTCTCTCTCTTCTTTCCTTTGAAAATCCATGTCCTTTTAGTTCTCACGGGATTTTCTTTTAATCCAAAACTTAACAATAAGGATGATAAGTCTATTATCGGATCAGTTCATGTATAATGACTAATGTTAGAAAAGATAACTTCATAATTCCTTGATTCACATGTAATATTGAAAATGAGAAATTGAGCCAAAGCAGTGAAATAACAATTAGTTGTAGAATAAGACTCCAAATCCACTACTTTTATTTTTTTTTTTTTATTTTTTTTTTGTAGGAAAAAATTGTATATCATGTTTTTTTAGTCAATAGGAAACCGACCTTTAAAAAAAAAAAAAGGGGTAGGTAAACTTGCCAGTTTACAAATTTAACTTGGGATATTTTTTTTAAATGAAATCGAATGGTACGCATATGGGTTTGTTTGACATTCCATATAACAAGATTTTTTTGTCACCGTTTAAAAAGTTTTTTTTACAGTGTTTTCTATTAAAAAAAAATATATCGTACTATTCAAATTTACTTTTCAAACTTATGAACCAGACGAACATATAATCTTACACTTATCCTTTAAGATAGTTGAAAATTATGATGAAATCATATTGAATATTGTCACTAAATTTTACATATAACCTCTCAAATTTAACATAGTTGAACCGTCAAAAACTGCGAAGTTCTCTTATTTGGCTTTGAATGATCCTAACATAGGTTAAAAGGCCAAGTATTTCTACACCACATCAACACATATATACTTTAATTACTAAAAAAACAAATGCTTTAGAACACCAATGATGTTAAATACCACACTAATAAAGAGGTGGATCCCACTAGTGAGTCTCATATTGTAAAACCCACATTCTAACTGATGCTTCCTAACATTGTTCATTCCTAAAATATTCGATGGAAGTTTGTCACTTATATATATGTAGGGACACCTTGGAGACATATGCACTGGAGCTCGAAAATCTAGCCAAGTCAATAATATCCCAAATGGAAAAGGCTCTAGAAATAGAAGGCAAAGAAATGACAAGGTTGTTTGAAAATGGAATGCAATCAATGAGGATGAACTATTACCCTCCATGCCCTCAACCAGAACAAGTCATAGGCCTAACTCCTCATTCTGATTCCGTAGGCCTTACCATTCTCCTCCAAATCAATGAAGTGGAAGGTCTCCAAATTAAGAAAGATGGGATTTGGGTTCCTGTTAAGCCTCTTCCTAATGCCTTCATTGTCAACGTTGGAGATATCTTGGAGGTAATATTTTATCATTCTTTCCATTATTAGCTTAGGCACCAAGTAAGTATGCTCTTGTTGTTTGTATTTAAATTTGGACAAGATCACTTCTTAACATCTAAAGGCAAAGTCGATGTTAGAGCTGTAAAAATAGGCCGTCCCATGGCCCACCTTCTTGGCCCCGTGGCTAGGGTCGATGTTAGAGCTGTAAATATAGGTCATCCATGATGAGAGGGGGGTCTAAGTTTATAGGGCCACTGGTTGGGTCGGTCTGTATATTATCTTTTTTTATTATTTTTCTTATAGTAATTTTACTTATAAAACATAGGGTCAGGCTGGATCGACCTTTGTTTATACTCAACACTCCTAGCCCAACCTGTTTATTCCTCGCGGCTCACATGGGCCGAGCGGCTCAAATTCACACCTCTAGTTTATATTAGACGTTATAAACCTAGCTATATCACTTGTGGTGATGGCATAATAATCGTGAATATCTTTAGTAAGTTTCTCCAAATGGCAATATTAGATTTAGATTTCTCATGTCCTCATGTTGAGCTTCAGCCTTATAAGTGTGCAACTCTGGACTAAGCATGATGGGAGAATGGGTCAAGTCTGGTACTATTCCACTTGTGGTTCCTCTAGATTTTTAAATGGACAGTAAACGGGAGGCGTGAGGATATCACGGATCACCTTTTCTCTGAGCGAAAATAAAGTATGTATATACTAAAGTATATATATGTATATATTGCAGATGATAACCAATGGCGTATATCGAAGCATCGAGCATCGAGCAACCGTAGACTCTGTGAAAGAAAGACTCTCCATTGCTACATTCTACAGCCCGAGAGTAGATGCTGAAATTGGCCCTGTGAATAGCTTGATCACAGAGAAAACTCCTGCATTGTACAGAACGTTGGAATATCAAGAATATGTCAGAGGTCTTTTTGCACGTAAACTTGATGGAAAATCTTACATTGATGCCTTGAAATTAGAGCCTGGTGGTGAAGATTATTAGATTGCTCAACAGTTTAGAGCCGACCATAAAAGTATTGGCGTGTATATTGTATTGTATTTATACTATTAAGTGCACTCCAAACATTGAGATCTTCATACTATTAAACAGTATGATCTTTAAATGACTACTCTGTTGCAATGTACTTTTAAGCTTCACTTTGTTATATTTAAGTTTCATTTTAGTTTAAAACCACTTCTCGAACTATCAATTTATCCTGATCCGTCCGCTCAAAACCCAGCTAAAAAATAGATGGTAATTATTGTGTGAATAAATAAGCATCAATCATGATTAATATCGTTATTTTAATATTAGGAGGCGAACGTTTTCAAAAATTTATGGGACAAATAGTTTTCAGAAATTAGAACTTCCAAAACTAAAATCTAGGCCACGAAATTGACTACATTTACTGATTAAAACAAGTTATGGAATCGGTAGTCTGCTTCGAAGTTAATTAAATCAATTAAAAGAGGATAAACTATTATTTTTTATTTAAAAAATCAATAATCTGTATGAATAATTACAGGGGGGGTGGGTGGTGGTGGGGGCGGCGGGGGCAGGGCTCTATTTGTCAAAATGTGGGACTAAACTTCTCTCCAAAAGAAGAGAACGCAACATACCAAAGGACCATGCCATAAACTCCACAAATCTACCCAAGCCAAGCCCCACGTTACCAGCCAAAGACGATCAATAACTACTGCTATGCTGCTTAGTTCCTATGAGCGGCTACCGCTATGGCTGCTGTGCCAACGGCGCCAAACTGTGATTGAGCTTGCAGCAGTTTCACGTCAATGGCAGACAACTGGTCAACCTTCGGTTGCTGTTGGTAGTATGGGTTGGTGTTTTTGTCGATGACCATTGCCGGAGATTGTTTGGCCGCCATGTTCAATTGCTGGGATTGCGGTCGGTGTTGTGAAGTGTCCATGCCAGACTTCTCTAGATTTGCAGTGCGCGTTCGGAAGCAGCAGTCTGGAGAGACGGCCTGAGGCAGGATTCCATTTCTAATCCTCGGATCATTGGTTTCTTTCATGCTTCTGCCCTTCTCGTATGGTTGAACCGGTCCGTCAACTCTCCCTGGTTTAGCTGCGCTAGAAAAATAATTTGTTATAGATCAAGTAGATCTTTATTTGGGAAGGAACATTGGCTTTCAGAATTCAAATTTGACTTCCTTAAAACAGTTCAAACGATTCCAGATACTAGTGATATAGATAAAACTAACGGTTATCAATGCAACGAAACTCTATACCTGCTGGTACCCGTGGTGGTGGCCTTAAAAATTTTGATGGATTTCTGGAATTCGGATCTGCTACTCCAATATTGTTAGAAGTATGTGCTGTCAGTTGTTGATTCTCATACGAAGCCATAATAGGCTGTTCATTAGGAGGAACCGTTCTTGTATGGACTGTCGACCTGTACGTAAAAGACATTGAAATACTGAGACAAGTAGATGAAGTTTCACCAACCATAATCACTGAAACATATATATACATTTCCGTGATATATAGAGATTATTTAATATCATTTTTCAAATAGTACCGTGGCAGGGAGACATGCTTCCTCTCTGGAGGGATAACTGGTCCACTTTTACCGCCATTTTCCTCCAGATAAGCAAACTGCTTTCTAAACTGACCTATAGCACTGGCTCAAAAATATAAGCAACATGTCATCCTCTAATTAAGAAGATCACATAAAAGCATAAAACGATACAATAAACAGTTGCACGTTTAGTAAGAACTAATTTCTACCTGGGATACATAAAGTTTGTGCCCTCAGATCCATTCATGTAGTCTTTGAGTAGTTGAGGATGGTATTCGAGAATCTCCCGGTATATTAGTTCCCTAATATCCTCCTTTGTGACTCTTCTCCTCTCAAATTCAAACTCAAGCTTTGAGATGGGCTGACAAGAAGGTTCTCTCTCAACCTTGGCCAGACCCTTGAAATAAGGATCAGCCAGTGCCTATTAAAAAGTTAAAATAAAAAACAAAACAACTTCAGGCCGGTTTATTGTTAGAAGTTATATGTAACTTGAGAAGAAAAACATTCAGTTGCCAAGAACAGCCGTAACAAGGACAAACCTCCTCAGCAGTAGGCCGGTCCTTTGGATCAAAAGCTAAAAGCTTTTGCAATAGTCTAAGAGCTGAAGGATCTGCGTTCGGAAATTTTTGTGCAAATGAAACGGGAGGCTTTTTTCGCATGTCCGTCAAGTATCTCCTTGCCTTCTCATTTCGAACCTGGGGATTATTTCAAAATGCACATCTTAGAAACACAACAACCCGGTTAGCAATCCAGGAAGAACTAAAAAAAGAGCTATGTTTGTGTATGCAGGCAACAAGTAAAGAGAAAGAGAGAGATTTGGTGCATACTCCTGAAATGGTTTCTGACGAAGGTGTCCCCAGAAGATCAGTGATCAAATCTAATTGATGAACAACACTTTTACCAGGAAATAGTGGCTTCCCTGTCAACACTTCAGCAAAGATGCAACCAATGCTCCAAATGTCTATTGCTGGAGTATACTGCACAAAAATGCCAAAAAGAAGTTACACCATTACACCAGAGATAGAAAACTTTGTACAGTGATTAAACCGCCCCAGAGAAACGGACATAACCTGACACCATTTACCTGAATGAAAGACATATCAACTTCCAGGAGAGTTCAATAGTCCTCCCTGAACAAGAATTATTATAATCTAGGCATTACTGCTTACTATACAAAGCACTCAGAACATATTCCACAAACAGTAAAACATGCATAATTCCAATTATTCCATACCAAGTAAAAGACCTATTAAACTTTTCTCTTTGTTAGTATGCTCACCTTCTATCAGAATGAAATGGACTACCTAAAGAAGAGTTGCGGTGGATAAGTAAACAACCAATCAACTACTTAGTGCATGAATAAGCCTAGTATGATTACCACCCAGAGATTTGGACAATCAACAACTTCTTTCGCTTACAATCTGGTGAATAGCAAAAGCAAGTAAAAGCCACCCCACCTGGAACTTTAAGGACAATCATGCCTTACAGATAGGAGAACAATAGATTTTCACAAAATTGTTACATAAGATGAAAATCAAGATGTGCAAATTGGAAGAAATAACGAACTCTCACTTTGACCATATAAGATATCTAGAGATAACTTTATCATTAGCAAGCAATATAGTACATTGAGATTTATTGTAAAAACTTCACTTTTCAAAGAAGCACCAAAGCAATTTCGCGGTGCAAATTAGAACTCTGACTGTAAACAACCAATTCATTTACACCAGAGTAAAATGTGCACACGTGGAACTCCTAAACAAATAGAGAGCAAAACAAGAAAGAAGGCATACCAATTTTATACTTCAATCAACCACAAACCATGTTCCCATCTCATTTAACTGGCTTTAAATAAAAAGTAAGCGAAACGTAGGCAATACCTTAGAAAAAAATGAACCACAAAGCTCTGGAGCCCTATACCATCTCGTGGCAACATAGTCCTGTGAATATATTGGAATGATCATTACTTATAATTTTCTTGCACAATTTTCACAGCAATATTATCAAGTAAGAAATGCCACAATAAAAACTATTAAGGACTTGGTGCAAATACATACTGTCCAAAATATCGTGGTAGGTGTGTCACTAAATGCAACTCTTGCAAGTCCAAAGTCACAAACTTTAAGTTTGCAATTCGCATTTGCCAAAATATTCTTCGGCTTAAGATCTCGATGATACACATTTGCTGCAAACACACAACCAATAATAAGCCAAACTATGCAATAAAGAAACAAGTCGATCACGACAATATATTTTAAGCACTTCAAGTAAAATTTAGCATATACCATAAAACGCAACTAAAACAATCACCTGTATGCATATATTTCAAAGCACGCAGCATCTGATAAAGAAAAAACTGATGATGTTCGCGGGTCAAATCATCATTAGCCTTGATAACTTGGTGAAGATCGGATTCCATCAGCTCAAAAACAACATAAATATCCCTGAATTCCCTCTTTGAAGGAGGCATCATGATGCGTTTAATCTCAACGATATCGGGATGCCGTAAAAGCCTGAGCAACTTGACTTCGCGCAGTATCCTAATAGCATCTGACAGATGCTCAAAAACGTCGTTTATTTTCTTTATCGCAACCTTTTCTCCTGTATGCGTGTCGATAGCTGCACAGACAACCCCATAACTTCCCTTCCCTATAACTTCCAGAATCTTATATCTATTAGCATCCCCATACTCGGTGAAAAATTCCATGTCCTTGATCTGAAGAATGAAAAACTTACGTTAATAAAGCATTTACCATAATTTTATACAACCCCAAATTTCTAATCGCTCAAAACTCTTCCAACAAAACCCCATTTTTTCAGAGTTCATCTCTACCTCTAATTTGCAATGTGTGGTTAAAGCCTATAAAATATAAACGATTTCGAAAAAGGAATAAAAGGATAACAGAATCATGTTCTGTAGGAGGAAAAAAAAAACATAAAACATAAACAACAGCTAAAACAAATAGATTCCTTTCCTTGAAATTCAAGACAGTAGCAGAACAAATAGAAGATGAAATCTTGTAAAACCATACAAACAATTTGCAAATTATTTTATTTCTAGTTTTGATATTTGAATCTCGTCAAAATTTCCAGAAATTATGTAAAGAAATTCACATTCAAAAAGAAATACAAAGAAACAATATTGGAAAATAAAGAAAACAAATCTTTCACAAAAATTGTCGGTTCAGTGATAATTAGAGAAGGGGAAAAGGAAAATATTTGTCTCTCAAGACCAAGTAGGGAAAAAAAAAATTGAAACAAAAAAACTAAAAAACTAAAAAAAAAAACTAAAAACCCAAAAATTTCTTAAAAGGTGGAAAGTTTCCATTTCTCGGATTCTGCTTTCCGGTAAACCAAACAAAAATCAAAACCTAAGGAAGATCCTCAAGCACTTGAAGACACAAAAGACAAGAAATTTCAGGAAAAAGGATGAGAAAGAAAGACCTTCTTCTGGCGATCTGAGTTCATCTTCTTTAAGGTAAACAGACAACACGAAATCTGATCAGAAAAATCTCACGAAAAACTCAGCCGCATTAACCAAAGCACGCCCAAATTTCACCAGATCCGACACCGGCAAGGCGAAATTGGAAACCCTAGATTCTGGAGAACTGGAGGAAGGAGAAATTCCAACGCAACCTTTAGATTAGATTAAATAAAACCTGCATTCGCTTTCCCTCTCTAACTTTCTCGGAAAATCTGGGCTCCGAAGAGAGAGAAAAACAAAGAAGAGGAAGAAAATATCTGATGGGAAATACAGAGAACGAATCGAAACGGAAAAGCAAGAGAAATGTTTCGTCTTCTTCTTCTTCTTCTTCTTCTTCTTCTTCTTCTTCTTCGGTGTTTCTTCTGTGTTTCTTCGTTTCTTCTTCTTCTTCTTTATACTTTTACCCACAAGTGTGGTTTTTCATTTTATATTTATAATTTCAATTTTCATTATTTAATATTGTACTTAAAAGACCGTGTGTGGTCTTAGTGGCAGTTATCGTAATTTATCCCAAATGCTGTGGCCCTCTTTTAGTTAAAGTGATTTTTTTCCTTTTTCTTTTTTATTTTCTTTTAGGTCACACTCTTTTTACTCCAGAAAATTTGCGGATAGAATTTGAAGGGGGAAAAAAATCATCGAGCAAAATATTTGGATTAAATTTAAATTGGATTTTTTACATAGTATGTTCAGATTTCTAATGTAAATTGGATTTTTTTTTTCTTTTCAGTTTTTTAGATGATAACTTTAAAGTATCAGATGATATTAAAATCGTAACAAGTCAAAATATTAACGAAGCTTAATGAAAATATAACATAATAAAAATTATAGAATTCTCTATTTATGTCCTCCACAACTTGTCTTTTTTATATTTATTGTCATTTGTGGTCAAATTTCTATATGATTTTTTTTAATGGATTTAGGGAATGCAATTTTTTTTAGAAGAAAATAAATTAGTTTTTAGTTTTGTTAATCTAAGTAGGTAGCTTTATATATATATATATATATATATATATATATATCTTTTATGATGAAATTAATAGTGAATTTATAAAGAGATTATATCTCGAACAACCACATTATTTATTTCCTAACGCTAAACTAAAAGAGAAAACAACCTAGAATACTTGTTAATAATTTTTCTTAAACCAAAATTAAAGCATCTTCTTTTTAGAAAGAAAATTTAAAACATTTTCTTTATTAAAATACAGTATGGAAAAACTATGGATTGACTCATAAATTGACCCTATCAATAACATATGAAGATTTTCCCTAAAAGAATATAACAATAAAAATGAAAAATAAGATAAAAGGTAAGTGTGCATTATTGTTTAGATTTTTAAATTCTCATGAATATATTCATTTATTATTTCTTGCTTAGTTATTAAGATGTTTTCTTTTCCTTTCAAATAGTAAAAAAATAAAACTATATGTATATGTATGGTATAATTTCAATATGTATACACATATATATTATTCATATATGTGTGTTAATATGTATATATAGGTGGCTCGCCATCCTTGACACGCTTTTTTATTAAATTAAATTTTGACCCTAAATTGATTATAGGGTTTTTGTTTAGTTTCAAGAAATTCTATGTCTCCAAAATAATATATATATATATATATATATTATATTCCTAAAATAAAAAGATATAGTCCTCATCTACTAAATATAATATATATATATATAAGTGATTTCTCTTAATATATACGCACACTTATATAAAAGTGATTTTAAGTATTTATTAGAAGATTTTGTCCCTTATAATAAATCATAGGCTAATTGAGGTTGAAATAGCCTTCAAAGGGCATATGGATATATATGTTTAAAAAATGGATAAAATAAATCAGAACAACTAACATTAATGATTGGCAAAACAAACGAGCAAATCCCTAGCTTGATATATATATATATATATATATATATATTTTTTTTTTTTTTTTTTCTTTCAAAAGATTATTTAAATTCTAAATAATGCTTAAAGTTGAATTGGATTGCCTACATTAAAGAAAGTGGATATGTCTTTGATCATATCCTTATTGGAGCTGGGAATTGTATGCCAAGTCTCGGACGAAGGAATCATTTACTTTTTCCATGCTTTGGTTGATATTCTATAATTTTTTTGTCCTCTATTCTTAGAGAGCTTCTAAGATAGTATTTTTATTTATATAATTGATAAGTTATTATGTTTTAATACTTCGATTAATTTTATAACAATTTAAAATATAAGTTTCCTTGTATCAAGAAGGAAAGATATTGAATATGAGAATCCATATAACAATAGATGGAATTCCCATAAAAATACCACTAGATGGAGTCCAAGGATTAAAATATCGATATTGTGAAAATATCAATAATTAAATTTTACGAAAGTTTTGATATCAGTAAAAATTATCATAAAAATATGGAAATTCAACTTAAAACATTAAATTTTAAGATAGAACAATATCTCAAATTGACATATTTATGTTTTTTTCCCACACTTAATGTTTGGTTGAACTTTTAACCCTCCATACTTATTAAATTAGAAGTAAAAAAAAAAAAAAATGAAGCTAGTATAACAATGACAATAATTTAGAAATGTGCTGGTTGAGGGTCTTAGTTTAAACAATATTGATACAAGACATGAGATTCAAGTAATTTTTAATTTAACTTTGGACATATTATGTATATGTTTCCCGATATCTACCCATTTGTCTCTTCATGTATAGCAAATTTTGAGTTAATTAAAAAAAGTCATAATTTTATTACATTAAAAAATAAAGTAAAAATACTAAGGCTCTGTTTGGAATATAGATTTGTTGAAGTTGGTTGACTTTTAAAAGCTAATAGAAAAACACAAAAACTGAGATAAAAAACGTAAGTTTGAACCTGAAAAGCAAACATATGCTAAGAATCGATACTTTAAAGATATTTTGTTGATATTTCCAAGAAATTTTTAAAATTTCCACCATACTTTGTCATTTAATACAACAATGTTAAGGAAAATCGATAGCATGCCCGTAAAAATTCGATTTTTGCATAAATTTTATGGATTTTTTTTGAAAAATACTATACTTTTGTTTTCCTATTGGTACTTGTAAAATACGGAAATTTCTGTGAAAATATATTTATTTTTTAATCCTTGATAGAGCCGAATGATATTGTATCCATTAAAAATTATTAAGAATTTATAACGCGTAACTGAGAACCGTAATAATTATAGATCTTACTGTTATAAAGTTAATTCAAAGATGAAAATAGTAATTTCTATCAGTAATGAAAAATAAGAGAATGTATAGAAGGAATTCTTTTATTCTCAAATCCATGCGAAAAAATAAAAATGGAAGAATATAATAAATCTAGAATATAATTTCTTAGAATGCCTCCATGAAGGAAAGAAAAGCTAAATATTACCTAATAAACAAAAGGGATTAGCAATAATTTATAAGGGGGGAAAAACAAAATCAAATGTCGGGTTTGAACGATTTTAGTGACGGGTGAAATTGAAGAGGCAATGGAGTTGGGAAAGGAAATATTCGACCGTCATCTGGGGATGCGAAAATTGGCAAGATTCTAATTTCCGTTTATTTTCTTTGACAACAATTTTAATTAACGACCAAAATATATATTTTCATTTTTAGTTTTTTTTTCTAGCATTGATTTCTTGTCTAACACCCAAAAAAAAATATTATTTATTATAGAAATTATAATCATACTCGATTTGAATTTATAACTTTTTTTTTTAACTTGATCTGAATTTATAATTATGTAATAGGGTATCACTTATATGTTCATTTTTCCAAATGTCAAATCCGATTAAATTTACATTATTACGATAAGACAAAATATTATATATATATATATATATGTATATATAGTAGATTTTAAAAATTCTAGTGTCGCTTTATTTTTTAAGCAAAATTTTATGATTATGTTTTAACTGTAATATATAAATATATATATATATATACCACCCTTGAAAACATCTAAATTTCTCGGAATAAAGTTGTCTCAATTGAATGTCATCAGAACAATAATATAACGAAGAAAGTGTTGGCTAAATTGATTGTGACAAAATAACAACTAAAAAAAAAGAAGGAAAAAGAGGTACCACATATATAAATATACATATATATATATAATGGATGAAATGTCTTGGTCTCATAAAAGTAACAAGTTGTTGTCACTTGGATTTGTGGTCAGGGGAAGTCTAGTACCAACATTAATGTGGAATACAAACACTAATGTGGTAAGAAATTAACAATTATATTGACCTTGTAAGTTGGTCGGTTTGCAAAACTGCTTCGATACAATCCAATAAATTATTAGGTATTTAAATATTTTTAACATAAAAAATAAACATATATATATATATATAAGTAGAATAAGAAAATGGGGATTTTATTTAAATATTGTTTTGGTCATGTTAAGATTCCAAATTCTTGTGCAAAGTTTCTTGTTGTTTAGACTTCAATCGTAAGATTCTGATGCTTCTGGATGGTGCCGAATACCTTTCAATTGTTCTTCACAAATTAAAGACAAGTACATCATCTATATATATATATATATATATGTATGTATATGTATATATACATATGTGTGTGTTATGTGTGTGCGTGTGTGTGTGTACGCATTTTATGTTATAAGGAGATTTTCTTGTTTTGTCATTTTAACTACTCCTCATAGGCCTGCAAAATATTTGATTTGGTTTCGCGATAAGAAATTTAAGGTTCTCTCTCTCTCTCTCTCTCTTAATGATAGGGTTTGATATGTATATATATAAATTAAATGGAAAACAGTGTTGGTGGGTAATGGGCTAATTCTATTGTAGTGAGTATCAATTTTCGAAAGGATCCCAAATTAAATTGTCGAATAATGCGATATTAACCGGGATGGAAATAGCGGTAAGAATTGATCGTTTAATGTTTTTTTTTTTTTTAAACAGAGGTTTCATTATTTCGAACTTTTTACCTCCACAAAAATTACTTTTACCTTAATATGTTTTATGAGTGGCCAAAAAAAAAAAATCATTCTTACATGCACATGAAAAACAGAAAACTCTGGACGTTGACGTTTTGGCTTTCGAAATTTCCATTATGCTCAATAATCAATTACTTATGTATTTCACAAAGAAAGAGCTCCCTTATTGCATCTGAAAGCACTAAATAAAACCCAATCAAAAGATTTGAAAATATGAATTTAGTGCCCCTTTTTATCTTAGAAAGGAAGGTTTAAATTTTACATTTATAATAATATTACATAGATAAAAAGGAAGATTTAAACTTTACATTTATAATAATATTATATATGAAATTACCGTTAGATTAATATACTATAATCATCCAAAAACTTTAACAGATTAAAGAGATAAAGTATCAAAATTAGAAATTGAGTGAACAAGTTGTCAAGTACGTACCTAAAAGTTAAGAGAACAAAAGTACTGAAAATTCCTAATAATTTTAGTAGAATATAACTAGAAAGTAGAAACCCCAATCTCCTAAAATTGACAAATTACCGTTAGATTATGCAAATACAATCACATGAAAACTTTAAAAATTGAAGAGATAAAGTGCCAAAATAAGAAGTTGAATGGAAAAGTTGTCATCTAAAAAGTTCAGGAGGATAAAATACCAAAAACCCTAATAATTCTAGTAGACTACTAAAACATAAAAACCCAAATCTCCAAAAATCTAAAAATAAAAAAATAATTTGCCTTGTGAAAGAGGTAATTGTTTGCCATGTAAAACAGGGCATCTCAACGGTATTATTGCTGTCGTAAAACAAGGGTCGTAATTCATGACCAGAACTAGAACTGTGGCACATTAATCTTTTCTTCAACTTGGTCACACTCGTATTTGTAGCCACAATTTGCATGTGTTTTGCATGGCATCCTTATCTACTTTGCTTGTATTATTTGCAATTAAAACAGATAGTCACTTTGTGGACCCCACCCCCCTTATTTAAAAAAAAAAAAACTTTTGAGCCTCTAATTATGATGGTGTGAAATTATCAATCTACCCCTCTCAATCATGCACGCGTGTCTACAATTTTGTGGGGTTCGAAAAAAAAAAAATCGTTGTCAAACTGAAAAATTCAACCATTTTGGTATTTGAATGACGACTAAAAACTACTAGCTTTCAAGGTCCAAACAAATTTTATCAAATGAGCCCAAACAAGCACTATCGTTTTTTTCCTTTATTTTTTTTTTTTTTTTTTTTTTTTTGAAATCGAGTCTCGGTCAACCTCTACCCTTGAAGTTCAAAACTTAACCAGTTTTCTTGTTAAGTCTATGGTTATCCTATAGATACGTTGTTTATCTACATATTAAGTGATTGTATTTGTCCGTATCAGTTATGAATGAATTTTTTTTTAACGGGAGTTTATTAACTTTTCAAAAATTATTTATAATTTTGTTTAGTTTTAAAAAATAAAAAATAAAAACTGATATGAAATTTTTTTATTTAGAATGGTACATGCATCAAACGCATGCTATATTTAGACACTTGTAATTATTAGTTAATCTATATATAATTTTTGTATAATTTTATATGTAATACTATATTATTTAAAGTTGTTGATATATATAGTGAAGTATCAAAAGAAATATAACACATTAATGATTTTCTTATTATAAATTATTAGCCTTATAGAATGATGGAGATGAAACCTTATCTATTTATATATATATATATATATATATATATTTGAGATCAGATTTTATATTTCATCTCTCACCGTTTACATGGCATCATAAAGCAAAGAGATCAATCCAGAAAGCAAGCACTTGCGTGAAGTCATTATATAGAAAAATCACGAAACCTTCCATATTTACTCCTACAAGCAATCAGGGAAAGAATCAAGCTTAAAAGGGGACTTTCCTCAATTTAACAAAGCAAGCTATTTATGAAAAGTCAACCAAGACCAAAGAAGGTAACTTGCAATAAGTAAATATGACAGGTTCTACACCAAATCAGCAAACTGAAACTACTAATCTCCATCTATAAATAGAAGGCATCACCACATGTGCAAGGATCCGATCTTCGTCCAACTTTGGCCCATTCTATACGAAGAGCACACCCAATATGCCCAAGATCATCCAATCTCATATTCCAGATCATTCAATCTTTATGAGAATCATGCTCAAAGAAGACATTTTCACCCAGGGCATAAAAAAAATCATTAGAGATCCTTTTAATTCATCGGACATCATTTCCAACTACATCGAGATAATCCCGCAGGAGGCCGAATCATCTCAGAATCATACCAGAATTATTGGAATTCCTGCATCTTCACCCGATTCTCTCTACCCCTGCTATCTCTCTCTATTTCCTATATTCTCTATCTCTATTATTCCCATTCTCATTGCTATGACATTCATTCTATTATTTCATCAACTATAGAGAAAACCTCGGAGCCACCACAGAGGACTAAGTATTACATTGAAAGTACACCTCTATAAAATATCATGTGTTATTTGTCTCATTTACTTTTCTTTATTGTTATTTTGCAGCTAACACGTTCGATTAGCTCAACATGCACTTAGTCGGCTCAACAATACAGTCATAGGCCCTAACTCGACTTGATCCGATTCGATCGTAGATTTTACCCTCCACATATATATATATTTCAACACCGTTTGATTTACAATATACAATAGGTTTTTCGAGAGCATTTAAAAAGTGATTTTCGAGAATATCAATGAAAATTATGAGAAAAGGTGTTGGGACCCTTTGCAAAGCATTTGATGGAGAATTTTACTTCATGCCATCGCAAGTGATCAGTCAACTTCTCAGAGGATGATTGTTTTTTAGTTGGCCACTAACGAATCAATCATAGGCTCCACAGAGCCACAAAATTCAAAGTTCATCGACCTATTTCCTTGCATCGTAACTGCAAGAGTGTTATTTGGATCACGCGCAATTCATTATTATATAAACGACATGTATTAAGTTTATTGTCACATGTCGCTCTCTATTGTTTTCAAATTGGCACTTTCACGTTATTTTTCGTTCCTTTTTCCATGCAGATTGTCGATTTGTTCACAAAGTTACTTTCTACTTCGCGTTTTTGCTTTTTGATTGGCAAACTGATCAATGTCAATGTTTTTTGCAGCCAAATTTCGACTTTACGGGGATGTGTAAATTAATTTAATTATCATTATTTGTTTTACATTTATCTTTCTGGTTTGATTAGTCGTTTATTTATTTGCTTATAAGTCTGTAAACAACCCTTCTTTTTAAAAAATAAATTTTAATTATAAGCAATTCAATAAGAAACCCTGACTTTATTATTATTATTTTTTCCCCTCATATTGATTCTTAGAATATTCAGTCATATGGGTTCAAATCCATCTAATCCAACATAAATTGGATTTCTTTCTCTTTCTAAATTTGAATCACACTTCTTCCCCCCCCCCCCCCTCTCTCCTGAACACCAATTGTGTTCAAATTCTCAATTCGAATTGAATCACACAAGTTTAAACCCATGTTTAATTTCTAACTGGTGAATTTTTTGGGAGCATTTTTTAAATGATTTGGAAATGGAAAGTGTGAGAGGACCCGTCTGCAAAGCATTTCAATAAATCATAGGCTCCACAAAGAGCCACAAAATTCAAAAAATTGGTACAAATCGAGTACACTCCACATCTCCATCCACTTTAGCTACCAAACTTTAAGAAATAGCTGGCATGTGGATCTCTCAGTGCACAATTCCTGCTCCATTTGGGAGACTTATTTGGATAGAAACATTTAAATAAAAATATATACTATGGAAAAACATTTAAACGAACAAAATGTTATCCGCTCTAATATTTAGAATTTTGCGTAGAAGATTTAAATGGCAATGTTTTATAATATTTCATACCATTTTAAATGTTACTTCTCAAACGGAAATAGAAATATCTGAATTGTTCAAAAATGTTTCTCCCTAATAGAGAGTATGGACGTACATAAGCACACATACATATTCTACTCTTCATATTAAGTAAACTTAGGTCTTGTTTAGTTCGCAGGTTTGAATTTAGGCAATTTGAATTATTTTAAGATAGTAACTAAGTATCAAAACGGATTTCATATACCTATGATTAGGAAAAATATATGCTTAATTATGTCTATAAGAAAAGCATTTGAATGACATAAATTTAGAGACTATTGTACCAACATAACAAAAAAAATTAACATTAAATCAATATGACATAATAATCAATTAAAGTTAATTAAAATTTGTGTCATGTTGATCAATAATGAAAATTTTATATCATGTTGGTCAATATATGAAAAAAAATGATTTTAATTAGGTAATTAATTATCTCTATGTATATCGACAGAAAACTAAAATGGAGTCCTATATGGACATAGGAAAAACGTCCCATGCCAAAATTAGCTTGGAGGCTATTGTTAGCCCAAGCATAACTATCTAAGAAGAGGGTGAATTAGATTTTAAAGGCTTACGAGACCTTTTTGATGATAATAATTGGAAGGCTAAGTGATTGTCAAAATTGATATTAATTTTTAAATGTCGCAAAATTGACTTGGAATCAAACGACGTTAAAAATTTTTTATCGTCGGTCTTCTTATTTTCAGGTTTTGATCCATGTTTAAGTTAATCTAATTCAAAAGCTTGACTTAATCTTTATTCTTTTCTCGCCGTAATCTTGATTTGATCCGATCTGTATACATTTTTACTTAAACGCAATCTGAAGATTAATTTTATAGTAACTTTTCAATCAAATGATTGGTACTATCAAAATGAATTTTAATGAAATATTGGGGCCAACAACCTCAGAGTCTTTGACGACGACAAACACTTAATTACTTAGGTAATATGTAAACAATTTAAGTTGACAGGTAAGAACTTCAGCCAAAAAAAATAAATAAATAATAGTTAAGAAATTTCAACTTGAAATTAGATGACTAGGATTTAAAAATTCTTACCAAACACCGAAATAGAATTTTACCATTTTATTTTGGCTCCCCTTAATTACTTGATCAATTTTGCTCCAGTTGGATCTCCCTCTAATTACTAATTAGGGCATACGATGAAACTTCGAAATTTTGAAAACTTGCAATAGAACTTAAACAATAACTAACTCTTTCCTTTTTGTCATTAGCAAAAAGAAAATCATTATGGCAAGTTATTTATGTAATTTTCATAGAACTTGGATCCATTCTTAACATCATCTGTCAAATAAAAACTCAAACATAATAATCATAAACCAGCATTCAAAACATCCAAAATATACAAACAATGAAATATTATTTTAAAACACATTTCAAATATCCGAAATAAAGATTCTAAAGTATCTAAATGCATACCAAAACTAAATCCAAGAAACAAAAATAAAACATCCAAACATCAAATGAAAATTCAAAGATGGGTTAACATGGAGGAGGCCCGTGCATGTTCATTTAGCGAGTGAAGGCACTAAGATCATCAAAGCGTTCGTCGTATGTGTCTCTGATCATCTTGCATTAAAACATTTTATCTCTCCTCGAATGAATTGGACAGCATTGAGTTTCTCTAAACGTTGAAGGCGAGTAGGGTAATTGGCTAGATTAGCCGTCTTCCCTGAAGAATATCTGCGATGTAATCTTCCTCATCTTCTTCCTCATCTTTCAGTATTGGGACAAGTCCAAATCCAGATTGGGGTAAGAAAATGTGTTTATGTTGGAGATTCCTCAGCATACAAATACTTAAATAATCTTATTGGTACTTGCTACTTGAATCCAAGTTTTTGCGTGTCTCTGGTTCCATTTATTCTTTTGTTGTTAGTTTCGTATATTAATGATTTTCAATTTAAAAATTAAAATTTTTCTTGGCCTTGCATTCAGTTTTAAGAATTAATTCTGTGAAATTTGGAGCCGTAAAAACTTACACACGAGATAATCTACTTAAGAAAACTATATACATATATATATATATATATATATATATTACCGAATCACTTTTAACAATGGTTTCTTGTGAAAACCATCATCAAAAGTGAAACGTTCGATGAGTTTATCAAATTTGTTGGCGTAACACCGCAGGCTTTGAATGACAATTTTAAATCGTCATCGTATGTTTCACATATACAACACCCTACATTTACTGTTCGTCCCGTTTTCATCAGTTTCAGAGACATGCATCCAAGACAGCCTTACATGCCAGATTCCTTATTTTAGGATCATATACACATATGAAGTGTAAAAAAAAAAAAAAAAAAAAAGTGTCACACACCTTTCCAAAACAAGGAAAGAAAAATTCTACATCACATAGATATTGCACATATTGAAACTTGTCATGAGTTTTGTTCCTCCATTTATGGAACAAACATGTTCTTGACGCATTTATTTATTGGAAAAAAAAAAAAAAAACATTTTCCTGATGAGGAACCAGTCATATATCATTTTGGACAAATAGCAGCAAGCCATAGTAGTATATTTATATGTTTGAGAAGTTATATATATACAACTTTATCCTTGCATTTTTTTCATGACATTTTTATGTATCCTTGCATTTCCTGATTTAGATATATGAAATTTATTGCAAATTCTATATAGCTTGATCTTGGAAGTAGAAATTTTGGATCAAAATTTTAGTCAAATAGGGAAAAAAAAAATTTTGTTGCCTCAAAATAGAAAAATTACTCGAAAAGTCATACTTGTTACCAAATGCCAACTTTTCCTACACTGTACAACTAATCATACGCCATCTTATATACATAATATAACGGTAGTTTCAAATCTATTTTTATAATAAGGTATAAAATTTACACCTGCCCACTCAAATTCAAAAAATATATATCAAACATTATCTTACCATGCTTTTCTTTCCACAGAAACTTAATTCAAATGTATATCATACATTCTTACATCATGCCAAAGTGACCAAAAATTTGTTGCAATTATTAGTTAAATTCGTAGATTAGCTTCTGTATCATATTGTTTCCTCTCAACTATTATTATTTTTTTTCCTTTTACAAAGAGTGGATGGAAGAGCTTTATTTATGCATCAATAATTTTAGAAAAGAAAAGGGCAAAAAAAAAAAAAAAAAAAAAAAGGCACACCAAACATTAGTCCCCATAAACTGAACACATAACCCGGAGGGGGGGGGGGGGGGAGGAACTTTGTCTGACCTTTACAAGCACCTGTCTTTATTAATAAACATACGTAGAAAATTAATTTTTTTTTTTAAAGTCTCAACTTTCCAAAACCAAAGAAAGAAAATTCTACATTACATAGATAAAATTGCACATATTGAAGATATTTGTCATGAGTTAATTTGTTATACCATATATGGAACTAGCTAGTTCATGATGAATTTGTTCATATATATATATATATATATATATATCATTTTGGGCAAATAGCAGCAAGACGTAGTAGTATTTTTTTTTTAAGAAATTACAACTTTATGCCTTGCATACTTTTCATGACATTTTTATGTATCATTAAATTTCCAGACTTAGGTTTTTTAAATTTTCTTGCAGCTTGAGCCTAGAAGTACAAAATTTTGACCAAAATGTTAGTCAAATATTAGAATTTATTTTGCTAAATTTTTTTAAAAAAATGACTCGAAAAGTATTGTTCTTATCTATGCCAGACTTTTTTCCAACTCTATATAATTGTTACGTAATTATAATCTAGCACAATGGTGATTTCACTTTTTTTTTTTTTTTTCATATAGTTACATATATATATAGAGTTTAAATCCGTCATTTTAAATTAAAATATGTATATTAAACATTATCTTACGATGTTTTTCATTCCGCAGTTACTAAATTCAAATATATATATATATATATATACACACATATCATACATTATCTAACCCATGTTTTTCATACCAAAATGACTAAATTTGTTACAATTATTAATTAAATTCAAAAGTTTCAATAACAAACATCCAATATGTGAGAGCAAAGAAATGAAATTGTAAATTAGCTTGTGTATCACATTATTTCTTCTCAAGCTTCTTTTTACAAAGAGTGGAGGGAAAAGCTTTATTTATGCATAAATAATTTTAAAAAGGAAAAAGAAAAAAGATGACATACCAAAAAAAAAAAAAAAAAAACAGAGTGAGAGAGAGAGAAAGAAAAAGAAAACTTTGTCTGAACTTGACAAGCGCCTGTCTTTTTACCTATTCTTCAAATCAAATATATATTATATCTTGATTCAAAAAAAAATATATATATATATATATATATATATAAAATATCCGTTGCCTTGCCTTAAATTATTTGATGTGGACTTGTCAACATAGTTTAAAATAGGTTTCACAACGGGCATGTCAAGTTGACACCATTCGAATTTTTGTGTGTGCCCGTGCTACTTTCATACTTTCTTCCCCCCCAACCCCCCCCCCCCCCCCCCCCCCCCCCCCCTTTTTTTTTTTAATTTTTTAAAATTTTTATAATTCATATGTGGTCTGAATTTGTTGAATAATTCAAATGTCTTTTTTTTTTTTTTTAAATGAGTGTGATTGAAAATAACGACCAAATTAGCCCACTTTATCTTTTCAAAACTCCTTTTTTTCCAGTGAAAAACAATAATATATAATAGGAGTTGGAAAAGCCAATATTTTTCTTGTCCTCGCAAAGTAATTCTTTATTTAAAAAATAATGTAAAAACACATTGATGATATCAAGTACTACCTCCTCTTAATAGAAAGTTGATTTCATGATATAAAGATCATAAAATGAGACTCTCCTTTTATTTATAAAGACGTTAAGTGTCGATGATATTTCAAAGCATCATTCATGCATTATCTTTTTTTTTTTTTTTGGCCCACCTTTAATTGGGATTTTTCAACAAGGGTAAGAAAAATACAATAGTAATTTGCTAAGAACAAACTAAATTGCTCCCACAATAATACAATTGAGAGAGTTGGGATTTCATTCATCATTTAAGAAGTTCTTTCATTGAGTAATATTTTACATTCCGAATTAGAAATATGAAACTAAATATATCTATTCGAATATATTGGAGATGTCTTATAATGCTCACATCCCAACTTACTACCCGAGCTGGGATGGCTAATGTTTTCCCCTTCCATATAAAACTTGGGGGCGAGAGACTTTTCACTAATCATTTGGTCCCTAACATTTTTCTGAAATTACGAATTGATCTCTAATCTTTTCTTGTATGATTAAAAACTCTCTAAACTTTTTAAAATGATATAAAATATAGTCCTATTTACTTATTAAATTTAAAAATTTAACAGAGAATGTTTGTGGTCTATTTGGAAACACTATTTGTCTTCCATTGTATTTAGATACAATATAATAGAATTCAATATTTGTTTGGATATTTTCTTCTTACATTATATTCCAATATAATGTGTATTTAGGTTGTTGATGAGAGAGAGAGTGAAAGTATGTGATGTGATTAGTAAAAATAGATATATATAGAGAAAGAATATGTGATGTGATTAAAAGTAGATAGAAAAATGAAATGATGAACAATAATTATGTTGGGTTTTACTGTTTAAATGTATTTATAATTGAATAGTTAATATTTGAGATACCTAAACATACGTTGCATTGTATTCTGATATAATGTAGGATGAGATGTATTTCCAAATATAACCTAAGTGAATCACACATGATTTACTATTAAGGGTAATTATGAAAAAAATTTATATGATTCAACTTATATGTATCATAGATAATACATTATCTGTTCTTTCCATTAAAATTTTTCACTTTTGTTTACAAAAAGGACCCTTTTGCATGTTTTTAAAGAGTTTGGATAGCTTTTAAATTTTTTTTTTGAAAAAAATTATAGACCAAATCACAATTTCGTGAAAAGGACATAAAAGTAAAAAGGACATAAAAATGAAAGGGACAAAAAAGGAGATACATTTTTTTGTTAGACGCATGAGTATCTACTATTAGATGTTTTATTTTACACTATTGACGAGAATTACTGGTTTTTTTTTTGTTGTTGAATTAATTTTTGGTCTGAATATAAATTTAGAGGAAGAATGGTTATACTAGTATATGTTAGTTATTGTTCTAATCTTCGTACTTTGTTATTTTTTGATGAGACAATTGTGAGACTTCATTATTAAGATATAATTGTCTTTATATAGAATTTGGTTTGTTTTGTGAAAATTTTGACTTTGGTCTAAATTTTGGTGAATTGCTATTTTGGTTTAAATATAATTATATTAAACGGAGAATGGGGCATTTATGGGGAATGCTCCCCAAAGAAGAATCATTGTCCCCTGTCCAATCTCTTTTAGCTAGATGAACATGAGGATGGTTTCAATGGCCGGGGATAAGGATAGAAATGAGATAGTCATTCTTGCATTTGTCCTACTCTATTGCCATTCCTGTATAGCTCTTAAAAAACAAGATTTTATGATTGTTTTAAATTGTCAAACAAAGATATCACAACAATTAAAAAAATCATCATGATATTCTTCACGTGGTACGTACAAAGATTTTTATGATAGTTTTTAAGCTTCGCTGAAGATTTTGTGACATTTTCTTAATCATAATTAAATGCGCATATAGAATGTCACGTGCTGTTGTTGAATCTATTTTTAATGACAGTTTTTGGATTTCAAAAAGACATCGATGAAGGAGCATTTTTTACTCGCTACTGTTTGCGAGATCCTTATCCTTATTTGTTTTCTTTTCTTTTTTCTTTTTTCTTTTTTTTTTCTTTTCTTTTTCCGCTAAAGATCGTTTGTCGTCCTTGTTCAATTATTGTTGGCCATATTTTTCGTATTTGACTTGTGGAAAATTTTCTCACAACAGATATGAAATTAAAAGGCCAAAAGCACCGGTGCACCTAAATTAATTGCACAATTGCAATTTGTAATTTTAATAATTTGTAACTTAACTTACACAAATTTTCAAAAAAAAAAATAAATAAATAAACTTTAACTTACACATCAATAACAACGTACTTCTATTTATGATAATGCTAATATTTTTAATTATCATTACAGTTGACACTTAACTGGCATATAAATCATTAATTAAAAGTATAAAAAATCTTTTTAATTAATATTAACCTAAATTTATATTTAAAACAAAGTTAATTCAAATTTTCTATTTCGACAAAACTAAATTAAAAGTGACTTTACTCAATAAATTTATATTAAAATAAATAAGAATGACCATTCATATTATTATTTAGGGAAAATCTGTGGTAGAGACCCTCGGTCCCGGTCTCTACTGGTAGAGTCTTTTTTTGAACCGTTAAGATTTAATCGAACGGTTCAAATGTTGATGGTGTACGATATTTATCATACACCTAACCTCACACAATCATGCACACATAAACTCTTCTCCGTCGTCGGCGATCTTTCCGCCGCCGGCGATGGACGCCAGCGACTTATCCCCGATACTAGCGACCCAACTCCAGCCACCTCCGGCCCCCAGCCCCGGACGCCGGCCATCGCCACCGACGACCCCATTTTCTCTCTCTTCCCCTTTCTCTTTCTTCTCTCTATCTTCCCCTTTCTCTCTTTTCCCACCCCGGCCGCCACCCTCCCCCGACACCCCCCCCCCCGATGACCCCCCTCTCCCTCTCTTCCCCTTTCTCTCTCTTCTCTCTCTCTTCCCCTTTCTCTCTCTTCCCCTTCTCTCTCTTCCCCTTCTCTCTCTTCCTCTCCCTCCCGTCGGCCCCCACCCCCAGCCCCCAGCCAGCCCCCGGCCCCGCCGCCCTCCCCCACCCCCGACGACCCCTCTCCCCCCGGCTGCCACCCTCCCCGGCCCCCCATTCTCTCTCTTTCTTGTGATTTCTCTCTCGCGAAATCGCGAGAAAGAGAGAGAAGGGGGGGCCGGGGAGGGTGGCGGCCGGGGGGAGGGGGCTGGCGGGAGGGAGGGGAAGAGAGAAAAGAGAAGAGAGAGAAAGTGGAAGAGAGAAGGAGAGGGGGGTCGTTGGGGGGGGGGCCGGGGGAGGGTGGCGGCCGGGGGTGGGGGGGAGGCCGGGGGTGGGGCTAGTGAGAGAGAGGGGAAGAGAGAGAAAGGGGAAGAGAGAGGGAAGAGAGAGAGAGAAGAGAGAGAAAGGGGAAGAGAGAGAAAATGGGGTCGCCGACGGCGACGGCCGGCGTCTGGGGCTCGGGGTCGGAGGTGGCCGGAGTTGGGTCACCGGCGTCGGGGATGAGTCGCCGGTGTCCGTCGCCAGCGGCGGAAAGATCGCCGGTGATGGAGAAGAGTTTAGGTGGGAATGATGTGTGAGGTTAGGTGTATGATAAATATCGTACACTATAAACATTTGAACCGTTCGATTAAATCTTAACGGTCCAAAAAAAGGCTCTACCGGTAGAGACCCACAGAGGGTCTCTACCACAGCCACACCCATTTATTTAACAACTCATGTATATATTAATTTCTTTTTAAATGATTAACGTTATTATCAATGAAGGTAAATTGTTACAAATCTATAAATTAATGATGTATATTGTCAAAATTAAATATTTAAAGTGTAAATTATAAATTATAATTACGCAAAAATTCAAGGTGTACTAGTGTGAAAAAGAAATTAAAAATTAATCTTCAATTTTGAAAAACCTTTTGTCAATTCCCTTTTTAAAAAAGATCTTTTTATGTGATAACTGGTATAATTTAATACTAATTTTATATTTGATTTTATCATGAGGTAAAAAATTTAAATCTCCTCAACCTAAATTTAAAAAAAGAAAAAAATATTTTTGTGGGAAAAAAAATATCTTAGGATATTCCCTGTAGCCATTACAAATATTTTTGGAAAAATAGTCTCATTTTAGAGGAATATTTAGGCAAAATGGAAAAAAAAAAAAAAAAAAAAAAAAAAAGATGTGATATCTTACTCTCTCCCACCTTAGATCTCGCTCTCTCTCTCTCTCTCTGTATCCGCCATAACATCATCTCCTCACCTCAGGCGGGGGCCACACAAGAAAAGTCGGTTGCCATTAACCTTTCAAATAAACGTGTCAAAAATATTAATTAAATAAAAACACGCTTCCTTTCTTTCTTTCCACACCTTTCTCTCACTCTCTCTCTCTCTCTCTCTATAATCTATATAAATATATCTCGTAAAAAAAAAAAACCACACAAAAAGAAATCTTGTGGCAAGCTGTTATTTAAAAAAAAAAAAAACTAACGAAATGACACAAATCATATAATAATCACGTTATTATTAAATAAATAAATTAAAATCATGTTTATTTCATACAAAAAAGCCATGTTTGATCGTGTTTGTAGACGACAACGAATCTATTTAAGATAACTAATTTTAAAGATAGAAAAAAAAAATATTAAAATCATTAAAACTTCAAAATGATTAAAAAAAATTGTGGGGACTACAACCCCCACTTAGCCTTTTTAGCTTGGATGTTATTTGTAGATATGAATATAAATAATAATTTTCGCATTTGATATCATTATAAGAAATAGAAGTTAATTCATATTTGAAATTCAAAAATATCATGTTGTGATGTTTTTTTTTTTTTTTAGGTAAAGTTGTGATGTTAATTAAGTTAAATTCAAGAATGCAAAAATTTGAAATGAGAAATTCTACAATAATAAGATATATTAAATACATTATAAATGGACTTAATTTTCTACCTATTAGGTATGTATTAAGTACTGTCTGCATTACATACTTTCTAATAAATGATCCATGAATTATCACCCATCTCACGTTGATCAATGAATTTTTGTTTTACACATAAAACTACCTGAATTTTTAAATTGTTAAACCAATAGTGATTCTAACAAAAAAAAAAAAAAAAGGAGGAAAAAATTTGGCTTGTTATGATCATATTAAGCTCTATTTATAGGTAAAGTTGTGTTTAAACATTTTATGGATAGAAATTGTGCTCCTATCAAATGTATTTTGAAAGTAAACTTTATTGTTATCAATTATATATCTTTAAAGATATTTTGGTAATACAATTCATTTAAAAAAAAGTTTAATTATGATTTAATTTTAATTAAAGTTAACATGATCCTAATATATTTCTGGTTCAGTTTTGATTGAATAGCAACATATAAACCACGTGACAATAGAAATATTTGAGATAATATGAAGTGTAAAATAAAAAAAGAAAATACCATTAGGGTATAATTAATAATCATTTGTAAAAAAAAAAAAAAAAATCCAGAATTCATCTAATAAAAAGAAAAATAAAATTGCTTTTAAAAGTATTTACTTTTCTAATGATTTATTTAATTATCCTATTAGAAAATTAATTAAATAATTAATTAATCTGACAAGAGAAAATTCCTTCCTTTCTGTCTACGTCTCCCCTTTCAGAAAAGCTACCGGCCACACCCCTTTTTTTTAGCTTTTTTATTCATTTTCCTCTTTCATTTCTTTTCCTTTTTCGCAACCAAACCAACCGAACCAAAAAAAAAAAAAAAAAAAAACAATAAATTGAACACACCGAAAACAGATAAAAATTTTCCAACCAAAAACAGAACAGCAACACAAGAACAAAAACAGATTACGCAAACCGAAGCTTCTTTCCCCGTTTCCCGATCGAACGGTCAAGATCATCTCGATCTTGATCACGCCCCAGAAGAAAAAAATCGCGACTTTCGAATTCCTCGGAGTTGGAGTTCCATTTCGATGGCGGATTTCGGGAAGAAGCTCGATTCCCCGGAGAAACCGAGGTTCTCCTTCTTCAACCGCTCGATTTCTATGTACCCGGCCTCCTCGGACCCTCCGAAGAAGCCTCAGCCTCAGCCCCAGCCCCAGCCTAAGGCCCAACAGGCTCTCGAGCGGACGAGCTCCTTCGCGAAGCTCTACAATTCGATCGAGTCCGTACGGTCCATCAAAGGGAAGGTGAAGAAGCTCTGCAGTATCTTCGAATCGGCGAAGCCGATCTCCGATGAACAGCCGCAATCGCAATCGCAGTTTTCGTCGAAGCTAAAACCCTCGAAATCGATCGGCCATGATTTCCGAGCCGCCGCCGCGTCCTCTTTTCTCAATAGCTCCACGCTTCGATTGCCCGGGACCGAGGACCGAATCGTCGTTTATTTGACGAGTTTGCGAGGAATTCGGAGGACTTACGAGGATTGCTACGCGGTGAGGATGATTTTTAGGGGATTTAGGGTTTGGGTCGACGAACGGGACGTTTCGATGGATTCGGCTTATCGAATTGAGCTGCAGGGCATTTTGGGTGACAAGAATTTGGGTTTGCCTCAGGTGTTTGTGAAAGGAAAGTATGTTGGTGGAGCTGAGGTGATCAAGAACCTCTTCGAAACGGGCGAATTGGCGAAAATTCTCGAAGGGTTTCCGGTTCGGAAAGCCGGGTTCGTGTGCGAAAGTTGCGGGGATTTGAGGTTTGTTCCTTGCTTTAATTGCAGTGGGAGCAGGAAGGTGTTTGATGAAGATGAAGAAATGATGAAGAGATGCTTGGAGTGCAATGAAAACGGATTGATTCGATGCCCCGATTGCTGTTCTTGAGCAAGATTCGGCTTTTGGTTGTTCCACTTTGGTGCGTATTTTAGATGCCCTTTTTGTTGATAGAATAAACACTGAGAATGTAAGTGATTGGAATTGCTAGAATTTGGATCCCAAATGTCTCATTTGGGGGTCTAGTGGTCGGGTTTTCGATTGTTCATCGGTGTTGGAACGATGTTCAGTCACTTGGACAGCATTTTGGATAACAATGTATGTTATCTAAATGCATAAGTTTGGGTTTGTCCATTGTGTTCAAATTAACACTAGGGAGAGTGTAACACTCCTATATGATGTTGTAAATATATCTAGTGTTGTAATTATTGCAATAGTGTTGCAATGTTGCAAAGGATGAATTTGTAATGAAAAAGGGATTTACGTTTTCCCACTTTCTAAAGACGAGTGGAATTGGTTATTGGGTCACTTGAGTGTGTGCTTGTGTGGGTGTCCTTCTACTTTTCTTGTTATTGAAACAACTTACAAACAACTTATCTTTCAATTATAAAACGGATTTCATTATTAATCTTGTTGAGATTCTGTGGGATTGATTAATTATTCTTGTACGTGTCAATTAACTTGATTGTGGGGCTTGATTTCAGGCTTCCTTATTGTAACTCACCTCTATATAGTCTTGTAAAGATTCATCACAAAATGTGAACGAAAATTTCTTTTCCTAAATTTTCAATTTGGTATCAGAGCTTTAGGCTCGAAATCTCGTTAAGAGTGGTGTGGATTAAGAATGACTGTTATTACATACTATTGGTTATTCTAAAAGCATCCCTTTCTTCACGGGATTGTAAGGTGATTTTGTTTTCTTTCTTTCTTTCTTTCTTTCTTAGTTTCGTTCTTCCCCACCACAAACCCCCCCAAGAGAATTGATGTTTGTTACCCCTAAACAGATGTGGAATTAAATTGTTGTTCGCAATTTGCTTTACTGGTTTGGTGTATGCATCACATTCCTACATTGCATCTAAGTTACTTATATATTGTAGAAAAAATGAAGTCCAGATCATTCAAGTGGTGGAAAGATCACTGCCTGACTGTCTTCTCATGCGTAAACTGCTGCTGTTATAAAATCCTAAAGTCCTAATATAACCCAAGGTAATGGCTAATGAAAGTGCGCTCTTAGGCAGGTTGTAGTACAACGGTCGTCCTCAAATTTTTTTTTTTAAAATTTCTTTTCTTGTTGCTAGAAGGCTATTCTATCTTCTATGTAGATACGCAAAGCATTGATGATGCTGTTGGATATGCACTGTTGCAATTTGTCAATTTGATGGAGATTCATAGCAGTTTCCCTGTTTTTCTGGCTTTTCGAGAATATGAAAGTCTTTCTTGAAAGCTAGAAGGTCTTTCTTGAAAGCTAGAAGGTGAAGAATGCAAACTTCTAACCAATGTCCGATCATGGGACTTGTATCAGATCAGGGCCCATTGTGATTCTTCTCTATGGTGTGGCTTCTCTGAAGCTTATTGTACTTTTGTTGGAACTTGGAAACGATATAAAAGAGGATTTAGTTGTGTACGTAGTCGGAAGTTCTCTGTCTGTCAGCCGAAGACGTATGAACTGCCTAACTAAGGTTTTGAGGGTGCAGTATTTTTAATAGAAAAGAGTCTTGGATATCTTATTTGAGATGGAAGTGTGACTAGATCGAAATGTGGAGACTGGCGAAAGCCCTTGGTACCATGAAATGAAAGCTTTAAACCGTGATTTTGTAGGATCAAGGCAATTGCTTGAACGTTTGATGAGAAACAGTTGCAATTTCGTTTGGTTCGTTCACTGGCTCAACATTGGTCAATCTTAAGTCGGGATAATTGATTGATCAACTGTCCATATTCGATAATGATGACATTTATCATGGGAAATGCGTTGGATTTGTAAGTTCGTGATAGGAAACAGCTCAAATCAGCTCTACAGAATGTTAAACCTAATCCCCGAGCCAAGGCTTGGAGACTCTGATGATGCCTATACTTGTGTAATTCTGCAGGCAATGTGTCGCAAGAACTTTAAAAGGTTTGAAGGATGGTGGCGTTTGAAATGGGCTGATATTGTTGGGCAAGATGTTCACAGATTGCTATGGGATATTTTGCGCATTTATGATCTGATGGTACTTACCATGAGCATGCCCAATCTTGCAGTTAGTAATAGTAGAGTAATGAGATGAAAAATAACAAAAGAGAAACAGACCTCGAGGTCTTCCCTATGGACTGCCGTCCAATAGCTTTGAAGTTCGGCTACTATAGTCAAACTAGGTATGCTTGATTAAAAGAAGGGGGAGTGGTACGGATGGATATAGATTAGGAACGATGGAGAGGATCGTATTAATCTTTACGTGCAGTTCGGTAGGATGGTGGAGAGTTGTAAGGGTGATTGATAGTTATTCGTCTAATCATTATATATATATATATATATATATTTGTTATTTGTTATTAATTGAAAATCTTTTTCAAATTGAATTTGATGGATTTCTTGAATTCTTGAGTTAGTGGAATGATTCATTTTGGTGGGTCTGGAACAAGAGTCTCTCCCTCCCCTCTCCCCTCTCTTCTCTACTCTCTCTAACCAAACATTGGATTGGCCCCATTCCTCCACCCTTCTCCCTACTCCCTCCATCCATTTCCCGCACAAACTCGAGATTAGTTACGATAATAGTTTTATCACAGTTTATGGTTTCAAATGTCTCTGTGCCTCAAATTTATTGATGCATAATGTGTTGGTGATTTCTTCAGAGCTTTCAAATTTGCTATGAAACTTTTGGTCGACAATTTTCCACGTTGTTCTCATGAGGGGTTCCACTCGCTAGAACTTAGGAAGCATAGGTATAACAGGATATCTAGACTAAACCAGCTGTAAAAACTATTAGATTTATTGTTTCATCTCTCTTGTGATTTGCCTAGTTGATATAGAAGTGATATGTAGCATTTACTTTCAAAAGTTGCAATTGAGGGGTGATGGCAATCAACTTATTTAAACATCAGTCATTACTCGGTAATCCACCTCAAGTACTGTTTGGACTCTTATTCCGAAAAGTCCTTTATGAATCCATGGATACACCCAACAAATGGGTTTAGATACTTCTTTGAGGTCCAAACCACTTAATCCCCTCTCAAGTTTTAAGTATGTTCCTGCATCACAAATTCTTTGTTTTATATTCTTATTATATCTCGGCTAGAAACTTTTATGGGATATATAGATAGATAGTGTTTTTTAAGCTTTTTTAATTTAAAAACCAAACATTTTTAAAAGAAAAATACTGGAGACATCAACTATAATTTTAGCTTTTAAGTACCAACTTACGTGACAAATGAGTTGTTATTTTTTAATTGATAAGTATTTAAAATATTATCATATCAATTTATTATATTTACCAATAAAAATATGACACATGAATGATACTCAAAAAGTTGAGATCGGATAAATATCCCTTTATATATATATATATAATGGTAATCGTGTTACACGTAATCACAAGAAAAGCTTGGCTTTTGGATGGGGTTAAAAAAAAAAAAAAGAAAAAAAAAGAAAGAGCAAATGGCTGCTAAATTTGTAATGTTGATCAAGAAGCCATCAACAGTCTAACCTAATCATAGTATTGCATGTATACAGAAGCCTAATCCCAAAGCCATTATTGCACCCCAAAGCCTTTTTCTTTAAAGGCAACAACGATTAAAAAAAATTAAAAATTAAATACTAATAAAAAAAAACAATAGTTTGCTTTTATAAGAATTGTACACTTATGCTTTTCATAATGTCTCTTTTTCTTTACGTCTTTTTTGGTAACTTTGAAAGATCATTAGACCAAGAAGATTTTTGTTAGAGCAAAACTTTTATTTTTTTGGTTGAAAAGCATTGGTAGAGCAAACGTTTGGAGAATATTTTGAAAAACTCACGTAATGAAATCTGTCAGTTTTATTTTGATTATATGTGTTGCAAAGATTCCTAAATTTTCAAAGGGCCTTCACTGTTTTGCGTATGGTAATCTCAGAAAGGGCATGTGAGAAACCACCTTTTTTTCTTTTGCCCTCTGCACTAAAGCTGTTCAATGTTTCTCAAGTCAACTAAAACATTTGTTTTTATTCTCTTATAAGAATTATATGATAAAGTATGAAAAAAAATAACTTATCGAGTCACATAAGTACTTCAATTATCATTAGTGATGGTAACATTATGGTGAGAATGTCTTATTTAGAGTCTACGTACTTCTATCTATCCCGATGGTCCCATTAAATTATTCCTTTCTAGTGTTGAGTGCGAAGCTTGAAGATGTCGTTGATCCTGTTCTTATTGAGGAAAAAAATAATATAACTTGATAAAGATATGACGGTTCATAATTGTATGGGATGTTCTATCTTACACTTTCATAAAATACTCCTTTTTTATGTTTTGGTCTTATTTGAATCTTGAAACATATATTGTGCTCTTTTTTTTTTTTTTTTTGAATAAAAAGAATCTAGGAGTGGTCCCATCATTTTTAGGTTTTAAACCCCTATGCAGGAACCCATTTTTCTAAGTTTGACAAGAAGACATGTTCTTTATAATAGTTTCTCTCAGTTAGTCATCCGGGATCTACCCTGTCATCACCAAGCCATACTTCAACAACTGAAGCTGAAACAAAACCTAAAGGGAGACAATGAGAATCGAACTCGAGTGGACAAAGGGGAGGAGCCTAGCAATGGCACCCACTCCTGCCAACCCATTCAACTTTGTGGGTGTAAATATATTGTGCTCTTTGAAGCATCAAATGTAGACTTTTCTTTCTCTAAAACAATCATCTAAAATGCTATAAAGAAAGCCATATTTTTCAAAACAACCACTGTTACCCAAAAATGTCGCTTCCTAATCCCCATATTTGTCAAATGAAGAAGCGACTTCAAAGCGACAGATTTTACATCACTTGCTTTTGGTAAATAATGAGAAAGTGTTCCTAATAGTGTAAAGTAAACGCTCCGTTACTTTCTTGCTTAACATAGAGTTTATCCAAACAAAAAAAAGAAAAAAAAAAAATCTCCAATGAAGCCTTATTATCTGTCTTTTGCTGTCTAAAAACTTGATGACAACAAAACTAATTTGCAATAAAAATCTACTCCTAACACTTCACATAACAAGTAGCCGAAGAGTGTGTGTGTGTGTGTACGTATATTATACATGCTATTATTATATTTGAGATCCCAGTTGGAGACATTTTTAATATGTTAAAAAAATTTCATTTTCAATCCAATAACAATCAGAATCATGATGAGAGATTCAAAACATTAAAGAAAGCTTCAGAAAAAAGAAAAGAAAAGAATAAGGACAAAAACTAATAATGATTACTTTTATCTTTGCACTTGCCACGGCGACATGAGCAGATTTTGCTGAATATAGCTAATCATTTATGAAAAATGAGATTGAGAAGTTGCTAAACATTTTTTTTTGTTTGATTGGTACTTCCATACGAGGTGGACAAGATGAGGAAGAAAAAAAAAAAAAAAAAAGAAATAGATTTACTATGAAAATCTATGTAATTTAGTTATCCTCCTCGTCCTCTTCTGTTGTGGAATGGAATTACCAACTGGATTTGTTCCTGAGTACACTTCATGCAACTCTCTCTGATCAACAACCATATATATATATATAGATAGAGAGAGAATGTTAGAATATAAAACACAAAGAAGAACTATATATGTGTAATATATATATATATATATATATATATATATGTAGAATTCATGCTTACCATGTCTTGCAGATTGGTTTCAGATTTAGCTCTAACTTTGCAAGTCTCAACATCTAGGATATATACAATTAAAGTAAGTATGAGATAGTATAAAAGACTGAAATATATGTAGACATATATGTGTATATATATATATATAGAGAGAGAGAGAGAGAGTACCTTCAAGAACTACTGCAGCCAAATTGGAGTGAGGAAAGAGAAGGATGAGTAGTAGAAGGATTAAATGGATAATCTTGATTAGCAAAGGTTCATAGACTGTCATTAGTAAGTGTAAACTTTCAATTTTTGGTCAAAGAAGAAGAATTATGATGAGAGAGAGAGAGAGAGAGAGAGAGAGAGATAGGTTTTGGTTATATGGAAAGAAAGAGGGTTAAAAAGAAAAAAGGATCCAATAACGTGCTGTCTTCAATGGAAGAATAGTTGACAGGACATTGGATAGTTTCAATTTCTTATGTATACAAAGTGTAACTCCATTTTTGCATTATTCAGCTACCAAGGGACCATATGTGTGTATTATACAAAAAGATGAAAACGTGGAAGTCGACGTGTTTCGAGATTTTGATTTACAGATAATGTCGATAGATACCCTGTGAAAAAATATATATTTAGATAATAACTTATAATTTTATTTAAAACTTTACAAAATATTAAAACAATCATAATACTTAATTTGAACTAATTTGATAACAAAAATAATACATTTTTTAATCAAATATGAGAGTTATGTCACACATAATCCCCTAGAAAATCACATTTATTGATTATAATTTCAATATAATATCACATACTTATAATCAAAACCTCAATAACCTAGTCGACATTTTTATCCTTGAATGTTACAGAGCACATAAAAAATAAGTGTCAAACATATAGTATATACAAACTTTAATTGTCTTTAATATTAAAAGGAGTTTTTAACTGGTTGAAAAGCATTAGATAAGTTTTGATTTTGATATATTCATTTACAAAGTAAAAAATTATTCAAACCACAAATAATAGTTTTAAAAATTGTGATCTAAGTTTGCTATGCCTTGAAGAGTGTTGTCACATATTATTGAAAAGAAGAAAAAAAACTAACTAACTAACTAACAAACAAACAAATGTGCTACAAAATTTTAAGTTTTGCAAAAATAAAAATCTTCCTGGTTTTTGTACATAAGGTGGATGTCCAAAAATATCTTGAATATTAATATATATTTATTAATATTACAGATATTTTTTAACATTATAAATATTTAAAAGACACATTTTCATGTCGAGGTTTCAAAATCAAAAGTAAAAATATTTTTTAACATTATGAATATTTAAAAGACACATTTTCATGTCGAGGTTTCAAAATCAAAAGTAAAAATATTAATATTGATGGAATTATCGAACTCATCGTGTTATCTTGAAAGGCGCTAGATGATACAGTCAAATTTGACCGGTCGTATTGGAGGGCGTCTTATAAATTACAAGATTATTCGTCATGATTTATGTCTATTCTGACTAATTAAAGTTAACGATGTGAATGACAAAGCCAAAATATATTGAATTTGTCTGAAAATGACATTCTATCAAAGGCACACCACTTGTCTCATTCTCAGTCCAACTTGTTTTTAGTGCCATTTTTTGCAGTTTAATATTTACAAAATTGCTTTTTTATTGGATTTATTCCATGCGTGACCAATGATGTAATACATGGCAACCACAAAGCCTCTCAGTTTTTTTTATTTATTATTTTTTAACCTCAAGCGTTACAATCATATATTTTTAAAAGAAAAAAGAAAAGGAAAAAAAAAAAAGGATGGCAAAGGAGAATCAGTGATACCATTGAAAAAAAAGAAAAAAAAAAAAACTCCATCAATGATAAAATGAAACCAGAATCAAGCATAAAGGAATCAAAATGAACAAATATCAGTTCAAGACATAGTGGATCATCTAAGCAGCCCCTAAATGACCAAAACAAGCTATGAGAATGATCAAAACCAAAAAAAAAAACAGACCCGACCCGGTTTGGGTCAAAAAAAGTGACAAAATGAAGTCATAATCAAGCATAAAGTGACCAAAATGAACAAATCTCAGTTCAAGGCATAGTGGATCATCTAAGCATCCCCTAAATTACCAAAACAAACTATGAGAATGATCAAAACCCCAAAAAACCAGACTCAACTTGGTTTGGGTAAAAAAAAGTGACAAAATGAAGCCATAATCAAGCATAAAGTGACCAAAATGAACAAATCTCAGTTCGAGGCATAATGGATCATCTAGACAACCCCTAAATGACCAAAACAAGCTATGAAAATGATCAAAGCCCAAAAAACCAGACCCAACCTGGTTTAAGTCAAAAAAGTAACAAAATAAAGTCATAATCAAGCATAAAGTGACCAAAATAAACAAATCTCAGTTCGAGACATACTGGATCAGCTAGGCAGCTCCTAAATGACCAAAACAAGCTATGAGCATGGTCAAAACCCCAAAAAACCAGACCCGACCTGGTTCGGGTCAAAAAAGTGACAAAATGAAGCCATAATCAAGCATAAAGTGACCAAAATGAACAAATCTCAGTTCAAGGCATAGTGGATCATCTAGACAGCTCCGAAATGATCAAAACAAGCTCTGAGAATGATCGAAAGCTCAAAAAACCAGACCCGAACTGGTTTGGGTCAAAAAAGTGACAAAATGAAGCCATAATCAAGCATAAAGTGACCAAAATGAACAAATCTCACTTCAAGGCATATTGCATCATCTAGGCAGTCCCTAAATGACCAAAACAAGCTATGAGAATGATCAAAACCCAATAAAATCCGACCTGACCTAGTTTGGGTAAAAAAAGTGACAAAATGAAGCTATAATCAAGCATAAAGTGATCAAAATGAATAAATCTCAGTTCGAGGCATAGTGGATCATCTAGGCAGCCCATAAATGATCAAAAAAAGCTATGAGAATGATCAAAACACCAAAAAACCAGACCCGACCTGGTTTGGATCAAAAAAGTGACAAAATGAAGCCATAATCAAGCAATAATCAAGCATAAAGTGACCAAAATGAACAAATCACAGTTCAAGGCATAGCGGATCATCTAGGCAGTCCCTAAATGACCAAAACAAGCTATGAGAATGATCAAAAGCCCAAAAAACCAGACCCGACCTGGTTTGGGTAAAAAAAGTGACAAAATGAAGCCATAATCAAGCATAAAGTGACCAAAATGAACAAATCTCAGTTCAAGACATAGCGGATCATCTAGGCAGTCTCTAAATGACCAAAACAAGCTATGAGAATGATCAAAATCCAAAAAAACCAGACTCGACCTGGTTTGAGTCAAAAAAGTGACAAAATGAAGCCATAATCAAGCATAAAGTGACCAAAATGAACAAATCTTAGTTCAAGGCGTAGCGGATCATCTAGGCAGCCCCTAAATGACCAAAACAAGCTATGAGAATGATCAAAATCCCAAAAAACCAAACCCGACCTTGTTTGGGTAAAAAAAGTGACAAAATGAAGCCATAATCAAGCATAAAGTGACCAAAATGAACAAATCTCAGTTCAGGACATAGTGGATCATCTAGGCAGCCCTTAAATTTCCAAAACAAGCTATGAGAATGATCAAAACCCCAAAAAACTAGACCCGACCTAGTTTGGGTAAAAAAAGTGGCAAAATGAAGTCATAATCAAGCATAAAGTGACCAAAACGAACAAATCTCAGTTCAAGGCATAGCGGATCATCTAGACAGCCCCTAAATGACCAAAACAAGCTATGAGAATAATCAAAACCCCATAAAATCGAACCAGACCTGGTTTGGGTAAAAAAAAGTGCAAAATGAAGCCATAATCAAGCATAAAGTGACCAAAATAAACAAATCTCAGTTCGAGGCATAGTGGATCATCTAATCAGCCCCTAAATGACCAAACCAAGCTATGAGAATGATCAAAACTCCAAAAAACCAGACCCGACCTGGTTTGGATCAAAAAAGTGACAAAATGAACCCATAATCGAGCATAAAGTGATCAAAATGAACAAATCTCAGTTTGAGGCATAGTGGATCATTTAGGCAGCCCCTAAATGACCAAAACAAGCTATGAGATTGATTAAAACCCCAAAAAATCAGACCCGACCTGGTTTGGGTCAAAAAAGTAGCAAAATAAAGCCATAATCATGCATAAAGTGACCAAAATGAACAAATCTCAATTCAAAACATAGTGGATCATCTAGGCAGCCCGTTAAGTTGGTCACATTTGTATATTCTAACAAATACGATATGATCTCAATTTTAACTTACACTCACAAACGCATATATACCAACAGGAGCTGACTTTCTTACCTCGATGGGGAGGGAGGGCATACACTAATTTCTTTTTTAAAATAAAAAAACATGAAAATTATAAGCAAGTTATCACTGTATTTTGGAAGAACTACCAAACGCATAAATGTCAACAGAACTAACAAGTATTCATACTTTAAAAGCTCTTCATAGTAACTTCATGGTAAAGCTTTTATTGAGAACTTACATGTCATACTTAATTAATTTTGAGTATAGATAAAAAAGTAAATATATATATATATGTCACAAAATGTTTAATGTTAAAATTTAAAATTAAAAAAAAAAAAGGGCTGCTGCCTCCCCAGCTCACCTAGCTTAGGTCTGCCACTATGTGCCTATACTTATTTCATAGGAAAAATGTCATAAATTTCTCCATAACTATGTCATCAGTGTCAATAAACCCCATGAATAATGAAATATACATATTATATCTCTAATATTTGACATGTGTGTGAAGTTGCCTCCTCAGTTAACTTCTATTAGTTTTTCTATTTGCTTTTGTGTCAAAATGCCTTCTAATCTTTGCTTTTGCTTAAAATATCGCATGATATTTAATATTTGTATCAAACTGTCTTATGTATCTTATTTTATTTATCTAACGTCATATAATTACTTAACAATTATTATCTTTTTTAGAATAGGTAAAAAAAATCTATTTTTTCCAATAAAATAATATATATCTTTTTTTAACATACTGATTTTTTTTATTTTACTTATTTTAATTCAAGGTTACATTAATTTTAAATTTCTTCAACAAAACTAACTATACAGTTTTTGTTTATTATTTTATTTTTTAATATTACAATTTTTAGTTTATTTATGATTTATAACACTGTAATAAATCTATAATCTATTAAATATCTTAAAAATTGGGCTGCCTAAAAGCACAATTAAAAATTTTTGTTTTTTTTTTTGCCCTTTCCTTCCCAGCCACCACGTGACAAATTCTAAAATTGACACATGACAATTTAAAAAAAAATAAAAATTTTAATCTTTTTTTTTTTTTTAATTTTTGGTTTGGTTTGTTTTGTTCATCTATTCTGCAAGTACAAAAGCTTCGCACGTGCAATAGAGCTAGTATGAATTATTTACATAAATGTTTAAATTAAATACTACAATTTATAAAAAAAATCCATTTTTTTTATTTACATGAATATCTAAATTGGTACTTAGAAAATCACATTACCATTTTCATTAATAATTTAAAATAAACAAATAAAGAATTGATAAAAAATAAAAGAAAAAATCTCCAAAAAAAAAAGAGTCAAACTCAGTAAGAGTGTGTTTGGTGAATGAGTTAAATTTGAATTGAGTTGAAATTTTTAAATTTAAATTGAGTTGACTTTTTAAAAAATAATTATAAAATTTGTTAACTTTTCAGAAAAAGATAAAGATTAAGATGAAAAAGTACAGTTTAGTTGGAGTTAAACTTGGTTACCAAACAAGCCATAAATCTTTTATTAAAAATATCATTTTACTTGATTTATTATATTAAAAAAAAGGAACATAACACATAAAAGTTACACGGTATATGAAAAACAATAATTATGACAAATAATTCATCATTAAGATAAAGTTCACATCATATATATATAAATTAAATAAATATTGTTAAGAAATATTAAACACTTTAAAACCTAAAAAAGACATCATAATGATATAGAAATTATCATAAAGAAAAAAAAAATATCATGCATAGTTAAAAAGCATCATAATTACTATAACATAGTAATTATCATAAAGAAATAAGCAATTTCATATCACATTTAAACTTTAGAAACTAATTATTAAAACAATACTAGTAATAATAAAAAAGAAATTATCGTAAAGAACCTAAATCATATTTAAAAAAAAAAAAGGTTTGGAAGAAATCTAAATTATATGTTTATAAGAAAACCTAACCTATACTAACATACTAACAAGTAATCATTGTAATAAAGTAGTAATTAAGATAACTATACAACAATAATGAACAAATAAGAAAAAAAAAATCATAATGAGGGAAAATGATGTTGAATATAGTAAAAGGTACAAGCGGTTGTTTCTTTGAAAATGGACATTTACGTAATTTTGTTAAAAAATAGACATTTTAAAATGGAACCCTAAAAATACACCATTTGTGCAATTTTTTCACCTGGTATTAATCAAAATTAGAGAAGCTGCCCAAGTTGGGATCAAGGCATTATTGCTCTGAATTTCATAATCTCTTGAGAAGCCTAAAACCCTTATTATTTGGTCACGGTGATAATTTACAGAAAATGGAATTTAAGCAGCATCAAAGAAAATTTATAATGTGCATGATGAAAAATTCATGAAACCGAAGAAAGGTTAATTTGGCTTGCCATCGTCAACTCAAACGGACTGAAGCAGATTTATAACTGACCGTCTGTCGGGCATGCTAGGAATCGCTCCCTTCACTTGAACACATAGAGAAGCCGCCGCGGCTGTCAGAAGAAAGTTTTAGAACAAAATCAACTAAAAAAGAGATCATTTGTGAAAAGGAACATGATCACAAAATCGATACCTGCAAATCTCAAGCATTCCTTTTTGGACTTTCCCTCCACAAGAGCTACTGCAAAAGACGCTGTAAAAGTATCACCAGCTCCAGTGGTGTCAAGGACTTTCTCCGCCGGTATGATTGGTTGATTGATTGGTTCTTCCCCTTCTACAAAAAGACCAGCCCCTTTGGAACCAAGTTTCACCAAGACTTGCTTAACACCCTGAGATACAATAAAATTGTCGTAATACATTTAACATTAGAGCTCGAGTTTTCTTCTCGCTTATAAACCCAAGTTTGAACTAGCCACGTGAATTTAAAGATTTCTATTATCGAAAGCAAAGCCATCTCACATAAGAAGAGACATCAGAGAAATGAAGCAGTGTTAATAGTGACAGAAATATATATATATACACGTGTGTGTGTGTATAAAATTGTTCCAAAGAATTGAATACTTCTCAGTTCTCATATGCTTGAGCTTTCCTTGGCAAAGGACCAAAGACGGTTGATGACAAGCATGAAACTAATAAAGAAAAATCTAAAAATCATGCACAAACATGCCGAAAGAACAACTACCGTGTGCCCTAGGCTACCAAAAAAATTTATAACCACGATCACGTAGAGGGAAAAATCTTTAATCATCAAAATTTACCATTTCGTAGCATTTTGCGACAGCTTGACTAACTTGTTCGAAAGTTTCAGTTGGCATTCCTGTAATGCGACCTAGTTCACTTTCATTTGGGCTGAAAATATCAACTAAATTCAACAGTTCTTGTGGGATTGGAGTATCCACTCCTCCAGCATCCAAGATAACAGGTACTCCGGCGTTTCTTGCAGCCTAGAGAAAGAGAAGCATATCTTGTAATGGAAGAGAATGGTTACACGAAATGGAGGCAATGAGCATGCAATTATGCTAGTTGCGTTGAATACAAAAAGAGAAGAGTAACAATAACATGTCCTTAGAGTTCCAAAAGAAAGCAAGAAATAGGGCGGTCTTAAAATACATTGAACATCGAAATCCATAAAACTGACATAGCCCATTGCATTATACAATAGAAATGCAAATTGGGGTAACAAAGAGATAAAAAGTTCCCGCATATTGGGAAACAATGAACCACATGGGTAAAAGGTAATGAAAACATAAAGTGTGGCAGACATATGACTAACGGAAACCGACTAAAGTATTCTAAATTATAACTAAAGTAACATTCATCAATATAAATAACATTCATCAATATTAAACCCACTTTGCAAGCCTTTTTCTATGTTGTTTTCCCTAATTAAAATTCGAATTTACGGTTTGAATCGTGGGTTCGAATCTATGATCCAAAACAATGCCTAAAATATGTATTAATAAAAAACAAAAGACAAAAAATCCCTGACCATGGCAACTTGAATGTTGACGGAATCCGGGATCTCCCTCTGAAGCAAAACAATCCCAGCACTTCTCAGCAGCTCCAAATCCTGATCAGGCAAACTCTCCGGCCAACAACTCATGTTGGCCCCACCAACTATGATGATCGAGTTCTGCCCATCCGACTGCAGCATCACCACCGCATGCCCGGTCGGCACATTCCCCAACACACTCAAGTGATCAACACAAACCCCGCCGCTCTCCAGCGCCTCCGCGATCAGCTTCCCATGCGCGTCGCCACCGACCTGGCCCACAAAGTACGTCGGGTACGACAGCCTGCCGCCGCAGGCAGCCTGGTTGGCGCCCTTGCCGCCGGCGAGGGTCTGGCCGGTCTTCGCCGAGACCGTCTCGCCCTCCAGCGGAAGCCGCTCGATCTCCACGTAGATGTCGGCGTTGGCCGATCCAACGACCACCAACGGCGGAGAGCTTGGTGGGTTTGCGGCGGAGCACAGAAGGGAAATGGTGGTGGTTCGGGTTTGTGGGTCGGTTCCGGTTTTGGGGAAGTGGAGGGTAGGGGCTGAGAAGAGGGGTTTGGGTTTGGGTTGAGGGGGGTTTGGTTTTGGGCACCATGATTGGTTTGAGGGTGAAAAGGACAGCGCCTTCATTTGGGATTTTCTATGTTTGGATTGTGGGAAAATTTTGGTGTGTGAGAATGGGGAGAGTTTGATGTGGAAAAGATTTTTGCTTTTCACTTGAAATCTGACGAGGTAACCGAAAGTGAGATGCTGCGTTAGTGCTTAGTCAGCCACATCATCACTATCTTAATTACAATCACAGGTTCAAATTATAAACATTAGTACGGATATGAACACCTGAGTTATTTGATTAAAACGGTTTAACTTAATTTAAATTATATTTTTTTATTTTAATTTTTAGTTTTTTTAAAAAAATTAATAAAAATTATAATTAATTTTGAAAAATTCAATAAATTTAAATTTAAAAATTTCAACTCAAACTGTTTCACCAAATGGATCGTAAATAAACGTCTGTTTGAATATTAAGTTATTTATATATATATTTTTAAATGACATTGTGTATTTAAAATATTGAACTTAAATTATCTGAATTATATTTAAGTTGAATCTCAATTTATTCAAATTATTGATTTATTTTTTACTAAATAATGTCTTTTTTTTTTTTTTTTCCAGGGATTCCTAGTACAATCAAAAGTTCATTTTTAAATGTGACCAAGATTTTAAGTAGGGATTTGTAGTACAATCAAAAGTTCAATTTTAAATGTCACCAAGATTTTAATTGTCGGTTTGAATTTGGGTTGAATAAATTTTGATTTATCAAATGTCGCATTTAAATTAAATAGATGAGTTTAAATGTATAATTGGAATTATGTATTTAAATTAAATTTGAGTTTGGATAATTTGTTTTAAAGATTGCTAAATTCTAGAGCCTTTAACACCTTACAAAAAAACCTTAAGCAGAGACATCATACACATCGACCTTTGTAGTAAGGTCACTGTGGGGTTGAAAGGGGAGCAAGAAGCCCCCCCCTATCGGGGGATCAGGAACAATCTGAAAGAGGCCCCGAAAGGTTTACAATATTTGTGAGTTATTAATAAGGGTATTTTGGAGATATTAATTGTAATTTCTATTGTCTAATTTTGTTCTTTACAAACAGGGCTCTTTTATTTGGGATATTATGAGATGTTAGATATAGAAAAAAAGTAAAGAGTGTAAGGGTGTGAATTACTATAGTGAATTAAGGTTGAATTACTATAACGACTAAAGCATGATATAGTGAATTACTATAACGATTAAAACATGTTGAAACGAAAGACTAAAAATTTATAGTGATTATAGTGAATTACTATAACGACTAAAACATGATACAATCTCATATTAAAATGAACTTATATAAAAATTTACGTAATCTGTAATTGTTTATTTTCTTCTGTAATTTTATTGCTCTTAATAATAAGGAATCAGATTTTTAAGATACTTGAAATAAACAACAAATTTATAAGATAAATACCTAATTGACTAATTTAAACAAAAACCACCTAATTGATTAGATGAATGGTAATTTTATTTTTTAATGAATATAATAAAAATTTATTATTTATTTTAAAAATATATTATTTACTTTAATTATTTACTACAAAACTACTACTATTTCCTATTTTTAAAAAATAAATATATAAAAGACTGTACACGTTTAGATCGTCAATATCCCATCACGTGGCAATAACGCAACCTCAATCTCCATCACCAGAACACCGCCACGTGTAATTCAAAATAATCAACTATTTCCAACCTCAGCTTCTTTAAAGTCCAGCAACCAATCGAAACTCATCATCGAACTCCGCCAAAACAAATATCTCAATCTGACGGTTACAACTTTCAGGACCACAGTAATCAAATCTTCAGGAAAAGCAGAGCAAAACTCCCCTACCAAGAATTTTCCATCATTGAAGTTAGAGGAAGATTTCTTGTTCAAAAAGAATCTCAGAAATGGCTTCTCGGAGCTTATGCTTACTACAAACGACAACTCCGTACATTTCCTCAAGGACCCACCTCGATTTCGGCTCCAAATCCCAGGTTGTTGTTTTGGGTTCACGAAGAATACCAAAACCCAGAAAGCTTTGCTTCTCAGTTCGCTCAATGGGCTCCTCGCCTTCTTGTTCTTCGAAACCTGAGAGTAGCACTACTCAAGGTATTTCTTTGTGCCCATATTCCTTAAAATTCTCAAAAGGTTTTTTGTATTTGAATTTCTTTTTCTTTTTGTCTTTCTTATTTGTTTTTTAGATTTGACCATTTTGCTTATTTTGTATTGAGAAATGATTTGTTGTTTGATATGGAGAAGAGGCAGGTTCGGTGGACTATAAATCGAGAAGTGAAGAAGAATGGAAGAAGAGGCTCACAGGGGAACAGTTCTACATCACTCGTCAAAAGGGAACAGAAAGGGCATTCACTGGGTAATTATTTTCTGCAAAATCTCTTGAATTTGATTATATTTCTTGTGAGAAAAGGAAAAATTATATAAATGGAAGTTTTTGAACACCTTAATAAAAAATGGTTGAACTTTTTATTTATTTAAAAATCATTATAATATTATCGATTGAGCCATCTGGTTAATCAGTAATCAATCAGTGACCGATCGATGCAAACACATAATACTTCGGCCTTTATAAAAAAATATAATTAAAAAAAAAGAAAAAGAAAGCAAAAGGGCAATTTACCTATACATTACTTCTGAAAAAAGAAAAGTTTGGCTGCCAAAAAAAGAACTGGTAGGGAGAGGTACAATTATAAGTTAAAACACGTGATATACTATTTGAAATGTTCATTTTGCACTCCAATTCAGGCTATTAGTTTTAAGGAACTTTTGCTTTTGGGGTAATTGGTGCAAAATGGTCATCAAACTCTTTAGTAAACGACCACTTGGTTCTCGATCTTTTAATTTTGGATGATTCGAGTCACTGAACTCTTAATTTAGTTGTGGACATCTCGTCGAATTTAGATCAGCCATCTAATTTTGGGCATGGGAGGCTGATTCAGTTTTTGTTGGCCCAAGCATTTCTGTGCTGTCTATTTGCCGACAAAGGAATCGTGTGTACGTGACTTTTGTGGCTATAAATCTAGGACTGAACTCTGAAAGTTAAAAACCAACGAGATTAATTTTCTAATCAGCTAGAAATTTTTTTTTCTATTTTTAAATGTAGGTTTGATTTTAGTTGATCTCATAAGTTTATATTATCCCTCTGCCGATTTAAGTTTCTCTACTAGATCCTTGCAACTTCGAATGATTTTCTTGTCTGTTCTCTACTAGATCCTTGCAACTTCGAATGATTTTCTTGTCTGTTCGCATTCATTTAACACATTGTTGAAAAGCTTATTAATGGATTCTCCTGCCTGTAAAATTGCTTGCAAAACATGATTCTGAACAAACTTGGAGCACTATTACAGCATCCGATTACTGATCATCGAGACAATAATCAGGGGATTTAGTTAACTAAGCCATGGACAACATTCGTAGTGCATTTTTAATTAGGGAATGACATTTATTTTCAGGTTTAGGAATATGATCATTATCATAATTAATTGTATTATTGTATCGTATGTGACAAAAAGAGAAGAAAAAACCAGAGAAAAGAAAACTACCAAAGAGAAAAGAAAAGGAACTTTTAATGAGTTGCTAAAGGCTAAGTGGACTCAAAAGGTTCTATAGGCTTCACACAAGCAAAAAAACATAACTCAACACACACACACACATATATATATATACATATATGTGTGTATGTGTGTGTGTGCATATGCATATGCTAATCTAGTTAGTTCTTACACTTTTTCAGGGAGTATTGGAACACCAAAACACCTGGAACTTACCATTGCATATGTTGTGATACACCTCTATTTGAGTAAGCATTCATTTCTACTTGGGCTCTTCACTTTATCACAAAAGTCTTGTCTTTACAATATATATATATATTTTTTGGTTTTTCTGGTAGGACTGATTAATGTGTACTTAATCCTGCAGATCATCTACTAAATTCGACAGCGGAACCGGTTGGCCATCATACTACCAGCCAATAGGAAACAATGCGAAGTCAAAGTTGGACTTGTCGATCATTTTCATGCCTCGGGAGGAAGTTCTTTGTGCTGCTTGTGATGCTCATCTCGGCCATGTCTTTGACGACGGACCACCTCCCACAGGGAAGCGTTATTGTATCAACAGGTTTTTTCTCTGTCACATTTTCTCCATCTTCGTAGTTTCATTATTCAAGTGCATGTTTGATGTTTTGTATAACTATCTTTGCAGTGCCTCTCTGAAACTTAAACCGAAGTAGAAGACGGGCTTGAAAGCGGTCTTTGCGAGCAGAATTTGGAAATCTGGTTAAGATTATTGGATGAATCTCTTGGGACATCTCTGATTCTCCTGCTCTTTATGGTTTTTTGGCCTCTGAAAGGACTCTGTAATTTATAATTAATAATTCTATATGCTTAAATCCTGTAGATTGTGTACAAACTACATGGAAGTAAATTTGTTCTCTGTTTAAGAGAATCATTTCCCAACATTTTAAATAGACATTTGGGAAACAACATTTGAAATTGTTTAAAATGTTGCAACATGTTGTCATTTGCAAGTTTTAGGCAAAATTCTAAATGTTCAGGAAGGACATTTTGGCCATTTGAATATTTTTGTATTGTGTTAAATGTTTTAATTCAAATGTTTTCATTCTAATGTTTTTTCAAAATGGAGTCTTCTGTTTTCCATTCGTCAGTTGAATTTGTCGTTTCTTCAAAAAATCTCTTGTAACAAGTACACGATATTTTCTATTCAAATTTTAATAGTCGTCACCGATTTAAGGTTACTTTATAAAACTTTGTTAAACTCAAGTAGCAATTTTGTCATGAACTTTTTATAATAATGTATTCTCGAGTAGAGACTTTCAATATGATATCGTAAATGGTTGTTGGTGTGTTCAAATAAGCAAAATAAGATGTATAAAGAGAACTCTATTTCTTAGGGATGACATTTTTATCCACGGATGCGGGTACTCGCCTCTGATGGGGTGGGTATGGGGAATAGTATATGAGTGCAGGCGTGGATATGCGGGTTAAAATTAACCATCTGGGCGAGTGCGGGGCAGGGGTGGGAGAAGCTTCCCATACCTGCACCAATCTAGCATATATTCCCTTATAATAGAAGAACAATAATAAAGTTAGTATTTTAATATTTTAGTTTATTTTATGAATTTAGTTTTATAGGTTTTTTAAGTTTGGATATATTTTTAATATATCAATTTTATTTTCAATTATTACTATGTCGTTAAAATTTATGAAAACGTTAATAGAAGTTATTTTAATTTTTTTAAATTAATTTTTGATAGATAAATGGGTAAGATATTTATATAATATCCTTAAAAGGTATTATCCTCCCCTACACCCACATTAAATTAGGTGGGCATGGGGGTAAAAAGGGTGACGGGTATGGGAATAGGGGAGGCATACCTGTACTTGTCGTGTCTAATTGTCATCCTTACTATTTATATACCTTTGGTCAGTGTATATTTTTGAATGTTAAATTTAATCAAAATTATATTAAAATGAAAAAGTAATGTAAAACTGAAAGAATGAATGAAAGAATGAATTTGATAGAGATATGCGTTTTAAAACCGTCGGAACCAAAATTAAAAAAAAAATAAATAATAATAATAATTGGGCCAACTCTCTAACTGAGGTCAATTGGGGTCAAGGCCCTAAGTACTCCTAGATTTCAGGCCCATAATGTGGCACCGCGCAATGGCGCTTTGCGTATCCAAGCGGTTGTATTCACTACAAACGTACTTAAATTACCATTCGAAACACCAATAACATATAGCCACGTCACATACTTATTCACAAATAGTCGATTATACCCTCAAACAGTCGCCAACAATTGGACAATTCCAACTCCTTTCTCAATTGCGCGAAGCACTCGATAAGCACTCCATTTCGAAGCACTAGCGGAGCAGCCCACCAAACGTCAGTTAAGAACGGTCTCACTGAAGAACTACTTTTCCTCTCTCTCTCTCTCTCTCTCTCTCTCTAAGCCTCAAAAAACTTTTTTAGAGAGAGCAAGAGAGAACAAAAGAAGCGACCTTTGTTTTCGTTTTTGTTTTGTTGATCAATATAGAGAGAGAATCCATGGCTGACGAAGCTTTAGAGAGAGGAAGTTACTCGCTGCTGAAGGACCTGAGAGTCGAAATTGAAGGAAAAGAAGAGACTTTCTCTCTCTGCTTTTGGCTTTACCTTCTCAACTCCACTACATTGCCCGTTACAATCATTCAAAAGGTCCATCAGACTAACTTTTTTTTTTTTTTTTCATTTATTTGGTTTGTAGTTTGTTTTTTGGGTGCTTTAACGAATACCCATTTCTCCTTTTTGTCTGTTTGATGGATTTTGTAAGAGTGTGCATTTTAAACTTATGGAATTGATATGCATTTGCTCTTTTATTGTAAAGAAAAGTTGGAGAATAATTTAAAATCATGTTTTTGGTGTGCTCTCTGAGTTTTTCTTGTCATTTTTGTTTTAACAAAAATCTTGAACCTGATATTGAGCAGAAGTATTGTTATGTGTAATACGTAATCTGTTCAAGTATTTCAACACTCCTAATGATGTTTTGAGCCTTTGGTTTAAAAGTTTAAATTTACCCGGATTTTTGTAAAGTCGGATTAAGCAAAGTTGTGCAAGGTTCAAGTAAAAAAGTTAGTAAGAGAGTGTGTACAATAGTTGGTATTGATAATTGTCTGCAAAGATGAAATCTGATTGGTGCAATGAGAAATCAATTTCAGTGAAGATAATGTTTTTTGTGATGAAATGTCATTGTTTTGGTGCAATGAGAAGATATTTTAGAGATTTTGTGTATTTTTGGATATCTTATTTGATCTCCATTTCTGGTCTCACATTGCATTTGAAAACTTTTTGTCAAATATGCAGGTAGACCTAGATGTCACAGGCAACAATTCTCCTTTTCTTGCTATAAATACAACGAAAGTGATGCTTTTCCCATTACTTCCCTTGCAAAAAGAAGATCCGGACTTTGAAGTTCCACATGCATCTGTGGAGATGGACATTCCTCGGGAAAAATGGGTTCATTTAGGTTGTGAGGTATGTCTTGCTGATAAGTTGGAGAATTAGTCGATCGGTTACTAGTTCGCTTTCGGGTTCCAAAAACGTGTTACTTGAGGGGAGTCTATGGTATTGGAAATGATCTTATTAGGGTGTTAGAAGAGCATCTCCGATGCAATTGTATACTTGTTTTCAAATTTAGCACCGACTAAAGCCTATGCCAAAATTTGGCATCTGGTTGCTTATTGGTTGAAATATTAAGAGTTTACTGAAGAGTCGATCTTGTGCACTTGCACTTGATTCCGAAGCTTAAACAACTTTTACGGATTGCGGCTGATGCAGTCCTAGAAGAAAATATGATAATTCTTATTTTGGTTATAGGGTATCCTTTTTCTGCCTCAAACATTCATTTAATTTCCTTTAAAGAAAAAAAAATACTAGAGTTCATGGAAGCAAACGTACTATGCATATAGTATACAATACACATCTTTGTACCAAATAGTAGTTTTCTGAAGTAAATCCCCCATGCACTGAAACCATACAATGATTATGTTGCTATTAACATTTTTTTCCTCTCTAAGCTATCAGCATTGGCTTAATTTTTTGGTTCTCTCTTCGAATTTTGAGATGTGTACTGTTGGTGTGTCGACTTCAGGTTTCAACAGATTTTGTGCGGCTGCACATTGACGGAGAGATTGTTGGAGAGAAGCCTTTGTCTTCTGTACTCAAAACGGGTTCCAGTCTAAGTGATTTTGGGAAGATCACTTTGGTTAGTGGAGCTGGTGCCGACAGCAGGGATCAGGGGTACATTTACAGTCTGGAAACTTTGCCTAAAACTTTGTCTATTAAGGATCACTATGCTAAGGTGTGTAGTAGAGTACGTTGATTTCTTTTTTGAAATTTCTTTTATACTGCAATCGTTCACACCAAAATAGTTTACTTAATCTCGCTCATAAATAGATTCTTTTCCTGACACAGGATCCACCTGTACAACTATCTATTGATAAATCCTCTGCCTCTGAGATTGAAGAAAGCGAAGGTGGTGTTTGGAGTATTGTTGGTGGCAAGGTCTGAGTGAATGTTTTTATGTTCTTTTTTTCTTGGTTCTTACACCCTAAACCCTAAACTTTAGTTGGTTACGACCAGGTCCGAATAGAAGTTAGTATAAGAAGTAATTTGTTTATTTAAGTTTAGATAGTATGGTCGTTATATTCACTTTTAGGAAACAAATACCAACAATATCTCAGCCTTTTAATCTAGTAGTTTTTTTTATGTTCGTTTCATGATAGTTGTTCAATTTCTTCTACCATTTCTTGATATTACAAGATCAATAGTTAGCATTTGATGATAAATAGATGCTCTTTTCCTTAACATATATCGTGGTATAATCTAATAAATATCATTGATGTGTCGTACAAGGTACATTTTGATCTAACCTTATTAATTTTAGGTTTCTTCTAAAGTATCTTGCTGTTTTCATATCACAGGCATCTTGCCGCAGGAATTTTTCTTTGGATGTTGTTTTCACTGATGGCTCTGGCCAGCCTGTAAGAGAGGAACTGGAGGTTTTCATCTAACTCTTTGCTTCATGGTATTGTTCATTATAAGTTCCATTCACACTTTTGGCCAATGATGTTGTCTACTCATTTCTCATTTTGACAGGTTGTCGCTTCACTTGTGTATCTTGAAATGGGAATGACTGTAGAGAGAACGAGTGATGGGGAAGCTCCTCTTTTGATTAGCTATGATGGAATTGAATTTGCTTCATCTGATCGGCCGACTAAATTGTTGCATGGTCGGGCATCTTTTAAGCTCAAGATATCTCAGGTGCTATGATTAGCCTGTTGCTTGGTTTGCCTTTTTTGAAGTTATATGGTCAACTTCTGTATCTTATAAACTACCTATCAACAGTAATTTCAAGCACGGATTCTTCATAATAAAACAAGACAATAACCAAGAATTATTATTATTATTTTTTTCAAAAACGTATAACATGACAATAGCCAGTAAATTAATTATTTGAACTAGATCTCTATAACCATAAGCAGTAAACAATCTTGGTCCATGCTTAAAATTCATTTACAGTTTTTACGTGGTTTTACAAGTCTTTCTGGTTGGCTAGATCATCGTACTGTCTCGAGTTACCATATTAAGCTTCAGAAATCTTATAGATGTTCCTTAAATTAATCATCTGTTTTATTGGGGGTCTCACTTATTGAGTGATCCATTGTAATGGGATAAATTGCGAAAGTCTGCATCAGGATTCCCTTATGTTTATCTGCATTTCTAATGTTTAAAATAAATATATTACCGAACAGGTTTGAGGGGGATTCACCTACCATTATTTCTTTACTAGTTTAACCTGTAATTGACGATATAACTTGAACTGTTGAGTTCTTTAACTTATACTACTGATGCTTCGTTGCGAAAGTGAACATTGTTTGGTTGAGGCTTCTAGCTTTATTATAGGTGCTGTGGTTGGAGAGAAACTATGAAATTGTGAGGAATAATTTCAAGAGCTTGAAAAATGAGAGTCCTTTCTTTAAGAGAGTCCTTTTGTTAACGAAGCATTGGAGGACACAGGAAATGACTTCCAACTTTGTTGAATGTTGTTACGTTTATATGTTAACCATTTATTTTCAGTATTGTGGGAATTAACTGGCCAACGGTTTAACTGATTTCTTTTCCTTTCCCTTTTCAGCTTTCTTCCAAATGTCAAAATAAGCTTTTTCGCATCAAGTTTCACTTGCCGACGATGGAAACGTATCCTTTCTTTGTGGCATTTTCCCCTCCAATTCGCAGTATTTCACGGAACCGAAATACTCGGATATCATCTGTAAATTGGAAAAGACCAACGTCTGCCCTCCATCCAATATCTCATTCTTCTGAATTGGATGAAGATATGTTGGAAGTTCAACAAAACTCTTTACATGAAACAAAACCCAATCCATCATCGAAGCGTTTAAGGTTGGGACAGGACAAAATTTCCACGAACTTCAAGGCTGATCATGCGTTGGAGCCAGTTGATGAGGAGTGCAATTCTCATGCCTGGACTGAAAATAAGGTATTTATCTTTTCTTTCTCGCAGTTATAGTTTGTTTTAGAAATTTTTTTAATCTACTAAACAATCAGCAAATACTAATACGACTATTACGAACCCGTTTGTGGTTTAAAATAGTGATCTGTCTACCCTTTCTATGTTGCAATTATGATAATGGAAAGCCCTAGATAAGTTCCATTGTTATCATTAGTTTGTGAAAGCGTGAATTGTTAAGTTGTGGAGCCTAATTAATTCTCTACACAAAGATAGTACACAGTTGATAGATATTTCATTTATGGTGCATTTTCTAACGAGTAATTCAATTCAGGAAAGCAAATTAAGTTCCCGATTTTAAATTCTGATGTTTACTTTTGGATTTGAGAATTTAATGATGTGGGTCCCACCAAAAAATAAGGAATTAAGTTCCTTGATAAGGGGGAACTTATCTCTCATCTACTAACCTATGGAATTAAATTCCTTAAAACAAAAATAAGGAACTAAACTACCTCTGCATCATCTACCCTTATCTTAATTTATTATTATTTTTTTCATATAAGGGTATTTTTATAACTTTAATAATTCTATTCCCAACCCTGCTAAATTCTTGGCAAAGTAAACGGTAGTATAGGAATTTAATTGCTCGTGAAACTTGATTCCTTGATATATTAGTAAACACTTTATTAGATTTCCGCAATTTTAATTCTATGGAATGTAATTCCTTTTCTCATGGAACTTATTTCCTATTCTTCCCATTCCTGATTAGTAAACGTGTTCGTAGGGTGGTTTGAGGATTTCACATTTTTAATTTTAGTTGCCCTAGTTTTTCTTTATAAATAGGAGGCGGCTGCCATTAGGATTGATTATGGGAGATGTTAGAGCGAAAAAAAAAAAAAAGAAGAAGAAAAAAAAAGAGAAGCAGAGTTTGAGGGCGTGCGAGTTTCTCCTGTGAACTTTTTGATCATCATAATGGTCACCACAGCGGCTGAAACAGGACAGTCTCATATTGAGGTGAACTTCTAACGTAAAGTATAAATCTTGCATGTTCGTGATTGTTTATTTCTTCTGCATTTTTATTACTCTTGGTGATATAGAATTAGGGTGTCTAATTCTTAACAGGAAGTGGCAGAATGGTCCTTGAATGTACACCCACCTACCTCCCTTCCTCGAAAATTTTGTTTTCTTTATCATTGTGTTTATTTAAATGTTAAGTATTTCTAACAGATTTGCTCTCAAAATACTTGTCCAATAAAGGTCTCATTTCATTGTTCTTGTTTTACAATTTATGAATATGTAACAATTTGTGTTTAGCTATCTTTTTCCCCCCTTGCTGAGAGAGAGAAGAACGTAATGACCTGATCTCCACTTCTGGGTCTGGAAAATATTTATGAGATGATGTCATCAATCTGAAAAATCATGATTTATTGTAACTCTAATTTATGTGGTTAAGCAACCTAATTGCAGATCCATTTGTATTATTAGGTTGATAAGGAATTTATGAAAAGTTCAACTATAGGGCCTGAGAACTCTGAAGAGGACAACTCCTCAACTGACTCGGAGAGTGTTGAAGCAAGAAATTCAGCTCCAAAGGGCACTTCAAGTACCAGAAATCAAATATCGGATTTAACTGTATTCAAGTACTCGCTGGCAAACATAAGTGAGAGGTCTCTTCTGCTCAAGGAGATTGCTAACTCAGCTTCTAATGAAGAGATTTTGGATTTTGCACATCAGGTCTCCCTGTATTCAGGCTGTTCACACCACAGGTAATTTTGAAGGGTGTCTCTCAGGACCAAGTGGTCACCGACCCCTTCTTGTGCATGTATTTTGTCCATTTGCTGCTATCGTGGCGATTCTTGGGATCCCCCCCTTAGTTGCTTGCAATTTCCCATCCTTTTGTTACAGTTTAATCATTTTTAATCATTTTTCATTTACTTTTTTTCCTCAGGAACCAAATAGTGATGGCCAAAAGATTAGTAGAGGAAGGAACAAAGGCCTGGAATTCAATCTCACAAAATAACAACACGGTTCAGTGGGAGAGCATGGCTTTTGAGATTGAAGAACAATTTATGAAAATTTCTCGTTGCAGTTCTAGATCTCTGACACAGCAGGTCTTCCCTCTCTCTCTCCAAAACATGTATCTCTTCTGCTCCACATTTATATAGAGATGTAGATGAATAAAAACTTTTTGACGTACCCAAGGTTAGTGGGGAGAAGAAGATTTGAAGTAAAAGTTGAAGCGCTTTTAGTTCTTACACTAATCCACTTTCATCAGTCTCATTTCCCTCATGCACCCTGATAGTAAATCGCTGTCACACTCTCCTTTTCTTCATGCTTCGATGATTTTCCAATCTTACTTCATATAATCTGATGGTTTCAGTTTGTAACTGTCTTTAATCACAATGTGTGATCAAGACAATTTAGTGACTCTTCCGAGCGCAAAAATATATTTTTGGCCATATTGCCACGATGCTTCTATCTTTGTCTTTTCTCTATAAACTTATTAGTGGGAATTAACCTTTATAGTTTTTGACTGTTTTGAGCTCATGTTTTAACTTTTGTATCACTTCAGGACTTTGAGCTTCTGAGGAGAATCGCTAGCTGCCAAGAATACGTGGCGCAAGAGAACTTTGAGCAGATGTGGTGTTGGTTATACCCTGTAGCTTATACATTATCAAGAGAGTGGATAAATGCAATGTGGAGTTCTACATCGCCAAGATGGATAGAAGGATTTATTACAAAGGAAGAAGCAGAAACTGCCCTTCGGGGTCCGCGGGGTCTTCAAGAGCCTGGGACATTTATACTCCGCTTCCCGACTTCAAGGAGCTGGCCCCACCCTGATGCTGGTAGCTTAGTTGTGACATATGTTGGAAGCGACTACACACTTCACCACAAGCTACTTTCTCTTGATCATGCAAATAGGTACGTCTTTCATCATCTCTTTCTGTGTTATTTGCTAAATAAGTGTCGTTTTCAATGCAAATTTAAATTTCTCGTGCCAAAATTCATTTCATAATATGTTTATTCAGAGTTTCTGATTAACAAGACTGATGATAGTTTTCCTGCTTTTTTTTTTGCGTTTTGTAGCTCCTTAGAAAACCAAAAGGACGCGAAACAGCTTCAAGACATGCTTCTTGAAGAGCCTGAACTCTCGAGATTGGGAAGGCAAGATAACTCGTACTTTATTCAACTTATTTCCTTCTTTGTACCTACCTTCATTTTATTGTATATACCAACATAATTCGCTCAACAATTTACTTTACTGGAAAATTTGCAGGATAATAAGAAGCCACTAAGGGTAGAATTGAAACAAATCTTTCTGCTCTTTGCAGATCAATTTTGTGGGTTTCTGGTTTGTTTACTCATCGAGTTCGTTAATATGTATATAAGAGAAGAGATGCGTTTGTTTAGAACGAGAACCCTGTTGATATTCTTCTCTATGACTAATTGGAATATTATAATCTCTTGAACTCTCTTAAATTTTGTCGTTCTTTCCAATTGCCATTTAAAAAAAAGAAAAAAGAAAAAAGATTTGTGACGTTTTTCAAACTAAGAATTAGACAGATTGAAGACGGGCGATGTAAGTTTTCATGCACAAATTCGATAGATCGGCTTGTGTCTCGTTTTCCTTCCCTATCTTTAGACCGAATTCATTTTTTGGTGTATCATTGAGGCACCGAGACCAACTTTGCATGGAACATATAGTGATAATTATGGACGAGTATACTGTCACGAAATTATTGCACTTTCTTTTCTTTTTTTTTTTTGGTAGAGGATCGTCTGTATCGAGATAATCCCAGGACGTAGTGTAGCTCATGTGAACTATATGAATTTCTCTCGAAACGGATTACCCCATGTACCCTGTTATTGTGGCAATCGCAGCTTGAACCTACGATTTCTTGCATAAGGCACGAGTAGGTTTATAACAACCGTGTCGTGATCACTAGACTATTACACTCCATATACAAGGACGTTTGGTTGGATAGTTTTATCATTAGACTGTTCTTATGCTAGTCGAAATCAAGTAGCATTACACAGAAGGTATAGAGAAAGTCGAAAATTACACTCAAATAGGGTTTTGCTTTCTTTACCATTTGGATCACATGATAATTGACATGATGTGTTGAAAACAAAGAGAGGGTTGTGCTTTTAAATTCTCTTGCAAATGCCAACCCACGAGGCCAGTTGGAGACAGTTCTCCCTATAAAGCATACAATACCACGTCCCTCATTTAATGCACTCGCTTTTCTTCACATAACTCGACTTTTTTAAGCCATTTTTTTATTCAAAAATTTTTGTGACAGGACATCATATTTTACATTATTAGTAAAAATTATGATTTCAGTCATCATATGAAATTTTTAACGATCAGATCTATGATCGTGTTATAAATTTATAATGTAGGCACTCAAATTATTAAAAAAAATCAATCAAATGATTGACAAACATTTCCTATCAGTAATAATACATGATAAGAGATCTTTAACACAAAAAATTTTGTTTTTCATAATTTTGAAATCATGAGAAAGTGTACATTTTTTATGATTATATTTTCAAAAAGGAGGACAAAAGTAACTAGAAGCATGTGTGGTAGCTTTCATAAGTTCATGTTTAATATAAGAAGTTTGTAGTAAAGTCTTTGGATTGGTAAGTTTGGAAAGCCAAAATTCAAGTTTCAACACAAAAAATGAAATGGTTGACAAAGTGGTGGGGAATATATGGTGACACCAAGAAGCATTCACATGATCTAAACAAATTCATACTCACCTTACCCCAAAAAAAAAAAAAAAAAAGGTTCACACTCATTTTCCCATACTTTATTTAGTTGCTGCCGCCAAACTTTTCTCTCCGTAAGTTTTTTTTTTTTTTTTTTTTTGTCCTTTTTCTTTTAAGTTTATAGTATTGTTTAAAGAAAATTCTATATAGGGTATGCAATATATAATAGGAATTTTCTAAACTAGATTATGTTAGTTTTTGTTTATTTTTTATGTGATTTTAATTAAATTAATCATTAAATAATACACACTAACGATAGAGATAGTCTACCGTGGAAAATTCTTTTTATTTATTTATTTTTATTTTCTAAGCTTTTTGTTACTATGATCTGGGTATACACCCCTCAGGCCTGATCAAGTTAGATCCACATGACTACGACCCGTTCTCATCATTTAACTTAAAAAAAAAAAAAGATATGTAGATAAATGATCTTTAAAAAAAAATTTATTAAAAAGATAGGTTTGCTTTTTAAAATTAAAAAAATGACCGTCTTTTAAAAAAATATCGATTAATTAATTAATAATTGATCAATATTAATATATATTTTTTACTTGTTGACTACAATCAAGTCATTTTCCTAATAAAATAATTTCGACCATTTACCTAAATTAGTGTTTAAAAACTATTTATTTATCTAATTTTTCCTTGAAAAAATAGACATTATTTCTTAGCCAATTATAAATCAACACATTGTGACATTTTTTTATTTTTCCCTGATGAATAAATAACATGTGATTGTGTTATTTTATATATCAACAGATTTAATTCATATATCCTTTTATTCACGTCTATTTTCATGAGTCTTCGAAAACAAAAATAAAAACAAAAACGCTAAATCTCATAATCATATATATATATATATATACTAGTCCAAAACATGTGCTATGCACATGTTAGATGAATTTGAAAAATTTTATCCACATACAGAAAATTTAAATAATAATTTAAAAAATAGACTCACAAAAAAGGACCCAAAAATAAAAAAAGAGAGGCATGAAAAAAAAAAAGATAAGAGAATAAAATGGAAAAAATTGACCAATACAAAAAAGGATTAAATTATAAGAAATTAAAAAAATTGGGTTAAAATTAAAAAAACATCGAAAGATTAAAAAGCAAATACAAAACATTATCGTCTAACACAAAAAGGGACTAAATTGTAAAAAAAAAAAAATTTGGGCCAAAAAAAAAAAAGAAAATCAGAGGATTTATAAAAAGACTAAATTGTTAAAAAGAAAAAGGGCTAAAATAAGAAGGAAAAAAAAAAACAAACAGAAAATTGAAGGACTAAAAAACAAATATAAAATATTTTCGTCCAAAACAAATCATTTTAGACGTAAACAGATATTAACTTAGAACTAAGATATTCAAATATTTAGATGGCCATTCTGTTTAACCAAACTCCACTTTTTAAAAAGAGCAACAAGACAAAAAATGATACAAGTAGTCAAGGACAATGTGATACATTCATTCTTTCTTGTCAATTATTACGGTTCTTTAACCATGCACCGACCTACGCAACTCTCTTTTTTTCTCTCTCTCTCTCTCTCTCTCTCTCTCTAAAAGATTTTGGATTTTTATTTTTATGATATGTAAGGTAGATGAGATGTACCTGTCCATATGTTTAATTTAACAAAATTTGAAATATATCATTTTCCTTATACCTTACATTTTGGTTCACAAATGGACATGTAAATCTTTATAATATCTATAAAATCATATCTTCCATAAGTTATTGTCAAATTATTCCACGGTGTCTTCCAAATATCTTGCGTGCAGTAACTCAACAAAATATATCTTAGACCACCCTTTTATTTATTTTTTTTTTAAATTTACTTTTATCATTATGCCCTACAAGTAAATTTATCAAACGTTAGAAATGAATCGTTGAAATTTGATTTTCTTTTATTAAGTAAGACAAAACAGCAAAAACTTTCAATAATCCACATCATTCTTTATCAATCATTCACTTTATTAAAAAAAACATTTCACATTCCATTAAATCGATATGGTAAAAATAAAGAACAAAAATTTGAATTTACTATCTAAATTGTACGTTTGATCTTATGATGTAAACAAGGGTAAAGTGTCTTTCTTCAACAAAAACTCAGATAAATAGGGAGTTTGGTGAATGAGTTTGAGTTAAGATTTTTAATTTGAGTTAGTTGACTTTTTAAAAATTAATTATAATTTTTATTAAATTTTCAAAAAAAAATAAAAAATAGATAAAAAATATGAGTTTAAACTTGTTTTCAAACATGTCTATTAAATTATAAATACTACTCGCGAACTTCCTCTAAGATTATCAATATCATGATCACGTACATGCAAGTTTCCCGAAAGACTCGTGTTGGACTGGACCCACACGTATTCAATGCCGGATTACGGACAGTACTCACAACGGTAACTCACGGGCAAGCACATACACACATATAAATACACATATACATATATATTAAAGGTAGATATATATCGTGTAGTTAATTAAGATATAACTTTTACCTTTACACGAGCTGAATTGAATAATATGCCGTCACTATCTCAGATATGTAGATGACGTGGCAATGAGAAAATGAAGCTGAGGAACTGAGATGTGGGAACATTACATGTAAAAATGTCAACGAAATTGACAGACAAAACAGATACTTTGGCCCGCCTAACTTTGGTTAGAAATTGCTTTTTTTTTTTTTTTTTGGGGTTCTCATTCTCTGTTTAAGCAGAATTTTATGTTGTTGTTATACGGAGTTTTCTTCCTCATATTCCTTCTTCTTAGCTTATCTTTTTGTTTTCCTTTCTAGTTCTCTTTTTTTATCTCTTGAACTTCCAAAATTAGGTTCGTTTTCATCCTGATCTGTTGATCCGTTTTAACTCTTGGACATTGCCTTGTTATCTGTTAAATTTTCTGTTTAAACTTTCTGTGATGTGTTCTTATTCTTCTCGAACCGAAGATTGGATCGAAACATGTCTTAGTTCTTTTTTTTTTTTTCCTTCGGCTTACTATAGTAGCTTCTGAATTAAGTTTGAGGTAGCTAAATTTTCATCCTAATTTGTACAAACAGATGGGAAGTCCTCAGATTGTGGCGTTCTACATAACGATATCATGTGTCGCCTTCGTTATATCGAAGATTATCATCTCAATACTCCTCTACAAGAGATGGAAACGAAAGCGGCTCGTTTATGAAGATGGCTTCTCAGGTACATACACTTATGGTCCGTTTAGATCACAGGTTTGAAAAGTAATTTAAATGGTAAATTCAAATTTTTATGAGAAAAGACACTGTAGAAAATTTTTTAAACAATATGCGAAAACAGTCTCGAAACGGTGATCCAATGCTGATATGAAGTGATAGGCTTATTAATGCAGGTGGGAAAATGGTTATGTTTAAGTCTTCAACAAAGAAGGCTCTGAAATCAAACGTTTTCTTGAAAAAGACTATGAAACTGAGCAACAAGGACATAATTGGCTCTGGAGGGTACGGGACGGTTTACAAGCTGATGCTGGATGAGTCTACAGCCTTTGCGGTGAAGAGGCTGAACAGAGGAACTGCCGAAAGAGATCGGGGTTTCGAGCGAGAGTTGGAGGCGATGGCCGACATTAAGCACAGAAACATTGTGACTCTTCATGGATACTACACTGCTCCTCACTTCAATCTTCTCATTTATGAACTGATGCCTAATGGGAGTTTGGATACATTTCTACATGGTAAGCATTTATGGTTAAAATCCGAGTATCGTCCTTACTCTTGATCAGTTGGGAGTTTGTAAATGTGGGATTTTAGTATTTCCCTCCATTAAACTTCTGTGGACTGAAAGCCAGTGATCAGTTTGCACTAGAATTGTTAGTGACATGGGAATTAAATTTTTTTTTAGACCAAGTAGGGCTCATAGACCACCGCTCATTCGGTTTGTGGCAAGGTCAATTGTTTTACTTGACAAGTTCTTATGTTCGAGTCAGTCTCACCGTAGTGGATGGGATACATGGGCAATTCAGCTCATGAGAAATCCAAATACCAATCGGGGATGCACCGACTCCTCATGCTTATATCGGCATGCCATCCTCTAACAATGGCATAAACCTATACCCAAGTGTATCCGCTCTGATATCATGTTAGATAACGGTGCTAGTTCCGAAAATTTAAGCTTGACAGAAAGGGCTAGTGGGGATTTTATGATTCTAAACGTTATTGAGCCCGCCGATATAATGCAGGGAAAGGAATGAAAAAGAAGCTTTTGGATTGGCCATCAAGATACAAAATAGCGCTAGGTACTGCAAGAGGAATTTCCTATCTCCACCATGATTGCATCCCTCATATAATCCACAGAGACATCAAGTCTAGCAACATATTGTTGGATCAGAACATGGAGGCTCGGGTTTCTGATTTCGGGCTCGCCACATTGATGGAGCCAGACAAGACTCATGTCTCAACGTTTGTAGCTGGAACATTCGGATACTTGGCTCCGGGTATCGATCATCTACCCGTGCTTCTAGTAACTTCTTCCCACGTATTGTTGGTTGAGTATATAATAACCGTAGTTTTGTTTCTGCAGAATATTTTGACACAGGAAGAGCTACAGCAAAAGGGGATGTTTACAGTTTTGGAGTCGTTCTGCTAGAGCTTTTAACTGGAAAGAAGCCAACAGATGAAGCTTTTTTTGAGGAGGGAACCAAGCTTGTAACTTGGGTAAGTAGTGAAAAAGACAAAAAAAAATTCCCCGTCAGTAGGATACAATTATGAATTGTCAGATTTTCATCAAATTCCGCTATATTATGATATCTATTTTTTTTAGTCCGAAGTGATTGATGATTAAAAACTATGTCCTATCGATACGATACCCTATTCATGACATGTTAATGTTGGAGCAGGTGAAGACGGTTGTTGAAGATAAAAGAGAAGAGCATGTCGTTGACATCAATTTAGAAGATGGCCCAGTTGCGGAGATCAACAGTGCTTTCAACATAGCAATTATGTGCCTTGAATCAGAACCATCCAAAAGGCCTTCTATGGCCGAGGTTGTCAAGTTGCTTGAGCAACTCAAAACGAAAAAGCCTGTTTAATCCGGTATGGCAAATGCATCCGGACCTGTATACTCCAGTTTCAATTAGTTTCTAATCCAGATTTCTTTTTATTAGAATCTGAACCATACCCATTTTCTCTCTCTCATTGTGATGACCCGACCTCTTAGGCCGTCTCTTAAAAACTTGTTTACTTGTATTTTATTTAAATCGTTACTAATTCATTTTTTATTTTATTTTATTTTATTTTTTGAAAACTTAGATTACGGAAGAAGTGATTCTTTAAAAATCATAATAATTAAAATTAGTTTTAAACAAAACATACTAATATAATATTTCAAATTTAGTCATACTGGTGTCTAATTAAGTTTTTCATACCTAAGTATTAAAATGTACTAACATTAAAACAACATTTAACAAATCCTCAAAAACATGTATGGAATACAAGAATGTGGGGGGCATCCATAGAACCCATCGCACTTTCACTCAGTACACATCCGCGTCACTAGTCCATCAATACTTAATATGTCATAAGCAACTTGCTTGAATTATCTATAGTGGGAAACATAAAGGGATGAGATAAACTCAATAAGCATAGAAGTGCAATCCCACAAATGCATACAATTGAAAATGCACAGCAGATTATGTAATTATCTATTTATTCATTCAACATCTTATGGGACTTTGTGTTCGTACCGGGGTACGCACAACCTTAAATGGGAAAGTCGGGGGAGTGACCCAATCCATCATCACCCAAGGTCATAATTTTAATTTCATTGATCATAATTTTCTTCCATTTGGCCGGAGGTAAATATTCTCTCATTCGGTTGGAGATTGGTACGACATATCATTAATTTCACTTTCTTAACTATTAAGCCATATAGTGAGCATGTAAGAATGACATGTTCAATAAAGCATGTGTATAAATACATCATCATGGCATACTTTAGTAAAGCGTGTAAATAAACACATCATCATAATATACTTTTATAAAGTGTGTAAATAAACACATCATCATGGTATCATATCATATCATCAAAAATAAATATCGAGTTTACATCATGCATATCATATAAACAACCACGTCTATACTAACAGAAAATCGCGTAATTGTGTATCTGCATAGATTGTTTCCGACTCTACCCTCAATGTGGTGTCCTAATTTTAAATTGACATCCGACAGTTAGAGTAAGGCTTTTAAATCATTTTCGATTATGGACAAATGTTCTCTGAATTAATAATTAATTTCAATTTAATTATTAATTTGTTTCTATTTTTTTATCTTAAAAGAATAATATAATTATTAATTAAATGATTATCATAAATTAATTTTAAATTTAAATTAATTAATGAATTATTAACCCATTAGTGAGTTAATTATTTAATACTTAATTCCTAATATATTATTTCACTTAATTTTACTTTATTCAAAAATTTGGGACCATTAGATAACCATGGATAACCATGGTCTTCCCACACCATATTAGGTCATCTTTGTGGATTGTGAGCTTATTTGGTTTATTGTGACCCATTTACTTGTTATTGGTTTAAACCATTTCCAAATAATGTATTGGTATTATTATTGTTTTAGACCCCTTAAGGCCCATTACACTTTGTTATCTTTATCAAGTTTTGATCAATAATTACATGGCATCTTAGTAAGCCTAGTAGCAGGTTCATTTCTCGTCACCGAGCCCTCAGATATTAATTTATCAATTTGTCCCTATTTTGGTGATTCAAGCATTTTTAAGCGTAAACTTGTTAAATATTTTGGCCTTAGCTTTTAGTAATCTTTCACGTAGTTTGTTAGGTTCACAAAACCTCTAGTTGTAGCAAAAAACGTCCTCCCCATCAAATTACCTTTTACCTCTTAGTTTGATAAAATTGTACTAGACATACACTTTATAATCTAGACTTATTAGATGGCTTTTAAAAATTTATCCTAGAGCCTTAGAATAATGCTTATAGTGCCCCTAAGCTCTCAAAATAACTTTTGTAACTTATTATATTTTTAAATATAATCAAATAAAAGTATTACATTTACACCCCTTTTTATGTCTTTTAAGGTCGTGCATATGACTATAACATAAACCATATTGATTTTTGTATTTATTTAGCTTAATATAATATTTTAAGGGTGACAAAGATACTGTCTAATTATAGCCTAATCAGATTTTATAATTTGACATGTTATTTATTTATTTTTACATTTTAGTCCTTATTTAGCCCCAATTAGTTCCCAATACCCTTTGGTTCACATTTTTTATACTTATTGTCCTTATAGAATGTTCTCACAAGATCAGAACTCATTTTTAACAACTTTTTATTATTTATCTTTTTTACCCTAAATTTTCTCTATTTATGTTTTGATCCCCAAAAGGCGTTTTGGTACTTTCTTATCTATTTATGACCAAAATTTGATACAAGGTCTATTTTAATTCTCTAGTTAAGACTGCAAAGTTTCAGATTCAAATAAAGTCTTTAGACTGGTAAAATTAAGATTTTACCCCTTGAGGGCAAAATCATCATTTTTGACATTTTTATTTCTGACGAAACTTGAGCTCTTCTTTTTGCTTATGTCAAGAGTAATATTCTATCCTTCTACATGAGTATAAAAATCCTACTCAAATTACCATTTTTCAAATTTTTAACATTTATGCCAAAATATTATTTTTGGCATTTTATAGTCATTAATTCTTATTCTAACCTATTTCTGATGTCAAAATATTTCCTCATCATGCATGCTTTCCATCAAACAGAGGACATAACATATCAACATGCTATAATCTCCTCTTTTCATACATCAATACTCATTTCATGTCATATAACCATAAAAATCACATACACATACTTTTCATCATATTCCATACACAAATCATGTTTTCTAGCCAATTTAAATCATGGCCAACACATATATTATCTCTGTAGGTAGCAAACCAATATTTTAATCATTTACCATGTGAAGATTTTCATATTTATAAGAACACATTTTGAAAGGAAATATATTAACAACTTGGTAACCCGCTAGTTTACAAATCATATACCTCTTAGAAAAGAAGTGGGTTTTTAACTCCTCTTGAAGGCTTTGAACCACTTTTAGATCTATGAGGTAGAGGGCTAGAACGAAAATAAAACATCACTTTAAAAATATTTTTAAAATATCATTTTTCCTTCTAGGAAACAAGTGCAAATATATATGTTTTTACCTTAGAAAACACTTGGAATGACTCTTCCTCCTTGTTAAAAAAAATGATCTTGAGAGTGGGTGGGAGGAGATGAAGTATATTTTTGGCTTTCCGTAGCTACAAATTTCATCCACAATGAAGGGAGGAAACTTTTATTTGTTTGTATGATTTTTATGAAAGAGAAAAAAGTGGTATTTGGTTTACCTTAAAATCATTTTATAACTAAATCTTATTATGAGTTAAAAATTGAAATTTTTGGATTTTAATCTCTCCAAAAACGTGTTCTGCTGAAAAGAACAAGTTGGGAGGTTGTTTTGGTGGTTTTTCATATATTTCTAAGTGGTTTTAGTGAATAGTCATTGAAGTAGTCCATCATCTTACATTGTAACCATTTTTTCTTTCTTGTCTTTTCATTTTTGTTTTGCTTGTTTAGGGATTGGATTTTGAATTCTCAAAAACCCGACTCTTGGTTAGCCTATTTTTTGAAGAAAAAAGAAAAACATTTTTTTTTTAATCAATGCTAGGTGAGGGGTGCATGCGGTGCACCGCATGCACCCCTCCCCTTCATTTTTTTTTTTTTGGGGCAGTAGCCCACTGTCTTGCCCAGTGGGTAATTACCCACTGGGTGGGGGGTGCACGGGCACTCCCTGGAACCTTTTTTGTTTTTGAGATTGTAATAGAATTGTTAAATTTAATTTAATAAATAAATCTGGCTATGATATAAAATTAACTTCTTTAAATCACAAAATTATGATTATTCATTCATTATATATATAATGAATTTTCACACATAATATTTTCACAAGATCCTAATTAAAATAGAAAATGAGAGTAACATCATATTTATATTTTCTCGTCACCAATAAATAAAAAAAATTATTAATAGTGAAATTTACAATTTAATTCTCCATTTAGGAGAAGAATTAATATTGTAAATTTTGAAGTTGTTACACTCATACACCCCCTGGAATTCACAATTCGGTTTGAACCAAAAAAAAAAAAAAAAAAATCAAACGTTCGATCCTATCCCATTAGCTTGATTACTCTTTATATATATTTGCTTAATCAATAGCAAATTCTTTCTTCAAGTATTTCCACATATTGTCATGAAGTCCATGAAAGCCTAGAAGTAGATTAACAAGAACTGAATGCAAATAAACTAGACAAACTAAGAGACATGAATAAATTTAAGGTCAAGGTCAGATCCTTGACCACCCCATCGGGGTTCCTAGTTGACACTTAGTCAGATGCATTGGGCGGAAACGCAAATATATCACTGAGCTTTTTTTACGTTAAAAAGAAACACTAAATACACGTGTATATATCATTTGGATTAGCAACTAACAAAGCCGGAATCTTTTAGAATTATAAGCTGATTAACACCGCGTGACACTGTCTATTCACTAGATCTGTCTTGTTTTTAGAGTGCAAAAATCATGATACGTTTATTTTTCGGTACAATCTTAACAACTAAAATGGCAGATCAAGCTAACATGCAGATTGCTTTTTCCTATGAGGAAATTAGTAAAATTTGCTGAAGTTTCTGCATATTACCTTCCTGGTGAAATCCAAGATACATACGTAGACACAAAAACAAAAAGGACGGACTGCATTCAAGTTATTAAAATAAATAAATAAATAAATAAATAAAGATCGAGTGACTGATAATGTCCCTAATGACGGAAAATAAATTTGGAACAAACTCAACTCCAATGGAGATCTACTTGAGGTTTGTTTCCAACCCTTTGGCGACCGAAACATTTAAGGGGAGAGAAAGTGGAGCATCTCCAGGTAATACATAAAAAAGAGAAGAAGCTACGTTTCCTGATTCAATTGTAGCATCCACACAGGAAGGAATTTGCCCATCCGAAGAAACGCAAACCTGAGAATCATAATAACATATTAGGATCAAAATTTAGAAGACAAATATAGGGATAAAATGTTAGGAACTTGGTCGATATTAGTATTTGATCCATGATATGTGCAGCATCAACAATCTGTGTTTGTTAACGAGGAATATTCGATGATTAAGACGATAAGATGAAAGGAGGAAGGAAGTGACTGCTGAAGTCAGGCATACATTCATTTTGAATGTGTCAAGCCAAGTCAAGAATATGAAAGTTCCTTTCTTAAGAGGCCTCTCTCGGAAGGTACTGCGAAAGATGGACAGAGCAGCTTTGTCGAAAGAAGTGGTAAATTTGATTCTTGAAGAAATGGCGTCATACAAGGTGTAACAGAAGGTTGTTCCATCTAGATCTCGAACAAGAACAATCTGTAACGATTTCTCTAACGGAGCTGCAACCAAAGAAAAATAAGGTCAGCAACATAACTTTCTGCCCAAGATGCCCTAAATATTGTTACTACCTTCAAAAATTGAGCTGAAAATAGATGAATCCTCCAGAATTTCAGTGGCCGAGCGTCCTTTCCACAACTGCAATGTACTAAACACTGATGGGTTTACGTAGAAACCCGCAGCATAGACCTTAACACCGATGTTTTCAAAAACTTTTTATCTAATTCCTGAAATAATTGACATGCTACATGTTATGCCAGGGACAGCTCCAATAAATTTTTTAGCAATGTTGGCACCTTAAGAGCTGAAAAAAAAAAAAAAAAAAAAAGGAAAACAGTCTTAATAGAAGAACATGCATCGAATAATTTTCCGGGCAATGACAACGAATTCGAGCAACCCGGCAAATTCAATGTTGTCTGAAATGCCACTTTGGTAGCAGGCTCCACAATGAGTCCTGCACTTCCAACAGCAGTTATGGATGGGTTAAAACGGTAACATGTCCGGCTTATATCGAACTAGGGGCATGTTTAGTTTGCATCAAAGGAAAAAGGAAAGGAAGTAGTAGTCATTTATTTTTTAACTTAATCGTGTGTTTACTTACAAAATGAAGAATTACATTTTAGTAGACTCCACACAATATAGGGAATAAATAAGATTATATTTCCTTAAGCTTTTCATGCCTTCTATCCTTAAAAATAGAATTTAAATCTATTTATTGAATCTGAATCTAAAGTGACCAGTTTTCTCATATTCTAAGCCAACATGATAAAGAATTTGTCCGCTTAAGACAAGTAACTCAATTGAGTAGAAAAAGTCTCAGCACGAGGCAAAGGTTAATCCTCATTAACATCAAAGTCAAGTAGATAATTCTCCCAAAATCTTGGTAAGCTTTGCCCTACTAGTGAAATTTATTGAACTAGTAAAATTTTTAGATTATAATTTTCTACCAAAGAAGTCATTGGTAAATTTCCTAAACTCTATCAGACATTAAAATTTGTAGCAGCCAAATTAATTAAGTTCACCTGAGCTACTCCTTATAAAGAAATCAAAATCGAAAACGAACATATGTAGCATACACATAAAATAAAATTAAAAAAAAAAAACAAAACTTAATTAAGCTTTTGACATAATTGCTAAACTAACAATTTGTATGTAATTGTTAAATGGGTTTGGGTATAATGGGTAGAACTCATTATCAAAAGTTAAAAGTCCGATAATTTAGTGATGTAAGATAAATTTGCAGTCTAACACTCCTCTCTCATATCTAACATGTCATGCAAATGTGTTAGGGTCTAATTTCATCATTACTTGCAAAATTCGGTATTGACTTTAATACCATATTAAATGGCATTGGGTAGAACTCATAAAAAGTTAGTTCAAAATAAGAGTGAGCTCAATCCATATATAACAATACTAGTCTAGTAACGTAAGAATATAAGACAAATTCACAATCTAACAAATAAGATTCTCCCAGAGTTGTTACTCAAAAGGGGTTGTAGGGAATTTCTTTTAACCTCAAGCTGAGGAAGCATTCAAAGAGAAATGGGCATGGCTTGTATCGCTTCTCTGAAGAGTAAAATGCAGACTGGAGTGAGATAAGGCAAAGGAAAATTGGGTTTTGCCCGATTTAACTCTTGGACTTGGTTCTTTTTTAGGAAACAAACTCTGGGTTTCGTTGAATGCTGTTTCTGGAGGCAGTTGGAGAATATTGAACTTGAACCCATACAGGTGTGCAATTTGCTTCAGCACCAAACATTTTTTTTTTTCTTTTCTAATTTTTAGTAAGTGTAAATCTTTGGCAAAGGATATATTTCTTTTTTAGTTTTCTGTTTGATTATGTGGTGTGTGGTGGTGTGTGGTGTATTTATTAAAGATCGAAAGTAGAATGAATAGTGTGGGGTGGCGTGAGTTTGGTCATGGCCTATGCATGACGATCAGTTACGGTATCTGGTGTTCAATGTCTATATATTCCATCGAAACTGCCTCACCAATCAGTTGGGCCATGTATTTCTACACTGTCTAGAAAAAAAAATTATTATTATTATTATTTTAGTTTAGGAGGCGTTTCTTTCAACCATTTTAACAAGAAAAATACTAAGAACACGCTTTAATTCTAATTTTTGAATACCAATATATAAGGTATATGAGTTATCATTCTTTTGTTGATAAGTGTTTAATACAATTATCACGTCAATTAATTGTATTTACCAACAAAAATATGATGTGTGAGTTGGTACTCAAAAAGTTGATATTATAATTGGTATCCCTAGCACTACTATTTTACCGAATAGGACATATTCTATTTAAATAGTTCTTTAAAATATGTATTTGCTTTTCCCATCTCAAATACTATATTTGGATTGCTCATTTTGAAATGGGGTCCAAATGGTTTTTTAACCAAATACTAATTCCAATTTTTACTCATTTCAAATGACAATTTTCAACAGCTATCAAAATATAAATCCAAATGTTCTTTTAAATGTTACATTCAAATATTTTCATCACAAATATTTCCATCCAAATATGAAAATCTAGATGGCTCCCCAAATGCACCTAGTCATTTAGAAGAAAGAAATAATTTAATGCTCATTAAGTTTACTACTTTATTTTTAATTGTGTCATAAACCTTGTGAGAATTTTGATTTGTTTGGAAGATACATTTATTTTGTATTATATTCTAATGTAATATCTGAAATATAATATGCATTTGAATGTCTATTTTATGCAGTGTATTCAAATATAATATATGTTTGGATTGTTTATATTTAAAATATCATTCTAATGTGTATTGGTAGTTGACGGAGTATTTGATAAATAAATAGGTGAATAGTAAAATAAGTGGGTCTATTGTTCAAATATATTGTATTCAAATGAAATATATGAAGTATCTAAATACACATTGCATTGTCTTAGAATATAATATAGAAATAATGATAGTTGTGTCTTTTTAACGGATTATTTATCTTGATAGGATTAGAAAAGGAATATATTTATGAATAATTTGCTATCTTGTCTCTCTAATATTAATTTTATAAAGTGGGTCATCACTCGTGAGAGAATCATATACCTCACGGCTTTAGATTTTCTCGATACTTCTCTAAAGTAATTCTCAAAATCAATGCTCCAATCATTTGTAAGTGGGACAATTGATATACATATACAAACCTCGATATATATTCTTAAAATGCATTTGGTATGCAATAATCTTAAGGATAGGAATGAGAGTTTGCAAGACTCTCATATTTGATATAAGAATTATCATAATTACTTTTTTAGAAAAGTCAATCAAGATTCACTTTATCTTATTTTAAGATAATTTGAACCCATCCAATAAGAAATTATTGTTTTAACATTTTTATGTTTTTTTAAGTATAATTAACAGACAATTTAGAGCGTCAAATGATAAATATCCAATTTCATAATATTCGTTAATTTTAAACTTTACAATTGTTTATTTTTAAGAAAAAAGGGATGTTTCTGAGAATGTGAGAAAAGATTCATTTTTGTAATCAAGCATGATAATGCATATTTCGTTATAATATCCTCTATCATTTTGTCGATAATATAATTATTAACTATTATCATATATTAAATATCCTTTAAGATCGATTTACATACTAATTCAATATTAAAATGATAATTAAGCTACACACTCAACATTCTATTACACTTTGATCGTTATACGTTATTTGTGTATGAACACTAAACACTATGTTATTTTTTAATTTTACATGTAAAAAATGTAGGAGTAGACACCAATAATTTGGAACTACAGTAAAAAAAAATCTATAAAGGGCAAAAATATATATATTTTTTGCTGTGCAAATTGCTTGGAAAATATGTTATTTTGGTTATGATTCCACTAAAAGAAGTGTTGAACTTTACGCTCCGTAAAGTCGTAACTTGCAAAGTCGTGCCAAAAGTTTATCAAAAGAAAAAAAAAATTGAGGATGATAAATTTTTAGGTTGATTTCTAAATTTTGAAGTTTGTATAATTTTTGTATCTATTTTCTTTTCATTTTTTTCAACTAGAATAATCTTAAACTATTAAAAATATTGTTACAGTAGTTCTTCCTTTTTTTTTTGGACAAAATTAGTTTGTATCATTTTTTAATTAAATTACTAAGGGATTCCATTAAAAATTAACGAAAAGATTATCGTAATAATATTTTAATAGTATAAGGACATTCCAACTATGAAAAAATATTAAGGATCAAAATTGTTCAAACTTAAAAGATTAAAAACTAAAAAAATTATTTACTATATATAAAGAGAAAAGAAAAGTCAAGGAAACAAACACAAGCACAGCTCAAGTTTCACCTTAAATGTAAAGGTAATCATGGAAATGTGAGCTAGTTTTTTAATTTCTTATCCTTCTTTGTCCGATCGAAAATTTACGCAAATTCATTTGTCGCTCTCTTAGCTCCTTTTTAATCAACTTTCGGTAAATCCAAGGTTTAAGGGCTAGCCAAATTACTAAAAGAGAAATCAAATGGACTTGATGGACCAACAGAGATGGTAGTATTGTGATTGAGGGAAGTCTAGTTAAGACTTCTCATACTTTTGATTCAAGTTCAATTCTTAACTGTTTCATTAGTGGTGGTAGCGAGGGTACATCTTTAGTATCTGGTCTATCCACTAACTTGTGATATGTGGATTCTTAAATTGAATCCCTGATCATTTTTCTTTCATACCAATTGAATACCACTATTGGTTCGAGAAAGGAAGTCACCACCATTTTCCAGTGACATGTGGATTCTTAAATTGAATCCCTTACCAATCCATCTATGATAGTCCTATAAATTCGGACAGTCCAGCCCGGCCTTTATGAGCGGAAAAGGAAAATTGGGCCTGCCCGGCCTAATTAATTGACGGGCCAGGTTTCATCCTACTCGAATTTTGAAATTATAAGCCTGGCCCAGCCAAAAAACTGACGGGCTTAAAATCGAGCTATGTAAACGGAGGAAAAAAAAAAAGCTCAAACATAAGGCTCGGCCCGGCCCTTATATTTGCACTCCCTCGGGCCAAAAATGAGAGCAACGGGCAGCCCGACCCATATTTACAGCACTTTCTGTGATATCAAATAGAAAATCATTGATATTTTGTAACGTTGGTTTATGAGATGTAAAGACATCACTAATTTCATTTTTTATTGAGCAAAAGATAATAAAAATAAAAAAGGGACCATGGCTAGAGGGGAGAGACAACAAAGTCATAAAAATAAAAGCAAGTGGCACCCTTTCTTGTCCCTTTATTTTCCACAAATCAAAAAGATTCCCAACCGAACCCCATAATACAAAATTACTTTTTATTTGAAATTTCCTGGGGTTCTAGACCCACCACGTGGCGGCTGGAAAAAAAAAACATTAACACAAAAAAATAAAATAATTTAACCAAAATTTTTAATAGTGTTTTAGGAGAACTCTCTTGTTAAGACAGTTATAGATAAATATAGGACATTTCTCTCATTGATTTCAGTGCCTAAGAAGTGTGTGTGTGTGTGTTTTTTTTTTTTTTTGGTTATTGCTTATAATTTCCCTTCTCAACGTTGACTTCATTTTGACCCTAATCTATATTTTTCTGTAGTTTCTCACCCTAACATGCCTAAACCAGGTCTGTTGGGTTGTTTCCTTCAGATCTTAACTGAGTTTGCCTAAAAGGATAAACTCAAAGGATCTCGCATGATAATGAATGTCTGCATCTAGTCATAGCTATGTACATCGAAAAACAAAGTACTTCACTTCAATCCCATCATGCTCTCAAGCTTGAGAGCGCCTTTATGGACCAAACTATCACAATACTAAAAACTAAATGACTAACAGAGCCAAAAATTTTAAGAATAAAAAGCTGATTAGAATATTAAAACCGCGAGAGCACTTTGGTAGTGATGAGTTATCCCACGTGACACTGTCTATTCAATAGATATATCTTTTCTTAAGGTACAAAATCATGTTGCGTTTATCTTTCGATACAATCTTAACACCTAAAATGGCCAAACAGGCCTCGTGCAGATTGCTTTTCCTACGAAGAAATTAGTTATATCGGTTGAATTACATATGTTGATTATCGAGAAGCATGCTTTTACAGTTGAAGTTCTGCATTACCATCCTGGTGAATCAAAGATCCATTCATAGACACAAAAAAAGGACAGACAACGTTCTAGCTATAACAAAAACATACAAAGATCAAGTGACCGATAATGTCTCTACTCAGATGGAAATCTACTTGAGGTTTGTTGCCAACCCGTCAGCGACAGAAGCTTTTAAGGAGGGAGAAACTGGAGCATCTCCAAGGAATACATCAAAAAGAGCAGAAGCTACGGTTCCTGATTCAATTTTAGCATCCACACCAGAAGGAATTAGCCCATCCGAAGAAACGCAAACCTGAAAATCATAATAACATGTTGGGATCAGAATGCTGAAGACAAGTTAGGAACTTGATCGTGTTTGATCCATGGTACACGCAGCGTCAAGGATCTGCATTTTGTTATGAGGAATATTTGAGGATAAAGATGATAAGATGAAAGGAGGAAGGAAGTGGCTGCTAAAGTCAGGCTTACATTCATTTTGGATGGATCAAGCCAAGTCAAGAATATGAAAGTTTCTTTCTTAAGGGGCCGCTCTTGGAAGGTACTGCGAAATGTGGACAGAGCAGCTTCATCGATTGAAGTGGTTGATTTGATTCTTGGAGAAATGGCATCATCCAAGGCATCCCAGAAGGTTTTACCGTCTACATTTCGAACAAGAACAATCTGTAACGATTTCTCTAACGGAGCTGCAATCAAAGAAAAATAATGTCAGCAACATTTCTCTCTTCCCATTATGCACTAACATCTTATTGTTATTACCTTGAAAAATTGAGCTGAAAATAGATGAATCCTCTAGAATTTCAGAGGCTGATCGTCCTTTATAAGACTCCAATTTACTAAGAACTGATGGGTTTACGTAGAGTCCCGCAGCATAGACCTTGACACCGATGATTGCAAAGACTTTTTCCCTAAATCCTGAAATTATTGACAAGTTACATTTTATGCCAGAGAAAAGTTCCAACAATTTATATTTCTAAAATAAATATCTTTGCATGATACCAGTACTTATCAAGCACAGTTGATAAATTAAAATCTGAAACAAATTGGAAAAAAAAAAATCAGCAACATGTTTATGTGTTATCGATAGGATGGGGAACTAAAAGCTAACAGAGAGCATCATTATTAAGTAGAACACAATTTCATATTAAATCAGCCTACCAGTTCCGAGCAATGACAACGAATTTGAGCAACCCGGCAAATTCAATGTTGTCTGAAATGCCACTTTGGTAGCAGGCTCCTCCATGAATTCTGCACTTCCAACTGCAGTGATCGACACGTTAACACGGTAACATGTCAGGCCTTTGTCAATCTAAAATTATACATGAAAGGAAATGAGCGTAAGAATGCATTTTCCTGAAGATTTTTCAAGTATCCCCTCAATACTTAAAAATAGAATGTGAAACTATCCACTGAATCTGAATCTAAAATGACTTGTTTCTAATTTTCTAAGCCAGCATCACAAAGACTTATATTGAACTAGTTAAATTTTCAGACAGTACATTCATATCCTACCAAAGAAGTCATTGGCAAATTTCCTCAACTCTACAAGACATTAAATTTTGTAGCTGCCAATTAGATTAAGTTCACATGAGCTACTCCTTGAACAGAAATCAAAACCAAAACGAAATTAGGTAACAGTACCCATGAACGTTAACTCGGGTACGGTGATAAAATATAAAACTAACATTAATCCACCTAAAAGCTTTTAACAAGATAGATAAGGGCCCGTTCAGTAGAGCTTTTACTTTTGTTTCTAGCCAGTAAAAGAAAGAAGCAAAAACTGTGGCTTCTCAGTAAACCAAATAGCTTTTGTGGTTAAAATGATCTTTTAAGTTTTCTAATAAGTAATAAAAATGTTAAAATAAAGTTTGTAACATCTAAGTTAAACTTTGTTATCAGGTTTAAAGTTTGTTCAGAAGAGATCTGCCAGAAGTCATATTTTTTAATTTTGACATGAAGCACTTCTGCAGACTGAAAGCTCTTCAGACAAATCATCCAAACATATTCAGAAGCTACTTTTGGACCTAGAAAGCCAAAGCCGCTTCTAGGAAGCTCTGCTAAACAGGCTCTTACAATGTACATATAATTATTAAATGAGTTGGAATAAAACTCATTCTCAAAATCTAACTCAAGAGAAAGGTGTGTTTAATCCACATATAAATACCATGAACTTCATTTAACCTAGTGATATGGAACAGATTCACAATATAACACCTTCTCTCATGCATAGCATGTCATGCAAATGGATTGGGGTCCAAACCAACCGTCACTTGTAAAATTTGACTCAAATACCATGATAAATGGGCTTATGTAGAATTCGACCCTAAAAGTTAGCACAAAAGGAGCGGGAGCCCAATTCGCGTAATAATGTGGGATAAATTCATAATCTCACCACAAATCTTCCCCCAAAGTTGTAGCTTTGTGGGATAAATTCATAATCTCACCATAAATCTTCCCCCAAAGTTGTAGCTTTCTGCATTTAGATATAGCTCAAAAAGGAAAGATTTTCTATTTGTGCTTCAAAATGAGCAATGCATTTCAAGCAATGTAGCAAAGAAATCAAGTATGCAAACTAAAACAGGACAAGAACTCAAAGGGGGTTGCTGTGGATTTCTCTTTACCTGAAGCTGAGGAAGCATTCAAAGAGAAATGGGCATGGCTTGAATTGCTTCTCTGAAGAGTAAAATGCAGAGTGGAGTGAGATAAGGCAAAGGAAAACTGGGTTTTGCCCAATTTCACACTTGGATTTGGTTCCTTTTTGCGGAAACAAATTCTGGGTTTTGTTGAAATGCTGTTTCCCGAGGCAATTGAAGATTGAGCTTGAACCCATGTTGGCGTGCAATTTGCTTCAGCTCCAAACATTTTTTTTTTTCTTGTTTTTAACTGTAAATGATTGGCATAGCACAGATTCCTTTTTCAGTTTCCTGTTTGATTATTATATATTTTTAAAAGATGGAAAGTAGAATGAGTAGTGTGGGGTCGGGTGAGTTTTTTTCATGGCCTATGCATGATGACCAGTATCTGCTGTTCAATGTCTGTCCCATTGAAACTGCCTCGCCAATCAGTTGGACCACGTATTTCTACATTGTCCAGAAAGAGACAAACTATTACTTCTTTTCTTTCATCGTCATTTATAACTAACTGTATTACACCCATAAAATAGATAAATAAAACAAAACAAAAATTTTAAACGAATTTTTTATTTGAAATTGCCTTGTAACAGGCTGAGAAGAGGGGGAGGAAAAAAAAAAAAAAAAAAAGACATCATCGTAAAAAAATAAAATAATTTAACTAAATTTTTATATAGTATTTTTAGTCAATTTCACTCTTTTAATATAGTTATGGGTAATTGCATCATAATATTGTTTACTTTATTCCTTTTTGTCATAAACCCTGTAAGGATTTTATCTTGGTTGGGTTAAAAAATGAATAAATTTAGGAAAAATATCATAAATTCTCCCTAAACTATGTCACTAGTGTCAATATGTCTCATGAACTATGAAATGTATCTATTGTAGCCTCCTAAACCTCGACATGTGTATCAAGTTGCCCCCTCAATTAGCGTTTGTTAGTTTTTCCATTTGCTTTTGTGTAAAAATACTCATATGATCTTTACTTTTATGTTAAAATATTACATGATCTTTAATATTTATGTCAAATTACCACATCTATCTTATTTTAATTTTACATGGTATCTGTATGTGAGCACTAAATTAACATTTTGTTTTCTTTTAATTTCAGATGTAACAAATGTAGTAGTAGACACCAATATTTCGGAGCTACAGTAAAAAAAAAAAAGCAAAAAAAAAAAAATATACATTTTGCTGTGGAATGCTTGGAAAATGTGTTAATAGTGTATGATTTCACTAAAAGAAGCATAAACTTTACACTCTGTAAAGGAGGCAAATTGTAAAGTCGTTCCAAAAGTTTAGCAAAAACTATATTAATAAACATAAGAGAAAAGAAAAGTCGTGGCAACAAACGGAAGCATAGTTTTCAGTTTAAAAGGAAAAGGTAATCATGGAAATGTGAGCAAAATTTTTAATTATTATCCTTCTTTGTCCGACGGAAGATTTAAGCAAATTCATTGGTCATTCTCTTAACCCCTTTATAATTAAATATTGGTAAACCCAAGGTTTAAGGGCCAGGCAAAATGCTAAAAGAGAAATCAAAATAACTATGATGGACCACCAATGATAGTGATATAGTGATTGAGTTAAGTCCATTTTAAACTTCTCATATTCTTGACTCAAGTTCGATTCTTACTCGTTTCATTGACTGTAATAAGAAGAGTATATCTTTAGTATCCGGTCTATCCATTAACTTGTGATATGTGGATTCTTAAATTGGATCTATTACCATTTCCCTGTCATACCAATAGAATGCCATTGTGGTGTTGGTTCAAGAAACAAAGATACCACCGATCTCTTACCATTTTCCCGTGATACCATTTCCTAGCGACATGTAGATTCTTAAGTTGAATCCCTTATCATTTCATTTATGGTATCAAATAGAATATCACTGTGGTAATGGTTCGAGCAATGAAGACATCAATGATTTTTTGCAATTTCCCAACAACAGGTGGATTCTTAAGTAAAATCCCGTATCATTTCACTGTGATACCAATAAAGTATCATTGATATACAGTAGCATTAATTTGATAAACGTGAAGACATCATTTATCTCTTTTTTTATTCAACAAAAGGAAAGGTAAAAAAAAAAGAGAAGAAGAAGAATAAGAAGGAGAAGAAGAAGAAGACCATAATAGCAAATAGGCAGAGGAGAGAGAGAGGGTCATAAAAATTAAAGCAAGTGGCACCCAGAGCCTACCTTTCTTGTCCCTTTAATTTTCCACAAAACCAAAAGATTCCCAACCTAACCCCATAACGGCTCACCAAAATAAAATATAGCCGTTGGATTTCTGACTGTTTTTTTCACACTACACTCGACACACCCTTTTTTTTTTTTTTTTCCCCTCACACTTTAAAACCCCCCAAACTTTTGCATTTCCCAGGTCCAGAAATAAAAGTTCACTTTTTTCCTTCATCATTTGCCATTTCCTCTGTTTTCATCAACAACCTAATCAGCTTAACAACTTTCAGTACTAGGTTGTTGTAGAAGTACACTCAAATGGCTAAAACTGCTCTCTCTCTCTTGTTCCTCTTTCTGTCCCTCACTTCAGGTATGTACATATATAAGTATATATATATATATATATATATATAGGCCATTTCTCTCATTGATTTCAGTAGCTAAAAAATTTTTTTTTTTATTTGGGGGGACCTTTTTTTCCTTTTAATTTCCTTTCTCAACGTTGACTTCATTTTGACCCAAAACAAATTCAAGTTTGGCTATATTTTCCCTCTATATTTACTGTGCCTCAACTCTTACATGCCCTTAACCAGATCTGTTTGGGTGTTTTCCTTCAGATTTGATTTGGGTTTGCCTAGAATGGCCTAATCAAGTTACCTATAATAGCTATTTTAGACATTACCAAAGGGATCTCGTGTGCTGACGATGAATGTCTGTATTAATTTAGTCATAGCTATTTGCAGCGGAAAACGAATCACGTCACCTCAATCTCACCAATTGTAACCTAACCAAAAACAAAAATTTAATGCGTTTCTTGTCATGCATTTTGCATTTCTTTCACTTGTACTAAAATCTCCGACCAAATTTTACACCTGGCTTTTGCAGAAACTGTTCTTGCAGTTTACGGACAGGTATTACTCATAAATCGATTTTCAGATTTTCCCTTCATTTGAGCAGATAAAAACGAAATCTAGAAAATTTGTTCTTGAACAACTTGTTGTTTAATTTGTCGGATGGCGATAATGTTGCAGAGAACTTGGTGCGTAGCGAAGCCTTCATCGGACCAAGCAACGCTTCTAGCGAATCTCAACTACGCATGCTCGCAAGTCGATTGCCGAATCCTGCAGAAGGGGTGTCCTTGTTCCACACCAGAGAGCCTCATAAACCGCGCCTCGGTGGCCATGAATCTCTACTACCAGTCCCGAGGAAGGAACCACTGGAACTGTGATTTCAGGAACTCTGCTCTCATTGTTGTCACTGATCCTAGTAAGTTTTTCAATAATTTACTGCTAAAAAAAATTCAAATACTTAATCCTATTACGTGTTTTATCATATTATTAATCCTAATTTATTGTAAGAATTAATTTAAAAAATAAGTTACAAACACCATATTATTTTTATTAATGACGGAGCAGGAATATGCAAATTTGTGGGATTGCCACCCCTATTGATCTTATCTTTTTGTTTTTATAACTACGAACTTTGATTTATTTTCTCGTTTTACGCACAATCAAAATCAGTTATTTCAGCCCACTAAAAACTTCAGGGTTATTTAACTTCTTGTATATGATTGATAAGTTTTCAGGAATAAGACCTTACAAAATATTTTTAATATATGCTTTTACTTTTACTGAACTAGAATGCTGGATTTGACGTGATAATGTTGGCTTCTATATAATATTTTTTAGTGGTATTGTCATTAGCTGAATATTTAGATAGCATCATGCGAAAATATTTTAAACAAGAAATTATACGTAAATTAACTAATAATTATTATAAGTTTCTAAATAAAAGTTTTAGGTGCTGCATGATGTGTTTTATCACATGCGAGACATATTTATATCCATATATAGTTCCTTTTTTAACTTATAAATCACAGTCACCTATGTACTAATTTTTGTCGTTTAGCTGAATGAGAAAATGAATTCATGTATTAATTGGTGCTAGCTGAGTTGTGCGTTAAGTAAGAGATCTCATATTCAAATTCTAATATATATATATATATATATATATATATATATATAAAATTTGAAATCCTATTGTTGGGTTTTCTTATTCTCTAATTAAGAATGTGTGGATGATATGCAGGTTATGGAAATTGCATTTATCCTTGACCCAAAACTTCCGAGAAAGTGCATGTGCTTTAGCTAGAGAAATGAAAGTTTTTTTTTTTTTTTTTTTTGGGTGGGGGGCATATTAATGTAATTCTGTCTATGGACAACTATGTTGCAATGAGATGATCCTCTAGAAGATCTTTTACCGTCAAATTTCTGTTAAGCTCAATTTTGTGTAATTTAACTTTAATTTGGCTAAGAGTAATTTCTTTTGAACTCCAATAGTTGCCTTAAATTAACCGTTGCTAATTAATTTTGCTAAAACTTATGGACTTAACATGATATTTTTCTTATTATTTTCGTAAAATTATTATTTACTAAAATTTCTCTATTTTCTTCACCCATATCCATATGTTAGTCGGTATCGTATGTCTTTTTTTTTTTTTTTTTTTTTCTCAATCTCTCTCTCTCTTTTTTTTTTTTGTTCTTTTTGTTTTTGTTTTGTTTTGTTTTTGTTTTTGTTTTTTTTTTTTTTTTTTGAAGAAAAAGCTAGGTTCCATACAGATGGAGCAAGATTTTTTATCGAGTACGGGCCTATCTTTTTTAAATTTTTTTTATTGAGACAAATTGAGCTTTTAATTGTTAGAGAGATTATATTTTAACTAGAGAAAATATAAATAAAATAGAATAGAGGCATAAACTGAATTTTCTCAATTCTTGTGTAGGCTAATTAAATTATGTGAAGATCTGAGTAGCCTCCACTACAAATAACAAACGTGGATCGGTGCCAAAGCGAACCATTACTATTTTTTTTTTTTTTTTACATCTTTTAAAATCATAACACAAGTTATTAACTTATGCCTATTTAGTTTGCTGGTTTGAGTTAAAATTTTTAAGTTAGAGTTTATTAACTTTTAAAAATAATTATAATTTTTGTTGACTTTTTTAAAAAAAGATAAAAACTGATATAAAAATTTAAATTAGAGTTGAAACACCAACAATGACTTGCCTGTTTGACACACACACTCAACTCAAATTAAATTGTACTTTTTTCATCATGTTTTTTGTCTTTTCTGAAAAAGATTTTTGTCTTTTCTGAAAAAGTCAACAAAAATTACTATTCAAACTTAAAAATCTCAACTCAACTCAAACTCAACTTATTCACCAAAAAGAAAAGAGTATAAGAACAGCATAAGAGCAGCCAATTTATATCCAGTACTGTCTTTTATATTCTAGATTCATGATTTTATCTTATATTATATTTTTCTCTTGGCCCAACTAATCTCCCATTGCGATTTTTTGGGCACCCAATACATTTGTTTACAATAAGTAAATAGACACTTGAGAAATATCTCGGATACGAGTATTATATTTATTGATGTCGTAATCCGTCCCAACCACATAACCTTATTTCGTAGAGTAATCCGATCATGTGGAGGTGGTAAAATTGTATCCATCCGCTTGAATCGGATACTGTTGACCTGATTTAATCCGACCAGAAGATTCTTTCTCTGTAACCGTGCTACCCGGTCAGAGTTTGCCACCTCATCGAAGTTTATTATGTACCCGGGTTAGACAGTACTCGGGGATGACATAGTGCTCCGGATAGTCTAACCTTCGCACGTGGTACCATACGCGTGATCGGCGGTAGCTCCCAGTCACAATACTCCATCCACTGCTTGACATCTGACGTAAAGTCTGCTACTGCACATGTCACATCGTCAACTTCCATCACCTACCCCATATCACATCATCAACTTCTGCTACTTACCCCGATAGAAGCTACACCTATTGGTGATGAAGACAGCTTACCCTAGTGTCCCCTAATACCAGACCATGGACATGTGGCATCGATCCATTGAACCTATAGCTCTTATGTACCTGAAGCCTATTTACCTGCCGAGAGCGCTAGGGGACCGATCCGACCGGGTCACCGGAACACCCGGATCCGCAAGAAATGCTTATAAATAGAGGGTCAGCCCTCCATTTTCAATTATGGATATTTTTTTCTTGTCAAAACTCTGCTTCTCCGCTTGCTCATTTGTGCCTTCACTGACTTAAGTATAGGAATACTCACGGCAAACATCCTACCGATGTCTCCATCACTTCTGAGGTACTTCCTTTTGTAGGTGACCAGCAGCAGAGTGACCGTGCAAGTACGTCCTAATCCGAGCAATCACATTGCATGTTGTGCCGGAGATTTTCGACTTCAATAATATTTTTTAAATAATCATAAATTTTTTTTAAAGAGTAATTACTTAAAAACTATAGTTTAATAATAATCATTTATATATTTATTGTGATCCTCCTCTTAAAGGCCTTATAGTATATCCTATAAGAAAATTTATTTTCCTCCTTTATGTTTACAAAAAAAAAAAAAAAAAGCATGCTTTAATAGTCTTTATTCTTGTGAACAGTAGAGATGATAATAAGGAATTTAAGACAGTTTAAAATTGGTCTTTTATATTAAAATGTTAACTTGTTAAATGGAGTAGACAAATATCATCATATGTCTATTATTGTTATTATATATTTTCGATGTGGGACTTGAATTTTCTTTTACCGTTAACATGCTCTCGTAAGATGATGTTCTTTTTGGAGTCACCAATCTTGTATTGGATGGATTAAGCTACATGTTTGAACTTGTTGGGCTTTGATACCATGTGAAGATTAGAGAGAAGAAAAAGGAATTTGAGACCGTTAAGGATTGAGCTTTCATCTTAAAATATTAACATGTTAAGTGGAGTGACCAAATATTCTTATATGTCTATTATTGTTGTATATATTTTCGATTTAGGACTTGGGTTTTCTTTTATCCTTAACAATTCTTGAATCAAGATCTATTATCTTAGATTTTCTGTCTTATTAATTGTCCCTCTAATAATGTCATGTCACATAATTTGAATTTAAGAATATAGTCATATAAAAAAAATAAATATTAAAAATTATTAAACAAATTCATGATGACTTGTCAAAAGTCAATTGAGGGATAACATTTGAAATAAAAAATGAGCCAACAGATTTGGACTATTTATTCTTGCTATCTAATAAATCACATTTTCTTTTACCAAAATAAATAAAGCACATTTTCTACGCTACAGCTAGCTTCTCCCAAAATTCTCTCTATTTGTTTTTCATAATAAAATTTTAATATACTCCAAAATAGAAAACATTTCAACAAACCAAAATGAAGTACATAGATACCAGAATTCTTGTATCAAAAAACAAATGAATCAATAACTACCAAACAACCTTAGGTACGGTTATCAAAGAAAATTACAGAAATAATCTTTCAAATAGACATGTTTATGTCTTTTATCTTATTAATTAAATTATTGATCTTTTCTACATGCTAACTTGAGTTCAAAAAATTGAGGCTATTAAAGTGGGAACAATAATTCAGATCGAGGTCCTTGTTTTAGTGATAATCCTACAAATCATCTCAATAATTAACTCTATTGGGATTAGCTCAGTGGATAGAATGTGAGAGATTTGTTACAAATTCATAACCTGTTAATGTTTTAATTTTTTATTTTTAATTAGTAGAAATAATGGATATCATACCATAAAAAAATTTAAGAAAAAAAACTTTAGGTGTGGTTATTAAGGCACTGGGACTCTTTATTATTAAGCCGTATATTCAACGCTTCCCTCCCGCCATGATGGTCTTAACGCCCTTTTCTTTTAATGCATTTTCACGTGCCATTGTCTTTCTATTATTTCTTTTATTCATTTTAATTATCTTCTTAATAATAAATAAATAAAAATCGGATTCACGGATATATAATAAGGACTGCTTTTTAAAAGTTTAGGGAAGCAAAATTCACAACTTTGAAGTTTAAAGGATAAAATGAGATTTTTATTATATTAGTTGAAATTATTAAACATATACATACTAAAATTATTGAATATTTAATTTATAAATATAAATATTAAAATTTTCAATGATATAATGTTTTTTGACATATGTATGTTAGGCTATTAAAAGAAAAAAGAAAGTAAATACATATTTAAAAATATATTTTTATAGAGACAAATTTGATCATGAAAGTAAATTTTAAAAAAAGATTAAAAAGTTAAAGGGGAAAAAAAAAGAAAAAGAATAGAAGAAAGTAACAAATGGAAAAAAAAAAAAAAAAAAAAAAAAGGAAAGAAAGATATCAACACAAAAAATAAAATAATTTAACCAAATTTTTAATAATGTTTTTAGGACACTTCATTTTTTTAATAAAATTTATAGATTTTAGAAGGAGAAAGAGGGAAACAGCATAATTTAAGAATGAAGTGGAAAATAATAGCAGTTTTTTGTTTTAGTAGAAAATAGTAGCATTTTTATTTTTTATTTTTTATTTTTCATAAATTCCTATTTTACCCCTTGCCTCTCCCACTCCTCCATCACCCAAAACGCTAGAAAATTGAGTCACCGCGGCCCTTGTAGAAACGCCGTCACTCTCGAACAGTGATTTTCTTCGCCGAAGCTGGAACATCGTCGTCGAATGGCGAATACAATGCAGAAAATACGTAAATACGAATACGATGCCTTTTGGGAAATGGCGAACATATCTCACCACTTGTTCTGTTCTTTGAGGTCCAATCACTCCAAACAAAATCAGCTCCAAATCAGCCACTCTCACAAAATTTTCAGCCCAAAAAAAAAAAAATGCAGACGAAAAAAGAACAAAGAAAAAGGTATATTGAATCAACATCAACAAAAGGACAAGTAATTTGCAACGTTGAGGGTGTTTTTTTTTTTTTTCCCCCCCTGTTATATACCTTTTTATACTTCGTATTTTACTCTTATTCACAAAACATATTTTGCATTTTGAAATTTTATATTTTAATACCATCATATTATGTTTAATATACAAATTTGTATCATTTTGTGGTCAACACTTAATTTGGCCAAAAATATCTAAAATACACTTAAAAAAAAACTAAAATAAGTAGTATTTATCTTTTTACACGATGTATTTTACTCTTATTTAGAAATTATATTGTGCATTTTGAAGTTATTTTTATCATTATAATGTATTCAATAGATATCTATATAAATATATATTTTTTTTTATCGATAACACTTATTTTGATCTAAAAAATAAAGCAAATACCCTCAAATAAAGAGCTAACTGAGAATATGCATAGATTTAATACATAAAAAAAATTGAATGGTGTAAAATATATTATTTTAAAATGTAGGGTATACTTTTAAAATAAAAGCAAAACACATGAAGCAAAAGGTGAACAATCTAAACTTTAGTTTTTTAAAGGATATTTTAGGTATATTTAGGTCAAAATTTAAGTGTTGATCTATAACAGGCATAGATTTCTATATTAATTGAAATGAAAAGATATAGCAAGGTAAGACTTAAAAATACAAGATATATTTTCTAAATAAAAGCAAAATATAAGGTAAAAAAACATAAATAAACTTTTTTTTCCCTCTCTTTTTTGTGTTAAAACGTTGAAGAAAATCAAGGAGTAATCAAACTACAGAAATTTACCTTCTACTTATGTATTGATGATAGCCATATTATTATTGACAAGCATAACTTATCAATAATTTCATATCTGATTCTACTACAAAGTTTAGAATTCAAATCCTCAACCCTAAGTTAAAAAAAAATTCATTATTTGAAGTGCCCCATTTATTTTTCTAGCTTTTTTTTTTTTTTTGCTTCAAATAAATAGCACAATACCGAGCATTCTTTTTTCGTTATTATTTTCACTAGATTTCTTGTTTTGTTTTTGTTTCCAATGTGGTAACTTCTAGCAATACTGTCGGTACGCAATCTGGTTAGTAAATTTTCTCTCTGAAAATGACATAACAATTTTAAATAAAAGTTACCACATTGCGTACCGACAGTATTGCTAACCATTGTTTATTTTTTTAAAAGTATATAATAGATCCAAATAATATTGAGTAATAGTAAATTATAAATATAATAATAAATAATATAATCAGATTTATAGTTGCATCAAAAATATCTCTATTTATTCCTCCTCTCTTTCTAACCTGAAATTATGTACATAACTTTGTTATTAAAATTTAAAAATATGCTTTTAGTAATATGTTATTTACTAGAAAATAGAATAATTGGATTTACCGTAAATATATGTTCTAATTTATTATCTATCTGTTATAAATTTTAAAAGTATCTATAATATATATCGTATACTACAATTTCCCTATATAATTAGACAAGTTTTTGGTGATTATATATTTTTTTAACCATCGGTGATTATCATCCAAATTATACAAATACATGCATACTTTATTAATTATCATTAGTGTTATTGGCCAAACTGTCTAATCTCTATTATATGACTAAAACAACCAAACTCGTCAATGTGTGGATATTAAGTTGATGAAGATATTAAAAGTGTTGGGATTGATGCCCTAAGAATAAAATACGTTAGATGAGTTTTTGAAATTTGAGGTCAATAAAGTATACTTGTTATCTTCATTTCAATTATATCATATTTACATTTATCTGTTGATTGTATGACAAACAAACATTGTCCTAGACTATTATTTACTAAAATCTTGAATTGGACATATAAAAGGTTTATGTGTGGAAAGATACAGTGTAAAGAAAATAATATAAACTCAAATGTGCAGTCAATGGAATCAAGGAAACACTTTATTTATGTCAATGCAGTAATGGATCTACATCAAATTGGGGAGATTGCTTATCATGACAATCAAAGCGGAGCTCTACGATAAATATGTCCTAGTAGTGGGTATACATTGGATTGGATATAAAGTGAAATCATTTTTATTAATAATTTCATTTACCTAATCAATTCACTTTAATAATCATACTATATAATCCATCTTAGTCATGATTTCATGACTTCATATTTATGACTTATGTGATTTGATATACTGCGGGCAAAACCAAAATGGCTGCATGTTATCGTACCTATATGTTGTGGGCGTAATTTGTAAATGATAGAGCCTAGTTCATAGATGTGAAATTCATAGATCTTACACAAAGAGGTAATATTATCCACTTAAAGGACCATTTGGGTGTTTGAATGCATAAATATCTCGATTATTTGGTCATTTTTTGGTCAAGTGATTTATATTTATATGAATTTATAATTAGTAGGACTACTCTAACTGTCAAACGGTTGAACTTTAAGTTAAAATGATCGAAAGGTGGAATGCAGCATAGCTTTAAGCCGATTATGAATAACATATGAAGATGTTACATAGATCATGTATTGCGGACAAAAAATGTTTTGATCCCTTCATAAATGACAATATATAATCGATGGTGCAACTTTAGTTTTTTAGTGAACTAACACCGAAATTAATAATTAAGTGAAAAATTGATCTGGTGTTGATTTGACTAAATTATTAGAGCCCTTTACGATATAATCATCATATATATATATATATATTATTAATCTCATTTGTACCTCTCAATTTTAAAATTTTAACCTCCTAAAATTTAAAACTTCTACTCGACCATGTAGATTTTGAATCAGTCCAACCTAATCTCTTCTATTAGGATATTCTCTAAACCCTTTTTGTTAAAATTTTTATTAAAAATACCAAAAACAAAAAAAGAGATCATATACATACATTTAACTCCTCTTTTCTATCCATTTTTAGCTAAAAAATCTTAGAAATAAGAATTAATTGGGTTAGCCTACATTTGGATTGAACTCAACTATATTTTATGGATAGTTTTTTGTATTTTTATGAAAAAACGAACAAAAATTATAACTAATTTATAAAAAGTTAATTAACTTTAACATTAAAATTTAATTTAATTTTAAATTCAATCCGAACAATAAATGCACCTTTAATTAAAAATTCATAAATATGAATTTTAAAGTTTAAGGGGATAAAATAAGAATAACATCAAAGTTAAAAGAGCATAAATAAGAATAATAGTAAATTAATTTTCGGAAAAAAGAAATAAATACAAGTTCTTTTAATTAATTTTAGCTCCGATTTTGACCGCTGACTGCTATAACACAAAATTGAACCACACATCACGCCCTTCGCTACTTCTAGCTCTCGTTCCCTACATATAAACCAAACCAACGATTTGTCCAAACCTCGGTCACTTGTTTTTCCTCTCTCTCTCTCTCTTTCTCTCTCTCTCTCTCTCTTATTTTCTTTTCCAATTGATAAGGAAACAAGAAAATTATATGTGGGCTGCTAGGATCCACAAAATTAACAACTCAAACATGTGTTCTAAGATAAAAGAGAAACTCTGAGCCAATGACCCATTTCAGAGTTTTCTCCTCTTTTTTTCTCCCTCTATTTTCTTTGACTATTTTCTCTCAGCATCACTACTTTTTATGAGAGATTGAGGTGAATTTGCACTGGGTTTTTGATTTTCCGGTGATTTCAGCATCTGGGTATTGCTCAGAAATGATGTCAGTGACATGCCACAACCTTGATTTGGGAAGGACTGTGTTGGATTTGGTCGCCTGTGGTTGTTCTTCCAGTGCCTTATTCGAGAGGTATTATTCAGCTAGAAACTACACAAAGGTAAATACTTCTAAAGGAATTTCTAGAGGTTATGGAGTTCGGAATTTGGTTAAAACCACTCGTTGTCAAGCCTCTTCCATGACAACAGCTGAGCCTCTTCTTAATGGTAAACCATCCATATTCTTCCTTTTGTTTTGATACATATATATAAATATATATGTTTACTTTTGTTTAAAAACAATACAGGTAGTGCTCAAGGTCCTCCAAGAGTGTTGGACTTGAAAGAGCCAAAAGGGCCTCTTTCCCCATCAAATTTGTTTGAAGTTGTTGCTGATGACCTTCTGACTTTGAACCGGAATCTTCAGTCGGTGAGTAGTACCCTTTGTAAAGACTGAAGCTCAGATATGAAGAGTCTTCATTTTATAATAATGTTGTAATGTTGATATGGTTTCAGTTTTTTTTTTTTGTTTGATGGTGCTTGGTCTTGTTGATGAATGCGTTGCCCGTTTGTTATTGCTTTCTCGAAGCTGCTTTTGGCTTCGTAGATCCAAAAGCTACTTCTTAGAGTGTTTGGATGACGTTTCAGAAGAGCTTTGGACTTACAAAACTCGTTTAAGATGAATGCGTAGTCCGTCTGGTATTGCTTTCTGGTAGCTGCTTTTGGCTTCCTGGGTCCAAAAGCTACTTTTCGAAGTGTTTGAATAACGTTTCAGAAGTGCTTTGGGCTTACAAAGCTCTTTCAAGGTGGCCTTGAAACTTTTACAAGAGTTTCAACAAGATTTATAAACTTCATTCTATCATTTTTATTGCTTATTAAAAATATTTAATATCATTTTTTTTCCTCAATATGTTATTTTAGAAAATATGGCTCCAAAACTATGAAAGGTCACAGATTTTACTTCTCTTTGTTCCACTGACTAAAACGCAAAAGCGAAAGCAATGCTATTAGCAAAACTATGAAAAGTCATAGATTTTACTTCTCTTTGTTCTGCTGACTAAAAGGAAAAAGCGAAAGCAATGCTAATAGCTTTCTTGTGGAATCTACTTAGAAAGTGTTGTTGATATATGGCTATCCATTTATGACATTCCTCAGCTGAAGTGTTTAAAAAGTTTTAGCTGAATCCATGAAGCGAAGGTAAAAGATGGGTTCGGGATGATTCTAACAATACCCTGCGAAAGGGCACATCTCGTGTACTAGGTTTATTATTTTTTTATTTTTATTTTTATTTTTTTTGTGGCAGAGGTGTTATGTGGTGTTAAGTTTGTTTGTAGGAGGAAGTTACTAAGGAGTTGTGGTGGAGTGTGTCGGTAGTTTAGTGATTTCAAGGGAGTGGACGAGATTTTTAGAAGTGTTATTGATAACAACTATGGTCTTGCGTAAGTGATTTATCACCTTAAGCTCTTTCTGCAGTGGATGTAATTCGTGGAGGTTTCAAATGAACGCCTAATATCTCAATGGAAACTAAGCAACTGGCATGTTCTCCATCTCGTCCTCTTTGCCTGTTATCCTAGTATCCAATTGGCATGTTCTCCCTTTCATCCTCTTTGCCTGTTATCCTAGTATCCTTTCTCCTTTAGATCTTACACAGAATTGGTTGGAATAAGATGAGGAACAAAATTAAGCAGAGACTTAGGGACCTTGCTCATTCTGAGGGACATAGTTATTGTTGTAAAATCATTGTGGCGTTCAGCTATATTAATTGTTGAATAGTTATGTAAAGAACTTGAATTTCCAGTTACTTAATAGATAATCTTTGAAAATCGTTTCTGGTTTGGTGATTTAAGGAGAATGGTCAATGTAACACAAAAGTATCTCATAATCTCTTATTTTTACTCGAAACTTTTTACATCATGCTTGTTGTTTATTGAAAATTGCAGTTGGACATGATCCTAGAAACTTGAACTACATTTTTTTGTTTGTGTTAAACATATATTGATTCTCTAATTAATCCAAACAAGGGGGTTCTTGTATTCTCCTGCATGCCGCTTTTGGGGACTTTTTTCTCCGTTAGCATACTCAATTTCCCTGTATATACCTTAGCATGTGATCACTAATACTTTTCTAACACAATAATCCAACCCCAAAAAAGAGCATTTATGCTTAGTATCTTTTGTTTTTTTGACTGAGAATCACAAGAAGGGGGAAATAGCCGAGTTTCAAGGGTACAACAATATGTTTCCTAGTTGAGGGTAGGTGACAGTGCCGTTCATCGTTTGGCTGAGCATAACTACAACCCCCATGCATCATTGTAACACAATTATGTGCTTGTTCTTTTCTTCTCTGTTAATTGGATACTAGTTTTTGGTTTGTGACTTTCTGCATCCTAGTGCTGTGTCAATTAAACTGTGTATTATATTTGATGCAAAGGGATAACTTAATTGTAAAGTGAAAGGGTTCCATTTTCACCGTTTACGTTGTGATAATTTGATAATGCACCAAATATGGTCAGCGTAACAACTGCAGTACTCTTGGTTCTTACTCTGAAATTGCTGCGATAAAACAAAAGCTTAGTACATTCTTGATAATATATGGATAGTTAGATTAGAGGTGTATACCATTTTAAAGGATACTTGAATGCCTATTCTGTATTATTCTCCGCGCCGCTTACTTTGTATGGATTTATAATTCACCAACAGAGAGAAAGAGGAGTGTAAAATCTGAATCTAAAGTGTTTTGCCTACTTTGACTCTCTGTTCTCTAACTCTTTGTTTGGTGTAAAATACTTTTATAGATTGTTGGAGCGGAAAACCCAGTTCTGATGTCTGCTGCTGAGCAAATATTTGGTGCGGGTGGGAAGAGGATGCGACCAGCTTTGGTGTTTTTAGTCTCACGAGCAACAGCAGAACTAGTTGGGCTAAAGTGAGTATTCTCAAAAGGTATCTTCCCATAGAAAGATGTGCTAAGTCCTGTTGTGTGGAAGATAAGCTTTATCTTAAACTGCTTGCTCCAGGGAACTTACCAAAGAGCATAGACGTTTGGCGGAGATTATTGAGATGATCCATACTGCAAGCTTGATACACGACGATGTGTTGGATGACAGTGATATGCGACGAGGTACGTGCTGTAAAGTTGTAGTCGGCAGGCCTTTGTGATTTCCAAATAAATAAACGGACTACCATGTTGCTGACGTTCTTTGATATTCTCGGGATTGCCACACTTGCTTTCATTTCTCATAATTTGCTTCAGATGTGTTCTTCTTTTCGTCGCAGTTGTTTTCCCAAAATTTAAGATTATCTGTACTGATTTACAGGGAAGGATACTGTTCATCAGTTGTATGGTACGAGAGTGGCGGTGCTCGCAGGAGACTTCATGTTTGCACAGTCATCATGGTATCTTGCAAATCTCGAGAACCTTGAAGTCATTAAGCTCATTAGCCAGGTAAGTTCTGTGAATTTCGTATATCCTCGAAGCCTTTAATGGTTCACAACCCGCCATAGGGATTACTATGTTATTCCAAAGTCCATTGATGCAATTCTTTTAGTGCTATGGCAGGTTATCAAAGATTTTGCAAGCGGTGAAATAAAGCAGGCGTCTAGCTTGTTCGATTGCGACCTTGAGCTTGAGGAGTACTTGATCAAGAGCTACTATAAAACGGCCTCCTTAATTGCTGCTAGTACAAAAGGAGCTGCGATTTTTAGTGGGGTTGAGAGATACATCTGTGAGAAAATGTATGAATATGGCAGGAATCTCGGTCTGTCCTTCCAAATTGTCGACGACATCTTGGACTTTACACAGTCGGCGGAGCAACTAGGTAAGCCTGCAGGCAGTGATCTGGCCAAAGGGAACCTGACTGCGCCGGTAATCTTCGCTCTTGAGAAAGAGCCGAAGGTCAGAGAGATCATTGAATCAGAATTCAGCGAGACTGGCTCGCTTGACGAAGCCATAGAGTTGGTCAAGAGGTGTGGGGGCATTGAGAAGGCACAGGAATTAGCGAGAGAGAAAGCTGATCTCGCAATCCAAAGTCTCCAATGTCTTCCTCTGAGTGCCTTTCGATTAGCTCTCGAGGACATGGTGATGTTTAATCTCGAGCGGATCGAATAAGGAAGAAAGTTTCAGACTATAGGCCGACGACAAAGAACAGGTACAGATACAATTCCTTGCCTTAAGGGGAAAAGAATCGCCATGAGAAGTATTTTCTGCACATCAGCAAGTCTTACTGCCAATGACAAGCTGCTTGTGATTGGTTTACATTTATAGAAAAGGGTTAGCTCTTTTTATTGCTCTCAAAATTACATTTTTGTTGTACAATTGCTACAAAAAGAAACAAAATAATATTCTAAATTCGTGAAGAGAAAATGTCCAAGGTAACCAATAATTTTTAGCCATTTTATTTATCCATTTACGTGTTATTTTTTCCTCCTACTTTTCGTTTTGTCAAGCTCACATCAACAAGCAAAGAACTAAGGGGATGCTCGATACCCGTTTATACCAATAACCTTAGTGGGAGATGGGAGACATAGTTTAAAATTCAAGGGAAAAAATATTACGAATTCAACAAAGTACACTAGAAATCTACAGTCCAGAACTATGATCTACTAATTAATGTATTTTTTCAAATCATATCATAAATAAGTTTTCCGATCTACCTTCCAAACAGTGGCATTGACCGATTTTGTATGGAAAAAATTAGGTAAATAGACAGTTTTTAATTCCTCGTTAAAAAATGACTCAAGTTGTTTTTTATTTAAGAAAAATTTCATCACTTAATGATTTATCATAATTAATCATTTCAAAATACATATTAATTATTGAATAACTGATTAACAATTAAAAAAAAAACGACCATCCTTCTAGTTTTTTTTTTTTTAACAAAACTTCGGATATTTTATGAACAAAAATTCTTTTGAAAAAAATGTTATTTATTCACATTTCTCCTTTGTATGTACTAATTGGACACCGTGCGTGTGTTGGGGATAGTCAAATAAAATAAAATAAAAATAAAAATTCCAAAAGTTAATTTAAAAAAATTTGTCACATTGACATGTTCTAAACTGTCACGGGTGACGTTACTTGGCAGCCCAACACTAGGCCCAACAATAGGCCCAACAATAGGCCCAGGCCCCATATTCAAATTTTCGGGAGTGGGACGCTAGAGGGCCGTCTTCTTCCTCAAACTTCTCACTCCTCGGAGAAGACTGAAGAGAGAGAAAGAGTTAGAGAGAGAAAGTGAAGTGAGGTTGGTTTGGTAACCAGCAATGGCGGGACAGTGGAGGAGCGTAGCGAAGGACGCAGTCGATCGCTTACTCGTCATAGCCAAGTTCGGTTGCTTCCTTCACGTCACCACCAACTACATCTGTTCCTCTACTCTCGTCCGTACCCTATCATTCTCTCCCCCTCCTCCTCTTTCTCTCTCCTCTCTTCCTTCTTGAATCTAGAGAGAGAGAGAGAGAGAGAGAGAGATTTTGTTAGTTTCGTTCGTGTAACGGGCTGTTTTCTGGTGCTTGCAGGTGCACGGTCCCAGCATGCTCCCCACCCTGAACCTGACCGGCGACGTCGTCATCGCCGAACACGTGTCCCACCGCCTCGGGAAGGTTTCTAGCGGCGACTTGGTGCTCGTTCGCTCCCCTGAAAACCCTAGAAAGATCGTCACCAAGCGGATCGTCGGAATGGAAGGTGACAGAGTCTCTTTCTTCTTGGACTCCCATGGCGACCGATACCGAACTGCCGTGGTATGTTTGCTATTAATTTCCTAATATATATAATATATACATATATATATATATGTATATTATTTTAGGGTTGATTTGGAGAAGCTTTATTTGTCAATTTCTCGCTAATTTCAAGTGAAAATTTGGTTGTTGTTTTAGATTCCTGAACGTTGTAGAATCAGATTTAGGTATAATTTGATGGGTTTTTTTTTTTTTTTTTTTTTTTTGGTGAATTTGAATGATGTAGTGAGAGAATTTGGGTTTGGCAAGAGATGATATGTGGTGAAAGTGAAACTTAGAGAAGACGTTAGGAATGGAGCTCTGGAAGGCTATATTTGCTAGCTTATAAATGAAGTTAATTTTAGATGATTTGATTGAGGAAGTTTGGTTTTTATTATTAGCCGTTACGGATTAAGCACCCAAATCGTTTACTTATGAGAGCGGTAATAGGAAGGAAAGGCAAGAAAGCACATGTTAGGTTTATTGTGGCTTGCGTTAATGTGCGAGCTACATCCACTTTCAGCTGCAGATTTTCTCTATGATGAGTAGGAGTATCACATGCGTCGATCTAAAACTGCAGGATTAGAAATAATATGAATAAGTTAAAAGAAAAAAAGAATTCACCAATACAGAATACATCAACTCTATGGATCCATGCGATTTATTGTGAATCTTCAGACTCACTATGTGTATCTCTAACCCTAATCACCAACCTCAATGCGCCCCAATATGATTATAATTAGCCCAACTGGAAATACGTGTGTGAAAACCCCCATATTGAACTCATGACACTCGACATTTAAATTTCTGTATTTTTTTTTTTTTTTTAAGATAAGACTTGTTTCTAGAGGAGTTATAAAACCTCTCAAATAGGTTTACAAAATCTTACAAGTTCTTGGTCTTGAATCAGAGTATTACAACATGAGATACCCTGAGGGCATTGTCCTTGCCTTCATTCGTAGCGTTATTACTTGGGCAACATAGGTGTCCTCAAGGTTTTAGGATTCTTGTTTCTATCTTTTTGGTTTTCACCTTTCTAATACCTAGGCCCAAAAGAGGCGGGAGTCCACATATAGGGGTATAAAAGGAAGAAGCAAATCTTGGTAACTAAATTGCTCAAATAAACATTTACCCTGTTGGAGAACAAAATTGGCGTTATTGTGAACAAATGGATGAGGCTAAGTTGATTTTGAACTTGTGGAAAATCGAACTCCGTTATATATCTTAACCTGTGGCTAGTTATTCAACTCTATCATCTCATTTCTTTGTTCCGCTATCCTCATTCTAACTTCCTTTTCCCCAATCTACCTTCCTCTAACTTCCTTTTTCTAACACAGCATCCGTTGTTGTTGCTTCTCATCTAGATGCTAAATCTTTATTCTTTTTGTTACTGGTCTTAATTTGTTCTTTGCATTTGGATGACTAGGTCCCCAAGGGGCATGTTTGGATTCAGGGCGATAACGTATATGCCTCCAATGATTCACGGCATTTTGGGCCTGTGCCTTGCGGCCTTATTCAAGGAAAAGTGTTTTTCAGGGTAATTCTTTTACTACTTACTCCAGTTGATTCTATTACGTGTCATATGCTTGCCCTCTATTATAATTTAAGCTGTTTATTTTGTCATGAAAAATGCTACAAATCGGAAATGTATGCGCATTTCCTGTAAATTCTCACATGGTAATAAAATCTCTCTAAGTGCACACACGGCTTCTAATCTTTTCTTTGCAATCAAACATTCTTTACGGTTCTGAAGGAAAGAATATCGTTCCTGTTGTCAATTATAGTTTTATGTTTCTCCATTTCATAGATGTTTGAAGTTGTGTGTTTTTCTTTCTCTCTCTTGCATATGGCTATTATGGTATCAAACACACAAATAGGATCATTGTTGGAAGGCTAATTGGATTTCGTCTAAAAGTTTTTAAATTATCGTTTTTGTACTATGATAGCCACTCTACATTAACTTGGTTCCTTCTTCTAACTTCTGTGTCAGTCTTGTCCTGTGTAAATGTGCAATTGGAAATTTCATATATACATATATATATTTTTTGGTTATTAGGTATGGCCTCCTGATAGCTTTGGACCCTTGGGTAGAGATTGAAGGGATCATATACTTCAGGTGGGATTGGATTGCTTATATTTTCTTTGCATACCTTGATTTTGTTTTTGTTTTTCTATAGAGCATTGACATAAATAAATGATTAGCGGTTGGTTTTAGTTAATGAGAGGAAGATTTTACTTCATTTTGACTTTACAACCCGACTTCGTAATCATGTTTTTGTTTTCGTTCATATGTCAATAGAGTACAGAAAATTTCTTTGACTGTTCTGTTCAGGATTATCAAACCGCGTTTCGTAATTTTCGTGCTATTTAATTTTCACTCCTTGACGTTTGAAAATTGTAAATGTTTCCCTTCCCTTCAATTTCAATTTTATCCAGCAAAAAACAAGTTCTGTTCGAGACACTCAATAAACTCCATTTGGTTCCTACACAGTCACAGGAGAGAAAACATAATAATACTAGAGTAGACTGTGGGTTCAAAAATTGAAGTCACACTTGAAAATAAAAATAGATTTTAGATTATCTACTTTTCAAGTAAATTAATTTTTTTTAACTTTAGAATCTAGAAAGTAAGAATGAGTAAACTATTGAAAGGTGCGTTCGAAATGAGGCACGGCACGAGGACTATGGTGATTAGTGATATCACCACGACCTAAATCCGATCACCCAAAAAACCTTGAAATATTTATCCGCAATAAATTTAGATAAGATATATGTTAAATGACTGTTCATATTTTTCAATTCAAAGTAAATAGTTGAAATCCTTCAAACCAAATGGACACTTGTTGGAATATCTTCTTAAATATTCTTGTTAATGACAAAATTATGCAACTCTTAGCCACAATGATGACTCTAGTTTCGTTGAGCAATTTCTAGGTTCATCTTATGGGGCAGAAGATTGCGAAATAAAACACAATATCATTAGAACAGGATGAGAATTGCTAAACAAACAAACATAACCGATTTTTTTTTTTTTTTTTTAAGATGTTATTGCCTTTCTTTCATATCATTGCTTTTATTTTATTTAATTTTTTTTAGAATAGCATCACCAGTATAATGATATTTTCCTTTTAATTATTCTATAACCTACTCAAAGATACATCCACCTACTAGGATGCACTTTGATACCTGATGTTTTTTATATGTAGATTAGTATTAAAATAAACTTGACTTCATTTGCTTTTTTTTTTTTTTAATATATATAAAGAAATTTTTAGATATTCATCAAAAGATCCCACCTTACGATTTGCAAACAAAGATAGATTTGATATGTAAGTGCTTGTGTTAAAAATTTACAGCGTGCAATATAGAATTATTTAAAAAATTATGTATATGATTTTTTATCAATAGTTAAGAATACGAGGTCTTGAGCACCTAATTTCGAAAAAAATGGAATACATACCATTTTATAAATCACACACAAAAAAGAGAACTGCAAAATCAATTACTTAAAATTTATGTGGGTAATTGCTCATTTAGTTCTTAAACTTTTAACTTTGTGTAAATTTAATTATTGATCCTTTTTTTTTACACAGTTATAATGTACTTAAACTTTTAAAATATTGTTATAATAGTTTTTTCCGTTAATTTGTGTACGGAATCTGTTAATCATTTGATTAAAAAATGATGTTGACTAACGAAATTTGTCTAAAATTTTAATAAAAAAGATTACTATGATAATATTTTTAATAATTTATAATCATTTTAACTAGAAAGAAAAAAAAAACATAAATGAAAGTTGTACAAATTTAAAAATATTTATATTTGTTATCCTTTCTTAATAGTTTATAATATAACTTGGTGAAAATCTAAAGTTTAATTTTTTAAGCAGCAATCCTACAATAGCCGTCGCAATAATTCCTTGAGCCCGTTGAGGCAGTAAAAAAAGGGGGTCAAAATAGACATTGCACAAGCAAAAGGGTTCCCATATTCTATAAATGGAGGAGAAGCTAGGGTTTGAGATCTGAAGTTGCCTTTGAGAGAGCAGAGCGTCGAGATTTCGAAAAATGGCGCTGTTGTTCCGTTGCCGGCATAAAGAGAAATATCCAGTCAATGTCCTTTCTTACATTCTTCTCTTGTTTTTGTCACGAGATTTGATTTCGAAAGGTCTGATTGATACACTTCTTTCATCTTTTATTCTTTTTTTTTTTTTTTTTTCAATTTATATAATTTTATTTTATTTTTTGTGTATGGCCGTTCCAATGGGTTTTCGCTTTGATTCGGAAAAAAAAAAAAAAAAGAAACGTTTGCGAGGACTCAATTTCACCCGGTCTATATTAATATCATTTCTGGGGCCAGCCTTAATGTTTTACATGTTTTTCGCTCATGTTTTAATTCAAGGAACTGGCCCAAAATTTCCCTCTGTTTATTGTTTTGATATTTTATTTTCTCATAAAATTATTAACTTTGCTCCTTTTCTTTCCAAACCAACATTTTGCCTTTTCTTTTTGGGTTCTGTGGAATAATAATTCTTGCTGATCTTATACCGTAGAAGTATATGATGTTTGTTGGTACGAGGCATAAAAAGGACAAAAATGGACACCCTCTAAAAAAATAAACTATTTACTATTTATCCCACATTCAGACTGAATAACCTTTGAAATATTTGAAACTTACAAGTTTGGATCCGGATATTGAAACAGAAAAAAAGGCCTTAGGGTGAGCTGATTGGTGGAAGGATTTTTGAATACACAAGTTGTTTGATAAGTTGTTTGGTAAGAGAGAAGAGGGTATTATTTTTAAATACCAAGCTTCCGTAATCAAGATCACACAATGCACAAGAGGAATTATTGATCAGTCAGACAATTTATCAAACACCCTTACAAACAGGATATAGGGTAGATGAAAACTGCCCCGAGTTTTTTTTTTTTTTTTTTGTTGGAAAAAGGCTTCATGAAGATCCTTTTTGAAGTTCCCAATTCCAAGTGGGGAGAGCGGAGGATTGTGTGAAGAAAAAAAAATGCCGGTCGCTGAGTAGCACACAAACGACGTTAGCACGATGATGCGACTGTAGACTCGTCGCCATACAAGTTTTGAGATCAACTGCAACAATGATCTTGCTTCATTTTTGCTTCTGTCATGGCACGGTGGTGTGGTGGACAAATATGAGAGTTGCCAAATTTGCTTACTGTCGTCCATGGCTTTGTTTTAGTTCTTTTTCTGTCAATGGACCATCCGAGTTTCCATTGAATAACAATGAATATGATGTCAAGTATAATGGTTGCCGAATAGTCTATGAGAATAGTGTCTCTGTCTTTAACTTATTGGGATCTTTTTTAACTGTTGTGATTTTGATAAACAATGACTATTTTACAGTCATCTTTCACCCAAAACAAGAAAATGCGAGGAACTGTCTCTCACCGAGCATATTTAACCGTTGCGACCATAATGTGGCTCTCAATAGCGTCCAATCGGTGATTTTTGGTACTACAGCTTGTACATTCTCCATCTGCGTTGCCATAAAATTGTCAACCGAACATTTTGCCTTGGCTTTACAGCAAACCTTAGGCTAATGGTAATCGACTTTTGGTAGCTTTTAAGAAACCGCAAAGGCATCGCATAAGCAATTTTGGCAGGCGCAAGAATTCCGATCTAGCTATTAATTTCGATACAAGTATGATTTTGAGTGCCTTCTTGGATATGTTAGCTACGTCAATCCTTGTTCTGTCGATCCGGTTTAGAGCTGCAAAAATGTACTCTTGTGGCTTGTTAGAGTCAAAATCGAAGCCGATAAATACACAAAGTTCAAGCAAGATACGAGGATTCAATCATGCAATAGGCGATACGTCGTAAACTAAAAAGTACCGAGTTAGCCAACACACGCATTTGACCCTCTAGAAATGGGTGCAATTCCAAATTTAAGTCTAGTGATTGACAATTTGTTTGGTAAGAAGGAAAGAAAAGAGGGCAAAAACATATGAGCGAAAGAAAATGTGAAGGGAGAGAGATTAATTTTTTGGGCTGAAATTGAAAGAGGCAGTTAGTTTTCCTTTATCCTGTTTTCGTGTGATAAGGGGGAAAAAAAGTTGATGAACTAAATGGCTACTTTGTCAATTATTTGATGTTCATTTAGTTTAAAAATAAGGATAAATAGATAATTTAATTATTTATATAAAATACCAAGTTTTTTCTCCTAAAATCTCTTCATTAAAGATAAAAACTCAAAACCTTCTTTTCTTTCAGCTTTCATCTTCCTTGCACTTGTCTCTCTTGACAAATAATCAATAATCCTATTTTCTCTTCAAAAATCCCTCTATTATTTTCTTTCCTCTCACTTTCACTACATACAAACATAGTATGAGATATAAATTGCCATCATTTGGTCATAAGAATGTTCTCTAATGAGTTAGAGGGTTTGTGTTCAACTTTCACCTATTCTATAATATTTTTTATGACATCATTGGAATAGAAAGTAAACAATAAATTTATTAGGTAAATAACATGTTAATAAAAAGTAGATAAATCAATATCTGATAAATTTATTATTTACTATAATTTACTCCAAAAATTTTTAAACCTTATATTTGTTGAATCAAAACAAAGGCCGATATAATCTTTATATTTTTCCGAAAGGAGGAGGGCGGCTTAGGCTTTCGAGACATCTCGGCCTTTAACGAAGCTTTAATTGCCAAGCAATGTTGGAGAATCTTTCGGCAACCGAATTCTCTTTTGGTCCAAGTTCTCAAAGATAAGTACTTGAGAAATGTACTGCTTCATTTGACTCTTCAGTTTAAACTCAAAATTTTCATATCAGTTTTTATCTTTTTCTAAAAAGTTTTTATCTTTTTCTGAAAAAGTTTGTCTTTTCTGAAAAGTCAACAAAAATTTTTAACTCAAATTCATTCACCAAATGGACCCGTAGATTTTCTAGACGTTGAGCAGGGTGGTGTGATTTTTTTTTTTTTTATGTAGTAAATTCCATAAATTAAGTTTGTCTAATTATTCCATAAATACATAAAAATATTTGTGGATCTCGATTAAAAACATAATAATGTTTGTTTCGCTTGCTGATTTTAATTAAATATTAAAAAAAACATAGGTATCCCATAGATATTAAATATTTTTAATATTAAATATTTCATAGATATTAAATATTTTTAATGAAACTCTTAGGCTGGCAAATACTGCACCTGGATTTTTGCGTAGAGCCGTGAAAGATATCCCAGTGAAAGGTATTCCGTCAACCACACTAATATTCATTTACAATCTTCTTCTTCTTTTTTTTATTTTATTTTATTTTATTTTTTTAAGATGAGCAATTTACAAGTTTTTCTTCTCTTTTATTTAATTTCTTGGAGCAGTTCTATCGTGATGTATAATTGGGTTCAGTATATTATTAGCTTAAAGTCTGTTACGTGTGAACTATAGTATATGATATAATTTCTTATATGAGCTATATTTTTATCCTAGAAGTAGATACTGTTATTTTAGTTATTAGATCAATTTTATAACAGTTTAATCTGTAATTGGAAACAATTTTTAACTGCATATTTCTAAATTAGACTATTAAAAAATTAATTCAACAGTTAAAAATAATATTCTAAATTAGACTAACGTTACTATTATAAGTTTTGTTAAAAAAATGTTATTTTCGTTGACTAACAATAATAATAATAATAATATATAATAATAATAATAATATCGAGGTAAATGTTTTTTCAGGTTTTATAATTCCAGCTGGTTGGACTATTATGCTTGCCTCAGCTGCTTTGCACTTAAGTCCCAACATATTCAATGATCCTCTTGAGTTTAATCCATGGCGTTGGAAGGTAAGTCAGTTCTAAATTCCTTGAATGTGTTCTCTCTTTAAAAATTTGCATGTGTATTGATACATAATTATTATATAGTCATAAATTTGACTGTTAAAAATTTAATCTAACAGTTAAAATAGCGTTTTTATTAATATTACAAAATTAAAAGATTGTAAAAACTATTTTTTGTTTTTTTTAAACGGTTTGATATGCTAGTATTTACCTTTAAAATTTATAACACACAACACCGAACTACTACAAGTTAAGATCAGACGTTTAGAAATTTAATCCAATAATTAAAATGATTCTTACCGATTATGTAAAATAAATAAAAAAACATTTATGGCACTATTGTATAGTTTTGACATGTATGTGATGATGGAAATTTAGGATCTTGGATCGGATGTGATATCAAATAATTTCATGCCTTTTGGTCGAGGAATGAGACAATGTCCAGGGGCAGAATACAATTGATAGGGCAACTACTACTTATTATTATTCACTTACGTTGATATTGTGTAGATTCCTCTTTGCATTTCAACGTTATGGGATCAAAGATCCACTTATTAATAATGAAAATAAAAATATTTTGACAAAATTACCTAAATATTAACAATATTTTTTTCATCTATTGATCAACATGAACAAATTTTTCATTCTTGACTAGCGTGACACAAATTTTAGTTAACTTTATAGTTTAATTTTGAGTTATATTAGTCTAGTATTAATTTTGTGTGTCATTTAGTGCGATAATCTCTACATTTGTGTCATTCGGTCTTTCCTATTTTTAATTTTCAAACGTAAAAACTCTTATCATCTCTTCCCCTCTCACTTGCTGAGTTATTCCCAACAGGATTGCACTCCAGTAATTAGATTTTTTCTTAGAACTTGATTGATGTGTTTTGGTGGAATGTGCTTTTACTTTATGTATGGGTAATCAGGGTGGAACCAAATATATATTTTAGTGGGGCATACACTTTTTTTTTTTAACAAATAATATCAAGCATATAAATTAAAAGGTAAAATTCTAGTGGGTTATATGAGAATTTTTAATTTTTAGTATATGTAAAGCATAAAAACCATAAATTTGTTGGGGTAAAATTAATTTTAGTAATGCTATTTAGGAATTTTTAATTTTTAATGGAGTTTATACGAGAATTTTTAATTTTTAGTGAAGGCGGAATAAAAAAAAGTAAAAAACTTTTGGGAGTAAAAATTAAATGAAAAAATCCACTCGACCTTATACACCTCTGCCACTACGGATTAATTAAGATACTCCAAACAAACCAAAATAATACATTTGACTATGCTTTTCAGCATATTTCATCCTTGGCTATGTGGCTGCCATATGATAGCCATGTCCACGTGACGGATGCTTCAATCACCTCACGATTTATTATTATTCTTTTTTAACTTTATTTTTCTATTCCGCACGTGCTATGTACCTGTTTGTCAACTAATATTAAAAAATTCAAAATTTTGTTCAATCGATGTGATACAATGGCTCAAAATTATCATACCACAAGACAGAAAACCACAATCAAATAGCACTACAAGATGGAATGCTTTTAGTTTGTATTTAAACCATAGGTTTAAAAATTTGTTTTCAAAAAGATTCCATTTGAAATTGAGAATTTCGTTTGGGTTGATGTTTGTGAGAGAAAAAAGAAATGATTCGGATTTCAAAGCAATGAAAAGTTTTAGCTCTATTGAAATATATATTTTTAAAATATTTATTTTCAGATTATCTCCATTAAATGGATCTTCTTTGACATAATTGTTTTACGTATTTGAATCTCAATCAACAACAGTAGTAAAGAACTTGCCTGATTAGAAATTCATCACTGTTTGTTATACATGATTAAAGCCTGGTAATAGACCGAAATAACTTGTTATAGTAGACATGAAAGGACTAAATGAAATATCTTTATACGTATGTTTATAAAGCACTTCCCTATTGTAATTTTTGAAAGAAAAGAGACAAAGATAAACAAAAATACAAATTAAAAAGGAAAGGATAAGTTCAATTGAAAGTTAAAATTCATTCTAACAAAAATAGAATAATATAAATAAGAAATCAATTCATCCTTTGTGCCATTTACCAAATTTAGAATCAACAGATTCATTGGGGAACTCTTGAGTTAATTAAACTAATAACCAATATTTATATATATATTTAATATCTATTAGTATATATATATATATATATAATATTATTAATGAATTTTAAATAATTATAAAAAAAAGGAATTGTTTTCTAACTTCATTAAAAATAAAACTTTCTTTGAATCACTATGGGCTAAAAGTGGAAAATTATCTCTATTTGGATTGTTTTTTTATTGTATCGACGAATACATTTTTTTATATTTATTTTATAATGATGAGTGATCTTAGCTTATGCCTTTTACTTATTTACTTTAACTTGAACTTATTAAATTGAATACTCAATTCATTCAGACGATCTCTAGAGTGTAAAGAAAATAAAAGAAAAGAAAAAAAAAAAAAAAAAAAGAATGATTGGATGATTACTCAAAACTAGTTTTTACGATTTGTCTTTCTATACTCATTTTGTCTTTCCATACTACGAAGCCTGATTCTTGTAATTAGGTCCAAACTCCGAAAAAAAAATTTGGATGTATATGTTAATTTAAAATATATAATAAATTTTGCATATTGCAAGCACTGGTCAGGATGGCCGAGTGGTCTAAGGCGCCAGACTCAAGTTCTGGTCCTCTAACGAGGGCGTGGGTTCAAATCCCACTTCTGACATTTGTTTTTGTATTATTTTTTGTTTTCAACTTTATTTTGTTTTTCCCCCCCCCCCCCAAAAAAAAAAAAGCCAATGAAACATTTTCTTTTGTTTTTTTTTTTTTGTTTTTTGTTTCCTTCTTGTGAGTTTTAATTGTGCACAACAATTTCGAAATAAAAATATCTTACATATTTTTTTATATTTTCATCAACATTTTTAAAATTTAAAGATTAAATATATTTTTTAGAGATCGAAATTTCCGCTAAATTTTTGAATTTTAAAGGTGCCGAAAATTTTTGGGTCTTTATGTCTAAATTAATATTGTTGTTTTCATTTTAGCACTATTTTATGAATCGAATAATAGAAAAAAAAAAAATTTTGTCACATAATATATTTGTTAGAAAAATCTTGAATGCAAGAGTGCATAAACCATAAAAAAAAAACTTTACTAGACCTTATTTTCTTTTGGCATTGAGATTCCCCATCTACTATATGAAGTTGTGTTAAACTTGCATTCTGCTTTATCAAATGGAGGGAAAAAGAAGAAAAAAAGAAACGAGTTCCGATCATCCAATAATTCCCATTTCGGTATTTTCTTAGTTTTAAACTTCATTTATTTATCTTTCAACTTCTTTTTTTCAGCCAAAGCTGAAAAAACAAAACACAAGCAGAGCATTTAGAACTCAAAGGTGAGCGTTTATCACCCATTGTAATGCCAAATAATGAACGTTTTCAAGGGCTCGACTGATTAAAAATAGTGTAAAATTACATGCAATATCAAACATATAAACCTCTCAAAACGAATAGAAATGCTCAAACAAAAACCTCTAACATCATCTGAATACCCGACTTAAATCTCAGACTGCAAATTTTTGAGCTTATTATGGACAAATTAAGGAAAATTACGTGCTTTTTATATTTAATTAATAAAATAAATAATACATACCCACATACATAACATATTTTTTCAAAATTATACGAACCTTGTCAAAATATTTGCGAGAAGGATGATAAACAGAGTTATAAGCTTGAAGACAAAATCGAGAAAGTCTAAAGCAATATTCAGCTACAGCACTGACAAAAAAAAAATAATACTACATGAAGAAGTCCCCAACCTAGTGAAAACAGAGGAAACAAAACAAGATTGAAGATAAATTAGAACATAAGCTTTTAGGCACCAGACTTTTGCTTTTTCGGCAAGCGGTAGCCACCAACAACGCAAGCATGGTCGCGCTCAAAGGGCTCGAGAGTCACTTGCTCGAATGGCTTGAATTGCTCAGCCTGCAACTTCTTCACTTCCTGTTGAAATACTGCCTCGGCCGGAACTGTTGAGTCTATGCAGTTGGCCTAAAAAGATGAGTAAAGGTTAGAAAAAATTATGAAATAGCCGCATCGCAACTTGTATAACAAGAGTTCAAAAGTCGTGTGAAACATGCCTTGATAGAAATAACAAAGTGACCTCCAGCTTTCAAAAAATAACTAGCATTTAGAGCTAGAATTCTTGCCTGAAATAAGAAAATAAAACAAGAAAATACATGTCAGATAAATAAAAATTCACAAAAGGAGACTGGTGGATTATGATGCCAATACCGGCAATACCACGCCAAAAATAAATTGGTTCTACTTGAATTTTCTATAGGTATATTTTAGTAAAGAAACTGCTTCAATGACCAGAGTCCCGTTCACTACTTGTCGACTGTCAGTCGAGATTAATTGTGGGAGCGTAGTTTCCAGTTGATTCACGTGATCCGACAGCATATATTAGATTTTTTTTTTTCAGCGAAAACTATATTTTGAGATGCAGCAGATACAGGCATTGTCAAAAGAAAACAGCTTATGAGACCAAGTTAGAGGAGTTACACCATCGAACATAATCCAGATCAAGCATCAGAGTCTCGGGTTTGCATCACCCATGATGTCTTGAAGGGGAATCCGAGAAATTCATCACATACTTGGTTCTCCAAAGCACGTGTTAAGCAAGACAGTAAAACAACTTGACGAAAAACAAAGGGCAAACACATGAAATCTAAAATTGGCATAGCTTACAGCCATCTGCAAGAAGAATGGGTAACAAATCTAGTACCGACTCTGAGAAAAAATAATGACCACCCAAAAAACTGAAAACCTTTATTCAATAAATAAACAAATTAAAAAAAGAAAGAAAGAAACAAATGGATCTTAAAACTGCATCAGAAAACTCGAATGTGCATCATCCATGACGTCCTGAAGGGGAATCCGAGTAACTCATCATATGCAACATTATAGAATGTCACAGCAAAATAGCGAAACAAAAACTCCAATTTTTAAACTAAAAAAAAAAATTGAATGAAAGAAAAAAATCAAAGAAAAACTTTTTGGATAAAAATGGCATTGGTAACAAACTAACAATTGAAGTTAAACAGAAAGTTACAAAATCATTAAAAACACAAACCAAGACACAACAGCAAATATGAAACTGAAGCAATTAGCACCAACATAAACAATGTGGGGCACCATAAAAGAAGAAACTTGTGACAAAGCCAAACCGATGAGCGTGATAAAAATGAACCATTGAACAAAGTAGCAAACCTGATCAGGTTGAGCAACATCAGAAAATATCACATCTACCATGCCAACCAACATCCTGTACTTGGCAGGATGTCTGGCATCCTCAATAATGGGGATCACATTCGTTCGCTTTTTCGCCATGTTGACCAAATCTCTACCACTTCTGTGAGAAAACTCCACCGCATAAACCACCCCATTCTACAAACAACCCACAACCCATCATCAAAAACCATTCAAACTTTAACCATGCTAAGATTAGAAAGAATACTAAGGGGGAAAAAAAAGACCACTTACAGGTCCAACAATGTCCGACACGTGAGAAACTGTGGTTCCAGAAGCAGCCCCCAGGTACAGAACCCGAGCACCAGGTTTCTATATAACAAAAACAATACTGAATAAATACATACAATTACTGAATAAATACACATAAATATATACCAGTATATCAATAAGCTTAAAATGCAGTGTGCAAAATGGAGTAATTGATATCTAAACATCATATAACAAAAAACAATACACAAAAACACACATATGAACATATATGTGTGTGTGTGTATATATATTCAATAAGATTAAAGTGCAAAGAAATGGAGTAATTACAATCCAAACATCGTCGACTCCACCAAGAATGGCGGCGGCTAACTTTGAACGGAAGGGATTCCACACCCGATATTCAACTTTAGATCCATCTTCGTTCTGGGTTAAAAACAAAGAAAAAGAAAAAGACTTTGTAATAAATATACATATATATACATAGATATAAAAGTGAAGAGAAAAAGAGAGAGATACCTGAACAGAAATCCGCTTCTCATTGTAGACGGCTTCACCGGGGACCATGTTCTTGGTAACGAGAGCGTCTTCCTTGCCCTTGGCGATGAAAACTCCGTCGTGTCTGTGAGGCTCAACCACCACTCTGCTACCTCCTTTCATGCCGGGTCTTCCTCGGCCTCCTCCTCTGGAGCCGCCACGGTTACCTCGGCCTCTGCCGCCTCTGTCGGCGCTTCTGCCACCGCCGTCGCCTCTGCCCCCTCTGCCTCCTCTCCAGCCCCCGCCGCCATCGCCACGGCCACCCCTAAATCCGCCGCCGCCGCCATTGCCACGGCCACCCCTGAATCCGCCTCCGCCGCCGCGTCCTGCACAAAATCAACCCATGAATCGATAAACATACATATATATACACACATATATATAATGGCGATGAGAGAGGTGAATTGGGAATTGAAGAGAAGTAGGTATGTACCACGAGGAGGTCTCATTTTTGGATGAAGAAGAAGAAAAAAGGTTAGTGCTTTGCTAGGGTTAAGAGTAGCGGCAGAGGGAGTATTAGGGTTTTACAGAGAGAGATGCTAGGGTTTATGAAGTGGCTCTGGTTTTATAATGGTTTTTTTTTTTTTTTTTTTTTTTTTGTTGGGTTCTCGGGTTTAGCGGTTTAATGGGCTAACGAGTATAGAGCCCACTATTATTCTTGATGGATCCTTATCTCTCCTCTCTCTCCTCTCTCTCTCTTCAAGGATATATTTTCTTTGATTTTTGTACCCTTTAGTTTGGCTATTTAACACTAATACCCCTTTCTTTGGCAACTCGCCTCTCAATAATTTCTGCAATTTATTTACTTACTGAACTATCTAAATTATTATAACTTATTTTATATGGCTTAATTTTTTGTTAAATTGGACATGGAAATCCTATACATGATTTATGTGAAAGTGAAAAATCTCATTTCTAACAAAAAAAAAAAAAAAAACTTTTCAAATTTAATATACATCTTAATGTAAATCTTCTGAATTCAAATATTCAATTTAGTGATAAATTAACTGGACAGTACATTTTGTAACAATTTAGAAAATTCAGTGAATAATTAGCAAAATTAAAGATTTAGAGTGTAAATTATAAAAGATCGATAAGTTTGAGAGATGACAGTACAACATACCCATTTCAATAGTTAAGTTTTATCATGCTACTCTTTGTATAATCATATAATCATGTATTTTAGTAACAAAATATGTACAACATCTCTGACAAAAGCCAATACCGACGATTCTAACCAACGTGTAGCATATTTGACAGACTACTTTATTTAGTATGAGTGTAATAGTTAATTTTTATCGTATTTAGAATTTTTTTTTCCGAATTTTACAATTTAATCGTTAATTTTTTTTCTTGAGAACCAATCTTTAAACTTATAATTATTGACACTATCGGTCTCATTGCTCACAATTGAAAATTATAAAATGGTCTTTTTATTCGTGACAACCATAACAAAATTTCCTGGTTTTTTTTTTTTTTTTTTCAGTACAAAATTAAATTTAGGTTTGAGTTATAATTGACCCGCTCTATTGAGGTTGAGACGTGGGCTGGCAGATTGACTTATAAAATCATCATCCATCCTTAAGGAGGACCAAAGAAGTAGCCTAAAACCTCATGAGAAAAAATAGATGTAAATAACATCATTCGTGAAAGACAAAAATAGTAGTATGTCAATTATAGTATTTTATTTGTTTATATCGTCTTTATTTTCATACATTTTATCCAACATTTATATTTGCAAAGTTCTTAGTTACATAACACGTTTGTGTAAAACAACTTGAGCACCATATTGTGGTCGCAGAGTCAAGGCCTGACAAGGAGCATGAGTATAGGAAGGTGAAAGCTCGAAAGCAAAGCGTTGTAAGATCAAGGACAATGCCATTTTGGCTTCGATCATGGCAAAGTGTTGTCCCACGCAAATCCGAGGCCCCGAACCAAAGGCCAAGAACGAAACTCGGCCGTTGGTTGCCTTTGAAACTCCCTCAGCAAATCTCTCTGGCTTGAACTCATTCGCATCATTGCCCCACAATTCGGTGTCATGGTGAATTAGAGTAATGGGAAGAACAACTTGTGCTCCACCTGGTATCGATAATTCTCTGAGCTGCGTTTTCTTTTTAACTGTCCGATCGACGATAACAATAGGTGGGTATAATCTAAGAACTTCATACAAAATCATTGTGATCTGAGAGATTGGCAAGCTCAATTAGATATAAAAAGAATAAAAATGACGCTTAAAATAAAATAAAGGGTGTGTTTTGTGCATGGATTAAGGGAGGGATTAAATAATTATAATTCAATATTTTAGTGAGGATCTAATTAGTAACTCCCCTACATCTAATGATATCAATTTTTTAGGCACCAAAAAAAACAAAAACTATCTTTTCACGTTAGTTAATCAGTCTCAAACATTTTATATTTTATATTGAGTTTAAGATGATATTGTTTTGGAAACATTTTGAAAAGGAATCTTGCAATTTTCAATAGAGGTGTTGTGAAAGTAATTCTGAAATAAATGTTTGTTTTGCAAAAAGTTAGAAAATATAAATGAAAACAAAAGATTGTTTTCATTTATAAATGTTTGTTTTACAAAAAGATTGTTTTCATATTATCTGTTAACGAATGATAAAATAAAAATATTTTTTTTACGATTTATACACCAAATAAAATATTTTCAGAAACATAACCAATTGTAATTTTACTTTTTTTTTTATACTCAAACAGTTTTTCTTGAAACATAATCAAATACAATTTTAAAGAATATCTAAAATTCATTCTCAAAACATTCTCAATTTTATTTCATAATCAAAAACACAATCATATGCAAAATGCTCTCAAATTCTTCAAATCTAGATCTCAAAATCAACTGCCGACCAAAAAAAAAAAAAAAAAAAACAGAGAGAGAGATATGACATGATCTAAATTTGAAGGTATAAATTTCGAGAACATTCAAAATTTATGATATACCTTTTCAAAGAAAAAGAGTTCTTTGTAGTTAGAAGTTGTGAATTAAATTTGGAAGAAGGAGGAAAATAGACCAAAAACCTCTAATGATAGAATAAATGGTAGAAAAATTTTCAAAGTAATGATAAATAGCACATATATTGTATATAATGTATTTACGAAACATATTCGTGTCAAAAATTATCTTATCTTAAAAATACTATTTTAAATAACATGTTTGTGATGAATATCATATTAATGATAAATAATTCATATACGACAAAAATATCTTAAAAATTTTTTGTCAATAAACAATTTATTATAAATATACTATATTCTTGAAACATCTATAAAATATGCTATTTATTTCAAATACTAAAAAAAAAAAAAAAAAAAAAAGAAATTTATATTTATTATATAACTTCTCATTAAATTTGATAATTTGAAAGGGGAAAAGCTCACTTACAACTTTGAGACGATTTAGTCCATCAAATTCAGGAGTGTTGTTACCAAAGACTTGCAAAACCTCGTCTCTTGCACGGGTTTGCCAATTGGGATGCCTACTTAACAATATCATCGTCCAAACAAGCAACAATGATGTAGTCTCATGCCCAGCAAAATAAAACATCTTGCATTCTTCAATCACGTCTTCAGCACTCATTCCCACCTTCTTCTTGTTCCCGCCTTCCTGAATTTCTTTCAAATTGGATTTCAGAAGTATGCTGAGTAAGTCGTCTTTAATTGCTTCGCCTGCTTGTATCGCCTTTTCTCTTTTGTCGATCATTTTCCTTAGTATGAATTCGATTTCTTTGCCGATTTCCTTAATCTTCTTGTTCATCCTTGTCGGTACAAACCTGCAATTAGAATCAAAGTAACGATTCTTATGGTTGTCTATGTTTAAAAAAAAAAAAAAAAAAAAAAAAAAAGGGGTTATTGTTTGAACATAAAGATGGAAAATGTACTTATTAGTCTATTGGTTGAATTACTAGCTCTTTCCTCTCCCCTCCTCTTCTAATGTGCGGTTTAGTATTGATAGGGATAGACCTACATCGGATCGGGGACAACTTGACTTGTTAGATTTCGCCTCTAAGTCAAAACCTTTTACAAATTTTCCCTTATTTTCCCGTGAAACTTATAGTTATAATTTCTACAGAATTGCTTGAACAACATTTCAGTTATACCCTAAGTTTTGATTTTATGTACTTATTTTTCAAATTTAAAATCTCAATTAAGTAAAACATCAACTACGTTATTATTTAAATTCACAATTTTTGAACTCTATATTGCTAAAATTAATTAAACTCTATTAATAAATTAATGAAGATAAAAGATTATCACATTATAGTTTTAGTTCAAAATTTTTGGTTAAATTCATGCCCCTTCCTTAAAAAAAAAAAAAAAAAAAAAAAAAAAAAAAAAGTTCAGCCACTATAGTTATATTGAATGATGTTACCTATATTAGTTTTGAAACCCAATGAAAATGATTTTTTTTTTTTTTTAAGCTACCTTGATCATAAATTTCTTTTTCATGTACGTAATTGGCTCTATACAGAACAAAATATCTCTGCTTAACTCGTTACGATGTTTTCTTTTGGCCAAGGTTTTATTTGATAATTAAACTTGTAGCGTAACCAAAAACAAATAATTACTTCACCTCCATCCCGGAATGTTGATGGCATTTGAAGCTTTGGTCAGAAGTTGTACGAGGTCCTTCTGTAAATGGAAGATTCTAGTTCCTTCTTCGTAACTACTTCCAAATGCTGTTCGTGAGATCACATCGGCAGTTAGCGTCTCAAGATAAGGGCAAATGTCTAACTCGCATGAGCCCTTTTCAGAGACCAACTTCTCCCATTTCTTTATCATCTCACAACAACTTAGTTGAAACGCTGGTATCAGATGCTACGTAAATTACAAAACTGTCATTTAGTATGTTGTGATAAGTTGTATACTAAAACACAACATAATCAAGTTACAATTAATATAAAAAAAAGTAATTAATTAATTAATTAATTATCTAGTAAGAACACAGTTATATAATGCTGTATAATGAAAGGACAATGACATGCTTTAATGATCAAATGGGGACATAATTGTTGTTCTTGTATAAAAGGGACATAACTTAGGTTCGAACTTCAAAATTTTAAAAGTTGAGTGGCTTATATATCTCCGTTAATAATAACGTGACTCCGCCACTAATTACAACATGTATAAGGATTAATTGGCCTAACTAATATTCAATTAGAATTTCTAAATACTTCTTCTAGTTAAAAAAAAAAATACTAAATTAAATTACTAGAGGTCAAATATGGTACCTTCAACTTCTCCAAATGAAAAGCTGGGTTGATGATCTTTCTATGTTTTTCCCACTTCTCTCCATTGTGCATCACAACACCGGTAACTAAAGCCTTAATACGTTGATTTGTGTCGGGCTTTAGAAAAATATCATATTTTGCGTATATATCCTTCAAATATTCAGGATTCATGACGTTCACCCTTGATATGGGGCCAACCCACATGAATGAATTCTTGCCTGCATTAAAAAACAAAAACACAAAAACAAAAGGAGGTTATTTTTCAATTTATGTAATATAAATTTTTTTTTTGTCTACAATAATTTTGTCAAATTACATTTGAAACTGCAAAAATGCCCCATAATATTACCATTTTCGACAGTAACTTATGGCTGACCTGTGGTATCCTATCGTGATACCGAAGGTAGTTTGTTGCAATACTGGAAATTGTTTTTTTCATCAAGTATTAAAAACAAAAAAAAAATTAGGAAAAAAAAAAAAAAGACGAAAAAGGTGGAGGAGATCAGAAGCTGCGGAACATCATGAGATGATGGGGAACCTGCAAAAGTCTCCTTAGACGGGATCGCAAAGATAGCATGATAAGCAAAAGAAAATTTGATATTTACTATGAATTATCATGCTACTGCATATTCTAAGAAGTTTGAAAAAAAAAAATCCACTAAAGAAAAAGAAGAGACCCACAAAGAAAGAGGCTGGATTGGAATAAACAAAAAAAAAAAAAAAAAAAAAAAAAAAAAAAAAAAAAAACGGAAACCTTATCGGTACAAAGAATTAAGAATATGATAATAATTTAGTCAACACAAAGATTATCGAACAATATCAAATCAAATTAGAAAGAATAAATGATACATCGGCATATATACTTACCGTATTTTTTAACAGTCTGATAGACAAATGGGAGGATGCGTGGAGCTACATCATCGGAGTTCAAGTTTAAGGGCTTGGATACCGCTTCCTCTGTGGCGATCGAACTTTCCTTAGAGTCTCCGAACAAAATCCGATAAGAATTACCTCTTAGACCTTGCTGTCTTAAGCACTTTTCTATCTTCTTTGGCTTCAACCAAATCCAATTCAGCATCTTCCATGTCCATGTTATGATCAGAACGCTCACTAACAAAATAGATAGTGTTAGTTGTGGAACTGAGTAAACTTCCATTTGCATCTCTTGACTTGGTTACTACATGGAGGAGAAATTGAGTGGGAGAGAATTCATTTGTAGCTTATTTATTTATTTATTTATTTATTTATTAATTGTTGGTCTCTTCCGGTGAGGAGATATTTTGAACATTATGAAGAGACATTTCTCCGTCTTATATTGGAATAATTATCAAGTCCAGACAGACAAACGAAAAAGGTAAAGATGACCATTATGAAATTACGGAATTTTTTTTTTTTTTTTTATTTTGGTATGTGAAAATGACGTTTAGCAAGCTAATTAAGTAACCAAAATATGTAAAACCTGTTTGGTAGAGTTTTCTAAAAGTTACTTTTGGCTTTTTAGATTTGAAAACAGCCTTTGTAAGTGTTTGGAGATCTATTAGGAGAGCTTTTAGCTTTCAGAAGTGCTTCCTCTCAAGGCACAAAAGTATGACTTTTAACAAAAACTCTTTTGAGTAGATTTTAAAACTTATAACAATTTAAATTCAACATTGTAAACTTCATTTTAACATTGATTCCTTTGAAGATCATTTTGATATTAAAAACTCATTGATTCCAAATACTTAGCAAGAAGTCACAATGCCAAATGGGCCCGTAGTGGTAGTAAGGTATACTTGAAGTAGCTGAAGAAGTTAGGTTTACAAGATATGATGGTCTTTTTACCATTTCTGATTGATTTTTAGAGTGGATATACTAATAATGTTTATATATTTCTTAAAATTTAGAGTATGAGAAACTCTACAAGTTATAATTAAGTCATACGCAGAATTATTGTTAGATTATATTTGTAATCTTTTTTTTTTTTTTTTTTTTGGTGTTTAGAAAAAAACAAAGACAAAATCAAGGATAGAAAGCTGCATTAACGCAATGAGTGGTTGGAGTGGTTATTAAATTTTAAATTCACAGTGGTTGGAATGGCCTTAATCTATGAAGATCATCATCATTATTATTAGTATTGTTGTTGTTGTTATTATTTTTTCTTAGTTGAAATCTATGAAGATTATTTTAAACATTAAGGAATTTGTTAATTTACTACCCACCATATTCATTATTATATACATATATTTAAAAATTTCACATGCGTCAGTTATTAGATTCATCTCTAAAATATACACGTTTGAGGCAAGGTTTAGCCAGTGGACCCAAAAATCATGATGGGATTTCTTGAAGGTCCTTATATCTTATTTTTTAAAATTTGTTTTCAAAACAAAAGATGAATTTATTATCAATCAAAGAGGAATAGACTCCTCTATTTAAGCTGAAACCCACATTGAAGGCCCTTATCCAAAGAGTATGTTTTGTTCAGCAAGATGCTAAAGTCCCTAATTGAAAATTTTAGTCGTTTTAGCTGAAAACAAATGTATGTTCACAATGATGATGGTAAAAGATATATATATATAACATCAGAAATAATATTAAAACTCAAAGTAAAATTGTATAAAAAAAATAGGACAAAATACATTTTTTCCCTGAACTTTAAGCCTCATCACAAAATGGCCCCTGAACTTTAATTTGTAAAATTCTTTCCCTTTGAACTTTGGAAAAATTTACGAATTTTCTCCATCATTTAATTTTTTAACAAAAAAATACACATAACACTTGTGTAAAGTATAAGTTGCGGGTATTAAATGTGAAACACTTGTAATTAAGCTCAAAAAGTAAATATTTAGAGTTGAATGTTATTTTTTTTCCTCATATTTTTCTCTTATAGGTAATTTCATTATATCACATTTAATAATGGTAACGAATACCAGAAGTACTGTCAATATGTGTTATTTTATAATTTTATACTTCATACCCCCAACTAATGCTTCTAACTAGTGTTAAATATATTTTTTCTTTAAAAATTTAATTGAAGGAGAAAATTCGCAAATGTTTCTAAAATTTTGGGGGAAAGAATGTTAAAAAGTGAAATTTGAGGAGCATTTTGTGATAATGTATAAAGTTTATGGGGAAAAGGTGTAATTTGTCTTAAAAAGTAGGTTATTTTTACACTTTTCTTTTTATAACAAATATATTATTAGCATTTACATACACATTGTAAATGGTCTACGTTTTGCATAATATTTTTGGCAGAATCCATATAAGCAATGACGGAGCCAGGATTTATTGATAAGTGGGGACTAAAAAATTTTTCAATTAAGATTATACTAATATATATATATCTATATATGTATTAGTTTTTGTTTATTAAATTTATGATATAATGACACGTAAAAACATCAATATTAATCTAAATAGGGGAACATGTTACTGTCAGTTTTATGCAATTAAAAACAAAAATAATGTAAGAAAGAACATGAAATTGAAGTGTTGATCTTAATATCTTCATAATATCATAGTCATTTAAGTTTCACATCTTGAAGCTTTAAGTCTAATATATCACTTGTAAAAATGAAAAAAAAAATTTATACACTTATAAATAACATTATTCTCTCAATAAAAGAACAGTTATGTTAAATTCAAATACCTCAAAATATCATTTTATTTTCTTAAATATAATTTGTCCTCGACGATCTTTTATAGAGATAAACTAATTTATAATTGACTCACTATTAAATTTTACAATAATTTCCTTCTCAATGTAGACAATCAAGCAGTCATTCACAAACTTATCTTCCACATATAACACCAACATTATTATAACCTATGAGCCAAAAATTCTTTACAAAGAAAAGGCATATCTAAGTTTATCACAAACTAAATTGAAAAAGAAAAAATGAAAACTGTGTTTAAATCCTGAATATTAAGCAATGTTATTTATAATTTTTTCAGTTAAAATTCACAATAAAAACTAAAAATCACTAATTTCTAGTGAGACAAATAGAAAAATCACAATCAAATTAAAAAAAAAAAAGAATCAAAACAAGAAGCGAGAAAAATAAATACAAATCTAAAGCAGAAATAAGAAGTTGAAGAAGAATTGATTGACAGACCAAGATAAACTTGTCTCAAATTGAGAAGAAATCCAGTACAGTAAACCAAAGAAAAATAAAAATCACATGTTGAATAATATAACAAATTTCTAAATTTGTTTGGCTATGGTGGAATGAGAAAGTGAAGAGTTGACTTCCTTTAGAAGCTTTTAATTTATATGTAGTCAAAATATTACTTTGTGTAATTAGCCAGTCTTTTAAAATACTGTGATTTTAAAATTATAATTCAGATTTAGGTTTCGTTTGGGGAATGAGTTGAGTTTGAGATGAGATAAAATTTTTAAATTTAAGTTGAGTTGACTTTTTTAAAAAGTAGTTATAAACTTTGTTGACTTTTCAGAAAAAGATAAAAATTGAGATGAAAAATTTGAGTTGAGTTTGAGTTAAATTGATTCGTCAAACATAAGCTTAGATTTTAGGTCAAGCTACTAGACCCATTAATGTATACAAATTTAAAAAACCGTTTTAATTTTTAAAATCTAAATTGTTTGCTCAATAAAATATAAAGAACTCTTAATTTATGGGTGATCAAGACTAATTTATACATATATAAAATCTTTTAAATTAAAAAAACCCCACTATATAAAAATTTCACAAAAGTTAGGGGTGCATTGCATATAAGTTACATGTGTTAACAACAACCTTCTATCTTCCCCCTTTTTTTTTTTTTGGTGAGTAAGCCAATCTTCTATCTTTCCAAGTTAAACTTGTTAGAAAGTAGTTGCTAGATTTTTGGCTGTGCCCAGTTTTAGTCATTGAAGAAACTTTTTTTTTTTTTCTTTAATAAGAAATCTTATTTGTCTTTCTTTGGGCATCAATGGTAGCCGGGCCTAGTTCAAGGACGGAGTCATATATGAGTGAACGAGAACTTTTACCCTAGTAAATTTTTCTTTTTAAAAAAATTTTACTTTTAAGAACTTTAAATTTTACTCATTATACGCTTCTTTAAGAATTTTATCTTTTAGTATATGTCCTCATTAAAACAACAAGCTAGCTGTAGCTGTTGCCCTTGCGCATGTCAATGCAACGCGCGCAAGCCCCTGTGTTGTCGACCAGCCGGAGATGAAGGAAAAATTTGTCATGCCCACATTGTTGTAACCCTAAATGCAAGCTGCAACCTGCCATTGAAGCACCCGTACATGCATCAGCTAACCCACAGTAACCCATTCCCAACCTGTGTATTTAACTTTAAAATTAATTACAAAAAGCACCAAATAAAAGAGAGAGTTGAACACAAATGATATTTAGTTGAACTTTTCCAAGTTTAAATGATCTGAGATGAAGTTAATGAAATAGAAAAGACTTGTAGGAATATGATCACATTCAACAACTACACTGTTAGAAATGATAATTGAATATAATTCTTGATTAGGGACATTTTGTCCAGATTCAAATTGATCATATGTACCGGAGGCAACCTTAGGATCTCATTAATTGGGAAGTCAGATGTTTGAATTCTCAATCAACCCAAAAGAATATTCCTGCTATATAAACTTAAAAAATGAAAAATAACGTGATCACTACTATATCATTTTATTAGCAAAAAAAAAAAAAAAAGATCATGTGAACCTGTCAACAACTGCCTAAAAATTATTATATTATGGGGTCCATTGTGAACCTCTTTCTAAAGGTCTTGACTCTTGAATATAATTCTTGCGGATCTGAGTGATGGGCGGTTTCAAGGGCAGATATGAGGTGGGGACTCTGCAGTGGCTGTTCTCCCATAAGCGAGTGGCCACCGGATTGCACGGATGTTGGAAAGAAGATGAACAGAACTTTGAAGTTGTTGTTGTTTTTTAAATTATATTTTTTAATTATATATATAAATAAAGTACGAAAATAGATAATAGTTGTTAATAATGTTATGTATTTTTACAAAACTACCTTTTTTTTTTACTCGATTATTTGTGTGACATGTGGTATTTTTCATCCAAAATTTAACTGAATTGGTAATTTTGATAACTTTTTGATATTTAAGGGGAAAAATTTTTACGATTTAAAGTTTGGGGAAGGGGGGGAGGCAAATCGTTACAAGCCCATAGTTCCGAGGAAGAATGTAAAATTTATCCTTTTATTTTTATTTTTATTTTTTTTTTTGGCGAAACTTTAGACCTTCTCTAGAAGCAAAATATGTCCACTTTTGTTTCTCCGCCGAAGTAACATTTTTCCTTCACTTTCCTCACGTTTTTAATGCAAATTCTTCATACGACCTTTTTAATTAAACCCAACTGGGGAATCATTATTTCTTTTGGGTAAGTATGAAAAGTTCTCTCTTTATGTTTTTATCATCATCATCATTATTGTTATTACGAGTGTCATACATTTAATTGAAACAAATTCACACTTTCTTCACACTTAATTTGAAGAAAATATTTATTTTTTTTAAATGTATGTAAAACTTTGAGGAGTAAATCTTGCAATACTGAGGAGTGACATAGTTGTAATAACAAGTAAAATAATGGATAAATGGGAGAGTGACAAATAAAATGATAGAGTCAGTGATCTTAGCATTTCTCTTTTGTGCATTTTGATCGTACAAAAACCTGCAGTTGAATATCCTTAAAAAAAAAAAAAAGAAAAAAGAGAAAAAACACTGCAGTTAAAACAATCAATGGGGTTGTTCTAGTTAAAATGTTAACTACTATTTTTTGAGGAAAAAAAAAATTGAATAAACATACGTAGAAGAAAAAATCTTTTAAAACTTAAGCCTCCAAGTGGGAAGGAATTCCAAAACTAAAGGAATATTACATTCTTGTTTCTTATTGTTATTTTTATTTGATTTGTTATGTGGTTGTTGTTTTTTTTTTTTTTTTGCCCTTTTCTTTTTTATTTTATTTTAAAACGGATTAGGGGTTGTATCTAATTTTTTGCAGTTTAAAAATAAAAATACTAGATTGTTAATTCTGCTAAGAAATCCCTCAAAGAAAAAAAAAAAAAAAACCCTGCTAAGAAAGCGGAAATTTTAGAAACTAACAAATCACAATACGATATGGTTTGAGCTAAAATGAGATCAAGTTTTATGACTCAGAGAACAAAGTCTTCTCAGCAAAAAGATACATAAATATTTTTCGTATTGTGTATATCATTTCATAAGTGAGACAGAAAAATATTTCTTATCATAAGTTTTTTTCTTTTTTGAGGGATTATCATAAATTTTTTCTTAAATTATAAAAAAAAAGATAAATTTGTTTAATTTCTTTTTATGGAACAAAAATGTCCTTTAACAAGCTATTTAATACATTTTGAAACATGAAAAATTCTAAAACAAAGTATAAAATTTCAATAAAAGATCTTGATTTAATACAACTTATCTTTTTATTTTTTATTTTAAATCCTTTGGATCTAAGGGGAGTGTTCTATTATGCTCGTTTGGCACCTATTTTAACTTATTTGTTAAGTTTTTTCTACAAATATTTATAAAAAAAAAAAAAAAAATTTAAACTTACTGTTTGAATTATAGTTTCGCTGGAAATACTACTTGCTTGTCAAAAGTTTGGGATGCTAAAGTTTCTTGAAAATGATCCAAATAAGCAGTGTACATGCAATGCCAACGTTTCCGGGAAAAAGTAGCAAATACTTGAAAGACAACCCATTTTGCAGAATTTTTACTCTTATTTTTTATCAACAGAAGAAGAAGAAAAGTAAAACTGTAACTTTCTAATAAATGTTTGGAATCACGTATTTAAAAGAGTTTTAATAAGTCAAAATGATCTTAAAATTTTATAATAAATTAATAAAAATATTAGAATGAAGTTTCTTAATGTCTTTCTAAAATTGTAGTTATGAATAATTTAACAATAATTTCATAACTAACTCTAACACAAAATTTTTTGTAGGATTTGATTCCATTCGTCTCCAAGTTAAAAAAGAAACAAACATATGACTAACTCTAATACAAGTTTCAAACTCTATTAATAAGAGTTTATTTATTTATCTTTTTTAAGAAGTCATATTTTTTAAATTTTGATTGAAAACAACTTTTTGAAATAGGTAGTAAAAGATAACTTCAAATAAAATCTGCCAAACATGTCTAAATAATAATTAAAAAAAATCGAGATACTATTTCAGATTTTTTTAATTTATTGACTGTTTTCTTAATAATATTATGTCATATTATTTAAATTTAAGAATTTAATTATATAAAAAAAATTAATTATTAAAAATTAGTAAATAAATAAGTTGTTAAAAACTTATTAAAATGATAGTATTTAAGATAAAAAAAAATGACACAATATACCTGTACTAAAAAAAAAAAAGAGGTCAAACTTCTTTCTTCAGCCGAAGCAGATTAAAAAAAAAAAAAAGTCAAAGTGCTTTGTATCAGTGATTCATTTTGATTTCAATCCGCTCTTCTACACAGTCATCAGAGAGAGAGAGAGAGAGAAGAAGAAGAAGAAGAAGAGAGAGAAAAAAACTCCTTGTCTTCTGCCTCGTTCACTATTTCCCCATCAGTCAAATTCCAGCTCCACCGTCCATGGCCGACGCTGTGGTCGCCGTACTCCTAGACCAGCTGGCCACGCTCATCAGAAACCAAATAGAACAAGGAGTGGCACTGGTCAACGGCGTCGACGAAGAAATCGACACCCTCAAAACCAATCTCCACGCCATTCAAGACGTCCTCAGCGACGCAGAGAGGCGGCAGCTGACGGAGAACAGCGTCAGGCGGTGGTTGGACGAGCTCAAAGACCTCTCAAACGACATGGACGACGTTTTGGACGAGTGGGGCACGGCGATTCTGCAGTCAGAAATCGGAAAACGACATCAGAATCCCATCGCCGCCAACGCCGAGGTATCATGCTCTTCCAGATTGTGTCCTTGTTTTCGGGTTTTTAGCCGATTTAGTCAATTGGGTCATCGTCGTTTTGATGTTTCTGTGAAGATTAAGGATTTGAATGGGAAATTACAAGATATTGCTGTTAGAAAGGATAGGTATGGTTTTAGCATAAGTCGAGGAGTTTGTGTTGAATCTGAACGACCTAAAAGTACTTCCATTGTCGATGTTTCCGAGGTGCGGGGACGGGATAAGGATAAGGAAGATTTGGTGATGAAGTTGTTGTGTGAGAGTAGCCAAGCGGAGAGAATAAGGGAGCTTCATGTCATGGCTATTTTGGGCATGGGCGGTATTGGGAAGACCACTCTTGCTCAGTTAGCTTATAATGATGATAGGGTGAAAATCCGTTTCGAGAAGCGAATATGGGTGTGTGTTTCGGATCCTTTCGATGTGGTCAAGCTTGCTAAAGCAATTGTTGAGCAAGTCACTGGTGAAGAAGCACCGAGTTTTGTTGAGCTCGAATCTTTGATGCGTAGTGTTATTGAGTCAGTAAGGGATAAGAAGTTTCTTCTCGTCCTTGACGATGTGTGGACCGATGACTATCAGAGATGGGAACCGCTGAAACAAGCTCTGAAATATGGTCATGTGGAAAGTAGAGTTTTGGTAACCACGCGGAAAGAGGAAGTTGCTATCATGATGGGAGGACCTGGGGATATGATTCAATTAGAAAAGTTGTCGGAAGAGGATTGCTGGTCGTTGTTTAGCCAGGTAGCGTTTTTTGGTAGGAGGAAGGAAGATCAAGAAGAACTAGAGGGAATTGGTAAGGAGATTGCAAGTAAGTGTAAAGGCTTGCCTCTCGCTGCAAAGACATTGGGGAGTCATATGCACTTTAGAAAGACGAGAGAACAGTGGCAGGATGTGTTGCATAGTGAGATATGGGAGTTGGAAGAGGCTAAGAGGAATCTGTTCTCTCCATTGCTCTTGAGTTATTATGACTTGTCTCCTACGGTGAAACGTTGTTTTTCATATTGTGCGGTCTTCCCCAAAGATCATCAGATCGATAGAGATGATTTGATCCAACAGTGGATGTCACAAGGTTATTTTAGTTCGAAGAAAAGTGTGCAGATGGAAGTTGTAGGCGAGGAGTGTTTTGACAACTTGGCAATGAGGTGCTTCTTCCAAGACTTTGTAAAAGATTATGATGGAACTATTATAGCATGCAAGATGCACGACATAGTTCATGATTTTGCACAATTCCTAACTGTTAACGAGTACTCTACTATAGAGGTTGAGGGCATTCAAGCGAGGTTCGACATGACTGCAGGAAGCACTCGTCATTTAACCTTAATTCTGCCACCTGAGGCTCATATTCCAGTCTCAATTCTGAGCAAAAATCATTTGCGCACCCTTATGATTTTGGGATCTAAAATTGCTGAAATAGGCCCCAATCATTTCTTGCATTTGAAATATCTAAGAACATTAATATTGAGTGGATGCTTGATTGCAGAATTGCCAAAGAATATTGGTGAACTGATACATCTTAGGTATCTCAATTTATCGTATAATCCTATGTTGAAGGAGCTGCCTAGCACAGTGGGAAATTTGTGTAATCTGCAAACATTGAGACTTGTTAGTTGTAGAGGAATCCGTCAATTGCCTGCAACAGTGGGAAAGTTATTTAATTTAAGGCATCTTTACATTCATGGACGTAATCTTTTGGAGTTCTTGCCAAAAGGAATTAGCAGATTAACTTCTCTTCAGACAATTTACGAGTTCCCTGTACCTGTACCGGTGATTAGCAGCGATCAAGCATGTCAGTTAGGAGACATGGAAAACTTGAACCATCTCCGTCGACTTCGTATTCTTAAATTGGCTAATGCAAAAGACGTGGAGGAGGCTCGAAAAGCACGGCTTAAGAACAAGGAACATCTAATTGAGTTGATTCTTACTTTTAGTAGAAACACAGAGAGTAGGATCCAATTGGATGTGCTTGAAGCCTTGGAACCTCATCCAAATTTACAATATTTAGGCATTTCTTTTTATCGTGGTGGTAGAACTATTTCCCCTAGTTGGATGATGTCGTTGACCAACTTGCGATGGTTTGTTCTGAGGAATTGTAGCTGGTGTGAAATTTTGCCTCCTCTAGGAAAACTACCTTCGCTTGAGTTCCTTGAGATATCAAGATTTGAAAAGTTGGAGGATGTGGGACCTGAATTTCTAGGAATAGAAACCGGTGCCAATGAAGTGCATTCAAGTGTTATTTTTTTCCCAAGATTGAAGGAACTCAGATTTCGATACACGCCCATACAGAAGTGGGTTGGCATCCCTGAATGGAGGGTGGGTTGTTCTATCACCATTATGCCTCGCCTTCATTCCTTGAAATTGGACAACTGCATTCTCTTAGAAGCACTGCCAGACTTCCTTCAGGAAATACCGTTGCAAAACCTGATCATTGAAGATTGTCCGAGGCTACAAAAGAATCCCCAAGAGATCCTAGACGAGGAACAGGCGAAAATTCACCATGTCCCCAACATCCATATATTCAATCGGTTCTATGACGGCAACTAAAGTGATAAAGATGAGGCTCAATACTTAAGGTAACTGCTTCAACTGACGTTCTTAAATATGAGGAGTATAACGGCTAAAAAGAAATCTGCTTTGGTTACAATTTTTTGCATATTTTAGTTTAATTTTACAGAAAATGTCTTCCTTCCTGAATTCCGAATGTATGCACTGGAGTTTTAAAATGTATCCTAATTTCTAGCATTTTGTTTATGCATTTTTCTGCTTCTTCTTCTTCTTTTTTTTTTTTTTTTTGGTGAAACCTCCACTGTTTTTTTGCTGACTTGCCGTGTAATTGTTCTTTTGTCATGGTTTGGAAAAGAGAGGAAAGTTAGAAATACATAGAAGAAGATAAATGAAAGATTAAAATAAAGTTGAGTGGTTAGTTCAGTCTAAAGTTTTGACTTAATTCACGCCCCTCTGAAAAAAATTTGTGGCTTCACCATCCTGAATAAGGTCTTGATTTCGACTTAGTTCCACAGCTATGCCACGAGGGGATGCATTGCCTCCTCTCGGTTATTTGGGTATACCATCCTTTATCTCTATAACCCTTTTTTCTTTAGCAAAAGAACAAAAGCCTCCTTTAAAAAAAAAAAAAAAAAAGCTAATGAGATATTTCTGTAGTTTATCATGTCGGGGGTCGCTCCTTGAGGCTTTATACTTCTGCCCAATTTAGCTTTGCTAGGTCCCATCTTCGTTCCAGGTGTCTTGAACATTGATTTTTCTATTGGAAGGTCTCTCACTTTCTAAATGAATTGGATAAAATGTTAAATATAGCCCAGATTTGTGATAAAACTGCAATTATAGTTGTATGCAACTATTTTTGCAGTTGTAATCTGCTGAGATGATATGATCTGTTTATAGAAATATAAGGGTTTTTAATTTTATAAAAATTCTAGGTTCACCATAGCAAAAATTTATTTCCCACTTATAATGGTCTGACCTTTTACAGATCTTTTTCTCATGAATTTTGTTTTCCTTTCTCAAGATAACGTATTTTTCCTTGTTTTTAAACTATTATAATTGCCAGAAAGAGGGGAAAAAAAAAGTAAGAAGAAAAAGAATAGAAAAGGTCAATTGCAGAATATTTCTCTTTTAAATGGCAGCATTGATTTCCCGTCTCTATATATCATTTTCTTCGTTGCGTGCCTACTAACTTTGTTTATAAGCCGTTTTCATTTATCTACACCTGTATGCTATTTTTTTTCCCTCTACACTTCACCAATTAATTTATTTTTTAAATGTGCTTCAAATCATGTGATGAAAATTGAAACACACATAGTTGAGGAATGTTTGCTATGAAATCCAAGAATATGCTTATGGGCAAAATCGGGGTTTGGCAACTTACCCCCCAAACTTTTAATTTTGGCAATTTAACCCATAAACTTGCTAAATTTTAGCAATGTACCCCTTTTAGTTATTTTTACACTAAATAAAAGATTTGAAATTGGAATATATGCATTAGGATTTGTATTAGATTTATAAATTTTTTTGTGGAAATGGGTTTTCCTGTTTTCACATGAGGTATATGCGGGCTTTTCATAACTAATTTAATAGAATATTAACTTACTAGGGGTACATTGCCACAATTTAGCAAATTGAGGGGGTAAATTGACAAAATTAGAAGTTTGCGGGGGTAAATTGTCAAAAGGTGACAAGTTTAGGGGGCATAAGTGCTAAATACCCAGCAAAATTATAAGAACAACAAAAATCCCAATAGCACCTATGGTATGTTTTGTTTCAACAATGTGCTTGGGTCCCTAATTGAAATTTTGGTGGTTTTAGCCAAAAAAAAATGCAAGTCGTCAACACTAGGAGAATACTGGGTGTGACATTTGACAAAAAATGCGGTTTGTTTGTATGTTTTTCCAATGGGATCACCCTGGTTTAGGAGTTTATGTTTGGTTAGCCTCAACTCTATTGGTTTTGTCCAATTTGCTAACTGCGTCTAATTGCTCACAATGAACCAGAGGACTTGCCCTTGTTAGGCACACAACTTTTTGGCAGAATCCTAGTCTAACACACAACAGTTACATGTGTTGATCAAACTTCGGTCTTTGTAAATTTAACGTATTAGTTAATAGATGCTAGATTTTTGGTTGACCGGTTTTAATCTGTCGAACGAACTTTTATTTTTATTTATTTATTTTTTTTTCATCATCAGTATTCTCATTTGTCTATCTTTGGGCATTAGTTGTAGCTTGGCCCCCGGGGCAAGGCCCTGCAAGCAAAGAGCACTGGGCATGGTTTCCCTGGTGTCGTGTACCAGCTTTGTCGGAGACGGAGGAAAGTATGTCATGTCTTGCCATGGAAGGTAGATATCAATCCCAACCTGCGTTATTGCGGCCCTAAACGCAAACTGCAACCTGCCATTGAAGCACCCCTCCATCAAACAGCAACCCGTCCTCAGCCTGTGTAATAAAAACGAATAGGCCTATAGATTTATGATCAGATTCAACTACATTGTTTGATCTATTATTTGACTATAATTATTGATCATTAGATACAAATGGATCATTTGAACCCATTAAGATTAACACACACATATTCATGTTGCATATGTATTCTCATCAATCAACAAGCCTTTTCGGAGACTACTCTGTGATCACAAGAGGACAACAAAATCGGTCAAACTCGTACTTCAAACATGTGAATCTGACGTGATGTGTTACGAAAACACATTCTTCAACTCTCTAAATCAGGATGAAGGGGACAAGGTTGAGTTGGAAATGGAGGCTGAAGGAGTTCTCCCGACAAGTCTGATGGCGATTCGCAATGCAACATGCTTCCTTTCCGGGCTTGATACAAGGAGTTTGAATGGTTTGGGGGGATTGATTAGGGTCGTATGTGAGAGCTTCATCTTCGTCCTCCATTGTTTGGACGGAAGATCATTGTGTCGTGTCTGAGACAAGTGTTAGTTTGATTCAGTTTTTGTTGCTGTAGTGGGAAAGACAGCAAGGAGATGAGGGACATTTTCAACTGTACTAACTGAAATAACTGAATCCTGTTCACACTTCGGAGAACAACAATAACATAGAGAAATGACATAAAAAAATACAACTCAAAGATAAATAAACGACAACGAAAATAAATATTCTATGGGTTTTAATTTTAAATTTGACTCCTAATTGTTTCATTTATCTCTTTTAACTCAAAACATAATAAAATTATTGCTTGAGCTTATCCTACGTCGTAACTTTAAATGGTTATTATTACTTGTGCTTATTAGGTACTCAAAATGTAATAAAATTATTACTTGAGCTTATCATAAGTCACAACTTTAAATGGTTATTATTACTTGTGCTTATTAGGATATTAACACTTGATTAAAATCGTTAAAAAAAGTGTGCCCAATCAACAAATCACGTGACTTATATATGATTAAAATCGTTAATAAATAAAATTTTCATTTGACTTTCTATTTAAAATCCACATTTTAAACTGAAAATTTCAAATTTTTGTATAGAAAACACTGGAGAAAAAGTTAGAACAACATATCAAAACTGAAATCCAAATGGGGTTAAAGTATCAAAGGTACAACATGAGGGATGATACTAGTTTTGTTACATTTAAAGTTGTAAGGACAAAATAAGACAACAACTATTCTTTTGGGATAAATTTTGAAAATAACACATTGCCCTATTAGAGTTGGGAAACTTAAAAACTCCTTAAGCGCCGTCGTTTCAATGGAAAAATGTTTTTCCTATTTAGAATTAAAAAAAAAAAAAAATCAGACGTGGGGTCGTTAGTAAAGCCCTAGAAAACCCCAAACGGCTTCCCTTCACCCGTCCCCTCCACCCCCACTCTTTCGCGCCGTTTCCTTCGCCGGCGAGTTTCCGTTCAGCACATACACCAAGCCAATGACCTCTCACCACGCCGTCACCGGCGTCTCGCCAGAGGCCATATCGGCTTCCGGTCGAAGCTCGGAGAAGCTGAGCCTGCCGTCGCTGCAGTCGAAGATGAAGTGCGATCCCGAAGGCTACGAGTCGGAGCTGGCTCTGATATACAGCCAGTTCCTGTCTTCTCTGGAGCTCTTCGAGCAGCAAGCCGCTCTCAACTTCACCACCATCAGCGGCATAGGCACGGACCCCGCCGTCGCCAAGGACCTCGGCGACAGAGCCTCCTTCTTGGCTCACGTCACTCCTTTTTACCCCAAACAACTCGCGCAGTTCCCGAAGCAGCTCGCCGACTTGCTACGATCCTCCGCCGCCTCTCTCCCCTCCGGCCTTCGCTGTCACGTCGCTCAAGCTCTCATTCTTCTCATCAACCGGAAGGTGAATTAATGATTATCAATTTGTTTTCGGAATTCTCCTAAATTGTTTTTCTTTTTCTCAATTGGATTGTTAAATTTGATTTTTTTTTTTGAAATTCTCAGAAAATGCGTTTCTTTTTCTTAATCGGATTACTAAATTTAAAAATTTGTCTTTGAATTCTCAGAAAATGTATTTTTCTTCCTAATCGGATTGTTAAATTTTCTTAAAAATGCGTTTCGTTTTCTTCAATTCGTCGGATTGTGCGATTTAGGTTTTTTTTTTTTTTTTTGAATTCTTGAAGAATGTGTGTTTTTTCTTGATTGGATTGTTGAATTTGATTTAATTTTGGAATTCTCAAATATTGAGTTTCATTTTCTTTAGCTGATTGTTAAATTCAATTTTTTTTGGTTGTTAGATAGTTGATATTGGAGAGACTCTTGCTTTGTTCATGGAGCTACAGAGTCTAGGAGACAGGAATTTAAGAAAATTGGCATTCTCTCATGTTGTTCATAGCATTAGGAAAATGAATCAGAAGCACAAGAATGAAGCTCAGAATCGGGCACTTCAAAATATCGTGTTTTCGATGTTACAGGTTTAGTTTTCATATTTAATTTAATTGTGGGTTTTGATTATGCTCTTTTTATTTGAAGTCTAGTGTTTGAATCTGTATATTGTTCATAGCAAGAGGATGAAGCCAAAGCAAAGAGAGCGCTGATCACACTATGCGAGCTTCACCGGAGGAAGGTCTGGTTTGATGAAAGAACTGCCAATGCAGTTTGTACTGCGTGTTTTCACTCATCATCAAGGCAAGCATTTTTCTTTAGGACGTTTGCTATTTTGTTGTCAATGTTTTGGATTGTGAGCTCAGATTTTATGTTTCAGGATCATGATTGCCGCACTGTCTTTTCTCCTGGATTACGAGAAGATTGAAGATGATGATGACAGTGATGCGTCGAGTAGTGAGGACGAGATGACTCCTCAAACACAAGTTGTTCTTAGTAGAGAGAGTGTTTATAAGGTTGTTTTTTTCACTATTTGTTTTATAATAATTCATGTTTCTTATTAAAGAAATGTTATGTGATTAGAATTTTTACAAAATTACAGATTGTGTTATGATATGACTTCCGTTGATATCATTGCTTGTGGTATGCAATAGATTTATATGCTTCCTGCACATATTCTGGTAGTAGAAATGAACTATTTTAGTTGACCTGTAGTTTCCTTTGTTCAGCCGAGTATATGCTCTCAATGTTGGGGAGGATAACCTCATGATTTTTGAGCAAAATTTTTAGAGGAATATTCAATTTTAGCCGAATATAAGGATGTTGATAATTGGTTTGAACGTCAGGCTCACCACAAAGGTACAGCTTCTAGCAAGAAGAAAAAGAAAGCCAAATTGGAGCGTGCTATTCGTAGCATGAAGAAACAACAACGCCTCTCATCAGAAAGGACTACTTCATCTTATTATTCTCCGCTGAACCATTTGAAGGACCCACAGGTTTGTTAGTTCTAATGTTTTCGTCTCTGCCGCAGCCCATCCTAGAATTCTTTGCACATGATTGTTGGATTCAAGAATTTTGTTCGTCCTGCAGGGATTCGTCGAGAAGCTGTTTTCCCGCCTCAAGGACCCAAAATCCGATGCAAAATTTGAGGTGCATATTACCCATATTGCTTAAAAGCTTACAAGATTCTATTTACTTCATTTTTCCATTGGAGTATTCATGATATGGCTTTGGCTTATTTTTAATCTTGACTAGAAGTTAACTATGATACTTGTATTAGTGTTACAAAAAGGAACGGTTTTGTTTTCATTATAGTAGCATCTGTTTCTTGCAGACTATTGCTGAAAATAGATTTCAAATATAATTTATTCTTACCCTGCTAAATTTCAGGTCAGGATGATGATGCTGAAAGTAATTGCTCGAACAGTTGGGCTTCACCGCCTACTATTACTGAGCTTCTATCCCTATCTACAGAAATATGTTCAGGTATTTTATTTAACTGCTGCATTAAAGTTTTTATTCCCTTTCACGATTGAATTATGACTGATTGGTAAACACAGCCTCATCAACGTGATGTCACGAATTTACTTGCTGCTGCAGTTCAGGCCTGCCATGATATGGTATAGTCGGCTCTTATGTCAAACTTGATTGTTTAAATTCTGTGGCTGTTATACCGAGTTTCAGTTAGCTTTACTATTGCTCTACTGCTATCCTAAGAGGCTCTATTGCATGCAGGTGCCTCCTGATGCAGTTGAGCCATTATTTAAACAAATAGTTAATCACTTTGTACATGATCGTTCACGTCCAGAGGTACGAAATTCAGAGCTTTTATCTATTGGTTCTTTTTTATTTACCTTTATTTGGGTTTTTAATTGCTTTGATTTTCACCAGGCCATTGCTGTTGGACTCAATGTAATAAGGGAAATATGCCTTCGCATGCCTTTGGTAACTACCTCTCATGTTAATTTGATTCCTGAATTCTATTTTATTTGGTCGACTAAATATTGTCCAGTGCTTCTCAGCCTGTTCTTTACAGACAATGTCTTACTTTCATCTATTACATTATCTCTTTAAATGCCATTCATTTTTAACTTAAACAACTCAGCTTTTCACTAACTAAATTTTTGTTTTTTAATTCCTCACAATTAGTTGATGTCGGAAGAATTACTACAAGATCTTGCATTGTATAAGAAATCACATGAGAAGGCAGTTTCAATAGCAGCCCGTTCGCTTATTGGCTTATTTAGAGAGGTCTGTCTCTCTCTGTTTTTTCTTTATTTTTTTCTTGACTTATTTGGAGACGTCTCTCTCTCTCTCTCTCTCTTCCTCCCTGGCTACAAGCTTGGACGTAGAATATTTTGAAGCGGACTTTATGCGAGTGAGGTCCTGAGTTGGATCTGTCTACCAATATTTAAGTACATTAAACTCTGATGGTGTGCAGGTTTGCCCTTCACTTCTGGTTAAGAAAGACCGTGGGCGTCCTACTGACCCAAAAGCAAGGCCGAAAGCATACGGAGAAGTCAATGTGCTCAGTAATGTTCCTGGTGTTGAATTGTTAGATCAAGATGATGAGGACAGTGATGACATGGATGAGCTTGAATCCAGTGGCTCTGGGGATGATCATGAACATGAGATGGTTGCTTCCAGCAATGATGAAGACAATCAGGAATCTACTCATGATACTGGAAGTGAAGATGATGATGTCGAAGATGATTTAGTTGCTGAAGGTGAAGATGGTGACAATAGTGTAGATGACTCTGATGATGACATTAGCATTGATGACAATGATGACGATGATGAGGATGAGGAGGCTGAGGAGTCTGATGAGGAGGTAGAGGAATCTTGTGAGGAGGAGATTGAGGATGAGGAAATGGAACAAACTGATGATAGAGAAACGAAGGATGGTGAAAGCGGTTTGAAGGATTCTAAAGCAAGAAAGAGAAAACTGTCTGATTTTGATAGACGACTTGTTGCTGCTGATACAAGTCTTCGGGCTTTAAAGAAATTGGCAGGGACAACATTAGTGAGTACATCATTTGACTCAATGGATGGCATTCTTTCTAATGAGGACTTCCGAAAGATCAAGGAATTGAAGGTATACATTTTTTTTTCCGCATCCAACTTCTCTCTCTCTCTCTCTCTGTTTTTCCTCATTTCCTTTTGATGTAGGTGATATGGGAAATTCTGGAATCGTGTTTAAATTTGATGCGAGATGTTAATAGATTGTGCCTCTCACACTAATATCGTCAATATTTATGCATTTTGGTTGCTCCTCTTCTTGTATGCCACTTGACTATATCCTCATTCTTGAATGCTTTGGTTAGGCAAAGAAGGAAGCAAAAAATGCCTTGACTCAGCACGGTTTGTTAAAACAAGGCTCAGATGCCAAGTCAACAGCATTCAGTGTTCCTAATTCTGACCAACTCAGTGTTAAAAGAGTGGATCCAACAAAGCTTGAAGTAAGTTCTCTAGCTGTTACTCACCATTTGAACTTTCAGCTTGTTCATGTGGTTTTTCGTAGCATGTAAAAATCAACAATACATGCCTCAGGATCACGTTTTCCTTTTCATCAACTTACTATTACTTGGTTTGAATATTATTTTACGCTAGTATTTTTCCAAATGCTGGAGTTAGCCTCTTATTTTTCTTTTAAAAGTGATTTTTCTGATTGAAATGTTTTCTTTTCTTTTCTGTTTTCTTTTTTCTTTTTTTTTGTTCTCCGAGAGAGAGAGAGAATTAACATGCTTTTCAAGGGAAGTTATCATGTGTGTGTGTGTGTGTGCGTGTGTGTTTGTTTGTTTGTTTTTTTTTTTTTTTTTTGGTTTATATATATATATATATTTGTATTTTTTTGGTTTATATATATATATTTATATGTTGGAAGACTGGTTTACAATTGAAAGGAGTTTTTAACGGTGGTAATTGTATTTTGACCCACTTGGCTTATCGGTTGTGTGCTGCATAGGCTCATGTACGGAGAAAGCTAAGTAAGGAAGAAAGATTGGCATTAGTAAGGGCAGGAAGAGAGGACAGAGGGAAGTACCAAGCTCGAGCTGCAGTGAAACAGAAGAAGGTAAGCTTTATCATTTCCTGCTTGATGGAGTTCTTACTTTTTTTCATTTTGTGCTCTCATCACTTTGTTCCTTGCGGTTTGAACATCAGAAGCACAATAAACTGTGGTCATGCTTCAACTTTTCGGTTTTGGGTTTGGCATTGTCATTACAAGGGACGGTTCTTGTTTCAAGTCTGATGAAGTACCTACGTGGCATATATTTCTTAGCAAGTCACTAGCTCTGTCTTAGGATGTTTTCTTGCTTCATTTATCCAGTTACTGGTATTGTTAAGCTTTCTAAGGCCTTTTTGTTTAGCTTAGAAAATCAATAATTTAGCAAAGCATCGAAAATGACAACTGTTTTGCTGTTTAGTATCTAGGATCCTATGATGTAAAAATCTTTATGCTCTACTTATCAGAGGAAGGTGAGTAGATGAAATCCCCATTAGCGTAGGCTTCCTTAAATCAGTAATTCTGTTGGGTTTTCTTCTTTTGTAATTATATTCTTTCATTTATTTATTGATTTTTTGTATGATTTGATAGACGGGAGGTTTGAGCAATCGACAGAAGGACCATAAGAAGGCTCTTCCTCTTGCTGCAAAGAGAGCAAAGGTGGCAAAATCGCGAATGGAGAAGAATAAAAGGCAACAGCGTTCTGGCAAACAGTTCCGGGGAAAGAAAGCATGGAAATAATTATCCAACTAATGTCATATTTTGGGTTTTACTTCTATTTTTTTTTATTAGATACTAGTAAACCAATATGCGGTATCGTCTCCATACAAGTATAAAAAGAGAGTTCGTTTCACAATAGAACTAATCACAATGTACTGTTCAAAATTTTGGCCGAGGTTGCTGCACCTTTCGAAAAGTTTTGTTTAAGTAATTTGACCTACAGTGCTTCTCTCTTCAATGTTGTTCCTGTGTTAGATGGTTCTGCTTTATTCGTCTCCTTAGCCTCCTATCTCTTGTGTCTCGCCTTTTCTTGTTTTGCTCCTGTCTCTTTCTGCAGAGATTTCTGGTGGTCCGGTGTTGGTCTTTCTACGCTGCTGGCCCTTTTGTTTTTCAGTCGAAATGAAAAAGTTTTGAGTATGTAAGATGTGATTCAGACTCCTTTACCGCCAATCCTCAGAGAGTTTCGTCAGATGCCTTTGGACCCACACATGGCTTCCAGTCACTTGCAATTCAGTTTCAGGTATGTCTCATTTGTACCATTCCCGAGTTCTTTCTCATCCACACTAGGAGTGCGCATGGTGTGAAGTTTGACCGGAGAATTTAGTATTATAAAGTACTTTTGCAAAGCTATACTCTACTTTATGAGTTTCTTTACATTTTGTTGTTTGTTGTACTTTTAATTAGGAGTTTCCGTACTTTAGCCTCAACTATGTTGGTTTCGAAAATGAGATTCAAATTGAACATTCTTAGACAAATGCTGGCTACGTTTATGCTGATCGTAGTTCGTGTCGCTTGAGCATTGCTTTGAATTTAACTTCGTTTTGTATTACAGATTAGACTTGATAAGCGCTCACTCCTTGTTTGTGTTTGTCCATGCCTTGTGGCAGTGAAATTGATCAAGGCAAAAAAATTGCAATTTGCAGGACTTCTGTCTTCATAACTTGTAAGCACTTTCATTTACATTTGTTGATACTAAAATTTTTAATTTTTAATTTTTAATTTTTTGTTCCCCTTTTCGTTGAGCTTGCTTTTATAATCTATTTGTAGATAGAAAAATATGGTTGCTTGAAAGAGAGAGAGAGAGAGAGAGAGAGAGGGGGGAAAAACGACAGCATGAGAAGAGATAAAAAACAAAAATGTCACCAACAAACGAGTCCAAATCTGTTGTCTTCGTTTTATTGTTTTCTTAGCTGTCCTCCCATTAAAATCTTGATACATAATTAAATTTTACTAAAATTATTATTATTATTATTATGTTCCCCTTTTCGTTGAGCTTACTTTTATAATCTGTAGATGGAAAAATATGGTTGCTTTGAAAAAGAGAGAGAGAGAGAGAGAGAGAAGAAAGAGGGAAAAAAACGACAGTATAAGAAGAGATGAACAACAAAAGCGTCACCAAAGCCCAAATTTGTTGTCTTCATTTATTGTTTTCTTTGCTGTCCTCCCATTAAAATCTTGATACATAATTAAATTTTACTAAAATTATTATTATTATTATTATGTTCCCCTTTTCGTTGAGCTTACTTTTATAATCTGTAGATGGAAGAATATGGTTGCTTTGAAAGAGAGAGAGAGAGAGAGAGAGAGAGAAGAAAGAGGGAAAAAACGACAGTATAAGAAGAGATGAACAACAAAAGCGTCACCAAAGCCCAAATTTGTTGTCTTCATTTATTGTTTTCTTTGCTGTCCTCCCATTAAAATCTTGATACATAATTAAATTTTACTAAAATTATTATTATTATTATTATGTTCCCCTTTTCGTTGAGCTTACTTTTATAATCTGTAGATGGAAGAATATGGTTGCTTTGAAAGAGAGAGAGAGAGAGAGAGAGAGAGAAGAAAGAGGGAAAAAAACGACAGTATAAGAAGAGATGAACAACAAAAGCGTCACCAAAGCCCAAATTTGTTGTCTTCATTTATTGTTTTCTTTGCTGTCCTCCCATTAAAATCTTGATACATAATTAAATTTTACACACTAGCTATTGAAACGATAATAAACACGTCAAAACGAGGTGTCATGAATTTAGGACAGCAAAATGGATAAATAAAATGGAACATATATGGATCGTTGTGAAGTCCAAAAGTATGCAAGGAATTATTTAGTCACAAATATGCAACAAGAACCCTAAAAGTTTCGGAGAAATTTATTGCACACGTTGTGTAATTCCAACATCATTAGCTTTCTTGGGGACAATTAATAACCTTATTTAGGACACATTTATGTAAAATTATTGGAGCACCAAATTCTGGTTGAAGAGTAATGAGGTTGTGAGGAGCATGATCATAGGATGGTGAGAGTTCAAACGTGAAGCGTTGTAGAATCAATGTTAACATCATTTTCGCTTCCAACATGGTGAAGTTTTGTCCAGCACAAATCCGAGGACCCCAATCGAAGGGAAAGAATGGAACTCCGCCCCCATTTGTTGCCTTTGAAACTCCTTCCGTAAACCGTTCCGGTTTGAACTCTTTGGCATTTTCTACCCACGGTTCAGGATCATGGTGGACAAAGATAATGGGGAGGGCCACATGTACTCCAGCTGGTAGTGTCAAATTTCCTAGCTATGTCTTCTTGTGAACTGCTCGATTAAGTAGAGCTGCCGGTGGATATAGCCGAAGAACCTCGTACAAAATCATCGTGACCTGTAGGGTAATTATGTTGTTATTCACTTGCCTTGGAGCATAGAGAAGGTTGTGTAAACTTTGAAAAATAAATAATGATCATATCAACCGAGTCAGTGACGGAGCCAGAAAAGAGGGGACTGTACTTACAACTTTCAGACGAGTTAGGCCATCGAAATCTGGTTTCTTCCGACCAAACACTTGCAAAACCTCTTTTCTCACACGAGATTGCCAATCGGGATATCTGCTTAATAAGACCATAGTCCAAACAAGCAAAACCCACGTGGTCTCTTGCCCGGCGAAGTAAAACAACTTGCATCCTCAATAACATCTCCAATACTCATTCCAACATTCTTGTTGTTTCCATGTTCTTGAACTTCTTTGAAACTTGATTCTAAAAGTATCCCTAATAAGTCATCTTTAGTTCTGGCTTCACCTGCTCTCATTGCCTTCTCTCTTTTGTTTATGATATCCTTCATTACGGCTTGTACTTCCTTGTGAGTTTCTTTCATTCTCTTGTTCATCTTAGTTGGCAGAAACCTACATATCCACAAGATTTTTTTTTGTTTTTTTCCCTATTATAGAGATCTCCTCCTTTTAGATCACATGTAGTAGCTCTTCAATATTGTAATTAAAATATAACATGCAAGTGTACGAGATGGCTAATCAATCTAGAATTTGCTACTGCAGGTTGAGGCAAGCTCAATGGGTAGAAAAGGAGGGGTTTGGGTAGGACCTCTCTCGTTTATAACCTTGGAGCAGTGGCGGAGCTAGTTGGGGGCAATGGAGGGCTACTGCCCCCACTGAAATTTTTTGTTTTTTTAAATTTATCCCATTTTTTATTTTTTATTTTTTATTTTTTTATTTTTATTTTTATTTTTTACAATTTATCCCCACTAAAAATAAAAAATTTCTCATATAATTCCCATAATTCTCACATAATCCCTACTAAATATAATTCTATGTTTATAATTTTACTGTTTTGTCCCTATTAAAATTATAAATTATCACATAGCCTCTATTAATATTTATTTTATCTTAAAAATAAATAATTGGTGTACACCCCATTGGAATAAATTTCCGGCTCCGTCCTTGCTTGGGAGTGTTTTTAATTTCTTTTTAATAAATGAGAGTCATAAGCTCATAAAAAGAAAATCATGGATTCGATATTGTGTAGTTTATCTCCATCCTGGCAAGTAAATAGTTTGTAGAACTTTTAATGTAAGTTCTTCTTGCACTTTTTGGGGGTTGAAATATTTTTCTTCCTTCTTTGTAGCGACTTCCAAATGCTGCTCGAGATATAGCATCTCCTGACAAATTCTCAAGATATGGCCAAATATCCAACTCAAACGCCCCCTTATTTTCCAACTCAAAATTTTCTCATTTGCTAACCATCTCGTTACAACTTTGATAAAATGAAGTCAGCACATCCTACAACCAAAATAGGGGAATCATTTTAATTGTCAACTCGTGTACGCACATGCTGTTAAAAAAAAAAAAAAAAAAAAAAACCAGTATCGTTGGTCAAAACATTTATGACAATTAATATAATACGCACTTATCTTTATAATTTAAATGGTAACCAATGATGGTTCCAAAAAATGTAACCTATAAAAACTCGTCCGTGTGTGTGTGTGTGTATATATATATATGTAAAAAATTTGCTAGATCGACATTGATTCCTGAGATGTTGCAAAGAAAAAGATACAGTGATGATTAGCATGCCCTTATGCAAGGATGAGACACATAAATGGGGAGAAAAATACCATCAACTTCTCTCGATGAAATGCGGGGTTGATAATTTTCCGGTGTGTTGCCCATTTCTCGCCCTCGTAAGTTACCAGACCAGTAGCTAGCAGTTTGGCAAGTGGATTTGAGTTGAGTTTCTGGAAGTCACCATGTTTTTGTTGAGGACACATTTCAAATGCTCTGGATTCATGATGCTCACAGTTGGTATTGGACCTACCCATATGAAGCTGTTCTTTCTTGCAAATCTCATCAGCCAAATTCAATTTTGCATAAGAAGATATTATTGATTATTATATATGACTTGACGCAATAATCTACATCGTTATACGAATCAAGCTATTAGATACCATGTCAAATAGGGTTCACAAATGGGTCCCACATTTTGTCACTGGACTGTTGCGCATGCCATGGTGCATAACAATATGTCTAGAATAATCGGGGAAAAAAAAAAAAATTCCTAATTTGTTTGTATGTGGTGCCAGGTGCCGTGGTGCCTAAAAAATTTACAGAGCGATTCAATTCAACTTAGTGCAGATATGGCTCCGCATAGTGACATTGGATTCTCAAAGTTAGAAACCATTTTTACAAGGCTCATTGTATCTCTTACGGAGCTGGTTTGATACGAAGCCCCACAATTTTTTCATTATCGATAGCTTCATAGATTTGATTACGACAACCATAAATAACATTTTTCACAGTAGTCTCACCAACCAAAGAAATTAACGACTCCCCAAAAAAAAAAAAAAAAAAAATTGATGCGATAATCAATTAGTAAAAGCAATAATCTTGTAAATAAGTCACTTTCTGTGGGCGAAATTCAATACGTGAGAGAAAAAAATAATAATAAATAATTATTGGGATGAATCTCTAAAACGTAAGATTAATATATCTAAATGTACGTGGATATCTATAAGAAATCATTAAAAAAAAAAGTTCATAGTTTATTACAAAAATGCTTAAAAAAGTGAATTTTGATCATATGCTAATAGTTCAAAAAAAATCTTATTGAAAATTTTTACCCAAATTTTCGATGTAATGTTATTCTCTCTCCACACACAGCTATAGATCATATTCCTTATAACTTCTCATTGATTTTATTTATTTTTTTAATAAGCAAAAAAATTTATTAATAAAAGAAAGAAAGGTCTTATAACCAGCTAAAAGTTCCTAAACTAAATATCTTGACAATTGACCCTTCAGCCTTCGAAATCCAATTGGAAACTATTTAATATTTTTGACGGTTTTGTTGCATGTGACAAAGTTTGCTACCCTTGGATTTATTATGAAAGTGGTGGAGTTTTATTTGTATGGTGTTTCATTCAAGAAAAAAAAAAAAAAAAAAAACTAGACCATCCTCGATAGTGGTCCACATGTGAGTCGAATGCAAGAAAATTGTCAAGAATTTGATATCATTTTCAATTGAGGGTTAATTGAAATAGAGTTTGAATTGCCAAGATTTTTAATTCATGGACTGATTTACTAAATATTTTTGATCGCGTTCAAGACAAAATCAAACCCATATAAATTTACTCGCATACAGTCAAATATAATTGGACAAAAAGCTTTATAGTGAAAAGGTTCATCATTTTTCTGTACATACACAGGCATATATAGTAGTGAAATGTTTCATGCCATGGAGCAAATTAACTTGTAATCATCGTTCCTTTTGGCCACATATTTCTGGCCTTAATTTCTGGTCTCTCTCGGTTTTAGTGAAAATGTTTGGGCATATAAACATCGGGGATTGTTGTTTATAAACTTCCGGTCAAAATCACAAAATATGTTAAATATGTTCTACAGACCCTTTTGGATTAATGTAGTTGTAGCTTTTGTTTTATTTATTTATTTTCATCAAGGAAAAAGAGACAACCACATCAGCACACAGAGGAGAAAAATAACGACATAAAGAAATAAACAGCCATAAGATTTAGAACTCAAAACAAAAGGGCAATAAATGGAAAAACAAAAGTAAAAACAAGCCTCATAAAACCAAAATTTAAAAAAAAAAAAAAAGAGAGAAGAAGAAAAAGAAGAAGAAGAAGAAGAAGAAGAAAAAAGGAAAAAGTAGATAGTTCTGAGGAGTTGAAATTGCTATAAGTTGAGAATGGAAATTATCATGCTTAGTTAGTAGTTTTAACTATCAATTTGCCTAAACATTTGGGGTTGGATTGAAAAAATTCAATCCCAATTAAATTCAAATACAAATTTTTTTTTTAATTTTTTGAAATCCATGTCATACTTATTTTTCTTCCTCCTAAATATCAATCCAATTTAGATTTCCAACTTGAATTGGATTTTTCCGGAAAGAACCTATGCTCCAAAAATAGGCTTGATAATTAATATGATCTGATAAAAAAAAAATATATGTATAATCTGATTTTTAGTGATGTGTATTACCATCAAGTAATATATTCCTTACGAGAATGAAGTAAACATATATATTCAAATGAAGACTGAAATCTATGTTAACATATCATGCAAGTCATAAATTTGAACTAAATTATAAAAAAAACGAAAAAAGAAAAAAGAAAAAAAAGAATGATAAATTTGAATTAAATTAAAAAAGAAAAATAAAAAGAAAATTGTAATAACAATATTATCTGATGTCAAGCTTATAAGTAAAACATTAACTCCATAAGAACACATCTATTTAGAGTTTATATTTAACAAAAAAAAAAAAAAAAGAGAGAAAAGTTTAGCGTTTGTGTAAAATTATACGAGGCAAAGTTTTGTCGGATGCAATGCCATTTTGGCTTGCATCAATGGCAAAGTTTTGTCGGATGCAAATCCCAGGCCCCCATCCGAACGGAAAGAACGAAACTTGACCCTTCATCGCCATTGAAATTCCTTCTGCGAACTTCTCGGGATTGAACTCCTTTGCGTCTTCCCTCCACAACTCAGTATCATAGTGAACAAGAATGGTGGGAATGGAGATCTGCACTCCAGGTGGTAATGACAAGTTTCCAAGCTGTGTTTGCTTTTGATCTTTCCTTGTAAGTAGAATTGCTGGTGGATATAACCTTAGAACTTCATACAAAATCATTGTGTCCTGCATTAGATGTAAACATTGAGTTATGATCCCGAATTTTTTTTTTTTTTGAAATAAAAATCGATATGTTCTTTAGGACCAAAAAAAAAAAAAAAAAAAAAAAACCAAGATTATGTAGAATCTAACATGCTATCATCGTAACAGTGAAAACTAGCCTCTTCATATTATAACACAAGCATTTCAAAATTTTTAAAATGATGTAGTATAATATTATTAATTAGACGTCATTTAGAACATAAAAAATTAAAAAGTAGATTTGAGACCAGAAGCAATCCTTGATTTATGTTTCATTAATATATAATGTGCGAGAGTATCATTTTTCATCTCGGATTGAGGTGGCTAGGAATTGAGAGATAAATAAGCTCCACCGACTCGAGATTTTAATCAAAAAGTGAAAGTATTTACTTTTATCACTTTCCATCATGGAAAAAGAAAAGAAAAGGAAAAATAAGAAAAAAGAAAAAACAAACAAACAGACAAAAACTTACGATATTTAAGTGAACTAGCCCATCAAAATCTGGAGTGTTGTCTCCGAAGACTTGCAGAAGCTTTCTCTTGCACGAGCTTGCCAATCGGGAAACCGAGTTAAGAACACCATAGTCCAAACAAGCAACACCGAGATGGTCTCTTGGCCAGCAAAGTAAAACAAGTTGCATTCCACTATCACATCTTTAATACTCATTCCCACATTCTTTCCCTACTTTCATTGAAAGTGGATTCCATAAGTATCCCTAATAAGTGATCTTATGGTGCTTCACCTTCTCTCATTGTCTTCTCTCTCTTCTTGATCATTTCCTTCAGTGAAGCTTGTACTTCCTTGTTGATTTCTTTCATCCTCTTGTTCAACTTGGTTGGAACAAACCTGCATATACATCGACAAGTTTTGTATGGAAATTGGTTTCTAAAAACTCGAGAAATCATTCTAAATGTAGAAAAAAATGCTATCCCTGTTGGTGATGCACTCACCACGTATGCGTCAGGACATCAAATCTAAATGTTATAAATTATGTTATATACTAATTACATAACATGCGCTTCGCCCATGTCGAATAAACAAGCAAATTAAAATAGTGCATATATAATAGACTAAGTAAAAAAAAAACAACATGGGTTGGGATTGCTAGTTGTCGACAACATAGTTGTGACGAAAGTCACTGTTCAAACAAGATTCATACTTTTAAATATAGCTATTAAATTAGTTATATCTGTATCTTTTTATCTTTCTTTACTATATTAAAAGAGCCAAATACTTTTTTTTTAAAATAATATACCGTCTCCACTTGACATGTGGCAATCCGGTTCTAATAGAAAATTTTTTTATTCAATTACAAAACTTCCAAATCTACATTTCACTTTCTCACTCATAAATTCAAATATTTTCATTTTAAGTCGAAGCGAGATGATTAATCTTGTGTCTAACTGCTCACAACTACGAGAAGAACAAACTAATATCTATATTCTTTATTTTTTTCGAACATATTTCAAATTTTTATACTATTCTTTATATCATAGTTCATTTTTAATTTACACTTTAGCTAAACACACATTTCAATTCTAACTTACAAAATTCCAACTCTAATCATTGTTCCAATCAGACACTTAATACTTTCATTTTTATCCTCTTTATTTTTTTTCCTTTTTTCTTGCTTGGTTTTTTTTTTTGTTTAATTTTGGTGGAAAATTTTCCCCCATCTTTTCGTCCTCACTCCTCCATTGGCAAGGTCATTTTATCTTTTTTTTTTTTTCCTTTTTCTTTGCTTTCTTTAATATTTTTTGTTTTCTTCTTTTCTTCTATTGAAATTATTTTTCTCAAATATATTCCTATATATCTACCATCGTCACCCCCCCCCCCCCCCAAAAAAAAAAATCATTTCAACTACTATTTTCTTATATTATTTTTCATTAATTTCCATTTAATTTACGAAATTTTCAATTGTGCATGGCATCACACGCTTACCACTAGTATATTTACAAGGGGGTTCCTAATAGTCCACGAAACGAAATGATATAGTTAAAACCTAATAAAGACGAATAAAAATCAAAAACTACATATTTTATGAACAGAAATATATCAATTTTCGATAATTGATTCCATAAAAGATTGTAAATCAAAGGGTTCTTTGTATTTTTATTTATTACCAATACAAAAGTATATGTTTATATAATACTGATTTTGATTTTTTTTTATATCATTGTCCCATCAATAATCACCCAATAATTAAAAAATCCACTACTCTAACCACATATATTTATTATAACCATCAAAATATAACGTGAAAAAAAATTAAAATTAGTGCAATATAGTTTTCCTATTCTTATAAAAGAGGAGAGAACTATTAGTATACAAAATGGTGATGAAAATTAATATTTAATGCTACCATAAACATCAAATATATTATAAATTGTCTCTTTTGCAGCAGTCGAATAAATTCAATAGATATGCATATATTTTTGAGAGAAGATAGTTATAATTTAATATTTATGTCTGGTTTGGTGAATGGGTTTAAACTCAAAATTTTTATCTCAGTTTTAGTCCTTGTTTTGTTTTTGTTTTTTTATTTTTTTTCTAAAAAATCAATAAAAATTAAAAATAGTTTTTAAAAAGTCAACCAACTCAAATTTAAAAATTTTTACTCAAACCGTTACACTAAACGGACCCTTAAAATCATGTGTAAAATTATGTGTAACATATTATTATTTAGAATTATTAAATCAATAATCTATAACCTAAATAAAAGTTATAAGTAATGATTTATAAAAGTACCGAATATGAAACTATGAGTATAAAAATATGTACCGTAAGTGTTGACGGTGCGATGGACGAAGGGGACAGCGCGAGTAACGATGTTGTCGGAGAGATTGATGGGTTTGGTCCTGGCTTCCTTGGTAATTGAGAAGTTGTCTTTCAAGTCTCCGAACAAAAGCCGATAATAATTTCCCCTGAGACCTTCTTTTCTCAAGCACTTCTCTATTCTCGTCGGCCTTACCCAAACCCACTTCACCACTCTCAATGCCCATGTCGTTATTACTATTGCCAACACAGCACTACAGATCTTCACAGCTGCGACTTCCATTTTTAGAGAAAGAGAGAGAGAGAGAGAGACAAAGGAGAGTGAGAGAGGTTTTGAAATGTATATATACGTAAGAAAAATATTAGAGACACTAACCGATATAATCTCAACTTTTACTTAAATGGGAGGACTTAATTTTGTATGTGGCGGAGAGAATGAGAGAGAGAGAAACTTTTTAGTTATTGACGTGTTTTTGACGGGAGATAAAGAAATACCCCTTCTCATCAGGAATAAGCCCAAAGACACTTTTCCACAAGAAAAACGACATAAGATTTCCTCCTATATGTTTTTGGACAATCCAAAAATTACAAAAGGAAAAAACTATGATAGAAAAGGAAAGGTTATTAAAAGAAAAAGTTATTGACGACAAAATTGCTTAGAACCGTGAATATAAATATCTCTAAAGGCCCTTTTTGGCTTTTTGTAGTTGTAGTTGTAGCATTTGTAGCATTATCTCTAATAATAGACAACCACTTCAGAACAAAGAGGAGAAAAATAACAATCTATATAGTAGCTAGAAAGAAACAGACAGACACAAGTATTAGAACTCGAAACAAAAGGGCAATAAATGGAAAAAAGAAAAGTATATATATAGTACAACCCTCAGCAAACCAAAGTTTTCAACCAAAAAAAAAAAAAAAAAATGATCGTGCCTAGTTAATATTTTAAACTACATATCAAATTTATCCTAATATTTAGCCCTTGTTTGGATCAAAATTTGGATTGAAAAAATTCAACTCAATTCAAATTTTGTATTTTTTCGAAATCCACACCGCACTTATTTCTCTCCCTCTCAAGTATCAATCCAATTTAGATTTCCAACTAAAATTGGAATTTTTTGATTCAAACCTACACTTCAAAAAAAGATTTGATAGTTAAGGCTAAAATATCCTCTACTATGAGCTGGGGTGTTCAGAAGTGCTCTGGGCGTCAAGGCCAACTCTAAAGATATAAAAGATAGCGGTAGAGGCTATTTCTTCTAGCTTTATTGGATGAAGTCCAGGCTATTAAAAGTTTTGATGAAAATCCACAACCCCACTATTCACGAGTAATGCTGGAGGTCAACCACAAAATGGCAATTCAGAACTGAAGACGTGTTGAAGCCCAAGGGCATGTGTCACAATCGAACATAAGTTAGCCTAGGTGCCAAGGACAGTAACCGCTTTATCTCAGGGGAGAGGGAACATCTGACTTGTAAAAATGATCCCAATAGAGGACAAGTCTCTACTTTATGAAGAAATACTTGTAACTTTTTCTGAAGCATAGTGAAAAGCATTAAGTACCCCAGGATACAAAGAGGATGTATCCTTAATTAAGGTAAATTAATCTCTTTATATTTATCTTTTTATGCTTTTGATTGCGTGAGAGAATACACTGAGTGCTACATGGTATTAGGAAAAATCGAGTTGGCAGATTTTAACTATCAACAAGTATGATCTGATTAAAAAATATATATACGTGCGTGATCTGAACTTTAGGGATGTATGCTACCATCAAGTATTCTTACTGAGAAGCAATGAAGTAAAAATATATGTATTCAAATGAAGACTGAAAAATCTATGTTTGAGCGGGCTGTAACTCATTTGACTAGTAATATTCACAACCTCAATTGATCAACAACTAAAAATTAATATATATAATGTAAGTCATAAATTTGAAATTAATAATAAAAAAAGAGATAAAGATAAACATTTATACACTGGAATTACTATATTATGTGATGTCAAGCTTATAATTAAAACATTAACTTCATAAGAACACTTCTATTTAGAGTTTATATTTAACCAAAAAAAAAAAAAAAAAAGAGAAAAGTTTAGCGTTTGTGTAAAATTATATGAGCACCATATTGTGGTTGGAGAATAACAACCGTATAGGGAGCATGAGCATAGGAAGGTGAAAGCTCAAAGTTGAAACGCTGTAGGATCAATGCCAATGCCATTTTGGCTTCCATCATGGCAAAGTTTTGTCCGATGCAAATCCGAGCCCCCCATCCGAACGGAAAGAATGAAACTTGACCCTTCGTTGCCTTTGAAATTCCTTCCGCGAACCTCTCGGGATTGAACTCCTTTGCATCTTCCCCCCACAACTCAGTATCATAGTGAACAAGAATGGTGGGAAGGGAGACCTGCACTCCAGGTGGTAATGACAAGTTTCCAAGTTGTGTTTGCTTGTGAACTGTTCTTGTAAGTAGAATTGCTGGTGGATATAACCTTAGAACTTCGTATAAAATCATTGTGACCTGGATTAGATGTAAACATTGATTTATGATCGCAAATTTGTATCTTTTTAATCAAAATATGATATGCTCTTTAGGACAAAAAAAAAAAAAAAAAAAAAAAAACCCAAGATTATGTAGAATTTAACATGCTATCATCATAACGGTATGAAACCTAGCCTCATCATAATATAACACAAGCATTTCAAATTTTTTAAACTGATGTAATATAATATTTTTAGTTAGATGCCATTTAGAACATAAAAAATTAGAGCAGAGATTTGAGACTACAAGCAATTCACTTGATCTAAGTTTTCATTAATGTGCAAGAGTATTTTATATAATGTGAAAGAGTATCATTATTCATCTCAGACTAGAGTGGCTCGAGATTGAGGGATAAATGCGCCCCACCCCACTGACTCGAGATTTTAAATCTGGAAGTAAAGTATCTACTTTTATCATTTTTCATCATGAGCATAGGAAGGTGAAAGCTCCCTATTGTGGTTGGAGAGTAACAACGGTATAGGGAGCATGAGCATGGGAAGGTGAAAGCTCAAATGACAAAAACTTACGACTTTAAGGTGAACTAGCCCATCGAAATCAGGAGTATTGTCCCCGAAGACTTGTAGAATCTCTTCTCTTGCACGAGCTTGCCAATCAGGAAACCTACTTAATAACACCATTGTCCAAACAAGCAACGCTGAAGTGGTCTCTTGGCCAGCAAAGTAAAATAGCTTGCATTCCTCTATCACATCTTTAATACTCATTCCCACATTCTTGTTGCTCCCATGTTCCCTAATTTCTTTGAAATTGGATTCCATAAGAATCCCTAATAAGTCATCTTTTGGTGCTTCACCTTCTCTCATTGCCTTTTCTCTTTTCTTGATCATTTCCTTCAATGAAGCTTGTACTTCCTTGTCGATTTCTTTCATCCTCTTGTTCAACTTGGTTGGAACAAACCTGCATAGATCGACAAATTATGGAAATTGGCTTATGAAAACTCTGGAAAAATATCATTCTTAATATCGAAAATATGTTAGCCCCTGGTGATGTAATCATCATCAAATCTATCACATATCATCTGAAAAACAGTGCTTTAATTAACTAATAAATACTTCACCTCCATCCAGGAATATAGACAGTCTGTACGGTTTTAATAGCTAATTCGGCTTGCTCTTTCTGAAGTTGAAATATTTTTCTACCTTCTTCATAGCTACTCCCAAATGCCGTTCTAGAAATCACATCACTAGTCATAGTTTGCAAATAAGGCCACACATCCACCTCACAACTTCCCTCCTGGTTTATCGACATGTCCCATTTGCTTAACATCTCGGTGCAACTTAGATGAAAAGCCGAAAGCATATGCTACACAAAAACAAAAGAAAATGTGAAACATTAGAATTTCAAGCTGGCATGCGATATAGTTTTGAATTGTCACATTTTTGTTAAAAAAAAATACATAGTCTTTGTTACATATTAATTCACGTATATTAATCTTTCTCAATAAAAAATAACGATTCATAATTGATATAATAAAAAAAAATAAATAAATAAAATAAAAAACTGAATTTAGAATTACGTTCTTAGTATTTAACATCGAAGCAAGACTAAAAGAAGTACCTTCAGCTTCTCTAAATGAAATGCTGGGTTGATAATTTTTCGATGTTTAGCCCATTTCTCACCATCATAACTTGCAAGACCAGTAGCTAGCAACTTTCCAAGTGGATTGCTAGAGGGCTTTTGGAAATCACCAAATTTATTGAAGACATCCTTTATATATTCAGGGTTTATGACGTTCACCCTTGGCGTGGGACCCATCCACCAAAAGGAATCTTTACCTGTTTCAATATCCATTATCATTTTCTTTTTCTTCTGCCTCTGGATGTGAAATTAATGTTTAACGATATCCGAATATATGGCACAATATTTATTCATTTATTATTTGTCTCAAACCAAGGATCATACAATTCGACTTTCAAGTTGGCTAAATGAAGCACTAGTAGTACTCTTGATTACCGCATGCTTATTATTGTTTTTCCTAAGATCAAATCATAATTAAATTGACAAAAAAATGCTTCTAAAATAAGTTAGAAATCTCTGTTTTTTAAAAGGAAAATCACTTACAATTTCACAATTTAAAAAATCATTAATAGCAAATCATTTCTTTGGGATTTACAGGGATATTGGCTATTTTAGAGCTTTTTTTTTTTTGGTCTGTTTTTTTTTTTTTTTTTTAATTTAGCAAAATTTCCTTAAAAAAAAAACAATCAATTAGTGATTGGCTACTTGATAAATGGTAAATTATGAATCGACAAATATCAATATATATTTTACATGTCAATTAGTGATTGATCAAATTTGATTGATTCGATTAATCAACATTTTAATAAACCATCGGTTGTTTTATTGTAATAAATGTTCTACCATTTTTTTTTAAATAAATGTGTAAAAACTGACTATCCGCTTAATTTTGTACCCGACTTACAAAATTCTAAGATACATCATCAACGTCATGCACTTCTACTATAAAATGCGTAACTATTTGTAACAACCACAAAATCAATCAGTGATAGACTACTTAATAAATGGTAAATTATGAACTGAATGATATCAATATATGTTTTACTGGTCAATTAATGATTGATCGAATATGCTTGATTTAATTAATCCACATTTTAATAACCACTGGTTATTTTAAAAAATAAAAATTCTACCATTTTTTTTTAACAAATGTGTTAAAACTAACTACACGCTAAGTGTGATCCCTCGAAAAGGAAAAGGAAAAGGAAAAGGAAAAAGAAAAAGAAAAAGAAAAAGCATATACTTTTATGGATTCATGAAGACTATAAGCATGAATAACACGTCATTGCACAACAAATAAGTAATCCATTCATACATATATATATATATAAATATTAGTTGGAATCACATGTCACATACATAGATATATTAAGTTTATCAATTATTTAGATATGAAGATCTAAAATTTTCTTTAAAGTTTAGTTCTTTTCTTGATTTATCATTATGTTAAAATTTTTAGTTTAGAAAGATTGTCGTACTTTTTTCTTAGGGTAACGCCTTTTTTTCTCTTCTTTATGATAGGATTTCTTTGTTTGTGCCCCTCTCTTGGGGTTGGAATCCGGTGGCAATACTTTGCCATCCCTCGGATGTATGACTCTAGCTAGAGACAGAATTATGAGTTCCACGGTGACGGATCCAGAGACAAACGTTACCTTGTGATCGAAGGGGTTGAGTTATGGCTAGGTGGAGGAGTAGGGTTGCCGAATTCAAACAATTTTATTTCAAGTCAAAATGATCTGATTCTTATATCTAATTGCCAAAAATTACGAGAGTAATGAAATACTATTATTTTTTTTTTTTTCGGAACACATTTAAAATTTTCACTTTATTTTTTATATCACAGTTCATTTTAATTCACACCTCAACCAATTGCATATTTTAATTCCAATCTATAAAATTTCAATTCCTACCATTGCTGCAACCGGGCCCTTAATATTTTCAGTTCGGCCCTTTTTTCTTTTTTCTTTTTCTTCTTCTTCTTCCTTTTTTTTTTTTTTTTTTTTTTTTTTTTTTTTTTTTAGCTTTTCGTCCTCACTCGTCCATTGGCACACATCCCAACACCCCCCTCCCCCCCTCTTTTTTTATTCTTTTGTTTTCTTTCATCTTTCTTGCTTTCTTCTTTTTTTCCCTTGTAATCGTTCAAACTACTATCTTCTTAGAATATCTTATAATTTAATTTCCTTTTTAATTTACAAAATTTTCAATTATGCAACGGCAGCACACGCTTACCACTAGTACATTCACAAGGGAGGTCCTAGTACAGTCCACTATGAAAAGAAAAGGGGATGAGCCTAAAACAAAAAAAAAGACAAAAAAAAAAAAAAAACCATATAAACAGAAAGATACAAATTTTTGATAATGAATTCCATAAAAGCCGGTAAATCAAAGGGTTATTGATATTTTTACGCATTACTAATACAAAAAAAAAAAAAAAAATCATTTATAATACTGATTTTGATTTATTTTGATTCTTTTCTTTATATCAGTGTCCCATCAATAATCACACAGATAATTATAATATCCACTATTCTAACCACAGATAATTATTATAACCCATCAAATATAACATTAACAGAAGAAAAAAATAGTGCTATATATTTTACTTCTTCTTCTAAAAGAGAAATATTAGTATAAAAGATGGAGATGAAATTAATATTTAGTGCTACCATAAACATAAATAAATGTTATAAATTGTCTATTTTACAGCACTAGTCGAATAGTTCAATATGAATATATATATTGGGAGAGAAGATAGTTGCAATTTTATACTTAAAATCATGTCTAAAATTATGTATACATAATTTTGTTTAGAAGTATTAAATCAATTATGCGTTAAAATAGCTTTAAAAAAAAGTATCGATTTATAAAATTGTTGAATATGAAACTATATATGAGTAAAAAAAATATGTACCGTAAGTGTTGACGGTGTGAAGGTGGAAGGGGACAACGCGAGTGGCGATGTTGTCGGAGAGATTGATGGGTTTGGATCTGGCTTCCTTGGTCACTGAGGAGTTCTCTTTCAAGTCTCCGAACAAAAACCGATAAGAATTTCCCTTGAGACCCTGTTTTCTCAGCCACTTCTCCATTCTCCTCGGCCTTACCCAAACCCAGTTCACCACTCTCCATGCCCATGTTGTTATTACTATTGCCAACACAAAACTACAGAGTTTCAGAACTGAGACTTCCATATTATTTTTGCAGAGAGAGAGAGAGAGACCAAGGAGAGACAGAGAGAGGGAGAGATATTTATATATTTTGATATGTACATCTATATATATATATATATATATATAAGTGTGTGTGTGTGTGTAAATGGGAGGACTTTATTTTTTGTGTGGCGGAGAGAATGAGAGAGCGAAATAGTTATTGTCGTGTCTTTAACGGGAGAGAAAGATACAAGCGAAAGCGTTATAATGATATTAATTTAGAGATCATTATAAAAATATGATATAAAAAAATTAATATTATATTAATATAATATAAAATTAAAAGTAAAATTAAGATTTATACCCTGTTGATTATAGATTAAAAGAAGATGATTATTATGTAATTTTCTCAAATAAATAAAATAGCCCTTCTCATCTAGAATAAGCCCAGAGACTTTCCACAAGAAAAACGACATAATACTTTTTCCTATATATATTTGGACAATACAAAAATCACAAAGGAAAAAACTATGATAGAAAAAGGACAGGTTAAAAAACAATTCCTGTCAACTAAGAGTCAATTAAATCACAAAGTAAGTTTATAAATATCTTCTAGAGACCCTTTTTCGATTTTTGTAGCTGTAGCATTTGGTTTATAGACAACCACTTCAGAACAAAGAGGAGAAAAATAACAATCTATATAGTAGCTGGAAAGAAACAGACAGACACAAGTATTAGAACTCGAAAAAAAAGGGCAATAAATGGAAAAAAGAAAAGTATATAGTATACAACGCCTATCAAACCAAAATTTTCAACAAAAAAAAAATCAGAAAAAAAAAGAAAAAGAAAAAGGGAAAAAGTTGATAGTCCTAAAAAGTTGATAATTATAAATTGAGCATGAAAATTATCAATGCCTACTTAATACTTTTAACTACATATAAAATTTGCCTTCATATTTAGTCCTTGTTTAGATTAAAAGTTTAGACTGAAAAGATTTAATTCAATTCAATTCAAATTTTTATTTTTATTTTTATTTAATTTACATCACTTAATTCTCTCCCTCTCAAGTATTGCTCTAGTTTTGATTTCCAACTAAAATTATTAAAACTTTTAACTATATATTAAATTTGCCTTAATATTTAACCCTTGTTTGGAACAAAAGTTTGGACCGAAAAAATTCAATTCAATTCAAATTTTTATTTTTTTCAAAATTTACACCACACTTAATTCTCTCCCTCTCAAATATCCATCCAGTTTAGATTTCCAAAACTTACACTTCAAACAGAGGCTTGACCATCAATCTTGTTACGCCCCAGTTGAGACTAAAATGTCCTCTACTATGAGGGAGTATTCGGATGTGCTCGATCCTAACTCTAAGGATATAAAAGATAGCAGTTGTAACAACTTCAAAATTTATAATATTAATTCTTCTCCTAAATAGAGAATTAAATTGTAAATTTCACAACTAACAATAATTTTAAATTGGTGACGAAAAAATATAAATATGATATTACTCCTATTTCTATTTTAATTGGAATTTTATGAAAATATTATGTGTTAAAATTTATTATCTATATAAAATGAATGATTAATCATAATTTTATGAATTAAAGATGTGAATTTAATATCATGTCAAGATTTTCATATTAAATGAAACTTTAACAATCCTACTACAATCTTAAAAAATAATAATAATAAATTCAGGGGAATGCTCGTGCATCCCCCAACCCAGTGGGTACTTACACACTGGACAAGGCAGTGGGCTTAAAGCCCAATGCCAGGAAAATATATATATATATATATATATATATATGTATATATTAAGGGAAGGGGTGCACGGCTCCCCTTCCCTTGCTTAGTGGGCTGCTGGCCCACTGAGCCAAGCAGTCAGGTACTGCTTGCCTGCTTGCCCAAAAAAAAATTTCAGAAAATAGGCTACACAAGAGGGGGGATTCTTGAAAATTCAAAATTCAATCCCTAAACAAGCAAAATTGTAATGAAAAGACAAAGAAGAAAGAATGATTACAATATAAGATGATAGATTACTTTAATGACTACTTACTAAAATCACTTAGAAATATATGAAAAACCACCAAAACAACCTCCCAACTTATTCTCTTAGCTGAGCACATTTTTGGAGAGATTAAAATAAAAAAAAAATCAATTTTTAACCTAAAATAAGGCTTGGTTATAAAATGGTTTTGAGATAAACCAAAAAACACTCTTTTCTCTTTCTAAAAAAAAAAAAAAAAAAACCCTACAAGCAAAGAAAAATTTCCTCTCTTCCTCTCTTCATTGTGGACAAAATTTGTAGCTAAGGGAAGCCAAAAAAATATTCTTCATCTCCTTCCATCCACTTTCAAGATCATTTTTTAACAAGGAGAAAGAGTCATTCCAAGTGTTTTCTAAGGTAAAAAACTATATTTTTCCACTTGTTTCCTAGAAAGAAAAATGATGTTTTAAAAATATTTTTAAAATGATATTTTATCTCCATTCTAGCCCCCTACCTCAGGGATTTAAGAATGGTTCAAAGCCTTAAAGAGAAGCTAAAAACCTATTACTTTTCTAAGAGGAAAATGACTTGTAAACTAGTGGTTTACCAAATTCTTGATAGCTTTTCCTTCAAAAATATGTTCTTACAAATATAAAACTCTTGGCATGGTAAATGATTAAAATGTTGTGTTGCTACTTAGTGGGATACTATATATGCTTGTCATGACTTAAAATGGCTAGAAAACATGATTTTGTGTATGGAATATGATAAAAAGTATGTTTATGTGATTTTTATGGTTATATGACATGAAATGAATATTGATGTATGAGAATAAGAGATTATGGCATGCTAATATGTTATATCCTCTGTTTAATGGAAGCATGAATGATGAGGAAATATTTTGACATCATAAATAGGCTAGAATAAGAATTAATGACCATAAAGTACTAAAAATAATATTTTGACATAAATGTTAATAAATTGAAAAATGGTATTTTGAGTAGGATTTTCTTACTCATATAGAAGGACAGAATATTACTCTTGACATAAGCAATAAGAAGAGTTTAAGTTTGGTCAGAAATAAAAATGTCAAAAATGATGATTTTGCTCTCAAGGGCTAAAATTATAATTTCACCATCCTAGACACAGTCTTGATTAGATACTTAAATTAGACCTTGTGTCAAGTTTTAGTGATAAATGGATAGGAAATGACCAAAGCGCCATTTTTTGGGTCAAAACATAAGTATAGAAAAATTTAGGGTAAAAAAAGTAATAAAAAGCTGTTAAAAATGAGTCTTAATACTGTGAGAACACTTTATAAGGATATTAAGTATAAAAACATGAACCCAAGGGGTATTGGGAACTAATTGGAGCTAAATAAGGACTAAAATACAAATAAATAAATAAATAATGGGTCAAATTATAAAATCTGCTGAGACTATGATTAGATAGCATCTTTGTCACCCTTAAAACAATATATTAAGCTAAATAAAGACAAGAAATAATATGGTTTATGTTATAATCAAATGTACGACCTTAAAAGACATAAAGGGGCTTAAATATAATACTTTTATTTGATTGCGTTTAGAAATGTAATAAGTTATGAAAGCCATTTTTGAAAGCTTAGGGGCACTGTAAAATTATTCTAAGGCTCTACAATAAATTTTTAAAAGCCATTCAATAAGTCTAGATTAAAAAGAATATGTCTAGTGGTAAAATTGTAATTTTGCCAACTAAGGGGTAAAATGGTAATTTGATAGGGAGAATGTTTTGGGCTGTAGATGGAGGTTTTGTGGACCTATAAAACTGTAAGAGAGATTACAAAAAGCTAAGGCCAAAAGATTTAACAAGCTTAATGCTCCGTTTGACATTCAATCTCAAACCAAAATTTTCATCTCAGTTTTTGTCTTTTTCTGAAAATTTTTTTATCTTTTCTGAAAAAGTATTTTATCTTTTCTGAAAAGTCAATAATAGTTACTATTGAAAATTAAAATTTCTAACTCAAACTCATTCACCGAACGGACCTTAAGCTTAAAAATGCTTGAATCACCAAAATAGGAGCAAATTGGTAAATTAGTACCCGAGAGCTCGGTGACAAGAAATGAACCCGCTACTAGGCTTGCTGAGATGCCATATAATTGTTGGCCAAAAATTTATAAAGACAACAAAGTGTAATGAGCATTAACGGGTCCAAAACAATAATAAAGTCAAAATACTATTTGGAAATGATTTAAGTTAATTATAAGTAAATGGGTCGCAATAGACCCAATAAACCCACAACCTATAAAGATGACCCAATATGATGTTGAAAGACCGTGGTTATCCATGGTCACCTAATGAACCCAAATAGGAATAAAGTGGAATTAAGTGAAATAATAGATAAGTAATTAAGTATTAAATAATTAACTCGCTAATAGATTAATAATTAATTAATTTAAAGCTTAAAATTAATTAACTATTAATTAAGAAATTAATTTATATTAATAATCTAATTATAATTAATGTTATTCTTTTAAGGTGTAAAAAAAAACTTAGAGACAAATTAATAATTAAATTGAGATTAATTATTAATTAAGAGAACACATGTCCATAATCGAAAACAATTCAAAAACTTTACTCTAACTATTGGATGTCAATTTAAAATTAGAACATCGTATCGACTTGAGGGTAGAGCCATAAATAATCTACACAGATACACAATTACGCGATTTTTTGTAAGTATAGACGCCACCTACAGTGTGGTTGTTTATTTGATATACACGATGTGAACTCGATGTTTGTTTTTGATGATATGATATGATGCCATGATGATGTGTTTATTTACACACTTTACGAAAGGATGCCATAGTGATGTATTTACATTCACGCTTTATTGAACATGTCATTCTTGCATACTCACCATATGGCTTAATATTTAAGAAAGTAAAACTAATGATGTGTCGTACAAATCTCCGACCGAATATGAGGATATTCGCCTCTGGCCAAATGGGAGAAAATTATGATCAATGAAGTTAAAGTTATGACTTTAGGTACTGATGGATTGGGTCGCTTCCCAATCTTCCCCAATTAAGGTTGCACACATTCCGGTACGTACAAAGGGCAAATAAGATGTTGAATGAATAAATGTATAATTACATAATCTGCCATGCATTTTTAATTGTATGCATTTGTGGGATTGCACGTCTATGCTTACTGAGTTTATCTTACCCTTTTGTGCTTCTTACTATAGATAATTTAGGCAAGCTGCCTATGATATATTAAGTATTGATGGGGTGACATTGCGGATGCGTGATAGGTATAAGTATGATGGGCTCTATAGATGCCACCTGCATTCTTATATTCCGTACATGTTTTCGAAGATTTGTTAAATGTTGTTTTAATGTTAGTACATTTTAATACTTAGGTATAAAAGACTTAATTAGACATCAATATGACTAAATCTGAAATGTTATGTTAGTATATTTTGTTTAAAACTAATTCTAATTATTATGATTTTTAAAGAATCACTTCTTCCATAAATAAAGTTTTCAAGAAAAAAAAATCCCTAAAATTTTGAAGACCTAGAAATGAACTACTAATGATTTAAATAAGATGAAAAACCAAATAAGCAAGTTTTAAATGATGGCTTGAGAGGTCGGGTCATCACAGCAGTATAGGCTATTCCTTCTAGCTTGATTGGATGACGTCGAGGCTATCAAAAATTTTGATGAAAGACCTACCCCACTTCCCTGGGCAATGTAGGAGGGCAACCGCAAAATAGTGGTTTAGAACTGAAGACGTGCTGAAGCCTAAGGACATGTGTCACATTCAAACATGGGTTAGCCTAGATGTCAGGGACAATAACGGCTTTGTCTGTGGAGAGGGATAAATTGTAAAAATGATCCCAATAGAGGACAAATCTCTACTTTATGGAGAAATACTTATAACTTTTTCTGAAGTATAGTGGAAAAACACCCCAAGACACAAAGAGGATGTAACCTTAATTGAGAAGACCTTTCTAAATTTGTTTGTGTTCATCTTTTTATGCTTTTGATCATGTGAGAGGATACACTGGGTGTTACATGGTGAAGAAAAATCGAGTTGGCAAATTTTAACTAACAAGTTATATGATCTGAATTTTAGTGATGTAAACTACTATCAAGTCTTCCTTGTGAGAAGCATTGAAGGAAACATATTATCCAAATGAAGGCTGAAATCTATGTTTGAGCTGGCTGGAACTCATTTGACTAGAAATATTCACAAGCTCAATTGATCAACTACAAATTAACATATAAGGTAAGTCATAAATTTCGAATTAATAACAAAAAAAAAAGGACTAAGATAAACATTTATACAATCGAATTATTATATAATGTGATGTCTAGCTTACATTTAAAACAATAACTCCATAAGCATACATCTATATTGAGTTCATGTTGGACCCAAAAAAAAAAACCTTAGCGTTTATGTAAAATCATATGAGCACCATATTGTGGTTGGAGAGTAAGAACGGTTTTGGGAGCATGAGCATAGGAAGGTGAAAGCTCAAAGGTGAAGCGTTGCAGGATCAAAGCCAATGTCATTTTGGATTCCATCATGGCAAAGTTTTGTCCGATGCAAATCCGAGGCCCCCAACCGAACGGAAAGAACGAAACTTGACCCTTCGTCACCTTTGAAACTCCATTTGCGAACCTCTCAGGCATGAACTCCTTTGCATCTTCGCCCCACAGCTTGGTGTCATAGTGAACAAGGATGGTGGGAACGGCGACCTGCACTCCTGGTGGTAGTGACAAGTTTCCAAGCTGTGTTTGCTTTTGAACTGTCCTTGTAAGTAGAGTTACCGGTGGATATAACCTTAGAACTTCGTACAAAATCATTGTGATCTGTATTAGAGGTAGACATCGATTTATTTGTCTAAGATACTGAATTTCACCAGTTCTAAAATTTTGATCACAATATGATATATATGTTCTTCTAGGACCCAAGACTACGTAGAATTTATGTTTTCTTAACATGTTATTTTTCTATTATTGAAATTGTAGTGTCGTCTTTTTGTAAGTACCACGTGGAAAATTTTAGCCAAAAAACAAAAAAAAAGTGAAAAGAAAAATAAGAGAAAGTAGCAAGAACCTATAAAGTTAAAAATTAAGTAATGTATAAGATTACCAACAATTAGATTGAGATCTGCCCAATTTTGATGTCTCATATAAGGTCTAACCAATCATATTATGTCATATCAATAAATAAAGTTAGATGTTTAAGTATAGATAAATCAGTTACAAAACATTTCAAACACATCATTGAATAATGTTATCTGTTAAAGTATAGAAAAATTAGTTACAAAGCATTTCAAGTTTTTTAAAATGAAATCATACAATATTATTAGTTAGATATCATTTGGGACACCAAAAATTGGACATGAGATCTGAATCTACTAACAATCCACTTCATTTAAGTTTCCATTTATATATAATGTACAAGAGTAGCATTTTTGTTCCCAAATTGGGATGGCTCGGGATGGAGGGGTAAGTAGGCCCTACCTATTTGGGATTTTAAACCTAAAAGTAAAGTATCTAATTTAACAATTTTCCAACGTGAAGGTTTAAAATGCTAAACAAAAGATATGGATTCATAATAGAAATTTAAAGCAGAAACAAAAAACTTACAATTTTTAGGTGACCTAGCCCATCAAAATCTGGAGGGTTATCCCCAAAGACTTGCAGAACCTCTTCTCGTGCACGAGCTTGCCAATCGGGAAACCTACTTAATAGCACCATTGTCCAGACAAGCAACACTGAGGTGGTCTCTTGCCCAGCAAAGAAAAACAATTTGCATTCCTCTATCACATCCTTAGTACTCATTCCCACATTTTTGTTGTTCCCATGTTCCCTAATCTCTTTGAAATTGGATTCCATAAGAATCCCTAATAAGTCATCTTTTGGTGCTTCACCTTCTCTCATTGCCTTCTCTCTTTTCTTGATCATTTCCTTCAATGAAGCTTGTACTTCCTTGTCGATTTCTTTCATCCTCTTGTTCAACTTGGTTGGAACAAACCTACATATACGTCGACAAGTTATGTATGGAAATTGACTTATGAAAGATTAAGAAGATCATTCTAAATATAGAAAGGGGTTTAACTGACTAATAAGTACTTCACCTCCATCCAGGAATATAGACAGTTTGCATAGTTTTAATAACTAATTCTGCTTGCTCACTCTGAAGTTGAAATATTTTTCTGCCTTCTTCATAACTACTCCCAAATGCCGTTCGAGAAATCACATCTCCAGTCATACCTTGCAGATAAGGCCAGACGTCTACCTCACAATTTCCCTCCTGGTTTATCATCCTTTCCCATTTGCTTAACATCTCAGTGCAACTTAGATGAAATGCCGGAAGCATAAGCTTGCAAAAAAAAAAATTGTGAAACATAAGAATTACAGGCTTCCATGCACACACATGCTTGTGAATCATTACATATTTGTTAAAAAAATAACATACATGCTTTTGAATTATTACATATTTGTTTAAAAAATAATCGCTTATTATTTATTGATGTACAGTAATATTTATAAAAAAAAGAATAACAACACGATAATAAAAGAAAATGAGTTTAGAGTTTGTGTTTTTAACTTTTTACATTGAAACAATACTAAAATAAGTACCTTCAACTTCTCAAAATGAAATGCTGGGTTGATAATTTTTCGATGCTTAGCCCATTTCTCACCATCATAAATTATAAGACCGGTTGCTAGCAACTTTTCTAGTGGATTGCCATGGGGCTTTGGGAAATCGCCAAGTTTGTTGAAAACATCCTTTATATATTCAGGGTTTGTGATATTCAACCTTGGCATTGGACCCATCCACCAAAAAGAATCTTTACCTGCACCAATATCCATAATAATTTTTTTTCCTGTAGAATTACTATTTAATTATATTTGAATATCACAATTTTTATTTATTTGTTTATTTATTTCTGTCTCAAACTAAGGATCATACAATTCAACTTTCAAGTTGGCCAAATAATTAGGAAGCACTAGTTGTTTGTTTTTAAAAATAAAATCATATTTATTAAATATCATTTATTAAATAGACTATGAGTATACTTGTTGAACTTAATTCTCTTATGACAAAGTACAAAGGCAAAAATATTTATTACAAGAAAATGCCAATTATTAGGAAAACAATCACATGTATATCATCCAACAAAAGTAGAAATATTTGTCTATCTTTTATAAAGAAGAAACAAAAAAAAAGTTTAATCAACCGAAAAATCCAAAATAACACACACGAATTAGATCTCGAAAAGAAGTAGAAAAAATTCATCACAATTAGACTTGATTACAATTTAACTTTAAACTTGAAATTTGAGGAAAAAAAAATGCATCATAATTCCTCCTATTTAAAACTTATTTCGATGAGCAATTCTTCAAAAACTTTTAGATATATGAATAAGTAAGGATTTAAAAAAAATATTTTAGACGTGTGATTAAAAGTTTGAAATTAGAATTTTAATACTTCAAATAACAATTTTTTTTTATTAATATTAAAGAAAAATGTTAATAAAAAACTTTTAATATTAATAAAAAACTTTGATATAAGTCTAAATTCTTAAAAAAATATATTTTATTTTTTAATGTAACTCGTTTTTTTTTTTTTTTTTTAAAGGAAAGAGTGAACCTTACTATAGATATGACGATATACATGGTTGTTCATTTAGTTGTGACATGATAATATTATGAATTTATGACATCCAGTTTTCAATTGCGTCCTAAATTTTCTCTCTTCAATCCCACTTAATTCCTTATACTAAAACAAAAACCAAAAACCTAAGTATACTTCACTATAATTTTTTTTTTTTTTTTACGTTTTTTTAATTAAGCTGAATTAACGTTATTAATTTTTTTTTTTTTTTTTTTGTACTTTTGTTCATTTACTATCATTATTCACCTTTTCTTTTCTCTAAATACAACCTTAATAATATGTTTGATAGATGTAAAATTTCATTATTGTATTGTTTTTATTTTATTTTTTATGAGGAGAGTATTAGAGTATGAATGAAAGAGTTTGTGCTATTTGATACATCATTAGTAACAGAAGATGAAAATCATGTCCCTCTGTTAGCATTCCAAAGAACTTCTCTCTCTCATTTTTTCCTTAAGAACATTTTCTTCCTCATCAGATCTTTCTTTCCTTTTTTTTTTTTTTCAGATCACATTTCTTATTAACTCTCTACTTGCCTCATTTCTCAGCCAAAAAACTGACTTCTAGTTGACATGTGATGACTACATGCTTACTCTATGCATTTTTCTATCTTTTAGACTCTTGTGAATTTTATACCGATATATATATATATATATATATATATATATATATATATGGATCAAAGAAAAAAGCCCAAGATATATGAACAAGTTGGTTTTCCAGGTGGGAGAACCCATAACAGTTGATGTTATAGGGAAGACAAAAGTAATAGAGAAACAAAAAAATTCTAGGAAGAAAAATGAGAAATAGGGGAGAAATAGAAGAGCTATACGAAATAGAAAGTGTTTTTTTTTTTTTTTTTGTTCTGAAAATAGAAAGATAGTTGATGAACAAAGAAAATGGGTCTGAGGAAAAAAAAAAAAAAAACACAAGACATAGGAAAGAAATGGTTCGGAATGAAACCAGAGTGGGAAAGAAAAGATAAGTGTTAGATCTCAAAAAGAAGAGAGAGAAAGAGGAGAGGGGGAGGGAAATGAAAAAAAAAAAAAAAAAAAGAAAAAGTATTGACATAGGGCAGAGAAAGTGACAGAAAAGGAGGAAAAAAGCTATTAAGATTAAGGGAAAAAATGAAAAAGAAAAGTTCACGATTGTTAAAATCTTTCAAAATGCATTCAAAATCCCCTTTTTTTTACAATAAAAAAGGAACAGTGAAAAACATTTCTACTTTTTCATTATAGTTAAGAAAATGAAACATGACTGTAGACCGTTGTCTCTACCATTCTGTTCACCTGTTTGTAAACAAAGTGATCAAAAGAGTGACCCTAATTGTAATAAAAGGCAACTAATGTTGGTGTCCCTTAACTACTTTAGAAATGCACCAAAACCTAAGAGCTAGTGACACGTAACTTTACATGTTATGGACTACTGGTTGATAGGCATGCACGTAAAATAGACAAGCATAGCAAAAATAATAATAATAATAAACATGATATTAATGCGACCATCATATGATGATGAGATGATAACTATATAAATGTCAAATAACAAGCAAATAAGCGAGGATGAAAGCCTACATGAGCTCTTTAAAAGAATGTGATAGATCAGTTGTATTAAACATGTGTACAAAATAGACAAACAATATAAAGCAAAGCAAAAACAAAGAAAAAAATTAAAATTTTTTTAAAATTAATTTAAAATTGTCATGTTGGGAGCTTAGTTTGGAGACAATGACGAAAGACACTAATGTTTTACCTTTCATCCTTTGAATAGTTATTAAGAATATATTAGTTTGAGAGTTTGCAACGTTCGGACTAGATAAACAATGCAAAATAAAAACAAAAATAAAAAAACTACATAGCAAGTATTGAAAGTGCCATCTTCAAAGGAATGGACGAATGATTATGTAGAAAAATGTGTTTCGCTCTTTTAGAGCAGTAACATTTGCTCTTTTAAGCTTATGTTTGGAGAATGAGTTTAATTCATACTCAACTCAAAATTTTCATATTAATTTTTATCTTTTTTTTTTAAAAGTCAACAAAATTTATAACTACTTTTTAAAAAGTCAACTCAACTTAAACTTAAAAATTTCATCTCATCTCAAACTTAACTCAAACCCTAATCGAATCCTAAGAAAGATATAGATATATAATACATATATATTTTCAGAAGGGAGGTCCCACAGTCCAATGTGGACGAAAAGATAAGCTTAAAATATAATAAAGACGAATTAAAATCAAAACAATATATCTATAACATATGTAAAAAATGTGGAAAACTTATTGAGCTGTTTGCTTTTAATTTTTTTAATGTTATTTATGTTTTTATACCCTATATTTTGTTTTTATTTAAAAAATATATATTGTATTTTGAAATTTTACCTTTTTATCTCTTCATATTTCAATTAATATATAAATCTATACCTTTCTCTATATCAATACTTAATTTTAACCTAAACATACCCAAAAATCCTTAAAAAGAAAAACTAAAATTTAGATTATGTACCTTTTATATTATGTGTTTTGCTTTTACTCAAAAATATACCCTATATTTTAAAACAATATATTTTTATATTATTCTGTTGTATTTAATATATTAAATCTATATATTTTCTCAGTCAACTTTTGTATTTGGATCTTAAGATGTCCAAAATATCTTTAATTTAAATTTCTTAAATTATTTTCTAAAATAAATTTCGAGGCTATTTACATTTTTTTTATAAAAGTTTTTGTATTATTTTTTATATCAAAATAAGTATTGATTGAGAAAAATATAGATATATAAATTAAATATATTATAATGACATAAAATTAAAGAACTTCCAAATGTACAATATATTTTCTAAATAAAATCGGTCAAAATTACATGTTGACGAAGAAATAGCATAGATTTGTATTATTGAAATTTAAAGATATAAAATTATAAAACTTTAAAATACAATATATGCTTTCTGCAAAATATAAATATAAAGTATGGAAACCTAAATAAAAAAGAAGCTGAAACTTTTTTTTTTCCCCCCCTGAAACCTGCAAGCATCAAAGAATTGCAGGAGCAAAAAGGAAAGGAAAAACTAAAACTAAAAAAAGAAGAAACGCAATTTAAGAATATTGTTTTATACATAAGCAATAGGAGGAAATTTAATGGTTTATGTATCTTTCTTTTAGTTTTTTGACATGAAAATGTGAATGGAACAGCAACTAAGAAAAAATAAAAATAAAATAAATAAAAAATAACTAAAAAATAAAAAAGAAGAAGAAGAAAGAAAGAAAGGGAGACGGCGTTCGGCTTCTTTAGATTGCTTGAATAGTATCAGGGTAAAAAGTTCACGGGAATTGGGAAGGACGAGGGCCAAGCGTTTTTAGTTAAACTTTAAAAAGAAAAGGTTTTATGTGGGAACCACTCTTTTTCTTTTTAAAGAAAGTAAAAAATGAAAAGAGTATTTCCTATAAGCTTTCATTTGTTAAGTGAAAATAAAATTTTTAAATTAAAATTGATTAATTTTTTAAAAATATTATAAATTTTTTTAATTTTTTTTAAAAAAATAAAAAATATTATTCAGTTAAAATTAAACTCAAATATTAAATAAAGTCTAAGATTCCACATCAGATTTCGGTGAAAACCCACTCGGGTTCAATAATACTTCTATTTTGTAACTACAATTATTATAATTATAAACATAATTTAATGATAATAATACATCTAATTATATATTAAAATATAAAGTTTAAATTTCTTAGCTCAAATTCGAAGAAGAAGAAAAAAAATTAAAAAAAAAAAAAAAGAAGTCAGGGCACTACTACCGGGCAAATTTAGACCCCGTCCAAATAAATCTCCATGGCTGATGCCATGAGTCCCTGATGAGTACTTCAACATCCGACATGGCCAGTACTTTTTTGCCCTAATTTTCTATCCTTTCCTTTTTATTTTATTTTTTCAATGGTCTTACCCTTTCCTCCAGCAACCCGCAAGCACAATCTTCCATGATCTCCCTCTCCTCTTTTTATTATTGTTATTATTATTATTTTATTTGGCTCTTTCTCTTAATTTATTGGTTGAACAACCAACAAATACAAATAATTAATATTAATTTAAAACAAAGGCACGTTCAGACACGCGCCCATCTCAACTAATAAACACAAACATTTCGATTTTAGATAATTAATCCCATAAAAGGTGGTAAATCAAAGTGTAATTTTACGTATCACTAATAAAAAATATGTTTACAAACAATGTTGATTTTAATTCATTTTGATTATTATCTTTATACTTTTTTTTTGTGAATAAAAGATCCGAAGCTAATCCATCATTTTCAGGTTTTTGTTCCCACAAGTAAGAATTCATTTCCCTAGGTATGACAGGGAGACGGGTAATTTATATTCGTTTTTATTAGTCAGCTATCCGAGATCTACCGTGCTATCACCAAACCATGCTTCAACAGTCAAAATTGGAGCGAGGTCTAAGGAAAGATAACAGAAGTTGAACCCGGACACACAAAAGGGAAAAACTAATAAAGCCACCCACCTTTATCTATCCATCTACTCATGTGGGTGTTATTTTCTTTAGATCCTTATCCCTTCGATAATCACCCAAACAATTATCAAATCCACACATAATTATTATAACGGTAACAAAATAAATAAATAAATAAAAGTAGTGCTACTTAATATTTTCTTCTTAAAGAGGAGAGAAATATTAGTATACAAGATGATGATAAATTTAATATATCTAATGTTAACCGACCATAAACATCAAATACGTAATAGATAAGTACAGATAATATTTATACATTATCACTCTTTCGATACTCGGACAGATAGGATAGTTATATATAACTTTTGAAAGAACGCAGCTATAATTTTTTTACTTAAAATCATATATAAAATTATGTGCAACATTATATTATTTAAAACTATTAAATCAACTATTAGTTAAATTAACTTGAAAAAAAAAAAGTTAAAAATACAGTTTTATAAAAGTGCCGAATACGAAACTACGAGCTTAAAAATATGTACCGTAAATGTTGATGGAGTGAAGAAGGAAGGGGACAACGCGAGTGGCGATGTCGTCGGAGAGATTGATGGGCTTCGATCTGGCTTCCTTGGTCACGGAGAAGTTCTCTTTCAAGTCTCCGAACAAAAGCCGATAAGAATTTCCCTTGAGACCCTGTTTTCTCAGGCATTTTTCTATTTTCCTCGGCCTCAACCAAACCCAGTTCACCACTCTCCATGCCCATGTCGTTATTGCTATTGCCAACACAACACTGCAGAGTTTCAGAACTGAGACTTCCATATTTTTAGAGAGACAGAGAGAGAGTTTTTTGGCTAATGGGCGAGGAGTTTTTTATCATGTGGCGAAGAGAACTTAGAGAGAGAGAGAGAGAGAGAGAACCTTTTACTTGTTGTCGTGTCTTGATGAGAGAGATAATCCTCATTCATCTAGAAGCCAAAGACTTTTGAGTTCACTCGAAAAACGACGAACCGGAATCATCTGTCTTTTAAGTCCGTCCATTTTATATTTTATAGATGTAAAATTTCATTATTATATTGTTTTTATTTTATTTTTTATGAGGAGAGTATTAGAATATGAATGAAAGAGTTTGTGCTATCTGACACATCATCAGTAATAGAAGATGAAAATCATATCCCTCCGTTAGCATTCCAAATAATTTCTCTCATTTTTTTTCCCTTCACACGCCCCTCTCTCTCTCTCTCATGTCATCTTCTCATACACTTTTTTTTTTTTTTCAGAACATTTTCTTCTTCATCAGATCTTTCTTTCCCTTTTTTTTTTTTTTTTTTTTTCATATCACATTTCTTATTAACTCTCTACTTCCCTCATTTCTCAGCAAAAAAACTCACTTATAGTTGACACGAGTTTAATACCCGTGCATTGCACGGGGAAAAAAGAAAATAAATAAATAAATAAATTGAGCATTATATAATAAAAATAGTTAATTAAGATAATATTATAATTATAATATGTATAATTTTTCTCAAAATCTCTCCTAACAGTGAAGATGCATAATCAAAATGACAATATTACTAACAATAATAAAAACAAAAAGAAAAAAAATTTCTGTAATCATACTCATTTAATGAAAAAAATTAAAACAAAAATAAAATAGAAAACAAAAAAAAAAGAATAAAAATCTTTAAACTCAAAATAACCGGAAAAAACTAACCATAACAAAACAATTATAACAAAATAAAATATATATCTCATTTTCTCTTTTTTTTTACTGTTTAAAAAAAAATAAAAAAAAACAAATTTTTATCAGGTTATATACATGTAAAAACAAAAAAAAAAGATTTTTAAAATATAAAACAAAACAAACAAAAAAGACAAAAAAAAAAATTTTGCATGCAGAATTCTTAAAAAAAAAAGGGGGGGGGGGGTCAAAAACTCAGAAAAAAAAATCCAAAATAAAGATAAAAAATTTAAAGTAAAAAATCGTTTAAAAATCAAAAAAAGGCAAAATGAGCAAAAACACAATACAACAATAGATCAGAATCTAATGTCTAAAATTTAGCATAAAAAAAAAGACAAAAACAATATTAAGAAAAAGAAACTCTAAATAGGGATAAAACCGACAACACACTGTAGGAAAAAAAAAGGAATTAAAAAAGAGGATATTAAGTGTAAGAATTGTTGTTAACATAATAAAATATAATAATTTATTGTTATTAAAAAATCAGAAAGAATAAATAAAATTAAAAACTTTTAAACTTAAATAGTTAAAAAAATTTAATAACTTAAGTAAATCTATTAAATTTAAACAAAATTAATTAAATCAATGAATAAACCTAGAAATGGATTAAATATTTTTTTAAAAATTAATTTTAAATAATAATATTAATATATGACATAAATAATAATTTAGTTATAATAATTATAAATAAATATTTTTAACAATTACGTTAGAAAAATTATTTGTTGCTTTTTAATTTTATTGTAAATTTATAGATCTTTTAATATTTTGGAATTTCTGTAAATTATTATTTAATTTCAAAATTTTTAGTTTATTTGTTTATTTTGAATATTCTAATTTAATTGTATTAATTTATTCTTTAAATGTATTATTATGTTTTTGTTCCCTTAAATTTTTATTAATTCAATAATTTAAAATTTTTAAATATTATTTAACGTATATAATTTTATTTTTTATTATTGGAAATAATTTAATAAAATATAATTTTTTATCTTATGATTTTTCTGTTTAGATCTTTATTTTTTAAAAAAATTTATCTTAATGTAGATATAGATATCTTTTACTTTCTCTCTCTCTATCTCTATCTCTCTCTCTCTCTCTCTCATGACCAGTGAAAGCCAAAAGGGCAAAACCGGTAAGTTACTGTGCAACCGGGGAAAAGCTGTGTAATTGAAGGGTAATATCATCATTTTAACTGTACAGCACTGTTTGGTACTATAGAACACTGTAGCTCTATGTAGCAAGGGCAAAACCTGTAATTCACTGTGCAACTGGGAAAAAGCATGGGAATTGACGGGCAAATTCGTCATTTTACTGTATATTTTTACTGTTTGGGTACTGTAGATTACTGTAAGGCACTGTAGCTGAAAGGAAAAAATGAAAAAAAAAAACCAAAAAGTCACTGTAGCGCAGTGTTTAGTAAACAGTAAAAGTTTACACTCCTTTAATATATTAAGTAATGTGATGATTACATGCTTACTCTGTGCATTTTTCTATCGTTTGGACTCTTGTAATACCAACACACACACACACACATATATATATATATATATATATATACGGATTAAAGAAAAACGCCCAAGATGTACGAACAAGTTGGTTTTCCAGGCGGGAGAACCCGTAACAGTCGATGTTATAGGGGAGACCAAAAGTCATAGAGAAACAAAAAAAATTATAGGAAGAAAAATGAGAAATAGAAGAGCAATACGAAATAGAAAGTTTTTTTTTTTTTTTTTTTTGTTATGAAAATAGAAAGATAGTTGATGAACAAAGAAATGGGTCTGAAGAAAAAAAAAAAAAAACAAAAAATGGTCAAGGAGTAAGAAAGAAAAGATAAGTGTCAGATCTTAAAAATAAGAGAGAAAGAGCAGAGGGGGAGGGAAATGAAAAAAAAAATATTGACAGAGGGTAGAGAAAGAGACGGGGAGGAAAAAAGCTATTAAGATTAGGGGGGGGGGGGGGGGATCTCACAAAACGCATCCAAAATCCATCTTTTTGACGATGAAAAAGGAACAATGAGAAGCATTTATACTCTCTCATTAGAGTTAAGAAAATGAAACATGACTGTAGACCGTTGTCTCTACCATTCTCTTCACTTATTTGTAAACAAAGTGATCAAAAGAGTGACTCTAATTGTAATAAAAGGCAACTAATGTTGGTGTCCCTATTTTAGAAATGCACTAAAACCTAAGAGCTAGTGACACGTGGTAGAAGGAAAAAGAGAGGACAAAAGTTAACTTTGCATGTTATATAGAGTACTAGTTGATAGGCGCGGGCGTAAAATAAACAAGCAAATAATACTAATAATAATAATAATAATAATAAACTTGAAATTGACATGATCATCATCTGAGGATGAGATGATAACCACATGGATGTCACGTAATAAATAAAGAAGGGACGATGAAAGCCTACGTGAGCTCACGTAAATAAAGTAATAAATTAGTTGTATTACACGTGTCTGCAAAATAGACAAACAATATAAAGCAAAACAAAACAAAAAAAATTAAATTTTAAAAAAATTAATTTAAAATTGTCATGTAGGGGATTAGTTTGGAGATAAAGATGAAAGATACTGTTGTTTTATCTTTTTTTTTTAATAGTTATTAAGAATATATTAGTTGGAGAGTTCTCCCGTGCGAATTAGACAAACAACGCAAAACAAAAACAAAAATAAAAGTAAATAAAATAAAACAAAATAAAAAAGCTTCATAGCGAGTATTAGAAGCGCCATCCCACGTCTTTGAAGAGATGGACGAATGATACTGTAGAAAATGTCTCTCACTCTTTTAGAGCAGTAACATTTGCTCTTTTAAGAGTAATATAGATAGATGTAGATATATAATACATATATATTTTCAGAAGGGCACAGTCCAATGTGGACGAAAAGATAAGCTTAAAATATAATAATCTAATAAAAATCAAAACAATATATCTATAACATGTATAAAAAATCACTACTACAAAATTGCGCTTCCACGACTGTCCTTCAACGACCGTTTTTTAAAAAACCGTCGTCGAAAAAAATCAAAAACACGGAGCGGAAAAACATTTCCGAAAACCGTCGTGGAAGCGCAAGCTTGCACGACGGTTTTAAATAACCGTCGTGGAAGCGGCTTGCTTCCACGACGGTTTTGATAAACGGTCGTGGAAGCAAGCCGCTTCCACGACGGTTTTGATAAACCATCGTGGAAGCATGCCTCTTCCACGACGGTTTTGATAAACCGTCGTGGAAGAGGCATGCTTCCACGACCGTTTATCAAAACCGTCGTGGAAGCAAGCCGCTTCCACGATGGTTATTTAAAGAAACCGTCGTTGTTTTGACAAAAGTAGAAAATTTTTTAAATTTCAAATTTTCGCGTAAACCGTGCGCGCGTATATTATTACGATTCAATTTGCCACAAATATATAAAAACAAACTAAACACCCATTTGGCTCCATTTCTCTCTCATTTTCCCCAATTCTCTCTAACTTTTGCTTCTTTCTCCTTTCTCTCTCCCTCCAAGCTCGCCCCCTCCCTCGCCTCCGCCGCCCACGCCCGAGCCCCCCTGCGCCCTCCCCGGCCCACGTCCTCGCCCCCCCGCCCACGGCCTCGCCCCCCTCCATCACCCTCGGCACCCCGCCCTCGCCCTCGGCCCCCCGCCCACGGCCTCGCCCCCCCGCCATAGCCCTCGGCCTCCCGCCCACGGCCTCGCCCCCCCCCCCCCCGCCCACGGCCTAGCCCGCCAGCCCTCGCCCTCGCCCGCCGCCCACGGCCTCGCCCGTCCTCACCCTCGGGCGCCCGGCCACGCCCGCCGACGCCCGGCCTCGGACGCCCACGTCTGCCCACGCCCGTACCAACATTTTTACGATCGTTAAATTAATTGTTGTAAATTATAAATTACAGGTAATCATAGGTTATTTGAGGAAATATTATTGCATGTTTTAATAATATCGTATTAAAACACGAGCTTTGCCACCAGCGAATAAAGAAACGAACAGAAGCCAAAAACGCCGGCTTTTTTTTCAAAAAAAAAAAATCATAATAAACCACGACGGTTTCAAGAATAACCGTCGTGGTTTCCTACGAAACCACGACGGTTTATGGCGAAACCGTCGTGGTTTCAGGTTGAAACCACGACGGTTTCCTTGAAACCGTCGTGGTTTCTCCTGAAACCACGACGGTTTCGCCGGGAAACCGTCGAGGTTGATGTATTTACCACGACGGTTTTTTAAAAACCGTCGTGGTATGTCTTGCAATATCCAGTAAACAGTTTTTATTTTTCGCATTACACGACGGTTTAAAAACCGTCGTGGAATCTTAAAAGATTCCACGACTGTGGATTCCACGACGGTTAGAAACCGTCGTCGAAATTTTACCACGAGGGTTTTTAACCGTCGTGGAATCTTGATTCTGTAGTAGTGAATATAGATAACTTATTGAGCTGTTTGCTTCCAATTTTTTTAAGGTTATTTATGTTTTAATATCCTATATTTTGTTTTTATTTGAAAAATATACCTTGTATTTTGAAATTTTATATTTTTATCCCTTCAAATTTCAATTAATATATAAAAATATACCTTTTCTCTATGTCAACATTTAATTTTGACCTAAACATACCCAAATATCCTTAAAAAGAAAAACTAAAATTTAGATTATGCACATTTCAGACCATGGGTTTTGCTTTTACTCAAAAAGTATATCATACATTTTAAAACAATGTATTTTTATATTATTCTATTGTATTTAATTTATTAAATCTATATATTTTCTTAGTTAACTTTTTTATATGGATCTTAAGATGTCAAAAATATCCTTAATTTAAATTTCTTAAATTATTTTCTAAAATAAATTTTGAGGCTATTTACATTTTTTTTATAAAAGTATTTACATTATTTTTTATATCAAAATAAGTATTGATTGAGAAAAAAAAAAAAGATATATGAATTAAATATATTATAATTACATAAAATTAAAGAACTTCAAAATGTACATTATACTTTCTAAATAAATTTAATGGTTTATACATGGCCAGTACTTTTTTTTCTTTCCCCTAATTTTCTATCCTTTCCTTTTTATTTTATTTTTGTTAATGGTTTTTCCCTTTCCTCCAACAACCTCCAGCCACTATCTTCCATGATCTCCCTCTCCTCTTTTTATTATTACTATTTTTTTATTTGGCTCTTTCTCTTAATTTATTGGTTGCCCAAATTACAAATACAAATAATTAATATTAATTTAAAACAAAGGCACGTGCAGAAACGTGCCTGTTTGCGATTATTTTGTGTATATAAATCTACGCAAGTGTACGTAATCACACAAGTAATATAGAATGTGAGTTGAGTATCGTCTCCACGGGGATTGAATCACTAAAATGAATTGCAAAAGAAATAAAGCCCAAATCAGTTTGAATTTGGAAATTGAACTAAGGAAAATGCAACTAACTAATGAAATGAAATGGGTATAATGAAATAGCACTAAAATAGACAAAACGAACAATATCCAATCAAGAGTTTGTAAATCAAGGCTAAGAATTAAGCTAGGATTGTCAATTTCCCCTCAATTGCAAGTCTAACCCGAATGCTGTAGGAAATGCTGCAGTAAAAACCGTCCTGTTAATTGAAATTCAGTTTTATCATAAAATTCTTCCAAATTAATTATGACTAATAATTCTTTAAACCTTTTTCAACATATTCCTATGTGAATCTAGTTCTTAGAACACAAATTCATGCACCAATTTCAATGGGTTATACGAGGTAAATAGCATATTCCTATACCATTCACAAATCAATATAACTTCAAAAAGCATATTGAACATGCATCATCCAAGTTAGCTCCAGCTCAAATTACTCTTTCCAGGGTTAATCAAAACCTAGTTTCCTATAAATTGATGGTCAATCAACAAAAGAAATTAAACATTCAAAATACTTGGATGAACAGGAAGAGAATTGCTCAACATTTCAACAAAAAATTCAAATCATCCTCCCAATTTCGGGTCCATCAACAATCCTAGCTAAAGAAATTTAGCTCATGTTTCGGATTACAAAAACAAGCTTAAGAACATCATTCATTGTTTACAGAAAATGAAAACCAGAAAATAAATCAAGGACAGAGTAAGAAGAGGAAAAACTCCAAATGGCTAGAGATGGTCCTTCTAGTCCTATCTTCTTCTCCTCCTGAGCTCACTCTCCAAAATAGGTGTAAAAAAATCGAAGCAAACCTTCTACTAAGCTCTCCCTTTCTCTATACTCTTCCTTTCAATTTTCCTCTTTCAGCTCTCTGCTCTCTTTTTTCTCTGGAGGCTACCTTTTTTCTTCTAAAACAAATTTATTAAACCTTTAGGACAACCATCCCAGCTCACGTGACCCCCAACTGAGGTAGAAAAACTTGGTCCCCACAAATATGAGCTGTACTCTCCTTTTTTACTTTTTCAGAAATACGCCAGCTGGACAAATTTACTGCATGAAATGCTGCAGCATTGTTGCAGCATTTTCAGCCAGCTTCTTCCACTTTTTAATTCTGCATTTCATTCAAAAATTGAAGCACAAATTAGCCATCAATTGACCAGAATTTGCTTCACAATTACCAAATATCAACCAAATACTAAACCCAAGATAAAAAGTTCATACAAACATAAAACATAGGAAAATAAGCTAAAAATAACACAAATACTCTCTAAATCAATTACATCCAAGTCTAAAAGTGCCTAAGATAACTCTAATTTCTACAGTTATCACACCCCCAAACTTAGAACATTGCTCGCCCTCGAGTAATGACTCAAACAAAGGACAATAAACACAAACATTTAGAAAAGACAAAAACAAAAAGAAGTGATAACAGCAGGAGATTTCCATCTATCAGTCATAACGGTCAAGAAGATATGCTATTTTCTCAGAGTTTTTATTTATCAAATTAGACCACCTGCCTAAGCTCAAAATCAAGGATTGAGTAAGAAGAGGAAAAACTCCAAATGGCTAGAGATGGTCCTTCTAGTCCTATCTTCTTCTCCTCCTGAGCTCACTCTCTAAAATAGGTGTAAAAAAATCGAAGCAAAACTTCTGCTGAGCTCTCCCTTTCTCTATACTCTTCCTCTCAATTTTCCTCTTTCAGCTCTCTGCTCTCTTTCTTCTCTGGCGGCTACCTTTTTTCTTCTAAAACAAATGTATTAAACCTTTAGGGCAACCATCCCAGCTCACGTGACCCACAACTGAGGTAGAAAAACTTGGTCCCCACAAATATGAGCTGTACTCTCCTTTTTTTGCTTTTTCAGAAATACGCCAGTTGGACAAATTTGCTGCAAGAAATGCTGCAGCATTGTTGCAGCATTTTCAGCCAGCTTGTTCCACTTTTTAATTCTGCATTTCATTCAAAAATTGAAACACAAATTAGCCCCTCAATTGACCAGAATTTGCTTCAAAATTACAAAATATCAACCAAACACTAAACCCAAGATAAAAAGTTCATACAAACATAAAACATAGGAAAATAAGCTAAAAATAACACAAATACTCTCTAAATCAATTACATCCAAGTCTAAAAGTGCCTAAGATATCTCTAATTTCTAGAGTTATCACAACCACAAACTTAGAACATTGCTTGCCTTCGATTAATGACTCAAACAAAGAACAATAAACACAAACATTTAGAAAAGACAAAAACAAAAAGAAGTGATAACAGCAGGAGATTTCCATCTATCAGTCATAACGGTCAAGAAGATATGCTATTTTCTCAGAGTTTTTATTTATCAAATTAGACCACCTGCCTAAGCTCAAAATCAAGGACTGAGTAAGAAGAGGAAAAACTCCAAATGGCTAGAGATGGTCCTTCTAGTCCTATCTTCTTCTCCTCCTGAGCTCACTCTCCAAAATAGGTGTAAAAAAATCGAAGCAAAACTTCTGCTGAGCTCTCCCTTTCTCTATACTCTCTTTTTCGATTTTCCTCTTCCAGCTCTCTACTCTCTTTTTTCTCTGGAGGCTACCTTTTTTCTTCTAAAACAAATGTATTAAACCATTAGGGCAACCATCCCAGCTCACGTGACCCCCAACTGAGGTAGAAAAACTTGGTCCCCACAAATATGAGCTGTACTCTCCTTTTTTTGCTTTTTCAGAAATACGCCAGCTGGACAAATTTGCTGCAATAAATACTGCAGCATTGTTGCAGCATTTTCAGCCAGCTTCTTCCACTTTTTAATTCTGCATTTCATTCAAAAATTGAAGCACAAATTAGCCATCAATTGACCAGAATTTGCTTCACAATTACCAAATATCAACCAAATACTAAACCCAAGATAAAAAGTTCATACAAACATAAAACATAGGAAAATAAGCTAAAAATAACACAAATACTCTCTAAATCAATTACATCCAAGTCTAAAAGTGCCTAAGATATCTCTAATTTCTAGAGTTATCACAACCACAAACTTAGAACATTGCTTGCCTTCGATTAATGACTCAAACAAAGGACAATAAACACAAACATTTAGAAAAGACAAAAACAAAAAGAAGTGATAACAGCAGGAGATTTCCATCTATCAGTCATAACGGTAAAGAAGATATGCTATTTTCTCAGAGTTTTTTTTTATCAAATTAAACCACCTGCCTAAGCTCAAAATCAAGGACAGAGTAAGAAGAGGAAAAACTCCAAATGGCTAGAGATGGTCCTTCTAGTCCTATCTTCTTCTCCTCCTGAGCTCACTCTCCAAAATAGGTGTAAAAAAATCGAAGCAAAACTTCTGCTGAGCTCTCCCTTTCTCTATACTCTTCCTCTCAATTTTCCTCTTTCAGCTCTCTGCTCTCTTTCTTCTAAAACAAATGTATTAAACCTTTAGGGCAACCATCCCAGCTCACGTGACCCACAACTGAGGTAGAAAAACTTGGTCCCCACAAATATGAGCTGTACTAAGCTTTTTTTGCTTTTTCAGAAATACGCCAGCTGGACAAATTTGCTGCAAGAAATGCTGCAGCATTGTTGCAGCATTTTCAGCCAGCTTCTTCCACTTTTTAATTCTGCATTTCATTCAAAAATTGAAACACAAATTAGCCCTCAATTGACCAGAATTTGCTTCAAAATTACAAAATATCAACCAAACACTAAACCCAAGATAAAAAGTTCATAGAAGCATAAAACATAGGAAAATAAGCTAAATATAACACAAATACTCTCTAAATCAATTACATCCAAGTCTAAAAGTGCCTAAGATAACTCTAATTTCTAGAGTTATCACAACCCCAAACTTAGACCATTGCTCGCCCTCGAGTAATGACTCAAACAAAGGACAATAAACACAAAGATTTAGAAAAGACAAAAACAAAAAGAAGTGATAACAGCAGGAGATTTCCATCTATCCATCATAACGGTCAAGAAGATATGCTATTTTCTCATAGTTTTTATTTATCAAATTAAACCACCTGCCTAAGCTCAAAATCAAGGACATAGTAAGAAGAGGAAAAACTCCAAATAGCTAGAGATGGTCCTTCTAGTCCTATCTTCTTCTCCTCCTGAGCTCACTCTCCAAAATAGGTGTAAAAAAATCGAAGCAAAACTTCTGCTGAGCTCTCCCTTTCTCTATACTCTTCCTCTCAATTTTCCTCTTTCAGCTCTCTGCTCTCTTTCTTCTCTGACGGCTACCTTTTTTCTTCTAAAACAAATGTATTAACCCTTTAGGGCAACCATCACAGCTCACGTGACCCCCAACTGAGGTAGAAAAACTTGGTCCCCACAAATATGAGCTGTACTCTCCTTTTTTTGCTTTTTCAGAAATATGCCAGCTGGACAAATTTGCTACAAGAAATGCTGCAGCATTGTTGCAGCATTTTCAGCCAGTTTCTTACATTTTTTCATTCTGCATTTCATTCAAAAATTGAAGCACAAATTAGTCCTAATTGACCAGAATTTGCTTCAAAATTACAAATATCAACCAAACACTAAACCAAGATAAAAAGTTCATACAAACATAAAACAAGGAAAATAAGCTAAAAATAACACAAATACTCTCTAAATCAATTACATCCAAGTCTAAAAGTGCCTAAGATATCTCTAATTTCTAGAGTTATCACAACCACAAACTTGAACATTGCTGCCTTCGATTAATGACTCAAACAAAGGACAATAAACAAAAATTTAGAAAAGACAAAAACAAAAAGAAGTGATAACAGCAGGAGATTTCCATCTATCAGTCATAACGGTAAAGAAGATATGCATTTTCTCATAGTTTTTTTTATCAAATTAAACCACCTGCCTAAGCTCAAAATCAAGGACAGAGTAAGAAGAGGAAAAACTCCAAATGGCTAGAGATGGTCCTTCTAGTCCTATCTTCTTCTCCTCCTGAGCTCACTCTCCAAAATAGGTGTAAAAAAATCAAAGCAAAACTTCTGCTGAGCTCTCCCTTTCTCTATACTCTTCCTCTCAATTTTCCTCTTTCAGCTCTCTGCTCTCTTTCTTCTAAAACAAATGTATTAACCTTTAGGGCAACCATCCCAGCTCACGTGACCCCAACTGAGGTAGAAAAACTTGGTCCCCACAAATATGAGCTGTACTCTTTTTTTGCTTTTTCAGAAATACGCCAGCTGGACAAATTTGCTGCAAGAAATGCTGCAGCATTGTTGCAGCATTTTCAGCCAGTTCTTCCACTTTTTAATTCTGCATTTCATTCAAAAATTGAAACACAAATTAGCCCTCAATTGACCAGAATTTGCTTCAAAATTACAAAATATCAACCAAACACTAAACCCAAGATAAAAAGTTCATAGAAGCATAAAACATAGGAAAATAAGCTAAATATAACACAAATACTCTCTAAATCAATTACATCCAAGTCTAAAAGTGCCTAAGATAACTCTAATTTCTAGAGTTATCACAACCCAAACTTAGACCATTGCTCGCCCTCGAGTAATGACTCAAACAAAGGACAATAAACACAAAATTTAGAAAAGACAAAACAAAAAGAAGTGATAACAGCAGGAGATTTCCATCTATCATCATAACGGTCAAGAAGATATGCAATTTTCTCATAGTTTTTATTTATCAAATTAAACCACCTGCCTAAGCTCAAAATCAAGGACATAGTAAGAAGAGGAAAAACTCCAAATAGCTAGAGATGGTCCTTCTAGTCCTATCTTCTTCTCCTCCTGAGCTCACTCTCCAAAATAGGTGTAAAAAAATCGAAGCAAAACTTCTGCTGAGCTCTCCCTTTCTCTATACTCTTCCTCTCAATTTTCCTCTTTCAGCTCTCTGCTCTCTTTTCTTCCTAAAACAAATGTATTAACCTTTAGGGCAACCATCACAGCTCACGTGACCCCCAACTGAGGTAGAAAAACTTGGTCCCCACAAATATGAGCTGTACTCTCCTTTTTTTGCTTTTTCAGAAATATGCCAGCTGGACAAATTTGCTACAAGAAATGCTGCAGCATTGTTGCAGCATTTTCAGCCAGTTTCTTACATTTTTCATTCTGCATTTCATTCAAAAATTGAAGCACAAATTAGTCCTTAATTGACCAGAATTTGCTTCAAAATTACCAAATATCAACCAAACACTAAACCAAGATAAAAAGTTCATACAAACATAAAACATAGGAAAATAAGCTAAAATAACACAAATACTCTCTAAATCAATTACATCCAAGTCTAAAAGTGCCTAAGATAACTCTAATTTCTAGAGTTATCACGACCCAAACTTAGAACATTGCTCGCCCTCGAGTAATGACTCAAACAAAGGACAATAAACACAAAAATTTAGAAAAGACAAAAACAAAAAGAAGTGATAACAGCAGGAGATTTCCATCTATCAATCATAACGGTCAAGAAGATATGCAATTTTCTCATAGTTTTTATTTATCAAATTAAACCACCTGCCTAAGCTCAAAATCAAGGACAGAGTAAGAAGAGGAAAAACTCCAAATGGCTAGAGATGGTCCTTCTAGTCCTATCTTCTTCTCCTCCTGAGCTCACTCTCCAAAATAGGTGTAAAAAAATCGAAGCAAAACTTCTGCTGAGCTCTCCCTTTCTCTACACGCTTCCTCTCAATTTTCCTCTTTCAGCTCTCTACTCTCTTTCTTCTCTGGCGGCTACCTTTTTTCTTCTAAAACAAATGTATTAACCCTTTAGGGCAACCATCCCAGCTCACGTGACCCCTAACTGAGGTAGAAAAACTTGGTCCCCACAAATATGAGCTGTACTCTCCTTTTTTTGCTTTTTCAGAAATATGCCAGCTGGACAAATTTGCTACAAGAAATGCTTCAGCATTGTTGCAGCATTTTCAGCCAGTTTCTTACATTTTTTCATTCTGCATTTCATTCAAAAATTGAAGCACAAATTAGTCCTCAATTGACCAGAATTTGCTTCAAAATTACAAAATATCAACCAAACACTAAACCCAAGATAAAAAGTTCATACAAACATAAAACATTTAAATAAGCTAAAAATAACACAAATACTCTATAAATCAATTACATCCAAGTCTAAAAGTGCCTAAGATATCTCTAATTTCTAGAGTTATCACAACCACAAACTTTGAACATTGCTTGCCTTCGATTAATGACTCAAACAAAGGACAATAAACAGAAAAATTTAGAAAAGACAAAAACAAAAAGAAGTGATAACAGCAGGAGATTTCCATCTATCAGTCATAACGGTAAAGAAGATATGCTATTTTCTCAGAGTTTTTTTTTATCAAATTAAACCACCTGCCTAAGCTCAAAATCAAGGACAGAGTAAGAAGAGGAAAAACTCCAAATGGCTAGAGATGGTCCTTCTAGTCCTATCTTCTTCTCCTCCTGAGCTCACTCTCCAAAATAGGTGTAAAAAAATCGAAGCAAAACTTCTGCTGAGCTCTCCCTTTCTCTATACTCTTCCTCTCAATTTTCCTCTTTCAGCTCTCTGCTCTCTTTCTTCTAAAACAAATGTATTAAACCTTTAGGGCAACCATCCCAGCTCACGTGACCCACAACTGAGGTAGAAAAACTTGGTCCCCACAAATATGAGCTGTACTATGCTTTTTTTGCTTTTTCAGAAATACGCCAGCTGGACAAATTTGCTGCAAGAAATGCTGCAGCATTGTTGCAGCATTTTCAGCCAGCTTCTTCCACTTTTTAATTCTGCATTTCATTCAAAAATTGAAACACAAATTAGCCCTCAATTGACCAGAATTTGCTTCAAAATTACAAAATATCAACCAAACACTAAACCCAAGATAAAAAGTTCATAGAAGCATAAAACATAGGAAAATAAGCTAAATATAACACAAATACTCTCTAAATCAATTACATCCAAGTCTAAAAGTGCCTAAGATAACTCTAATTTCTAGAATTATCACAACCCCAAACTTAGACCATTGCTCGCCCTCGAGTAATGACTCAAACAAAGGACAATAAACACAAACATTTAGAAAAGACAAAAACAAAAAGAAGTGATAACAGCAGGAGATTTCCATCTATCCATCATAACGGTCAAGAAGATATGCTATTTTCTCATAGTTTTTATTTATCAAATTAAACCACCTGCCTAAGCTCAAAATCAAGGACATAGTAAGAAGAGGAAAAACTCCAAATAGCTAGAGATGGTCCTTCTAGTCCTATCTTCTTCCCCTCCTGAGCTCACTCTCCAAAATAGGTGTAAAAAAATCGAAGCAAAACTTCTGCTGAGCTCTCCCTTTCTCTATACTCTTCCTCTCAATTTTCCTCTTTCAGCTCTCTGCTCTCTTTCTTATCTGACGGCTACCTTTTTTCTTCTAAAACAAATGTATTAACCCTTTAGGGCAACCATCACAGCTCACGTGACCCCCAACTGAGGTAGAAAAACTTGGTCCCCACAAATATGAGCTGTACTCTACTTTTTTTGCTTTTTCAGAAATATGCCAGCTGGACAAATTTGCTACAAGAAATGCTGCAGCATTGTTGCAGCATTTTCAGCCAGTTTCTTACATTTTTTCATTCTGCATTTCATTCAAAAATTGAAGCACAAATTAGTCCTTAATTGACCAGAATTTGCTTCAAAATTACCAAATATCAACCAAACACTAAACCGAAGATAAAAAGTTCATACAAACATAAAACATAGGAAAATAAGCTAAAAATAACACAAATACTCTCTAAATCAATTACATCCAAGTCTAAAAGTGCCTAAGATAACTCTAATTTCTAGAGTTATCACGACCCAAACTTAGAACATTGCTCGCCCTCGAGTAATGACTCAAACAAAGGACAATAAACACAAACATTTAGAAAAGACAAAAACAAAAAGAAGTGATAACAGCAGGAGATTTCCATCTATCAATCATAACGGTCAAGAAGATATGCAATTTTCTCATAGTTTTTATTTATCAAATTAAACCACCTGCCTAAGCTCAAAATCAAGGACAGAGTAAGAAGAGGAAAAACTCCAAATGGCTAGAGATGGTCCTTCTAGTCCTATCTTCTTCTCCTCCTGAGCTCACTCTCCAAAATAGGTGTAAAAAAATCGAAGCAAAACTTCTGCTGAGCTCTCCCTTTCTCTATATGCTTCCTCTCAATTTTCCTCTTTCAGCTCTCTACTCTCTTTCTTCTCTGGCGGCTACCTTTTTTCTTCTAAAATAAATGTATTAACCCTTTAGGGCAACCATCCCAGCTCACGTGACCCCTAACTGAGGTAGAAAAACTTGGTCCCCACAAATATGAGCTGTACTCTCCTTTTTTTGCTTTTTCAGAAATATGCCAGCTCGACAAATTTGCTACAAGAAATGCTTCAGCATTGTTGCAGCATTTTCAGCCAGTTTCTTACATTTTTTCATTCTGCATTTCATTCAAAAATTGAAGCACAAATTAGTCCTCAATTGACCAGAATTTGCTACAAAATTACCAAATATCAACCAAACACTAAACCGAAGATAAAAAGTTCATACAAACGTAAAACATAGGAAAATAAGCTAAAAATAGCACAAATACTCTCTAAATCAATTACATCCAAGTCTAAAAGTGCCTAAGATAACTCTAATTTCTAGAGTTATCACGACCCAAACTTAGAACATTGCTCGCCCTCGAGTAATGACTCAAACAAAGGACAATAAACACAAACATTTAGAAAAGACAAAAACAAAAAGAAGTGATAACAGCAGGAGATTTTCATCTATCAATCATAACGGTCAAGAAGATATGCAATTTTCTCATAGTTTTTATTTATCAAATTAAACCACCTGCCTAAGCTCAAAATCAAGGACAGAGTAAGAAGAGGAAAAACTCCAAATGGCTAGAGATGGTCCTTCTAGTCCTATCTTCTTCTCCTCCTGAGCTCAATCTCCAAAATAGGTGTAAAAAAATCGAAGCAAAACTTCTGCTGAGCTCTCCCTTTCTCTATACGCTTCCTCTCAATTTTCCTCTTTCAGCTCTCTGCTCTCTTTCTTCTCTGACGGCTACCTTTTTTCTTCTAAAACAAATGTATTAACCCTTTAGGGCAACCATCACAGCTCACGTGACCCCCAACTGAGGTAGAAAAACTTGGTCCCCACAAATATGAGCTGTACTCTCCTTTTTTTGCTTTTTCAGAAATATGCCAGCTGGGTAAATTTGCTGCAAGAAATGCTGCAGCATTGTTGCAGCATTTTCAGCCAGCTTCTTCCACTTTTTAATTCTGCATTTCATTCAAAAAGTAAAGCACAAATTATTTCTCAATTGACCAGAATTTGCTTCAAAATTACCAAATATCAACCAAACACTAAACCCAAGATAAAAAGTTCATACAAACATAAAACATAGGAAAATAAGCTAAAAATAACACAAATACTCTCTAAATCAATTACATCCAAGTCTAAAAGTGCCTATGATAACTCTAATTTCTAGAGTTATCACAACCCAAACTTAGAACATTGCTCGCCCTCGAGTAATGACTCAAACAAAGGACGATAAACACAAACATTTAGAAAAGACAAAAACACAAAGAAGTGATAACAGCAGGAGATTTCCATCTATCAATCATAACGGTCAAGAAGATATACTATTTTCTCAGAGTTTTTATTTATCAAATTAAACCACCTGCCTAAGCTCAAAATCAAGGACAGAGTAAGAAGAGGAAAAACTCCAAATGGCTAGATATGGTCCTTCTTGTCCTATCTTCTTCTCCTCCTGAGCTCACTCTCCGAAATAGGTGTAAAAAAATCGAAGCAAAACTTCTGCTGAGCTCTCCCTTTCTCTATACTCTTCCTCTCAATTTTCCTCTTTCAGCTCTCTGCTCTCTTTCTTCTCTGGCGGCTACCTTTTTTCTTCTAAAACAAATGTATTAAATCTTTAGGGCAACCATCCCAGCTCACGTGACCCATAACTAAGGTAGAAAAACTTGGTCCCCACAAATATGAGCTGTACTCTCCTTTTTTTGCTTTTTCAGAAATATGCCAGCTGGACAAATTTGCTGCAAGAAATGCTGCAGCATTGTTGCAGCATTTTCAGCCAGCTTCTTCCACTTTTTAATTCTGCATTTCATTCAAAAATTGAAGCACAAATTAGTTCTCAATTGACCAGAATTTGCTTCAAAATTACCAAATATCAACCAAACACTAAACCCAAGATAAAAAGTTCATACAAACATAAAACATAGGAAAATAAGCTAAAAATAACACAAATACTCTCTGAATCAATTACATCCAAGTCTAAAAGTGCCTAAGATAACTCTAATTTCTAGAGTTATCAGTGCCCATCTCAACTAATAAACAAAAATATTTCGATTTTCGATAATTAATCCCATAAAGGTGGTAAATCAAAGGGTAATTTTATGTATCACTTATAAAAAAATATGTTAACAAATAATGTTGATTTTAATTTATTTTGATTATTTTCTTTGTATCTTTTTTTTTTTTTGTGAATAAAAGATCTGAAGGTGCCTCCATTATTTTGAGGTTATCAGTCCCACAAATAGGAACTCATTTACTTAGATATGGCAGGGGACAGATCTTTAATACTAGTTTCTCTCAGTCAACCATCCATGGTTTACCATGCGATCACCAAACCATATTTCAACAGTCGAAGTTAGAGCGAGGCCTAAAGAGAGACAGCAGTAGTCAAATCCGGATGGACTAAAGAGAGAAGCTAACAAAGCCACCCACCCTTGCCAATCCATCCACCCATTCACTCAAGTGGGTGTTATTTTCTTTATATCGTTATCCCATCAATAATCATCCAAATAATTATAAAATCCAGACATAGTTATTATAACGGTAACAAAAAAAAAATAATAAAAAATAAAAGTAGTGTTATTTAATATTTTCTTCTTAAAGAGGAAAGAAATATTAGTATACAAGATGATGATGAATTTAATATCTAATGCTACCATAAACATTAAACATGTTATAGATAAGTACATATAATATTTATACATTATCATTCTTTCTATACTCGGACAGATATGATAGTTATATATATATATATATATATATAACTTTTTGAAAGAACGCAGCTATAAATTTTTTTTTTTTACTTAAAATCATATATAAAATTACTTGTAACATTATATTATATAAAACTATTAAATAAATTATTAGTCAAATTAACTTGAAAAGAAAGAGTAAAAAAAACAGTTTTATAAAGGTGCCGCATGTGAAACTATGAGCTTAAAAATATGTACCATAAGTGTTAATGGAGTGAAGAGCGAAGGGGACAACGCGAGTGGCGATGTCGTCGGAGAGATTGATGGGCGTTGATCTGGCTTCCTTGGTCACGGAGAAGTTCTCTTTCAAGTCTCCGAACAAAAGCCGATAAGAATTTCCCTTGAGACCCTGTTTTCTCAGGCATTTTTCTGTTTTCACATGAAAAACGACGAACCGGGAATCATCTGACTTCTAAGCCTGTCCATTTTCTTGGCCGGCCAATAAAAAAATGCCACTTAACTTTAGTATTTTTCACAGAGTTTACGTATGTCAAGACTCTAAAATTCCATTTCAAACTTTTCTTGCAAAAGCAAGCTAAATCTTAGTTACCCTATTATATATTATAATTTATTAAAATGTTATATACAAGCAAAAAAATTTCAAGATCTTTAGATTCCCAAAATTAAGATTGGAATCAGACTGGACATATCCTTCTGAAAAGAAGTCTCCAACAATATTCATCTTTTTCCAGGCTCATATCTCAATAAAACTGATTAAATGATCAATGTTATCCTTGAAGCTTGAAATTCAGTTCACTTTCTTTAAAATAAATAAATAAAGTTCACTTTACTCATATAACAGTTGTTTTGTCAAAAAAAGGAAGAAAAACAGTTTTCAGCTTCTTCTTCTTTTTTCAAAGTATCTGGACTCTGAAGTTAACACCTCTAACTCCGTCAAAACTCAACCTTCTATTAATATGACATGGCATTTTTTTTTTAGACAGACGACTACGGTTCAAAAATGAAACAAGAATTTCTCCTATTTTTGGACGAAACATGTACGTTGTTAGATTTCTGTATTCGTTACGATGTGTAATTATTGGGTCAACATAAAATTTCTGAGACGTACGTTTGTCTAGTGATTCATTACCCCTTTAAAAGGTTGATGTTTGGATGACAACTAAACATTAACCTACATAATATGCAAGTCATAAATTTGAAATTAATTAAAAAAAAAAACAGAAAAAGATAAACATTTACACATCACTACAAGAATTTTGACTTTAAGAAATCAAACTTTTTGATACCAAAAAAAATTTGGTAACAGAAAATAGACTTTCCGTTACCAAATTTTGGTATAAAAAAGGTATGGACATTTTGTTACCAACTTTGTTAGCAGAAACAACACAATACGCTACCAAATTTTTTTGGTAACAGATGACATGGCGGGAATTGAATTTTGATTCCCGCCAAAAACATTTTGCTACCAAATTACTATTTGGTAACAAAATGTTAACATTCCACTACCAAGATTTGGTAGCAAATTATAAACTTTTGCTGCCAAAATTATTTTGGTAGCAAAAACATTGGCGGGAAGTCAAAATTTTTCCCGCTAATGTCATTTGCTACCAAATTCCATTTGGTAGCAAACGGTAATATTTCGTTATCAAATTTTGGTAACAGAATATAAATTTCTGCTACCAAATTTTTGTGGTCCAATCTCAAATTTTGCTACAAAATTTTTTTTATAGCAAAAACGTTGCCGGGAAGTCATTTTTTTTCCCGCTCAACTCATTTGCTACCAAATTTTTTTTGATAGCAAATAGTACATTTTGATACCAAAGTTTGGAAGCAGAATATCAGTTTCTGTCACCAAATTTTGGTAGCTAAATATTTCTTTTTACTACCAAACATATTTTGGTAGCAATAATTTTCCCCCAAGGTCATCTGCTACTAAATTTCTTTTGGTAACAAATTATGATATTTTGCTACCAAAATTTGGTAACAGAAAATAAATATCTGCTACCACATTTTGGTAGTGAAATTTCTCATTTTGCTACCAAACTTGTTTTGGTACCAATAACGTTGGCGGGAAGCTAAATATATGCCTTTTTGTTACCAAATTTTGGTAGCATAAAGCAAGAATCCATTACCAAAGTAATATTTTGGTGGCGGAAAATCATCTTTTGCTACCAAAAGTTACATTTGGTAGCAAATCTTCACAAAAGTTTATAATTTCATATTTTAGACTTGTAATTTTTTAATATTTTTTTTTATAGTTTTTCATGAATAGGTTTGATACAAAATTTGTAACAATAATATGTTTTATATGAACAAATTTATTTGGTGATTTATCTCTTTCTTGTAGGACATATAAGTTGGTATGTTATGTACTAAGTATATATATTATATATAAAGTAGACAATTATATACTTATGATATTATCATATTACTTTATTATATAGAATAAGATATATCATCTTGAAATCTATATTTCATATTATAATGTGGCTAAAAAAATGGTTTTAAATAAATTTTTATTATCAAATGATAATTTTTTTATTTTTAAAAAAATTTTCTTCTTGTTACCAAACCCAAATTTGGTAGCAAAAAACATATTTTTGGCAACCAAATTAATATTTGGTAGCGAAATATATGCTTTTTTGTTACCAAATTTTGGTGGCCTAAAGCAAGAATCTGTTACCATAGTAATATTTTGATGGCGGAAAGCCATCTTTTGCTACCAAAAGTTACATTTGGTAGCAAATCTTCACAAAAGTTTATAATTTCATATTTTAGACTTGTAATTTTTTTTATTTTTTGTTTATAGTTTTTCATGAATAGGTTTGATACAAAATTTGTAACAATAATATGTTTTATATAAACAAATTTATTTGGTGATTTATCTCTTTCTTGTAGGACATATAAGTTAGTATGCTATATACTAAGTATATATATTATATATAAAGTAGACAATGTATATACTTATGATAGTATCATATTACTTTATTATATAGAATAAGATATATCATATTAAAATCTATATTTCATATTATAATGTGGCTAAAAAAATGGTTTTAAATAAATTTTTATTATCAAATGATAATTTTTTTTATTTTTAAAAAACATTTTCTTCTTGCTACCAAACTTGGGTTTGGTAGCAAAATACATGTTTTTGGCAACCAAATTAATATTTGGTAACGAAATATATGCTTTTTTGCTACCAAATTTTGGTGGCCTAAAATAAGAATCTGTTACCAAATTAATATTTTGGTGGCGGAAAGCCATCTTTTACTACCAAAAGTTACATTTGGTAGCAAATCTTCACAAAAGTTTATAATTTCATATTTTAGACTTGTAATTTTTTTTATTTTTTGTTTATAGTTTTTCATGAATAGGTTTGATACAAAATTTGTAACAATAGTATGTTTTATATGAACAAATTTATTTGGTGATTTATCTTTTTCTTGTAGGACATATAAGTGGGTATGCTATGTACTAAGTATATATATATAATACATAAAGTAGACAATGTATATACTTATGATAATATCATATTACTTTATTATATAGAATAAGATATATCATGTTGAAATCTATGTTTCATATTATAATGTGGCTAAAAAAATGGTTTTAAATAAATTTTTATTATCAAATGATAATTTTTTTTATTTTAAAAAAATTTTTCTTCTTGCTACCAAACTTGGGTTTGGTAGCAAAATACATGTTTTTGGCAACCAAATTAATATTTGGTAACGAAATATATGCTTTTTTGCTACCAAATTTTGGTGGCCTAAAATAAGAATCTGTTACCAAATTAATATTTTGGGGGCGGAAAGCCATCTTTTGCTACCAAAAGTTACATTTGGTAGCAAATCTTCACAAAAGTTTATAATTTCATATTTTAGACTTGTAATTTTTTTTTTATTTTTTGTTTATAGTTTTTCATGAATAGGTTTAATATAAAGTTTGTAACAATAATATGTTTTATATAAACAAATTTATTTGATGATTTATCTCTTTCTTGTAGGACATATAAGTTGGTATGATATATATTAAGTATATATATTATATATAAAGTAAACAATGTATATACTTATGATAGTATCCTATTACTTTATTATATATAATAAGATATATAATCTTGAAATCTATAATTCATATTATAATGTGGCTAAAAAAATTGTTTTAAATAAATTTTTATTATCAAATGATAATTTTTTTAATTTTTAAAAATTTTTTGTTCCTGTTACCAAACCCAAATTTAGTAGCAAAATATATGTTTTTAACTACCAAACTAATATTTGGTAGCGAAATATATGATTTTTTACTACCAAATTTTGGTGGGCTAAAGTAAGAATCCGTTACCAAATTAATATTTGGTGACAGAAAGTCATCTTTTGCTACCAAAAGTTATATTTGGTAGCAAATCTTCAAAAAAGTTTGTAACCTTATATTTTAGACTTGTAATTTTTTTAAAATTTTTGTTTGTAGTTTTTCATGAATATATTTGATACAAAGTATGTAACAATAATATGTTTCATATGAACAAATAATGTATATACTTATGTAGTATCATATTATTTTATTATATAGAATAAGATATATCATCTTGAAATATATATTTCATATTATAATGTGGCCAAAAAATGGTTTTAAATAAACTTTTGTTATCAAATTATAATTTTTTTTTCATTTTTTAAAAATTTATCTTTTGGCTACCAAACTCAAATTTTTTAGCAAAATATATGTTTTGGGCTATCAAACTAAAATTTGATAGCGAAATATATATTTTTTTGCAACCAAATTTTGGTGGCAAAAAGAAAGTATCCACTACCAAACATATATTTTGATGGCGGAAAGACTATTTTTTCTACCAAAAGTTACATTTGGTAGCAAATCTTCAAGAAACTTTATAGTCTCATATTTTATGCCTGTAATTGTTTTTTTTTTTTAATATACTTTTTCATGAATATGATCAATACGAAGTTTGTAACAATCATCCTAGTATGTTTTATATAATAAATATAATTGGTGATTCACCTCTTTCTTGTAGGTGTAATAAGGCATATTGGTTTGTATAATATTTGCTAAGTATATTATGCATAAAGTAGAAAATGTATTCCTAATAATATTTTATTATTTTAATATATAGAATAAGGTATATCATCTTTAAACCGATATTTTTTGTTATAATGCTAATAATTGCTTTAAATAAACTTTTGTTATCAAATTATAGTTTTTTTCATTTTTTAAAATTTGTCTTTTGACTACCAAATTAAAATTTGAGGGCAAATATATGTTTTTTTACTATTAAATTTTGGTGACAAAAATTATCTGTTACCAAACATATGTTCTGGTGATGGAAAGACATTTCAACTTGTTTTTCGGTACCAAAATTTGGTATCAAATTGTTCACTTTGACTGCCAATAGTGACTAAATATCTAATCTAACTATATTAAAAGAGTAGAAAATTTTTTACTATTCATTTTTCGTTGTAAAAAATGCACCGTTTAGGTGCAACTTTTTTTTTTTTTTTTCTTCCTCCTCCTCCCTCACAGCAACGTCGACAATGGGCACGGAGGGAGGAGATTTTCCGACAGCAGCAATGGCGTAGAGGATCACGACGGAGGTTATGAGGGATCGCGATGGAGCCGGGGGTGGAAACTGTCCCCTGTGGGTGACGGATTTTGGCCGGATCTGGACAATCGGCAACCCCACCTCATCGAATTTGTGCGGCCCACGGTGGACGGCTCTCGCTTCTTCGCGCGGCAGAGGGGGCTGGCGTTGTCGACGACGGCAGCGGAGGTCGTGGTTCTGGCAGTGGTGGCTCGCACTCTTGCTGGGTTGTGGCGGGGATGTTGGTTGGTGGCCGATTCCTTTTTTTCCCTTCCTTTCTCACAGCAACGTTTAGTTGGCTTTTTTTATTTTTTATTTTTTTATTTTTCCTTCCTTCCTTCCTTCCTTCCACACAGCAAAGTTTAGTTTTTTTTTTTTTTTTTTTTTTTTTTTTTTTTTTTTTTTTTTTCCTCATTGCAACATTTAGGTGCCTTTTTTTTTTAAATGTTCATTTTGGTTGTAAAAAATGGACCGTTTTAGGGAATGCACCGCTTAGGTATTTTTTTTAATTTTTTAATTTTTAGTTTTTTATCCTTCCTCATAACAACACACCGTTTAGGTGTTTTTTTTTTTTTTTTTTTTGTCCTTTCTCACGACCATTGTAGTTGACATTTATTTTTTATCTTTTACGTGTTGTGCTCTTGTAAGAGCTCTGAAACTTGAGCTTAAAAGAAGACCATTTTATTCAAATTATAGTTTTGTCATATTATAACTACACATTTATTATTTTTTAATTTATTATTTTTTAAGTGTAAAACGTCTAAAAAGAAAAAAAAAAGAGTAGAGTTTTTTCATAAATATATAATAGGCAAGAAATAACTTTATTTGCAGGCATGTTGATAGGAAAGCAATTTGCGATTTTTTTTTTTAAACTTCAACCTGCATATTGATATTCACTTCTTTTTTTATTTTTATATATATATATATATTTTGTGAATGTATATTTATATTCAAGTAAAATGAAGCCCTTTTATATTAAAATTATATTAATCTTAAATATGAAAAATCCCAATTAATATTATTTAATTAAAAAATATCTCAATTTCTCATGTTCGTTGATTTTTCCGTTTTTGTATTTTTTTTATTTTTTTTTTATTTTTTTTTATTTTTAGTTTTTTGTCCTACTTCACAGCCACTGCATCTGACATTTGCTTTTTGCCTCTTACGTGTTGTGCTCTTATAAGAGTTCTGAAACTTGAACTTAAAATAAGATCATTTAATTCAAATTATAGTTTATCATATTGTAACTACACATTTATTATTTTTTTAATTTATTATTTTTTAAGTGCAAAACGTCTAAAAAGAAAAAGAAAAAAAAAAGAGTAGATAGGGAAGCAATTTTTAATTTTTTTGTTTTAACTTCAACCTGCATATTGATATTCTTTTTTTTTTTTTGTGAATATATATTTATATTCAAGTTAAATGAAGCCCTTTTATATTAAAATTACATCAATCTTAAATATGAAAAATCCCAACTAATATTATTTAACTAAAAAATATCTCAATTTCTCATGTTAGTTGATTTTTCTTCTTTTTTTTTAAGTTTTTTAATACATCATAATATTAAGGGTTAATTTCACTTTTAGCACCTCTGAAAAAAATAATATTAAAAACAGCAGCACTTTTTGTTCTATTCAATTTCAGCACTTATCGTGGGGCCCAGTAGCATTTAATGTATATCAAAGTACAGGATTACCCTCATCTCCTACCCACGAAATTTTTAAGTCGAACTATTTTCACTATTTTTTAGCGGTGGTCATATCCATTATGACCATCCGGTAACAACCATTATGACCAGTGTTTTTTTTTTATAATTAAATTTAATTTTTTTATGTCGAACTATTTCACTATTTTTTAGCGGTGGTCATATCCATTATGACCATCCGGTCACAACCATTATGACCAGTGTTTTTTTTTTATAATTAAATTTAATTTTTTTTATGTCGAACTATTTCACTATTTTTTAGCGGTGGTCATATCCATTATGACCATCCGGTCACAACCATTATGACCAGTGTTTTTTTTTTATAATTAAATTTAATTTTTTTAAGTCGAACTATTTCAATATTTTTTAGCGGTGGTCATATCCATTATGACCACCCGGTCACAACCATTATGACCATTTTTTTTTTTTTTTTTTTTTTTTTTTTTTTTTTTTTTTTTATGACATTTTTTTTTTATAATTAAATTTATTTTTTTTAAGTCGAACTATTTCAATATTTTTTAGCGGTGGTCATATCCATTATGACCACCCGGTCACAACCATTATGACCAGTTTTTTTTTTTTTAAATTTTTTTTTTTCGAAATTTTTTGTCGAACTATTTTTTAGCGGTGGTCATTTCCATTATGACCACCCAGCAATAAGGTCAACAACCATTATGACCAGTTTTTATTTTTTTTGTGTATTTTTTATGAAAAACAGTTTGATGAAAATTCCATTTTTGGAACTTCGTTTTCTGTTTTCATATGAATGGTGAACATATAGCGGGGCAATACATTTCACCTTAACCTTAATTATAAATTGTAATAAAACGCCCGGTTTGCAATTGGATTTTAATTTACACCCTTTACCTCCTTTGAAATTTGATTGTCGCAGGGGTATTTATTATACAGCCTTATATGTGACAGTATAAATAATTAAGGAAACAATATTTTAGAAAATAATACAATTAAAGGAATTGTGATTAAATGAAAAAAATAGTATATGTATCAGGCGAATTCCTTGTCGACGTCGTCATCACTTTTGTAATTTCCTTCAATTTTCCGGTTGGCATGCATCCACAAGTAACATGCTAGCCACTCCCGAAATAGCCTCATCCGTCCACCTATTACCCAATAATTGACGTCCCTCCCTTCTATTAAGCATTCAGCAAATTTTATGGTAAACACTCCACAGTCACCCCTGTTGAACAAATGACAAAGATAATTAATTTTCACTTCAACTTTTGAAGGCAGTATACAAGGGAGAAATGGTGTTTTTCTTGCACTCACCCATTGGATTGTTGAGGGATGTCTTTCATTATGTTGATTGGTAATGGGTTAGTTCCAGCAGGTTCTCTTGGTTTGAATTGATACAAATCTAAGCGTTCAGCCAGCAATGGAATGAATATTGATAAACATTCCATGCCTGCTCGGACCTTGACATTGTGACCGCCTTCATGCTGCAGAGAGTCGTACACGTCAATGGTCCAGCTTGTCAGATCGAGCTTCGCTAATACCCAATGTTTAAGGTCAGCCAAATGCACCGGTATTAGCACAGTCATCACGTCAAACCATGATGCCCCACTCTGGACATTAACGCCAAGCATTATCTTGAGTAAAGGCTCACAGGTCCCCCAATCGAACTTCTCGGGTGCACTCTGGTGTAGACGCCACAACGATCGAACCTTTGTACAAAAATAAGTGTCAACCGTTGTCACCCTCCGTTGCTCCAATTCGGGGAACTGCCTGATCTTCTTTCTCAAGTAATAAAAGGCGACATCAACGTGCTACATTAACATAACCAGTCGGTTAAAAGATACTGTACAATATTCGAGCTCGCAAACATATAATAATTTCGATTAATGGTTGATAGCAGACTTCCGAATTTTAAAAAATGTCATGTACTTACTTCGTCCCATAGCCAAATCGGGGAGGTAGCTAATTCATAGTACCAGGTTTTTCTTCCTACCTCCATGCACCCGAAGTCATGGGGTTTGTCAAGTTTCTCATGCTTGGCACTGTAACGTGGAGGCCGTTTACTGAACATCAAGCATACATATTCGACAAACACATCAGTGCAATTCCAATTAACATCCTAAAAACAGACAATGTTAAGTTAATCTACATTACCCTTGAGGTATCTTCTTCAACAATCCTTGTTTTAACCACTCCCTGAACTCTTTTAACCTCTGTTCAGGAGGTTCATCTGCGAGACCTGCTGGGAGGGCATAATTCGTGTCGGCCGGTTTATTCGAAGGGGATCCATCGTCAGTCTTACGACCCGATGGCCGTTGGCCAAGCCTTGATAGTCTGGCCCTCTTCTTCTTGGGGATCTACAAATAACAAATTTGAAACGAGTTAATCTAATTGACTCTTCCATTATTGGCAAACTTTTAATTCTCAGCTATACGTCACAACCACGTCCGTCAACATATCCTCTCTGGATAGCTCGTCAATCATGACAAGATCATGTGATTGCTTGTGGTCCTCCCTGTCTGGCCCCTCTTTCCCGACCCGTGACACTTCAGTCATTGCCCCCTCCCTCGCGCCAACGACTCGCGAATCCTCAACACTCGTCTCGGCTGCCTGTTCCTGTACATTGAATTTTCTTAAAATGTCAAACAAATTTGTATGGGAACCACACCAATCAGGTATATTCATGTATAATTCTACCTTTGTTATCTTCTCCTCGGCATCTGCATTCCAATCGATCCCCTTATCGGCAGTAAGGAACTCCATTGCTGCCTGCAGCCCTATATCCGCATAGACATCGAGCTCAGGGGAAGGAGTCTTAAAATCTTCCGACGCCTTCCGCTTAACATTAAGAAAATCGCTGCTCTCGACCTTCGGGACATGCTGTGCCTGACCGAACTTCTCGGCAGCATTCTTCGCCTTCAACAATTTCAGCACCCTCCTCAACAGTTTTTTCGAGCGGGTTTGTTCCTTTTGTATATCCTCTATCTTCTTATTCAATTATTAACATGTCCTCGGATCTCATTCTGGAACTCACCCACGCGTATTGATTCCGGGGTCCGCCGGGGACTGACGACTTGGAGCTGGTAATTGTGGCAGGCCAGTCGGTCTATTCAAGAAAAGGCGAGCAACATTCCCGTTCTTCAACTCTCCTCGGTTGGCATCAACTGAAAAGATATTGGCTGCACACATGGCGTAAATTACTATCCTTATACTGAATGTATTATTATTATTTTATTATAATAACCCATAACGAGTCAGTGAATCTTATTATGGTATGACCGTGTTGGTCATAACGATTTTGACCAGACGTCATAACGGTTGTGACCTGTCTTAGTCAGTACGTTTATGACCAACACGGTCACAATGGTTATGACCGCCCGGTCATAATGGCTATGACTAGCACTTGTTATGGTATCGGAATGTGAATTACCTGTGATTCGCCAACCTCCATGAACGCCCGCTGAACGTCATCAAATTTCACAGTCTCCGCAGTGGTCCAGGACGCCATACGCGGAACGGCCTGTGAGTAGTTGGTTGTAACTTGGAGCCACATCGTTGGAAGTGTCTCATATGCCCATACGAGTATGAATGTGGGAACCCAGGAATGCTGTAATGAACTGTGCTAACTTGTTTTTTTTGTCGTCTCTTCGAAGAAATCTATTCTCCACTGTAGCACATATTGCAGCACGGGTTGCCTCCCATGATAGCACACCCAAGGAAAATCGTTGAAGGCATCCAAGTTGTCTGCCAAACCGAAATATTTGGGATCTATTTTCACCGTTATAGCATTTGACAAAGGGATCGAGAAAATAATGTACAAAAGGCTAAGTTTTACGGCATCTTCGTCGTTGTCAAACTTAGCATTGGACAGTTGTAGTTCAAATTTTCCCTCGATACGCCCTTAAGCGTCGAAAAATATCTCCATTAATCTGCTCTCGACGACCGGTAGATGCGTAGACCCTGCACATTTTGTCCGGTAATTAGGCAGAACTCCATTATGGAGAATCTGGCCGAGCGGTTTGTTCCTTTTGTATATCCTCTATCTTCTTATTCAAATTATTAACATGTCCTCGGATCTCATTCTGGAACTCCACCCACGCGGTATTGATATCCGGGGTCCGCCGGGACTGACGACTTGGAGCTGGTAATTGTGGCAGGCCAGTCGGTCTATTCAAGAAAAGGCGAGCAACATTCCCGTTCTTCAACTCCTCCTCGGTTGGCATCAACTGAAAAAGATATTGGCTGCACACATGGCGTAAAATTACTATCCTTATACTGAATGTATTATTATTATTTTATTATAATAACCCATAACGATCAGTGAATCTTATTATGGTATGACCGTGTTGGTCATAACGATTTTGACCAGACGGTCATAACGGTTGTGACCTGTCTTAGTCAGTACGTTTATGACCAACACGGTCACAATGGTTATGACCGCCCGGTCATAATGGCTATGACTAGCACTTGTTATGGTATCGGAATGTGAATTACCTGTGATTCGCCAACCTCCATGAACGCCCGCTGAACGTCATCAAATTTCACAGTCTCCGCAGTGGTCCAGGACGCCATTACGCGGAACGGCCTGTGAGTAGTTGGTTGTAAACTTGGAAGCCATCGTTGGAAGTGTCTCATATGCCCATACGAGTATGACATGTGGGAACCCAGGAATGCTGTAATGAACTGTGCTAACTTGTTTTTTTTTGTCGTCTCTTCGAAGAAATCCTATTCTCCACTGTAGCACATATTGCAGCACGGGTTGCCTCCCATGATAGCACACCCCAAGGAAAATCGTTGAAGGCATCCAAGTTGTCTTGCCAAACCGAAATATTTGGGATCTATTTTCACCGTTATAGCATTTGACAAAGGGATCGAGAAAATAATGTACAAAAGGCTAAGTTTTACGGCATCTTCGTCGTTGTCAAACTTAGCATTGGACAGTTGTAGTTCCAAATTTCCCTCGATACGCCCTTAAGCGTCGAAAATATCTTGCCATAATCTGCTCTCGACGACCGGTAGATGCGTAGACCCTGCACATTTTTGTCCGGGTAATTAAGGCAGAACTCCATTATGGAGAATCTGGCCATTTCGTCTCCAATCTCGAACCACAGTGCGTCACCCATCGTTTGTGGTTTGTAAGACGCATAACAATGTTGTGGAATAACTGGCCAGCCCAACCTAGAGACTCTAGATGTAAGAAAGGTTGTACACATGGCTGGTCTTTGACGGAGGCCAACTGTCGTGGAAATAACCACAGGCTCAGTTTCTTCCATGTCTCGTTAATGTTTATGAAAGTATTGATTTTGGCCCGTGTTATCTCCAGAGTCTGGTACGAGTCGGATATATTGCCCCTGTGTGAATGGATAAAAAAAAATTTAAAACAAAATTTTTGATGAGTCGGTATTTAGCACCATGGACGTGCCGCAAACTATTTTTTGACTAAATCAAACATCGATCAAAGATTTTACCTCTTCCTCTTTCGATATCTTGGATGGAGTTATACTCGTTTCGTGTACATCCATTTCTCCCTTGTTTCTCTCAATATCTGTAATTGTCACCATTCTACGGATATGGAATCGGCGGTTTACGGCTATAGTATCTCTGTTTACGGCTATAGTAGGTGGTTGACGACGGTTATGCAGGAGACGTCTGGTCGAAAACGATACGATTTCTTCTTTCTCTCTCTAGAATCGGTGTTTCCCTCTCTAACAACTGTAAAAGCTTTTTTAAAAATTTTAACCCAATAGCGGCATAGGGTGACTAACTATTACGCGTGGAGGAGATGAGGGCAAATTTGGTATTTTGTCACTCAAAGTCGTACAAAAGACTGTTGGTATTCCATATCATATCGGTCATAATGGTTGTGACCGCCTGGTCACAACCATTATGACCATGGTAAAAGCGTTATACACAAAGCTTCTCACTATAGTCATAACCATAGTTACTGACGTGTCACAACGAAGTTGACCGCCTTCTTCGCTACGGTTCCCAAAAGTTACTGAATTTTCCCTGCAGGCATTTAATGCCTCGGTTATCGTGTAACTTTAACACTAATAATAATATAATAATAATATTCGAAGGTTTAAAATTATATTTTATTAATATAATATTAAATTGTTTAATTTTAAACATTATCTTGCGTCAGGACTTCGGTCACAATGGTTGTGACCGCCCGGTCAAAACTATTGTGACCAGGGTAAAGGCTCCTGTTACACGGTAATTCACCCCAGTCATAACCATTGTTACTAGAGTGTCACAACGAAATTGACCGCCTTCTTCGCTACGGTTCCCTAGGTTAATCTAATGATGTTGTTTCCCCTGCAGGCATTTAATGCCTCGGTTATCGTGTAACTTTAACACTAATAATAATATAATAATAATATTCGAAGGTTTAAAATTATATTTTATTAATATAATATTAAATTGTTTAATTTTAAACATTATCTTGCGTCAGGACTTCGGTCACAATGGTTGTGACCGCCCGGTCACAACTATTGTGACCAGGGTAAAGGCTCCTGTTCCACAAAGCTTCTCACTCTAGTGATAACCATAGCTACTGACGTGTCTCAACAAGCATCACCGCCTTCTTCGATACGTTTCCCAAAAGTTACTGACTTTATTTACTAAGCACACATTTAATGCCTCGGTTAGCGTGTAAAGTTAACACTAATAATAATATAATAGTAATATCGGAATCATTAAAAGGTTATTATAATCTTTTAATTTTTTTTTACAAACAGATAACGAGTCAGGACTTCGGTCACAATGGTTTTGACCGCCCGGTCACAAACCATTGTGACCAGGGGAAATAATAATAAAATTGACAAAAATTTTATGTTCATTAATTTATATATGTTTTATAAACCACATTGACAAAGGACCTCGGTCATAACGGGTTTGACCATCCGGTCACAACCATTGGGCCCACGGTAAAATAAGCTTTAGATAGGGGCTAACAATAGTCATAACGATATTGACCAGGCGGTCACAACGAAGTTGACCGCCTTTTTAAGGCCCAGCCCCAAAAGTTGATGGCGGGATATACAAATATGAATATACTGCCTCGGTTGGCGTGAACCGTTAAAAACTAATAATCATTATATTAATAATAATATAATGATTAACAATGTAATTACGTGGAAATCTTTCGGTTAATCTGTTTTTTTTTTTTGCAGGGCATTCAATAACCACTGAGTTCGGTCACAATGGTTGTGACCGGATGGTCACAACCATTGTGACCATTGAAAAAATAGTATTACACAGATTTCGTCCCCTCGTCACAAGGACGGAGTTGGCTTTGTTCGACGGGCCTTAAGGGTACTGAATTCGTACACGTTTGTCGGTTTGTCCATAGCCATTACATCTACCACAACGAACGGAGTCGGGATCTTCACCTTGGGACAAAATCCTTCGAACTCGTGGCCTTCCGGGACCACGCTTCGTTTTGGGAGGATTGACGATTTGCGCCCGGATTGATTCAGGCACATCCCAGCCATCAGAGCTGCCAATAGGATGGACTACAGATGAATAACAACCATAAAGATAATCTTTCGTGTAGTATGCCGAGCAATAATTGTATGGATCTATCCGTCGGTGGTTACACACGGCCATGGCATGCGGGCAGGGAATTTGATCTACCTGAAATCGTCTACATGTACATGTCTTTTGGCTCATATCAACGATCCATATTTGGCCAGCATTGTTGGTGACAGCGTACTCAAACTGATCGGCTGGCCGCGGCTGTAAGAAGTGGAAATTTAACGAATTTAGTTAAGTTGGATTAAGGGAAAATCCGCATATACCATATACGTGGTGGCAGTTGGCATGATAACGTACCGTTACTTTTAGGCCTATTGAGAAGTTGGTGTGAAGCATCTTCTCAGCCTTTGGAGCAAGTTTCGAAGTCAATTTTAGGGCCTCCTCACGCCTGTTGACAAACCATCTTTGTTGTAGTTCCCTCAACCATTCCATTAAGAATCCAACTGGCATTAACCTGGCTTTCCGATTAACATTATTAAATGACTCCGCGATGTTGGTTGTCATGATTGCATACCGACGGCCGTTGAAATATGCTCGCGACCACTTTTTCGGATCGGCCTGCATGAGGTATCGGTGCATGTCGGGGTTACGAGTACGGATTGATTCCATATGACGATGGTGCTCACTTAAAAGATACGACCTCGATGCACCATCAAAATATGTCTTCAAAGGGCCTTTGAAATCCTTGTACTTGGTCTTCAGGTTTGCAGCCAAGTGTTGGACGCATATCCCGAAGGCAGCCTCCGGATACACGAGTTTGGCTGCATACTCGATACCCTTATGCCTATCAGCCACAATTACAAGAGAATCTCTAGGGCCCGATTGAATCTCGGAGCTTCTCGAAGAACCATGTCCATGAGTCGTTGCTTTCGGACTGAACGATACCAAATGCAAGTGGAAATATGCAGCCATTTGCGTCGTGACCGCAAGCTGCAAGAAGCACCCCTCCAAATTTGGCCTTTAATGCGGATCCATCAACCACCAATTACTGGCCGACAATAAGGCCAACCGTGCTTCGAAGCAGCTACGCACATGTAGAACACTCTAAGCAATTTGATGAGTCCGGTCTCGATGTCAATGTCGGAACCAGGATTTTCCTCTTAACCATTTCAGCCCACGAGGAAGAACTGT
>CM046369.1:16268737-16321598 GCA_025413025.1 Ficus hispida | reverse complement strand
GGTATTTTGTCACTCAAAGTCGTACAAAAGACTGTTGGTATTCCATATCATATCGGTCATAATGGTTGTGACCGCCTGGTCACAACCATTATGACCATGGTAAAAGCGTTATACACAAAGCTTCTCACTATAGTCATAACCATAGTTACTGACGTGTCACAACGAAGTTGACCGCCTTCTTCGCTACGGTTCCCAAAAGTTACTGAATTTTCCCTGCAGGCATTTAATGCCTCGGTTATCGTGTAACTTTAACACTAATAATAATATAATAATAATATTCGAAGGTTTAAAATTATATTTTATTAATATAATATTAAATTGTTTAATTTTAAACATTATCTTGCGTTAGGACTTCGGTCACAATGGTTGTGACCGCCCGGTCAAAACTATTGTGACCAGGGTAAAGGCTCCTGTTACACGGTAATTCACCCCAGTCATAACCATTGTTACCAGAGTGTCACAACGAAATTGACCGCCTTCTTCGCTACGGTTCCCTAGGTTAATCTAATGATGTTGTTTCCCCTGCAGGCATTTAATGCCTCGGTTATCGTGTAACTTTAACACTAATAATAATATAATAATAATATTCGAAGGTTTAAAATTATATTTATTAATATAATATTAAATTGTTTAATTTTAAACATTATCTTGCGTCAGGACTTCGGTCACAATGGTTGTGACCGCCCGGTCACAACTATTGTGACCAGGGTAAAGGCTCCTGTTCCACAAAGCTTCTCACTCTAGTGATAACCATAGCTACTGACGTGTCTCAACAAGCATCACCGCCTTTTCGATACGTTTCCCAAAAGTTACTGACTTTATTTACTAAGCACACATTTAATGCCTCGGTTAGCGTGTAAAGTTAACACTAATAATAATATAATAGTAATATCGGAATCATTAAAAGGTTATTATAATCTTTTAATTTTTTTTTACAAACAGATAACGAGTCAGGACTTCGGTCACAATGGTTTTGACCGCCCGGTCACAACCATTGTGACCAGGGGAAATAATAATAAAATTGACAAAAATTTTATGTTCATTAATTTATATATGTTTTATAAACCACATTGACAAAGGACCTCGGTCATAACGGGTTTGACCATCCGGTCACAACCATTGGGCCCACGGTAAAATAAGCTTTAGATAGGGGCTAACAATAGTCATAACGATATTGACCAGGCGTCACAACGAAGTTGACCGCCTTTTTAAGGCCCAGCCCAAAAGTTGATGGCGGGATATACAAATATGAATATACTGCCTCGGTTGGCGTGAACCGTTAAAACTAATAATCATTATATTAATAATAATATAATGATTAACAATGTAATTACGTGGAAATCTTTCGGTTAATCTGTTTTTTTTTTTGCAGGGCATTCAATAACCACTGAGTTCGGTCACAATGGTTGTGACCGGATGGTCACAACCATTGTGACCATTGAAAAAATAGTATTACACAGATTTCGTCCCCTCGTCACAAGGACGGAGTTGGCTTTGTTCGACGGGGCCTTAAGGGTACTGAATTCGTACACGTTTGTCGGTTGTGTCCATAGCCATTACATCTACCACAACGAACGGAGTCGGGATCTTCACCTTGGGACAAAATCCTTCGAACTCGTGGCCTTCCGGGACCACGCTTCGTTTTGGGAGGATTGACGATTTGCGTCCGGATTGATTCAGGCACATCGCAGCCATCAGAGCTGCCAATAGGATGGACTACAGATGAATAACAACCATAAAGATAATCTTTCGTGTAGTATGCCGAGCAATAATTGTATGGATCTATCCGTCGGTGGTTACACACGGCCATGGCATGCGGGCAGGGAATTTGATCTACCTGAAATCGTCTACATGTACATGTCTTTTGGCTCATATCAACGATCCATATTTGGCCAGCATTGTTGGTGACAGCGTACTCAAACTGATCGGCTGGCCGCGGCTGTAAGAAGTGGAAATTTAACGAATTTAGTTAAGTTGGATTAAGGGAAAATCCGCATATACCATATACGTGGTGGCAGTTGGCATGATAACGTACCGTTACTTTTAGGCCTATTGAGAAGTTGGTGTGAAGCATCTTCTCAGCCTTTGGAGCAAGTTTCGAAGTCAATTTTAGGGCCTCCTCACGCCTGTTGACAAACCATCTTTGTTGTAGTTCCCTCAACCATTCCATTAAGAATCCAACTGGCATTAACCTGGCTTTCCGATAACATTATTAAATGACTCCGCGATGTTGGTTGTCATGATTGCATACCGACGGCCGTTGAAATATGCTCGCGACCACTTTTTCGGATCGGCCTGCATGAGGTATCGGTGCATGTCGGGGTTACGAGTACGGATTGATTCCATATGACGATGGTGCTCACTTAAAAGATACGACCTCGATGCACCATCAAAATATGTCTTCAAAGGGCCTTTGAAATCCTTGTACTTGGTCTTCAGGTTTGCAGCCAAGTGTTGGACGCATATCCCGAAGGCAGCCTCCGGATACACGAGTTTGGCTGCATACTCGATACCCTTATGCCTATCAGCCACAATTACAAGAGAATCTCTAGGCCCGATTGAATCTCGGAGCTTCTCGAAGAACCATGTCCATGAGTCGTTGCTTTCGGACTGAACGATACCAAATGCAAGTGGAAATATGCAGCCATTTGCGTCGTGACCGCAAGCTGCAAGAAGCACCCCTCCAAATTTGGCCTTTAATGCGGATCCATCAACCACAATTACTGGCCGACAATAAGGCCAACCGTGCTTCGAAGCAGCTACGCACATGTAGAGACACTCTAAGCAATTTGATGAGTCGGTCTCGATGTCAATGTCGGAACCAGGATTTTTCCTCTTAACCATTTCAGCCCACGAGGGAAGAACTGTAATGTAATCAAGTTTACTTAACAGTTATTAAAGCCTATTATAAGACTTATAATGTCGGTGATAAACGTATTATAAGATAGAGTAAAGGGAAGTGCATTACCATTGTATGAATCTGAATCATTGCCCCTCAAGCTGGTTAGTGCTGCTTCCTTGCCTCGCCATGCTCGGAGATAATTGAAAGAGACTCCAAATTCGGCCTGCATGTCTCGCATGATTTCTCGAGGTCTATATGAGGTATTAGTCGGATCCAAGTATTTTGCCTTGACACACTCCCCAATCATCCAACTCTTGGCTTGACGATGATGCCCTTGAACAATTTCGATTGAACAATTATGGACGTCGTCGAACCGCTTCACGACAAACATTTCACTACCTCGCATCCTGGTCGCACGCAATTGCCATGGACATTGTTGGATATCTATACATATAACGTGTAACAGAGTAGCGGTCACCTCTTCACTCTGAATTGATAGTGTTTACTCATGGCATCGTGATGAAGATGGTATTGCAACAACTTTTTGTTAAGAAAAATACAGTTTCTGCAAATTGCGACAGGTGTATAATCAACAACAACTACTGAGCCAGATAACCTGTCAGGGCTTGGTACAGTATCGGATTGAGATGTTAAGTTATTGGCAAAAGAATGTTCTCCAATGCTGACGTCGACACTATTCTCGTTTGATTTACGAGCATCACCCCCAACATTCAATTCGTCAACATGAGGTGGAAGTTGAGGGCAACGAGTAATAGGAGTTGAAATTCTCAGATTTCTCTCATCAGCAATTTGCATGGCCTCATCACTCTGTGCACCCACTCTGGAGAATTGGCCGTCTATGTGGTTGCTTTCACCCAGCTCCGGTGGCGTGACGTCAGCCGCAGTATCATCCAAAACGTCGACGGTAATAGGAAATTTACTAAGCACATGAACATCCTTCTTCTTCAATTGTATATAGAATTTAACGTCATCATCACACTGTATCCTGACAAGAGGCATACTAGGGTGAACACCGTATCGCATGACTATAGTATTGGTTGGGACCCTAATACCGATTGCCCGTCTGACCAACTCAATAAGACCTCCGTATGTTGCCGTCTCGGGCACCAATATTCCCTTCATTTCTCCACCGATGTAACTCAATGTGCCATCCCATCGACCATTATACTTGATGAAAACACAAACGTCCTCCATTTACTGTAAAACTACAAACAATTTTCCTGTCAAAGGGTTAAATACAAATTTCAAAAATGAGGAACAGTTAAGAAGCAAGGTAGGATGGCTTATGTCGTAGATCTGGTCCACGGAAACGGAGTTGACGCAGATCTGGCAGATTCGGCCGAATTAACAGAGTGAAACAAGATGTGGAAGGATTTTTAATACTGGGAGACAGTTTCGATCAATGGGTAATGGTCCACGGATGATTCGCGAGGATTGGGTGGGAGAAAATCAACGAAACTAGAGACGAAAAATTAAAATTTTCTATGTTCAGTTGGTTATATACTGTCGCAATGGATGTGGAGGGAATGGAGTGAGGATGGCGGGCTAGGACGAAAATTTTCAGCTTAGGGTTGGCTGAGGGCATATATGACTTTATACATACCCAAAAATTGTATGGTGACGTGGCAAAAAAAAAAAAAAATTGGTCATAATGGTTGTGACCGGGTGGTCATAATGGAAATGACCACCGCTAAAAAATAGTTCGACAAAAATTTCGAAAAAAATTTTTAACAAAAAAAAAAAAAAAAACTGGTCATAATGGTTGTGACCGGGTGGTCATAATGGAAATGACCACCGCTAAAAAATAGTTCGACAAAAATCTCGAAAAAAAAATTATTTTAATAAAAAAAAAAACTGGTCATAATGGTTGTGACCGGGTGGTCATAATGGAAATGACCACCGCTAAAAAATAGTTCGACAAAAATCTCGAAAAAAAAAAACTGGTCATAATGGTTGTGACCGGGTGGTCATAATGGAAATCACCACCGCTAAAAAATAGTTCGACAAAAATCTCGAAAAAAAAAAAAACTGGTCATAATGGTTGTGACCGGGTGGTCATAATGGAAATGACCACCGCTAAAAAATAGTTCGACAAAAATCTCGAAAAAAAAATTATTTAAAAAAAAAAAAAAAAACTGGTCATAATGGAAATGACCACCGCTAAAAAATAGTTCGACAAAAATCTCGAAAAAAAAAACTGGTCATAATGGTTGTGACCGGGTGGTCATAATGGAAATGACCACCGCTAAAAAATAGTTCGACAAAATTTTTGAAAAAAAAAATTAATTATAAAAAAAAAACTGGTTATAATGGTTGTGACCGGGTGGTCATAATGGAAATGACCACCGCTAAAAAATAGTTCGACAAAAATCTCGAAAAAAAAAAATAAAAAAAAAACAAAAAAAAAACTGGTCATAATGGTTGTGACCGGGTGGTCATAATGAAAATGACCACCGCTAAAAAATAGTTCGACAAAAATTTCGAAAAAAATTTAAAAAAAAAAAAAAAAAAACTGGTCATAATGGTTGTGACCGGGTGGTCATAATGGAAATGACCACCGCTAAAAAATAGTTCGACAAAAATCTCGAAAAAAAAAAACTGGTCATAATGGTTGTGACCGGGTGGTCATAATGGAAATGACCACCGCTAAAAAATAGTTCGACAAAATTTTCGAAAAAAAAATTTAATTATAAAAAAAAACTGGTCATAATGGTTGTGACCGGGTGGTCATAATGGAAATGACCACCGCTAAAAAATAGTGAAATAGTTCGACATAAAAAAAATTAAATTTTTAATAAAAAAAAAAACTGGTCATAATGGTTGTGACCGGGTGGTCATAATGGAAATGACCACCGCTAAAAAATAGTGAAAATAGTTCGACTTAAAAAAGGGGTGGTCATAATGGTTGTGACCGGGTGGTCATTATGGATATGACCATCGCTAAATAATAGGGAAAAAAGTTCGACAACAAACAATTTTAATTATATAAAACAAAAGCGTGGTCATAATGGTTGTGACCGGGTGGTCATAATGGATATGACCATAGCTAAATAATAGTTAAAAAAGTTCTTTTAAAATAAAACAAACGAAATTTTTTAATGCTTTAAAAATAAAAATTAAAAGAACTGGTCATTATGGTTATGACAAGGCGGTCATAATGGTTATGACCATTGATAAAAAATAGTAAAAAATGTAAAATTCGAAAAAAAAAGCCAGGTTATGGTCATAACGGTTATGACCGGGTGGTCATAATGGTTATGACCTTTACTTAAAAATGAAAAAAGTTATAATTTAAAAAAAAAGAAACTTTCGATGGAAGTTTCTCTCTGTACATGGAAGTTTATCTCTGTAAATGGAAGTTTCTCTCTGTAAATGGAAGTTTCTCTCTTTACATGGAAGTTTATCTATATTATATGAAGCTTCGGGTTTCAAAATGGGTGGGGGGGGGGGCTAGGCGGAAATAAGTTTTCAGTTTTCTCTCTCTAGATTTCAGTTTTCTCTCTCTAAACCACTGTACATGGTGGTTTGAAAAAAAAAAAACTTTTTTCGGCCATGCGAGGGAGAGAGATTATTTCGTGGGTAGGAGATGAGGGTAATCCTGTACTTTGATATACATTAAATGCTACTGGGCCCCACGGTAAGTGCTGAAATTGAATAGAACAAAAAGTGCTGCTGTTTTTAATATTATTTTTTTCAGAGGTGCTAAAAGTGAAATTAACCCTAATATTAAATACATAGCAGATTGTAGAATTTTTTTTCATAAAGTATACCGTTTTTTTTTATGAACTTTGTGTTTAATATTTATTTTCTTTTGGACTATATGTACGTTAGCCCCTAACTTTATTTACAGATAATGATAATTTGATGCATTATTAATTTGTCAAATCAATCCTTAAATTATTAATTTAGTTATAATTCTTGGTAAAACTAAAAACGTTACGTAATCCTACATATATAAAAGAGTAGAAAAAAAGTTACTGTTTATTTTTTATAGTAAAAATGCACCGTTTTTTAGTGTTATTTTTATTTTTGTTTTTGTTTTTGTTTTTGGCTGCCATGTAGCTAAACCTAGGAGGAGAGTGAAGGGGAGAGAGAGAGAGACTTGGGTTTTGAAACTTTTTCAGGTTTTTTTTTTACTGCTGTAGAGCTAACACACGGGGAAGGGGGAGAGAGAGAGAAAGTGTGTGTGTGGGGGGGGGGGGGGGGGTGGGGTGTTGGAGTGGAGTTGTTGGGTTTTTGGTTCTTTTTCCGGCTGACACAGTCGGAAGAGAGGGGGAGAAAGAGAAAGAGAGATGGAGAGAGGTTAGTGGGATAGGGGATTTTTTTTAATATTTTTTTTCTTTTGCTCGAGGGGATAGAGAGAGAGAGAGAGAGAGAAGCATCCGAAGTGTGAGAGAAGAGAAGGAAATTTTTTTTTTGTATTAATATTTATTTTATATAAATTTTTTTTTAAAAAAATATAGTAATTAATTTAAATAATATCCAAAATTTTTTGAAAATGATAGTTTGATCTTATTTTAAAAAGTAACTCTTTTAAAAAATTAGTTATAATTTTTATTAATTTTTAAAAAAAAAGATAAAAATTTAGATTTAAAATACAGATTAATTAAATTTAAGTTGAAAAACAAAACGAAGTATATATCTATAAATATATAAAAACGTCAATATATAATAATACTGTTCACAAAACAAAGTTAATAGAAATATTTTATTTTGGAATTTCATTTTTGCTTTTATGTCATTTTGCTATTATTTTCGGGCATATTCATGTTAAATTTGTGTTTGTATCAAGTTTTCTTGTTTAGAAATTTCATACTTTTGTCTACTTTTAGAATAATCATCCGTCCTACTGTAATTGTAGGAGCTCATTATGTAGGAAATAGACATATATCAAATATTGCTTAGGATAACGTCTACTACAATTTGCCATGTGAGAACTTATGTTTAGGAATGTATTAGCATTTCACGTATACTTATTTTTAGTGCAAAACTTTGAACAAGTAGGTATAAATGTTGCCGCTAGTATATTGTTCTACAACTAAAAATATTATAAAAATAAACTATTTTACTTTTTTTAAACTTTATTTGTAGATGTATGTATGTATGTAACTCTATATATAAATTAAAATGTGTATAAAATATTTATATTGACTCTTTTTTTATTTACCTTTTACTTCATTATAATATTTTCAAAACATTTTTAGTTTTCTTTTTCCAATCATTTTTTTCTAAATGCAATGTTTTATTTTTTATATAACCAACAATGGGATTAAAATCTTTTTTGAGATAATAAAATACAATTCTATATATTTTTAAAAAATAAAATAAAAAATAAATAAATTATGTATTATTATTTTATTTATTAAAATATTTAATTTTATTACTATTATGTATTTTATAATTATATCATAAAATTTAACTCTTTAATTTTATTTATTAATTTAAATTTTTTTATAATCTCTAACAAATATTTCTTTCATATTAAATGTTATGAAAATTTTGATTACGATTCAACACGTGCACGTATTAAAACTAGTAACTTCACACTCTCTCACATTCTCTTCCTGTACCCTAAGTCTCGCGACCTTTCCCTCTCCACTCGGACACCCTTCACCGCCGTCCCTTCGCCACGACGTCACCAGCCGTTCCGTCGCCGCGCCGCCAGCAACGACGGGACCCTCTCTCAAAGAAGTAAGGGAAAGGAAGTTCATTCTCAGACATATCGAAAACCAACGAGAAATCGACAATGGCGTTGGCTTCGGAATCAGAAACTACCTCCTCCTCTGTTTCTTCCCACGATTCCTCCTCTCAGACAAGGCGAAAGTAAGGTTTTTAATTTTATTTATTTATTTTTGGCAAATTCCCTCTCTTTTCCAAACCCCAACTCTCAACAGTTCAGAAACGCAATCCCTAATCAATTCCTGGGCTCTTTGATTTCTAGATTCTTGTTTCTGGGCTTTCGCAATGCTTTTTAGTGGATAATTGGCGATTTCTTGGATGCCCATGTCTGGGAATTTGTCTAATTTACGAGTTATGCCCAGAAAAGAAATCCTAATTTTGGGAATTGTTGAAGGAAGAGAGGAAAGGAAAATGGAAACCATAAAATTTTTGGCAATTGTTATAGGAAGAAGAGAAAATGGGATCAGCCTGCAGAGTTCTTAGCTTTTGCTGGGCCTGCACTGCCTGGAGTTGTCTCATTAGGTGCCCTTGAGTGATTTCAGTACTTGGTGTAACTCATGTGTCTCTTTTAATGAACCTGCTTTCGGCAAACTCCGGTAATGTGTCCCCGGTGATTCCAGCTCCTTTGTTGCAGCAACATGCTGCTGCAATAGTCTCAAAGCTAAACCAAGTGAGATCCCTTTCTGGGTTTTCCTTCATTTTTGATAGCTTCATGATACACCAATGTTGCTTGAGTTTTTCGATTTTGGAATATATATATATATATGTATATATATATATATATATATATATTTATTTATTTATTTATATATTTGGTTTTTTCTTCTTGATTTGTTTTGTATAAAATCGTTTGTGATATTTAGCCAAGATCCAAGATGAATTGATAGCTTCATGGTTGTTTGACAAGCTTTTTTGTTATATATATATATATATATATATATATATATATCGGTATATGCAAGAAAGCTTATGTCTTATATGTTCTTTCTAATTTGTTTTACTATGAATCATCAGAGAAAATTGTGTTAATAGTTAATCAGTTTCATATGTTTCTTTATTCTTATATGCATTTGTATGAGTGATTAGCTTGTGATTTTATTTTTTTCCATGACAACTTTAATTTTGTATTGTGCAGAGTTCTTGGAATTCCAACCGGAGTGCAGGTGCTGATGGATAACAATCAAGTAGTAAACAGAGTAATAGGATATGCATGAATAGGTAAGTAGAACAGGGTTGATATTTTTTCCCCTTTAATATTGGTTAGATGTTATTTATCTGAATGTTGATCTTAAGGGTGACAGACTATTTGTTACCAAAGAGTGTTACAGGGTTTATATGATGAAAGTATCGGCATTAAAAGATTGGACTACTATGGCTGAGAATTACCTGAATTTACGTTTATTTTTGCACAAAATCGGTGACACAAGCTAATTTCCAGAGGTAGTTTAAGTTTTCTTTAGTCTTTTTTGGTTCATCTTTATTGGTATCCCTAGATGTGTGATGAACCTGATTGTTTTTGCATTTTGCATTTTGCTTTTGCAGTCATTTTGAGAAATATGGCGAGATAACTGATTTATACATGCCAAAGGTGCTTTATCTTTTCTTGTCTCGTTGTTTTACTCTACATTTTGATTTGGAACTTATTTTCATTGATTGTTGAGTTTGACTGCATGTGTTGGCTACTTGTCTACATGCACTTACGTAAATAGAACATGCATAACCAATTTAGCCAAACATGATTACACACGATTCTTTATGTGTAAGCGTTTTGGAAGTTTGGCTGCAAAGACAATGGCTATTATATAATTGTTGTAAATATGGTTCAGGATCAAGGCTCGACTACACATCGTGGAATTTGTTTTATCACCCTTGCAAGTGCAGGTTAGGGCATTCATAGCATGTCATTGAGAATTTATAGTATCTTCCGTTCCTGTCTGTAACATATGGCAATAGATTGGTTCACTTAATATTCTATTTTAGATACTATAATAAACTAACACTGACTAATTATTACCTCTCCTGATTACTATTGACAAATAGAATTTATGGGTATTTGACTTTGGAGTGATTTGATAAGTTTGATATTCGAGCACGTATCATTAAGCAACAAGGTGTCATCTATTTGCAGAGTCTGTGGATGGTTTGATGGCTGATACTCACAAATTGGGAGGCTCAACTGTAGTTGTTGATCGAGCAACACCCAAGGTAAATTGCAGCATATCTAGTTTTAAGCATATCTTTTACCAAGGATAAATAAAGCACGTGTCAGTAGTATAAAACGTTTGAAGGTATTTTTCTTTTCTCACTTATTCTTTATAACGTTTGATTTTATTCAAAAACAAATTTAGCAACTTTATTCTTGCAGGATCTATTTGATGCAGATTTTGACGAACATCCACAATTGGGAGACATTGTGCATCACTATTTCTTCGAGCACTTTGAAGGTTATCGATATCGGTGCCACCAAATATACCAGGGCCTTATCGAGGAAGGAAAAGATCCATTGCAATATTTACCGAATCAATACATTAAATCAGCAGATTAATGTGCCATCAGATCATGTCTGCTGCCACCGCCACCTCCGGCCCTAGTTTGTTAGATCTTTTTATTCATGCAAGATTAGGTGTTTACTAGTACAATATTTAGTAGACCGTAAGTGTTTGGATTTGCCCGAGTATGATTATTTTAGTATTTTGTTTGGATTCTAATATGTATTTAGATATTTAGATATATTTGGTATTTTGCTTGAGTTAATAATTGGTATTTTGCTTATTAAAGTTGATTTTCATATATATATATATATATTTGGGAAAAAATATAGGTTTATAAAACTGCTTCAGTTTTGGTGACCAAAAAAATTTGGCAGCAAAAATTTAGTTTTCTGCCTTTTTTGTTACCAAATATTTGGTGGCTAAAACATAAGAATTCGCTACCAAATATATTTTGTTATTAAAATTTTGGTATCTGAATCTTGTACATTTTATTACCAAAATACATTATGTTATCAAAATTTGGTTTTTAAATGTCATACTTTTCACCGAATATTTTTTGCTGTAAAAAATTTGGTAACAGAATCTTGTATAATTCGTTACCAAATATCTTTTGCTACTAAAATATTCGGTAATTAAATCTCATATTTTTTGTTACCAAAGATTTGGTTACAGAATCTTATACAATTCATTATCAAATACATTTTGTTACCAAATAATTTGGTCACCAACTCACATATTTTTTGTTACCAAATACATTTTGTTATCAAAAATTTGATAACTCAATCTCCTACTTTTTGCTACCAGAATACATTTTGTTACTAAAATTTTGGTTCCCAAAATGTCATACTTTTTGTTACCAAATATTATAATAACAAATAATTTCCGCGACTCACTTTTTGTTATCAAATTTTTTTTGTATCAAAAACAATTTGTTACCAAAAACAGGACTTTTAACTACCGATTTTTTGGTAACAAACAAGCGAAATTCTTGTAGTGACACTGAAATTAAGATATTAATTAATTAAAAAAAAAACAGAAAAAGAAGAACATTTACACACTGGAATTGCGATATTATGTGATGTCAAGCTTACACTTAGAAACAAAAACTCCATAAGAACACATCTATTTAGAGTTTATGTTTGACCCAAAAGAAAACCTTAGCATTTATGTAAAATCAATTGAGCACCAAACTGTGGTTGGAGAGTAATAACGGTTTTGGGAGCGTGAGCATAGGAAGGTGAAAGCTCAAAGGTGAAGCGCTGTAGGATCAGAGCCAATGCCATTTTGGCTTCCATCAAGGCAAAGTTTTGTCCGATGCAAATCCGAGGTCCCCAACCGAACGGAAAGAACGAAAGTTGACCCTTCGTTGCCTTTGAAATTCCTTCTGCGAACCTCTCGGGCTTGAACTCCTTTGCATCTTCTCCCCACAGCTTGGTGTCATAGTGAACAAGGATGGTGGGAAGGGCGACTTGCACTCCAGGTGGTAATGACAAGTTTCCAAGCTGTGTTTCCTTGTGAACCATCCTGGTAAGTAGAATTGCTGGTGGGTATAACCTTAGAACTTCGTACAAAATCATTGTGGCCTGCATTAGATGTAGACATTGATTTATCTTTCTAAGAATCTAAAATTTTGATCACAATATGATATGTTCTTCTAGGACCCCCGCAAAAAAAAAAAAAACAAAACAAAACAAAACACAAAACAAAAACAAAAACAAAACAACCAAGATTGTGTAGAATTTGTATGTTCTATAATTATATTCGTGAAATTAGTTAGTGTCATCTTGAAAAATAAGAGAGAGTAGCAATAAATTCTAGAGTTTAAAGCTAGTAATATATAAGATCACCAAACTATAATCGGTTTGAGATCATCTATCCAATTTCAATGTCACCTAAAAAAAACCACAACATTATGTAAGATTTGTGTTTTCTAAACATGCTAATATTTTGTTCGTGAAATTAGTGTCAACTTATTGTAAGTATCACTTGGATATTTTTAACCAAAAAAAAAGAGAGAGAATGCTTAGAACTGATAAAGTTAAAAGTTAAGCAATGTATAAAATTACCAACTATTGGATTGTGATCACCTGTCAAAATTTAGTGTCTCAAAAGTATTAATCAATCATATAATATGACATATCAATGAATAAAATTAGATGTCAATGGATGGAAAAATCAGTTATAAAATATTTCAAACATTATAAATAACGTGACATAATATTATTGATTAGACACCATTTGAGGTAGAAATTAAAAGTAAAGTACCTGCGTTTAGCATTTTTGATCATGAAGCTTTTAGGTTTCAAAGTAAAGTCTGTACTTTTAGCACTAGAAATAATTAATGTGGAAATGGGGGAAAAACTTACGATTTTTAGGTGACCTAGCCCATCAAAATCTGGAGTGTTATCCCCAAAGACTTGTAAAACCTCTTCTCTTGCACGAACTTGCCAATCGGGAAACCTACTTAATAACACCATAGTCCAAACAAGCAACACTGAGGTGGTCTCTTGGCCAGCAAAGTAAAATAACTTGCATTCCTCTATCACATCTTTAATACTCATTCCCATACTCTTGTTGTTTCCATGTTCCTTAATTTCTTTAAAATTCGATTCCATAAGTATCCCTAATAAGTCATCTTTTGGTGCTTCGCCTGCTCGCATCGCCTTCTCTCTTTTCTTGATCATTTCCTTCAATGAAGCTTGTACTTGCTTGTCGATTTCTTTCATCCTCTTGTTCAACTTGGTGGGAACAAACCTACATATACATCGACAAGTTTTGTATGGAAATTGGCTTCTGAAAACTCGAGAACATCATTATAAATATAGAACAAAAAAATGCTAACCTTGTGGTGGCATAATCACTACCTATGTGTCAGAGCATCAAACTATCACATCTTCGTTGAAAAATAGTGCTTTAAAAGTATGTGTTACTAACTAACTAAAGAGAACTTCACCTCCATCCAGGAATATAGACGGTTTGTACGGCTTTAATAACTAATTCTGCTTGCTCACTCTGAAGTTGAAATATTTTTCTGCCTTCTTCATAACTACTCCCAAATGCCGTTCGAGAAATCACATCTCCAGTCATACTTTGCAGATAAGGCCAGACGTCTACCTCTCCAAATCCTTCCGGGTTTACCGACCTCTCCCATTTGCTTAACATCTCGGTGCAACTTAGATGAAATGCTGGAAGCATATGCTACACAAAAACAAAGGAAAATGTGAATAATTAAAATATTACATGCTTGGATGTGCATACAATATACTTTTGAATTGTTACATTTTAATTAACAAACACAATCTCAAGTTAGTAATTGATATCTAATAATCTTTCCCGACAAAAGAATAACAATTCAAAGTTCACATGAAAAACATGTTAGAATTTATATTTTTAGCGTATTACATTAGAAAGTACTAAAGTTAAGCACCTTCAACTTCTCTAAATGAAATGCCGGGTTGATAATTTTTCGATGCTTAGCCCATTTCTCACCATCGTAGCTTGCAAGACCAGTAGCTAGCAACTCTGCGAGTGGATTGCCATGGGGCTTTGGAAAATCACCAAGTTTGTTGAAGACATCCTTCATATAATCAGGATTTGTGATGTTCACCCTTGGCGTGGGACCCATCCACCAAAAAGAATCTTTTCCTGCACCAATATCCATAATCGTTTTTTCTACCTTTCTCTATACATTTGTAATTGAATTATTGCTCCATAAGAATTACACATTCAACCTGAATATAACATATTACATTTTTTTTCGGCAGTACTATAATACTTATTCAATTCCATATTTGAATACACCTTCATTTAAATAATACATCTATTCATTTAGTACTATTTATCAATTCTTTTTTTTTTTTCTATATATTTAATCAATCACAATATATCTCAAACTCCAACGTTTTAAATATAAATAATCCAAACACACATTATATTTGATTACAATGGGTAAACAGATCATCCAAACATATATTGAAATGCATCTATTTCATTTGAATACAATATCAAGTTAAATGAGAAACACACTGTTTATAAAATAGTTATAAGTTTTTTTTCCTAAAATCAAATCAAAATTAAATTGCGAACAAAGCAGATTTTTCAATTTAGCAAAATGACCAGATTTTCTTTTTCTTAACTTTAGCAAAATGAAATATAAATATGTGTTTTATCGAACGATAAGTGATTGATTGCCAATTGTTAATTAAATTTTAATGATCACAGATTATTTTCCTAAACAGAATTCGATCATTTAAAAAAAAAAAAAACCAAAAACTGAACATCCACTTAATTTTGTATCCAAATTACAAAATTCCAATTTACATTGTCACCAAGAGTCATGCACTCCTCCTACAAAATGTGTTACTATTTTTCATAACCACAAAATAGGCGTAAGTATGATCCCTCGAAAAGCAATAAAATATTATATTTCATTAAATCTAAATATTTCGATAAAATATATAAACAGAAATAAATATTTCGATAAATTAATTCCATAAAAGGAGGTAAGGTTATTAATATATATTTTTTAATGTAACTGATAAAAAATTTATATTAAATATTTGACAAATAATTATTTTAATTATTTCTTTTATATCACTCGTGTCAATAATCACCGAAAGTAATTATAAAATCCACCATTATAACCACATATTATTATAATAACCATCACAACATAACGTGAATTAAAAAATAATAATATTAAAAGATAAAAATTTGTGCTATTTTACCTTTTCTGCTAAAAGAGGTGGTAAAATTACAATTCAAGATGGTGATGAAAGTTTACCTTTCTGCTAAAAGAGGAGAGAATATTATTATTCAAGATGGTGATGAAATTAATGTTTAATGCTACCAAAAACATCAAATTCATTACTGAGAAAAAAATATATATAATCTATCTTTTGTTAAGTTGTTCGATAATTATATATTTAAAATCAGATGAAAAATTGTATGTACTATTGTACTATTTAAAACTCTTAAATCAATTAGTTGCTAAAATAATGGAAAAAAAAAAATTAATCAGTATCGTTTTAAAAAAATGTTGAATATAAAATTAAGGAGATACCGTAAGTGTGGATAGTGCGAAGGACGAAAGGGACAACGCGAGTTGCGATATCATCGGAGAGATCGATGGGCTTTGATCTGGCTGCCTTGGTCACCGAGAAATTCTCTTTCAAGTCTCCGAACAAAAGCCGATAAGAATTTCCCTTGAAACCCTGTTTTCTCAGGCACTTCTCTATTCTCCTCGGCCTCACCCAAACCCAATTCACCACTCTCCACGCCCATGTTGTTATTACTATTGCCAACACAACACTGCAGAGTTTCAGAATTGAGACTTCCATTGTTAGAGAGACAGAGAGAGAGAGAGATATTTTTGGTTGATGATGAGAATGGAAATGAGAGTTTTTTTATTTTTATGTGGCGGAGATAATTTTTATTTGTATTTATGACTTGATGAGAAAGAAAACCCCTTTTCATATATCTAGAAGTCGAAAGACCTCTCATAAGAAAACCAACAGAATAGTTTCTTCTGTTTTTGGACAGTACACGTTAATTGGTCAGATTTCTGTCCTTCGTGTCGTGTATTTAGTTATTTATTATTTTTAAAAGGTATCGTGTGATTATTGGATTTACATAAAAAAAAATTTTGGGGTCTACGTCACGTTTTGTCTTTTTCTTTTTTGTTTTTTTCCTTCTGAGGTGGCTGACACAAGGCAGCACAGGTGGAGTCAGAGAGAAAAAGAGGGATGCATTTGAGCAGGGGGAGAGAGAGAGAGAGAGAGAGAGGATGCATACGGAAAGAAAAGAGGGGGTTGGGGAAGTGGGGCCCTTTTTGTTTTTTGTTTTGCTTCTTTCCGCGTGGGGAGAGCGTGTGTGTGTTGGGGGGTATGGTTTCTTTTTTTTTTTTGGCTAAAATTGTTGGATTTGGTTTCTTTTGTCTGCTTTCACACGGAAGGGAGGGGGGAGAGAAATGGAACGAGAGGGAGGGGGTGAGAGATGGTTTTTGTTTGTTTTTTGTTTTGTTTTCTTTTGCCTGAGGGAGGGAGGGAGGGAGGGAGGGAGAGGGAAGAAAACGAGAGTATGAATTGAGAGAGGGGAGAGAGAAAAAAAGATTTTTTGTATTTTTTTAAAGAGAACGGTGTGAGAGAGGGAGATTTTTTTTTTCCCCCTTCTCTTTTTGAAGGAGTGTGTGAGAGAGAGAGATATTTTTTTATTTTGGGTTTTTTTGTTGGCAAGAGAGAAAGGGGAGGGAAAATACGTGGGGTTCATGAAATTAGGGCGAGAACATTTTATTTGAAGGTTCATGTACTATTATTAAATAATATATATTATGTAAGATTTATAAGATGTATTTATTATATATCTAAAAATTTATGATATATAATTTTATTATCTTAATATATTTATTTTTTAAAATTTAAATATAATTTCTATGTATTTTATATTGAAAGAAAAGATTTATTTCATATTTTGTAAATTTTTATATTTTTTTGCAATTTCTTTTACACATTTTGTGATAAATAAATCATGCTGATTTAAGAAAACACTTTTTATTAATATATTAAAATAATATATTTCAGACAATTTTTTTAATTTTTATATATCGGTCTATTTTTAATATTTCAAATCTTTTTATTTTTTTGGTATTTTTTTATGTCTTTTTATCTAATTTTTATTTATATATATATTTTTTATTTAGGAGAATAAGCAGCCTTTTCACCCCCACCAAATGACCGATGGTCCTTTCTTTTTTAGTTCAGTTCATAAATGCCCTACTTAGTTATTGAATAAGGATTGGTAAGCTTGCGAATTCTATGTTAGTTTGACGATGGTGAATTTGTAAAACTGGAAATGAGGAGCAAATTAACAAACTAAGCGCCCTTTTTGTGTGTGATTTAGATTAACAAATTTCAACTAATTTGTTTTTTCGATTTTTCTCCCACAAGATAGGGTGAGTTTAAAACTTTAAAGGAAAACACAGTTATAAAACGTAATTAACAGTCAAGGCCTCTCTTTCGCAAAAATAAGTGCAATGCAAATAAAAATGTTGCATTATTGATCAAGTTACCTAGAAAATCAATTTGGACTTTCCTTTTTTTTTTTTTTTTGAAATTTGAAACATTTATTGAAGAAATATAGGCGTCAGTTTCAATTCATTAAGCTCTTCAACCACGGAGTTAGTTGAAGTCCTCTGACTCTGTATTTTGACCAAACCGTCTTGTTAGTCAAAATCTGAAGTACTGATTCAACAAGTGATTAAGTGGTCTAACAAAAAAAAAAGACAAATAAAAATATTTCGTAATAAGAATGTTAGTTTTACTGTAGTTATTACAAATTTTATTTGTTTATTTGAGTCAGATATATTTGTGATGATGATTAGTTTCGGAAAGAATATATTTTTGCTAGCACTTATCCTCTAATGCTTTCTCTGCGTCCGAAATTCATTTTTCTTCTAAAAGGGCATATATAAGTGTGAATATTTTTTTGGGAGAAAATGAGCATCGCGTTAATATTTGTCTAAAGGAGCCTATTGTCATCTAAATATTTTGGGGCTAAAATTAAAACATCGGCTTTGTTTCTTTTCTTTTTATTTTCTTTTTTCTTTTTTCTTTTTTCTTTTTTTCATGGGCAGTTGGGGCTTTCATGTCTATATAGTTTGGTGATGGTTGAAGTTGAAATTTGTAACCCTTCCAGTCTTCTTTCCTGACCAAATAAGATAAAGGCTTGGCAGCAAAAAGGCTTTTCCAAGAAGCAACTTATTAGGAGGCTCCCCAATTGATATTTAATAACTATCAAACAAGGGTGGCGGGTGGGTATAGAAAGACTAATCCAATCTTTTAATTCAACAAGAAGTACCACCAGTGTGATAGAATTTGATTCCGAATGATAAAGACCTAGGATAGAAGTTAGATAATGGAACTGAATCGAGTCTACGGGGAAGTGTTGAAAAAAGGTGGGTGGTAGAAAACTGTTTTAGTGTAAAGAAATGGAATAAAATAGATAAAATCAAAAATGTTTGAGGCATAGGAATTACTTTCCTTAAGGTTTTATTTGCCCTTACTATAAACAGTTTACAATCGGGTGTTTTGGCAAATTACCTACAAGATACAATAAACCCATGAATTTAATAAGTAGCAATTTTATTAAATTTCAGTAGCAATCTTATTACATTTCAGAACAAGATATGAAACTAATATCAGAAACTGGAGTTTTATAGCCTTTGATATGTCTGTTCATGAAGCATTGTAACAGATACAACAATCATACCTTTTAAATTAAAAGGTGTCTTTTCAGTAAAAAAAAAAAACGTATCTGTTTCAGCAGACATACATATTAGTCATCAGAACTAATTATAACCGTTAGATTGAAATAATTCAATTATCAATTTAAATTAAATCTGAAATCACTTAAATCTGACCGTTAGATCGTGCCCGATTAAATCAACGGTTCAAATTTAATTTGAAAAAACACTGTATTGAAAAAGAGATTGCTCCTTGACTCATTGCAATGATGCGTACGTGCGAAGTGTGCCCTAAATGCCCAATCGCCCTCGCCCTCGCGCGCGCTTGTGGTAGTTTATAGCAGTAGCATAGTCCCCACTATACACTAGTAATCCTTATACTTCACTTGTTTCATTTTATACCACTATGATTGCTTGTGCTTTTCTAATATTCGGCCTTTGTTTCCACTACCCAATGGCAATACAAGAGATATTACAATCTCTTTAACAATCCCCCACTAGATTGTAATATTTCTCTAATTTCTTATTGATATACTCATACTTATAAAAGGTATCTTTCGATTTAAACCTTCAATTAGTGACTATATTTCAAAATACTCACAAGACAAAGTGTGCAAAGCATTAAACCTCATCTTTTATGTCAGTACCGGAAATACATCACATATGAGCTATCTCAGTTTCAAAATTATGTTCCATTTATAATAGCACTATTATGGCCATGTGCTCTATCTTGGTTTCATGAGCATTTACATGAGTAAACCAAACTCTTGTTAGAAATGACATCATTTCTTATACTCACTTAGGTGAAGTTCATTGTATGTCTTAGCTACTCAAGACTTGAACTTCATTAAGAGTTTATACTCATCCTCCACATGTAACTATTTGCACTGAACATCCTAGAAGGGACACAAACTTAAATTTTAGTGCTCGACCGATTACTTAATAATAACTTGTTTTTACCCATTAAACTTTAGAGTAGTGTTAATACTACTACAAAGTTGGGTTACCATCATAGGTGATTCTTTCAAAGATAGGTTTCAGTTCCATTCCATCAGATGTATCATTGACTAGGTCCCTCGCTAGGCCTTTTGTCAAAATATCTGCTAGGTTCTTGTTTGTCCTAACATATACAATATTAATAATACCATCTGTTATTAATTGCCTCACATATTCGTGTCTCAAGCTAATATGTCTAGACTTTTCATTACACACCTTATTATAAGCTCTAGACAAAGTAGCTTCACTATCACATTACAAAGAAATTGACGACATCGGTTGTGGCCACAATTGTATATCAAACAATAAGTTTCGCAGCTATTCTGCTTCCTTGCCTGCAGCTGCTAGTGCTATAAACTCAGACTCCATTATTGAATGAGTTATGCAAGTCTGTTTCTTGGATGCCCAAGATACAGCTCCTCCACCAATAGTGAATATCCATCATTAAGTGAATTTGTTATCACTTGCACTAATTATCCAACTTGCATTAGAGTACCATTCAACTATTGCTGGATAGTCATTATAAAATAAACCCAAATTAATGGTTCTTTTGAGGTAACCAAGTATCCTCCCAATTGTTTTCCAATGCTCAATGCTAGGGTTACTCGTGTACCTAGACATTTTGCACACAGAAAATGCTATTTCTGATCTTGTGCAATACATTGCATACATCAAACTTCCAATTACACTTGTATATTCAAAATGAGCAACTGCTCTACCAAAATTTTTTAGTAACTTAATACTAGAATCAAATGGGGTATTCGCCTCTTTAAATTTCAAATGTTTGAATTTAAGAAGCACTTTCTCAATGTAATGAGATTGGCATAACGAATAACCCCCACTATTTTTCTTAACTTTGATACCCAAGATAGTATATATATATATCTACTTCACCAAGATCTTACATCTTAAATTGTGAAGTTAAATACTTCTTAGTATCATTTACTCTATACATGTTCGATCCAAATAGGGATTCCCAAATTAAGCTTCGAATCAAATTGGACATATCCTTCTGAAAAGAAATCTCCAAAAATATTCCTCTTTAGCAAAAAAAAAAAAAAAATAAATAAATAAATCAAGTTCACTTGCTCATGTAACCATTGTTTTGTCAAAAAAAAAAAAACTTTTTTTTTTCTTCAGAGAGTCTGAAGTTGACACCTCTAACACCGTCCAAAAACAACCTTTTATTAATTTGACAATGACATGTTTTTTTTAGACGAACGATACCGGTTCAAAGACGAAACAAACAAGATTTCTCCTATGTTTATACAAAACATGTACATTGCCAGATTTCTATCTGAATTTATGATTTGTAATTATTGGATCATGGTAAATCTATAAGTGGTAGGTTTGTCCAACGATTCAATATAGTATCGAGTGATTCATAAGATTACCCTTTAAAAAGTAGATATTTAGATTACAACTACGTACTAACCTATATAATATGCAAGTCATAAATTTGAAATTAATTACAAAAAAAAAAAAAAAGAAGATAAATATTTATATACTGGAATTACTAGATTATGTGATATCAAGCTTATAATTCAACAAAAACTCCACACATCTATTTAGAGTTGATGTTTGACCACACCCCACACACCACCACCCCCCCCCCCCCCCCCCAAAAAAAAAAAAAAAAAAAAAAAAACCCCCTCTTAGCGTTTGTGTAAAATCATATGAGCACCATATTGTGGTTGGAGAATAGTAACGGGTTTGGGAGCATGAGCATAGGAAGGTGAAAGCTCAAAGGTGAAGCGTTGTAGGATCAAAGCCAATGCCATTTTGGCTTCCATCAAGGCAAAGTTTTGTCCGATGCAAATCCGAGGCCCCCAGTCGAACGGAAAGAACGAAACTTGACCGTTCAGCGCCTTCGAAACTCCTTCTGCAAACCTCTCGGGCTTGAACTCCTTCGCATCTTCTCCCCACAGCTTGGTGTCATAGTGAATAAGGATGGTGGGAAGGGCGACTTGCACTCCTGGTGGTAATGACAAGTTTCCAAGCTGTGTTTGCTTGTGAACCATCCTGGTAAGTAGAATTACTGGTGGGTATAACCTTAGAACTTCGTACAAAATCATTGTGGCCTGCATTAGATGTAAACATTGATTTATCCGTCTAAGAATCTAAAATTTTGATCACAATATGATATGTTCTTCTAGGGCACCCAAAAAAAAAAAAAACAAAACAAAAACAAAAACAACCAAGATTGTGTAGAATTTGTGTGTTCTATAATTATATTCTGAAATTAGTTATTGTCATCTAGAAAAATAAGAGAGAGTAGCTAGAAATTCTAGAGTTTAAAGCTAGTAATATATAAGATCACTAAAATATGATCGGTTTGAGATCATCTATCCAATTTCAATGTCACCTAAAAAAAACCACAACATTTTGTAGGATTTGTGTTTTCTAAACATGCTAATATTTTGTTCGTGAAATTAGTGTCTACTTATTGTAAGTGTCACTTGGATATTTTTAACAAAAAAAAAAAAAAAAAAAAGAGAAAGAATGCTTAGAACTGATAAAGTTAAAAGTTAAGCAATGTATAAAATTATCAACTATTGGATTGTGATCACCTGTCAAAATTTAGTGTCTCAAAAGTATGTAATCAATCATATAATATGACATAGCATTGAATAAAATTAGATGTTAATGGATGGAAAAATCAATTACAAAATATTTCAAACATTATAAATAACGTGATATAATATTATTGATTAGACACCATTTAAAACATCAAAAATTAGATAGGAGAATAAATTCATCAACAATTTAGTTCATTTATATTTTATCGAGATATAATGTGTAAGAGTACCATTATTATTCCTGAATTGGGATGGATAAGGATTGAGGGGTAGGTTGGCCCCACAGACTTGGGATTTTTTATTTTAAAAGTAAAGTATCTTTTTTTTTTTTTTGGGTAGAAATTAAAAGTAAAGTACCTACTTTTAGCATTTTTGATCATGAAGCTTTTAGGTTTCAAAGTAAAGTGTCTACTTTTAGCACTAGAAATAGTTACTGTGGTAGTGGGGTAAAAACTTACGATTTTCAGGTGACCAAGCCCATCAAAATCTGGAGTCAAAATCTGGAGTCAAAATCTGGAGTGTTATCCCCAAAGACTTGTAAAACCTCTTCTCTTGCACGAACTTGCCAATCGGGAAACCTACTTAATAACACCATAGTCCAAACAAGCAACACTGAGGTGGTCTCTTGGCCAGCAAAGTAAAATAACTTGCATTCCTCTATCACATCTTTAATACTCATTCCCACACTCTTGTTGTTTCCATGTTCCTTAATTTCTTTAAAATTCGATTCCATAAGTATCCATAATAAGTCATCTTTTGGTGCTTCCCCTGCTCGCATTGCCTTCTCTCTTTTCTTGATCACTTCCTTCAATGAAGCTTGTACTTCCTTGTCGATTTCTTTCATCCTCTAGTTCAACTTGGTTAGAAGAAACCTACATATACATCAACAGGTTTTGGATGGAAATTGGCTTCTGAAAACTCGAGAAAATCATTATAAATATAGAACAAAAAAATGCTAACTTTGTAGTGATGTAATCACTATCTATGTGTCAGAGCATCAAACTATCACATCTTAGTAGAAAAATAGTGCTTTAAAAGTGTATTTACTTACGCGTAATCGGAATGAACATGAATCGGAGTGAGTAGGATTTAGTGTATATATGATTCGGAGTGAGGATGCCGAATCTAAATAAGTTGTTTACTTTGTTTAGAATTCAGAATTGGAATCACGACAAATCTCATTTATACGTTTACTTGAGCCCATAATCAAAATGAAATATTGTAAATTTATTTGTATACCCTTCATTTATAATATTTTCAAAAATTAAAAAAAACTGATTAATTTTTATTTATTTATTACCATACTATTAAACAAAAATAAAATAATTATTATGATATTAAGGCAATAAAATTAAATTGTGTAATTTTTTATTTAAAAAATTAAAAAGAGTAAAAAAAAGAATTAAAATAAGTAAAATAGAAAAAAAATATAAAAATAGAAACATAATAATATATTATGACAAAAAAGTTCTTTATTTAATCTAATAACGTTAATAATAATTATGATAGTTATATATTATTAAGTTAATAAAATATATTATATTTAGTTAATAAAAATAATTAATATAGGTTGTTATTATTTTTTAATAGAATTTTTTACAAATAAATTAAGGATAAAATGATAATTTAATGTTAATAGTAGGAATGTGAGTCACAATCCAGAAGAGTTAATAGTTACCTAGTTTTTCGATCGTTATGATTTTTGTGTAAAAAAAAAAATTCAACTGTACGTTGAGGATATTTATGAAAGAGCCCGGTTAAGGATTTTTATGATATTTTGTGAGTTTTTATGATTTTATAAGACTCAATAATGATTGCTTAGTCAAGCAAACGACCTTTTAGGCAAAAAGGAACAAAATTGCCAAAATTTTTATGTTGGTCAAAGTTTGACCAAAGAACGTCGACGGTTGACCAGAAAAGTCAACTGTTGACCGCGGGAGTCAAATCTTGGCAAGGAAGTCAACTGTTGACAAGAAAGTCAATGGTGGACGAGGAAGCCAAAGATTGACCCCAAAAAGTTAAGAAAAGACCGTAAGAGTAAATAGCCCGCAGTATAGAATTATACTGCATAGGCCGATTTTACTGATAAAATAATATGTTTAAGATTCAAAAACACCATAGAAAGACAAGCACATTAAGTAGAATTAAAGAGCAAAAGGGTTTTAAGAAATAAGGAAAAATTCATACTGTCCATTTTTACACAGATAAATTTTAGACTGCAGTTCGGTAAACCAATACTGTGTATAAGTGAATCCAGTATTGGAAATACCTGTGTTAACTTAAAAATGGACTGTACAATAACAAAAGTAGCCAAACAAGGCCTTAGGATGATATCATATTTATGACATCATCCTTATTTGGAATTATGACATCATAATTCAATGAACCAAGCATTAGATGACAAGTGCCTTGTTCTAGAACAATTTTTCCTTGTTCCACAAGGCTTTGGCCGGCCACCTACACCCCCCATTGTGTGATTTCTTGATTTTTTTGGGGTCAAATTCCAATTTCCAAGACTTTCTCCACCTCTATAAATAGGTGAAGCCATAATTCAAAAAAATGAGAGAAAAGCAACCAAACTTTGCCAAAATTTTTACCCACCAAAACCGAACTTGAGGGAGAGGGAAAGGAAGAAATTCGAGCCAAGATCAAGCGAAGAAGAGAGTGTGTTAGTCGGTTTATTGTTGGAAAGCAAGCCGAAAAGTTGAAAAAAAATTTTGGAACCCATTTTTTTGGCTCAAGGCCGGTTGTGGAAGGAAGAGAAAGGGAGGAGAAGGAAACTTGGATGTGACCGGATTTTGTGAGTTGGAGTGGCCGGAAATCTAGAGCAAGGGTGGTGGAGAAAAAGTTTGGAGCCAAGCAAGCCATAGGGCCGGTTTTGCTAGAACAAGGGGCAAGGAGAAAAACGAGAAATCCTAGCCAAACCCTTGAACCAAATTGAGGTATAATTCCTTGGATCCCTAAGCTTTTCATTTAAATTTCATTTTGAGAAATTTAAATGTATTTAAGCATTGGTTGTATTGAGCATAAGCTCACATTAACTCCCTGCCTTAGCTAAGAAATTTAGGTTGTGTGCTTGATTTAAGTTAGGGTTTATGGTTGGTGGTTTCCATTTTTGCATGATAGGTGTTTGTTTGAATGATTAGGTTTTATATGTTAATGTATGATGTGAATTTTAATTTGCATGGTGAATATTGGACGTTAGAAAACCGCTGCATGTGTGTATTAGGGCTCTCGCGGTGGCTGGTCGAGCTAGATTCCACGTCTAGGACGTAAAACAAAAATCGAAACCGAAAACTGCCATTTCGGGTAGAAATTGGCCAGTCTCGGGAAAATCAGATTTTGAGGCCTTTAGAGGCCGAGTTTGGAAAAAATTAAAACACAAAAGTTGTTCAGAACAGTTTTTCCTAGAGGGCACACGAATGGATTTGAAAAATGAGGCTCCAATGGCCTCCGTTTTTACGAAAATCCGAGGCTAATCTGCCTATACCTAGTCTACACGTCCAGTAAGTTTCAAATTAAAACTGACAAGAATCCAAGCAGAACTGGGTTTTTCTTAAAACACGAAAGTTTTAGAATTTTTTAAGAGCAAGAACTTTCGTGAAGACAAGTTTTTCAAGATCAATCTGGATTTTTAAATACAACCTGAACTATGAAAACTGTGCAGAGAGCAAGAAATTCCTGCACAGGATTTTCTAAAAACATGCAGAAAAACTGTATTTGTGCATCAACACTCCTGTTTTGACTATCAAAACTGTTTTAAAAGCAGTTTTCAGTCTTCAATAATTTTTATAAAGTCTTATTTTGAAAACCACGAATTTTGAAGTAAAACAAAAGATTTTCTAGCCAATTTTCCAAATTAGATTTTAAAAGACAAAACATATTAACAAGACAATGACGAATGGTAACCGGGAAGCATACCCGAGTTACTAAAACTTAGGCTCGATAATAAGAATAATCTAATACGGGTTTAATACCCAAGGTTACCTCAAGTAATCTAATGGGTCAAGACGGTTAACCATAATCTCTAGGATTACGATTAGTAACCTAATAAATGATCAAGGTATGTAAGGAGAACATATAACTATGATGCTGGAAAGGTTTCCAACGTTTTATAGGATCCTTATCCTATGTTCTTTCTAATAGCAGGAAGTAACCTGCAATTGAGATCAGGGTGGAAACAACAAAGCCTGGAATATAACGAATCAGACAAGTATCGAACCTCACCTACAGTATGAAAATAGTAAATACTATTTTCATATATATTATGTTTAACTATACCAGTTACATTACATGTTTAAATGTACATGCTATGTTGTATGATATTATGTAATGCTATGCGATGATGTGCTATGACATGTTACATATTATGCCATGTTTTCTAAAATGTCATGGTTTTAAAAATGTCATGATTTCAAGAATGCCATGATTTGGGAAATGTTAAGTTTGAATATGATATAGTGACATCATGAAGCATGTTCACTAATGTTAAATCACATGGTAAGATAATCAAGTAAGGTGTCGTACCAACCTCCCGTGATCATGGAGGATACATGTTTAACACCAATTGTGATTTTAACCTCTCGTTGATGCGTGAGGGTCACGTTATGATTCCCAGAACTGTTAGGGCATTGCAAACCCTAGCTTTATCTGGAGGCTGCGCGCTTTCGGTACGTACACTATGGGCCCACATGTTAAGACAAGATAAGTTAAGGATTGAGTCTATAATGAAACATAAGACATTCAATCAATCATAAATGGTTCATGCATAAGCTACATGATGATGGACATGTTTTAAGATGTTTGAATTATTTCGTGAGATTATGTTTGTACTTGCTGGGCGAAAGCTCACTCTTATATTTCATACTGTAGGTAAGAAGCCTGCAATTTAAGTGATGGGCTTTGCGGACGATGCGACGGGTGAAGGGCGGTGTGGGATACCACTACGCATAATTTTCCGCATCCAATTTTTCAGAAAATATGTTAATATGACAAAAGTAAATGATGTTTTGTTATATGTAAAGAATTTGAAGACACGATAAGGTATTTTCAGTTTGGTATATATGAGTGACAAGTTTTCTCTACAGGATAACTTATGAGAATATGTTTAAAAAAAAAAAAAAATTTTATTCTCAAATTTTTAAGCAAGTTAAGTACAAGTAGTATGGTGTCGACCCGGCTTGGGAAGTCGGGGCGTCACACCCATTTGCTTATTGGGTAATTATTGGATCAAAGTAAAATTTCTGAGACGTACGTTTATCGAGTGATTCATTACCCCTTTAAAAGATAGATGTTTGGATAACAACTAAACACTAACCTACATAATATGGAAGTCATAAATTTGAAATTAATTTAAAAAAAAATAAAAAAAGATAAACATTTACACACTGAAATTAAGATATTAATTAATTAAAAAAACAGAAAAAGAAGAACATTTACACACTAGAATTGCGATATTATGTGATGTCAAGCTTACACTTGAAACAAAAACTCCATAAGAACACATCTATTTAGAGTTTATGTTTGACCCAAAAAAAACCTTTGCATTTATGTAAAATCAATTGAGCACCATATTGCGGTTGGAGAGTAAAAATGGCTTTGGGAGCATGAGCATAGGAAGGTGCAAGCTCAAAGGTGAAGCGCTGTAGGATCAGAGTGATACGAACCACGCCAACAACATGACGAAACCCGACACCAAATCTGGAAATAATAACCCAAGATCTTTCAAGTTTGATGGAAACCGCGACCCGTTGCTTAGCGAAACAAGAACCTTGGTATGGTGAAGACGCCACAAACGGTTATGGAAGTCCGTTTGATAAGTCGATTTGAATACCACAAGGAATCCTTGATAAGTTCAGATAAGTTTCTTCAAGAACTCAAGAAGAATAATTCACAATATGAATAAACATCAAAAATGTTATTTCCATCTTCTGAAATTAGCCTTATATAGGCAAAGTTACAATTTGTAAAATTCCTAATCTATGCCTAAAGATAAACCTAGGAATCAGATTTAATTAAAAAATAATGATTAAATTCGGAATTATTTCAAAATTTAAATTTAAACTTAAAACTAAAAATCAGATTACAAAGATATCAAATCTCAATCAGATCTGGTTTTGAATTTTGAACTTTTTGAACTCTTGAAAACGTAATCTTGACTTGATTCTTTATTGGAAAATAATGTCCACTTCAATGTTGGAAAATGAAAACGTCCATATTAGTCTTGACTCTCTTCCGGTTCAAATTTGATGAGAAAAATCAATCTTTGTTCACCATCAGTAGTGAAGACTCTCTCTTCTTGTTGTAGAACTTTCTGGATTAAGTTATTCAAATCTTCTTTGAATCTTTTAGCTCGAGCTCTCGTCACTGGATGAACAGGAACTTGAATTGCTTCATTAGCTTTCCTTGCAGCCTTCATGCCCTCATCATTTGGCGCTAGAAGAAGGGCCAAACCAGTCCAAGAAAGAGGAAAACCAGTCCATGTCCAAGGCCAAACCTGAACCCAAACCAGCTACCATTACCACTGCCTCTAAAGGTAAAACATCCCCTACTTCGACTCGTAATAGTGAGATTAGGTGTTTCAAATGTCAGGAGAGAGGGCACATAGCAAGCCAATGTCCAAACAAACGAGCTATGGTGATCCGGGAAAATGGTGAAATTGAATCCTAGGATGAAGCTACTCTAGATGATATGCCACCATTGGAGGATGCCCCAATAGGGGATGAGGAGTTCGAGACAGGCCACGGTGAGATGCTTGGACTAGTCACACGACGAGCCCTAAGTTTACAAGTTAGAGATGAGGAAGAAAAAGTACAGCGGGAGAACATCTTTCACACTCGTTGTCACATAAAAGATAAGATATGTAGTGTTATTATCGATGGCGGTAGTTGCACTAATGTTGCTAGTACTTCCATGGTTGAAAAGTTAGGGCTCACAACACTTAAGCACCCTCGCCCGTACAAGCTACAATGGTTGAACGATAGTAGCGAAGTGAGGGTTACAAAGCAGGTCGTAGTACCGTTTCGCATCAGTAAATATGAGAATGAGGTAATGTGCGATGTGGTACCAATGCAAGCCGGACATCTTCTCTTAGGAAGACCGTGGCAATTTGATCGACAAGTGCATCTTGACAGCTTCACCAATAAGTACTCATTTATACACAATCAACGGACAATCACTCTAGCTCCGATGACACCAAAACAAGTCTATGAGGATCAAGTGAGGTTGCAAAAATTGAGTGAGCAAAAGAATGAGAGTGAAAAGAGGTGTGAGTCCGAGCATAGTGAGAGTGAGGGAAAAGAGAGATACACAGCCAAAGAGAGAAAACAAAGAAATTTCTATGCAAACACAAGTGAGGTTAAGCGAATATTGATTTCAAAACGGCTTAACATGGAGAGGAGAACCAAACAGTAGATAAAGCAGGCAAACAAGGGACGTCACTACTACAAAAGGTAGATTACACGACGGAGATTACACGACGGTTCGTTTGGAACCGTCGTGTAAAGTGAGGTTTACATGACGGTTCCTTGAAACCGTCGTGTAAAGTCCATATAACACCGTTGGTACAATGAGATTTTTTTTTCGGTTGTTTGTTGGGGTGGGGGGGCCTGGCTGGTGGACCAATAACAAAATCTAAAATATATATTAAACAGAAATAAATAGTCGATTAATTAATTCCACAATAGGAGATAAGATTATTAGTATTTTTTTAATGTAACTGATAAAAAATATTTTAATTATTTCTTATGTATCACTCGTGTCAATAATTACCGAAAGTAATTATAAAATCCGCTATTATAATCACATACTATTATAATAACCATCACAGCATAACGTGAATAAAAAAAAAGATTAAATTTTGTGCTATTTCACCTTTTCTGCTAAAAGAGGAGGTAAAATTATTATTCAAGATGGTGATGAAATTTTACCTTTTTGTGCTAAAAAATGAGAGAATATTACTATTCAAGATGGTGATGAAATTAATATTTAATGCTACCAAAAACATCAAATTCGTTACTGAGAAAAAGAAAATATACATAAATATCTATAAGGGTGAGTCTGTTTCAAAAACCCTTTTAGGATCTCTACCGGTAAAGTTTATTTTTAGGCCGTTGAGATTTAATCAAACAGTTAAAACGTTGATGATGTATTGTATTATCATACACCTTACCTCACATAATCCTTTCCACCCAAAGTTTTCTCCATCGCCAGCGATCGTCATGCCGCCAATGACGGACACCGGTGACCCACCTCCGGCCCCCCAGCCCCGGCCGGCCACCGGCGATTTTCTCTCTCTCTTCCCCTTTCTCTTCCCCTTTCTCTCTCTTTTCTTCTCTCCCGCGGCGACCCACCTACGACCCCCCTCCACCAGCCCTAGCCCCAGCCGGCCGGCCGCCGGCGACCCCCCTCTCGCTCTTCCCCTTTCTCTCTCTTCTCTTCCCTTCTCTCTCTTCCCCTTTATCTCTCTTCTCATCTCTCCCACGACCCCCACCCCCGACCCCCAGCCAGTCCCCGGCGTGCCTGGTGCCCCCTCCACCCCAGGCCTCCCTCCCCCAGCCTCTCCTCACCCCCCTGACAAGCCCCACCCCTGACGACACCCCCCCTCCCCGGCCCACTTTTTCTCTTCCCCCTTTTTCTCTCTTTTCTTCTCTTATCTCGCTCTTTCTTCCCTTTTCTCTCTCTTCCCGGCCCTCGGTCCCCTTACCCCCAGCCACCCGATGCCCCCCCATCCCACCACACCCCTGAAGAGAGAGAGAGAGAAGGGATGGGGTGGGGTAGGATGGGGGGCGCCGAGCTGTTGGGGGTGGGGGGGGTCGAGGTTCGAGAAGAAAGAAAGAAGGGAAGAGAGAGAGAAAGAAGAGAGGAAAAGAGAGAGAAAAGGGAAGAGAAAAAGGGGGATGGGGGGGTGACGGGAGGCCAGGGGAGAGGGCCTGGGGTGGGGGGCACACCAGGCAAGCTGGGGGGCTGGCTGGGGGGCCAAGGCCCAGGAAGAGAGAGAGAGAAGAGAGGAAAAGAGAGAGAAAGAGGGGGCCAGGGGGGTCATCGGGGGGTGATGAGGGGGGTGGGGGGAGGCCGGGGGATGGGGGCCTAGGGTGGGGGGCACACCTGGAAAGCCAGGGGGCTGGTTGGGGGCCCGCGGTAGGGGGCCGCGGGAGAGAGAAAGGGGAAAAGAGAGAAAGAGGAAGATAGCGAAAATCGCCAGCTACCAGCCGGCCAGTCGGGGCTGGGGGGCCTAAGGTGGGTCACCGACGTCGGGAGCTCACAGTTTTGATTCAATGGAATTTTCTCTCTTTTTCTTTCTCAAGAGTATGGCTGAATTTTATGAAGTGGAAGAAACCCAAATTATTTTTTTTCTCCCAAAAAAGGTTTTTCTCCTTGAAAAATACCAAAAATTGGTTTCTCAAGAATTCCTTGTCTTTATATAGAAGTCTAATCCTTTTCAAAATTTAATTCCTTCTTGAAAAATAATTAATAATTATTTTTCTGGATAAATTTTGAACCAAAAGATCATACAACTTTAGGGCTAGATTCATTGAACCTAGAAACATTTTTCCAAGAGGAAAATCTCCTCAAAAATTCGGCCACTTTGAGTTTCAAGCTTGATTGATTGTTCAAATTTTAAATCAAGAATCTAGACTAGTGAAAAGATCCTAGTCCTATCTAGATTCAAATTTCTTTTAAACCTTTTTGAATTTAAATAAGATTCACTCATTTGAATAAATATTTTCTACAAACATCAACCATATTAATTAATTTAAATCAATGGAATATTTCAAATTTCTTTCCTCACAAAAACCGTGCACCTCTTTTAATTATGAGAGAAAAATTCATGAAATAATCTCTATTATTTAAATCAATTAATAATTTAATGTTAGGAATATATTTGAACAATTTTGAAACAAAATTTTCTTCACTCCACCTATCTAAAAACCGTGCACCATATTTAGATTAGGAGAGAAAAATTTTGTTTTCCAAAATTATATAATTCAATCACAATCTTATTTCTAAAATTCAAATCAACCAATCACATGTTGACAAATCATATTATTTATCTACACCAATCCTACATGTCCAATCATTTTCCGGATTGCATGTTAGAGAGTATATGCCTTAATAGACATTACAAAATTCCATTTAAATTTACCGATCTCATTAGAAACAAATCCCAAGACGATATATGGAACTATATGAGCTAATAGAGGGAACCAATGGAAATATGTAAAGAGGCTCCTATAATTGTGAAAAAATTAATCCCAGATTAATTATTTATCAATTATCAACTTCAAAACTATTCCACTAAAAGTTTGAAGCTAAACTCCTGTTTACATACCATATTACAAAAGCTCTCTCACGTAGTGCTTCTTCCATGATTTATTCATCGCTTACTTAATCCCCATATATTATCCATGATTGAATTAAGGACTTTTTTCATTTTACCTTTTCAATCATTTTAACTTAAAGTTCCATTATTCTCCATTGAAAGAATCACCAATTATAAAACCATACAATTGGTAAACCATCAGAGAACATAAAGTAAACCGATGGCCAAGATCTTGTTATACTATCTTTCAATCCCTGAATAATGGCTTTAAGTAGATAACATGTACTATTGTTAAGATAGCTATGGATTTCATATCTATGAATTTTGATTTCTCTATTCATAAGTCATACACCCAAAACACAAGTATATTGACCATAAAATAACAGTGTCTCACCTGTAGTGTATTAAAGTACATAAGTCATAGATACGAACTCAAGTAATCATTTCAGGATTAAGATTAATACAGGATGATAATCAAAGCGTCATTGATTCTTATAAACGGAATTATTAAACTGAACCAATTAACACTTTAGGTCCAGTCCAATGTCATACCTCAATATTGGTATAATTAAAGTTTCCACTCGGAACCTATCCGATGGTCAAGACAAACCATCCCTCCAAGGAAGTAGACAACCTTTACAATCTTATCATGAATAAGATCCCCAAATCTTATTTCATCGATTGCGGAATATTTATTTTGACTGTTATCAAATTACCATGTCTTCTATGTATACCCCGTATACATATGGTAATCCGATATATTACCAACAGTCAAGGAGTATTTTATGTTTGCTCAAACATACAATCAACAAATGAAAGTAAATAGGACAACTTATTAAACATGAATAACCTCCTCTTATTAATATCAAAATGTCATAATTACAGAAAATCCCTAACATTGATTTTCTATCCTTATGGCACATTTAGATCCCAACAATCTCCCACTTGCCCTAAGCTAGTAAATGTGACATATTACGCATCCCCATGCCTTCAACATGTTCTTCAAATCTTCTGGCCACCAAAGTCTTCGTGAACGGGTAGGCAAAATTGTCCTCTGATGCGATTTTGTAAACCGTCACATTCCCACTCTCAACAAAGCCTCTGATGATGTGATATTTTCTGTCAATGTGCTTACTGCTCTTATGATGCCTAGGATCCTTAGTATTAGCTACTGCTGCACTGTTATCACAGTAAAGCACCATAGATTTATCCATACCAGGAACGACCTCAAGGTCACTAAGGAACCTGCGGAGCCATACTGCTTCCTTTGATGCCTCACTGGCTGCCACATACTCGGCTTTCATGGTCGAGTCAGCAATGCAAGATTGCTTAATACTCCTCCACACAACGTCACCACCTCCAAGAGTAAAGACAGAACCTGAAGTCGATTTCCTCGAATCCTGATCTGATTGAAAATCAGAATCTGTGTATCGATCCTATAGGAACTAGGTCCTGATCGGAATATACTAGCATATAATCTCTTATTCTCTGTAGATACTTGAGTATATGCTTGACCGTAGCCCAATGGTTTGGTCTTGGATTCGACTGATATCGACTTACCATTCCAACTGCAAAACAAATGTCAGGCCTTGTGCATAACATAGCGTACATAAGACTACCTACTACTAGATGCATAAGGTACATTTTTCATACGCTCCCTTTTTTCCGATGTCTTGGGACAGGCATCTCTAGAAAGCTTGATTCCAATCCTGAAAGGACTTTTCAAGTACTTTATCAATGTATGAAGCTTGGGAGAGTGCTATCGTTTTATTCTTTCTATCTCTAAAGAATTGAATTCCAAGAACATAAGTTGCTTCTCCTAAGTCTTTCATGTCAAACTGTTTGGCTAACCAAACTTTGACATATGATAACATTGACACATCGTTTTTAATAAGCAATATATCATCCACATAAAGTATAGGAAAACCACTTTCTCATTCTTGATACATTTATAAACACATGGTTCATCAATGTTTTGTTCGAATCCATAGGTTTTGATTGCTTGATCAAACCTAATATTCCAAGAACGAGATGCTTGCTTTAATCCATAAATGGATTTAAGCAACTTGCACACCTTGTCTTCTTGGCCATTTACCTTGAACCCGTCTGGTTGTATCATATAGATATCTTTCTCAAGAGAGCCATTCAAGAAAGCTACCTTGACATCCATTTGTCAGATCTCATAATCGAGAGCAGCCGCAATAGATAAAAGAATGCGGATTGACTTGAGCATTGCTACAGGCAAGAAGATTTCTTCATAGTCGATTCCTTCTTTCTGCGTATAGCCCTTTGCTACAAGTCTTGCCTTGAAAGTTTCCACTTTCCAATCAACACATCTCTTCCTCTTGTATACTCACTTACACCCAATCGGTTTTATGCCTTGGGGTAAGTCTACAAGTTTCCAGACCCCATTGGAATCCATAGATTCCATCTCGGTGTTCATAGCCTTTTGCCAAAGACTAGAATCAACATCCTCCATAGCTTCTTTGTACGTAGCTGGATCATCATAATGTTCTATGGATTCTGCTTCAAAAACTTCACCATTGAACATGTACCTTTCAGGTTCCCTGATAATCCTCCCACTACGACAAAGCTTTTGTGGTTGTTGATTCTTTAGTGGTTTTTCCACAGGGTTTTCTATGACTTTAGGAATATCCAAACCCGAAGTCATCTCCTCAAGCACTACTTTGCTACGAGGTTTAAAGTCTTCCACATAACTTTCCTCCAGGAATGTTGCATGTGTAGAAACAAAGACTTTATTTTCCTTCAGATTATAGAATAGACGACCTTTTGTCCCTTTTGGATAGCCAACAAACAAGCATACTTCTGATCGTGACACTAATTTCTTCGCTTCTTTATCCAGGACGTGTGCCAGACAATCCCAAATTCGAATATGATTCAAATTAGGTTTCCTACTCGTCCATAACTCGTAAGGAGTTTTAGGAACCGATTTGGAGGGGACGTTATTCAGAAGACAGCATACAGTTTGTATGGCGTGCCCCCAAAATGACAAAGGTAATGTGGAATAACTCATCATAGACCGGACCATATCTAATAGGGTCCTATTCCTTCGCTTAGCTACACCATTCTATTGAGGAGTACCAGGTACAGTCAACTGGGATTGTATCTCATTCTCTATCAAATATCCTTAGAACTCATCCGATAGGTATTCCCCACCTCGATCCGATCGAAGTGTCTTAATGGACTTACCTAATTGTTTCTCCGCTTCAGTCCGAAATTCTTTGAACTTGTCAAAGGCTTCGCTTTTGCGGGTCATCAAATAGACATATCCATACCTTGAGTAATCATCAATAAAAGTGATATAATACTCATATCCACCACGTGCTTCTATGTTCATGGGACCACAAACATCCGTATGCATAAGTTCTAAAAGTTCCTCGGCACGACTATCCTTAGCAGCAAAGTGCCGTTTAGTCATCTTGCCTTCCAAACAGGATTCACATTGTGGCCAAGGTTCAACCTCATACAAGTCAAGGCATTCCTCCTTTACCATCCTTTGAATTCTATTAAGGCTTATGTGACCAAGTCGTAAATGCCAAAGATATGATTTGTTAGAGTGAGAAGACTTATGTCTTTTAGAGTTCTTTTCCAATTCTGTATCAAGCAGTGAGTGCATCTTAGGTTTGATAAAATAAAGATTTCCATGCATCCATCCATTACAGATAAGAGAATTGTTTTTCCTAATAACAACTTTATTATTAAAAGAAACTGAATAAGAATCCTTAATCAAACAAGTTACCGAAATTAGGTTCCTCTTAAAACTAGGAACATAAAAACAATGTCTCAAAACAATAAACCTAAATTCATCAAAATAAAGATGCACTTCTCCCACTACTTCAGCTTGCACCAACGTCCCATCACCGGTTCTTAACGTGAAGTTCTCCTCAAGCAGACTTCTCGTTACCTTGAACCCCTGTAGAGAAATACAAACATGGTTAGTGGCTTTAGAATCTATAACCCAATTGTCTTTAGATTCTTCCACTAAACAACCCTCAAGATACAGGATATTGAAATTACCTTTCTACTTTTGCAAAGCCAGGTATTCTCGGCAATCCTTCTTGAAATGTCCTTTATTCCCACAGTGAAAGCACTTAATCTTTTTGGGATCCACCTTTCGCTTTTTAGTCTTGGTAGACTTCTTAGAAACAGGTGCATTCACCACAGGTTTGTTTCCATTGTTCTTCCTCTTAATTTATTGGTTGCCCAAATTACAAATACAAATAATTAATATTAATTTAAAACAAAGGCACGTGCAGAAACATGCCTATTTGTGATTATTTCGTGTATATAAATCTACGCAAGTATACGTAATCACACAAGTAATATAGAATGAGAGTTGAGTATCGTTTTCACAGGGATTGAATCACTAAAATGAATTGCAAAAGAAATAAAGCCCAAATCAGTTTGAATTTGGAAATTGAACTAAGGAAAATGCAACTAACTAATGAAAATGAAATGGGTATAATGAAATGGCACTAAAATAGACAAAACGAACAATATCCAATCAAGAGTTTGTAAATCAAGGCTAAGAATTAAGCTAGGATTGCCAATTTCCCCTCAATTGCAAGTCTAACCCGAATGCTGTAGGAAATGCTGCAGCAAAAACCGTCCTGTTAACTAAAATTCAGTTTTATCATAAAATTCTTCTGAATTAATTATGACTAACAATTCTTTAAACCTTTTTCAACATATTCCTATGTGAATCTAGTTCTTAGAACACAAATTCATGCACCAATTTCAATGGGTTATACAAGGTAAATAGCATATTCCTATACCATACACAAATCAATATAACTTCAAAAAGCATATTGAACTTGCATCATCCAAGTTAGCTCCAGCTCAAATTAGTCTTTCCAGAGTTAATCAAAACCTAGTTTCCTATAAATTGATGGCCAATCAACAATAGAAATTAAATATTCAAAATACTTAGATGAACAAGAAGAGAATTGCTCAACATTTCAACAAAACATTCAAATCATCCTCCCAATTTCAGGTCCATCAACAATCCTAGCTAAAGAAATTTAGCTCATGTTTCGGATTACAAAAACAAGCTTAAGAACATCATTCATTGTTTACAGAAAATGAAAATCAGAAAATAAATCAAGGACAGAGTAAGAAGAGGAAAAACTCCAAATGGTTAGAGATGGTCCTTCTAGTCCTATCTTCTTCTCCTCCTGAGCTCATTCTCCAAAATAGGTGTAAAAAAATCGAAGCAAAACTTCTGCTGAGCTCTCCCTTTTTCTATACTCTTCCTCTCAATTTTCCTCTTTCAGCTCTCTACTCTCTTTCTTCTCTGGCGGCTACCTTTTTTCTCCTAAAACAAATGTATTAACCCTTTAGGGCAACCATCCCAGCTCACGTGACCCCCAACTGAGGTAGAAAAACTTGGTCCCCACAAATATGAGCTGTACTCTCCTTTTTTTGCTTTTTCAGAAATATGCCAGCTGGACAAATTTGCTGCAAGAAATGCTGCAGCATTGTTGCAGCATTTTCAGCCAGCTTCTTCCACTTTTTAATTATGCATTTCATTCAAAAATTGAAGCACAAATTAGCCCTCAATTGACCAGAATTTGCTTCACAATTACCAAATATCAACCAAACACTAAACCCAAGATAAAAAGTTCATAGAAACATAAAACATAGGAAAATAAGCTAAAAATAACACAAATACTCTCTAAATCAATTACATCCAAGTCTAAAAGTGCCTAAGATAACTCTAATTTCTAGAGTTATCACACCCCCAAACTTAGAACATTGTCGCCCACGAGTAATGACTCAAACAAAGGACAATAAACACAAACATTTAGAAAAGACAAACAAAAAGAAGTGATAACAGCAGGAGATTTCCATCTATCAGTCATAACGGTCAAGAAGATATGTTATTTTCTCATAGTTTTTATTTATCAAATTAAACCACCTGCCTAAGCTCAAAATCCACTACTACAAAAGTTGGATTACACGACGGAGATTACACGACGATTTCACAACACCGTCGAGTAAACGGAGGTTTACACGACGGTTTTGATTTAACCGTCGTGTAATCACCAGGAAAATAAAAAAAATTAAAATTTTTTTATTACACGACGGTCTAGGGACCGTCGTGTAAGGTACTGGGGATTACACGACGGTCCTTACCCGACGGTCTAGGGACCGTCGGGTAATCCAAGGCAGTTTGGATTATACGACGGTCCTAAGGACCGTCGTGTAATCTAGTGATTACAGGATGGTTCTTTGAAAACCGTCGTGTAATCACTGATATTACACGGCGGTTTTTAAAAACCGTCTTGTAATCCTCCGAAAATTTTAAAAAATTTCAAATTTCATGCTTCGAAATCCGCGTGAAAACCCATTATTTAAATACAATTGCCTCTTCATTTCTCTTCATATCCGAGCCAAATCCGCCCTCACCCTCTCTAGTTTTCTCACCCTCTCTAGATTTCTCCAAGTACCCACCCTCCTCCTCTGACTTGATATAGAGAAACCAGGTGAAAATGGGCAGGCCTCCTTGTTGTGATAAAGAAGGGTTCAAGAAAGGACCTTGGACTCCTAAAGAAGATATCATTTTAGTCTCTTACGTTCAAGAACATGGCCCTGGGAATTGGAGGGATGTTCCTACTAATACAGGCAATTAGATTTATTTATTATTATATTTTTTTTCTGTTCTTTGCTTAATCTTCAATGCAGATTTTTTCTTTAAATTTAGGCATATATGTTATTGTTTTAATTTTCTAAATAAATGTTGTTTATATATCACAGGGTTGCTTAGATGTAGTAAAAGTTGCAGCTTCGATGGACTAATTACCTGAGGCCAGGGATCAAGCATGGTAACTTCACAGATCACGAGGAGAAGATGATCATCCACCTTCAAGCTCCGAAAATTTTGAAAAATTTCAAATTTCATGCTTACATTACATGACGGTTCATCCCAGAACCGTCGTGTAATGTGCCTTTGAAAAAAAAAATTTTCCTACACGTTTTAAGGCACATTACATGACGGTTCTTACATTACATGACGATTCATCCGAGAACCGTACTGTAATGTGCCTTAAAAATATATATTTTTTCCTACACGATTTATTACGTATTACACGACGGTTTGGAGTCAGAACCGTCGTGTAATATTCAACATTACACGACGGGTTTGGCTCAAAACCGTCGTGTAATGTAGCCAATTTGCCACTCTCTGCAACTGTATTCGTTGTTTCGACGACGGTTTTAACCGTCGTGTAACATTGATATACCACGACGGTTCTTTGAACCGTCGTGATATCTTCCACGACACTGGATTTCACGACGGTTGTGGAACCGTCGTGTAAACTTTACACGACGGTAAAAAACCGTCGTGTAATCTACAGTTTTTACTACTGATCAAGGACAGAGTAAGAAGAGGAAAAACTCCAAATGGCTAGAGATGGTCCTTCTCGTCCTATCTTCTTCTCCTTCTGAGCTCATTCTCCAAAATAGGTGTAAAAAAATCGAAGCAAAACTTCTGTTGAGCTCTCCCTTTCTCTATACTCTTCCTCTCAATTTTCCTCTTTCAGTCCTCTGCTCTCTTTCTTCTCTGGCGGCTACCTTTTTTCTTCTAAAACAAATGTATCAACCCTTTAGGGCAACCATCCCAGCTCACATGACTCCCAACTAAGGCAGAAAAACTTGGTCCCCACAAATATGAGCTGTAATCTCCTTTTTTTTCTTTTTTAGAAATATGCCAGCTGGACAAATTTGCTGCAATAAATGCTGCAGCATTGTTGCAGAATTTTCAGCCAGCTTCTTCTACTTTTTAATTCTGCATTTCATTCAAAAATTGAAGCACAAATTAGCCCTCAATTGACCAGAATTTGCTTCACAATTACCAACTATCAACCAAAGACTAAACCCAAGATAAAAAGTTCATACAACATAAAACATAGGAAAATAAGCTAAAAATAACACAAATACTCTCTAAATCAATTACATCCAAGTCTAAAAGTGCCTAAGATAACTATAATTTCTAGAGTTATCACACCCCCAAACTTAGAACATTGCTCGCCCTCGAGTAATGACTCAAACAAAGGACAATAAACACAAACATTTAGAAAAGACAAAAACAAAAAGAAGTGATAACATCAGGAGATTTCCATCTATCAGTCATAACAGTCAAGAAGATATGCTATTTTCTCAGAGTTTTTATTTATCAAATTAAACCACCTGCCTAAGCTCAAAATCAAGGACAGAGTAAGAAGAGGAAAAACTCCAAATGGCTAGAGATGGTCCTTCTAGTCCTATCTTCTTCTCCTTCTGAGCTCATTCTCCAAAATAGGTGTAAAAAAATCGAAGCAAAACTTATGCTGAGCTCTTCCTTTCTCTATACTCTTCCTCTCAATTTTCCTCTTTCAGCTCTCTGCTCTCTTTCTTCTCTGGCGGCTACCTTTTTTCTTCTAAAACAAATGTATTAACCCTTTAGGGCAACCATCCCAACTCACATGACTCCCAACTGATGCAGAAAAACTTGGTCCCCACAAATATGAGCTGTACTCTCCTTTTTTTGCTTTTTTAGAAATATGCCAGCTGGACAAATTTGCTGCAAGAAATGCAGCAGCATTGTTGCAGCATTTTCAGCCAGCTTCTTCCACTTTTTAATTATGCATTTCATTCAAAAATTGAAGCACAAATTAGCCCTCAATTGGCCAGAATTTGCTTCACAATTATCAAATATCAACCAAACACTAAACCCAAAATAAAAAGTTCATACAAACATAAAACATAGGAAAATAAGCTAAAAATAACACAAATACTCTCTAAATCAATTACATCCAAGTCTAAAAGTGCCTAAGATAACTATAATTTCTAGAGTTATCACACCCCCAAACTTAGAACATTACTCGCCCTCGAGTAATGACTCAAACAAAGGACAATAAACACAAACATTTAGAAAAGACAAAAACAAAAAGAAGTGATAACAGCAGGAGATTTCCATCTATCAGTCATAACGGTCAAGAAGGTATGCTATTTTCTCAGAGTTTTTATTTATCAAATTAAACCACCTGCCTAAGCTCAAAATCAAGGACAGAGTAAGAAGAGGAAAAACTCCAAATGGCTTGAGATGGTCCTTCTAGTCCTATCTTCTTCTCCTCCTGAGCTCACTCTCCAAAATAGGTGTAAAAAAATCAAAGCAAAACTTCTGCTGAGCTCTCCCTTTCTCTATACGCTTCCTCTCAATTTTCCTCTTTCAGCTCTCTACTCTCTTTCTTCTCTAGCGGCTACCTTTTTTCTCCTAAAACAAATATATTAACCCTTTAGGGCAACCATCCCAGCTCACGTGACCCCCAACTGAGGTAGAAAAACTTGGTCCCCACAAATATGAGCTGTACTCTCCTTTTTTTGCTTTTTCAGAAATATGTCAGCTGGACAAATTTGCTGCAAGAAATGCTGCAACATTGTTGCAGCATTTTCAGCTAGCTTCTTCCACTTTTTAATTTGCATTTCATTCAAAAATTGAAGCACAAATTAGCCCTCAATTGACCAAAATTTGCTTCACAATTACCAAATATCAACCAAACACTAAACCCAAGATAAAAAGTTCATACAACATAGGAAAATAAGCTAAAAATAACATAAATACTCTCTAAATCAATTACATCCAAGTCTAAAAGTGCCTAAGATAACTCTAATTTCTAGAGTTATCAGTGCCCATCTCAACTAATAAACAAAAATATTTCGATTTTCGATAATTAATCCCATAAAGGTGGTAAATCAAAGGGTAATTTTATGTATCACTTATAAAAAAATATGTTTACAAATAATGTTGATTTTAATTTATTTTGATTATTTTCTTTGTATCTTTTTTTTTTTTTTTTTTTTTTTGTGAATAAAAGATCTGGAGGTGCCTCCATTATTTTGAGGTTTTCAGTCCCACAAATAGGAACTCATTTCCTTAGATATGGCAGGGGACAGATCTTTAATACTAGTTTATCTCAGTCAACCATCCATGGTTTACCATGCCATCACCAAATCATATTTCAACAGCCGAAGTTAGAGCGAGGCCTAAAGAGAGACAGCAGTAGTCGAATCCGGATGGACTAAAGAGAGAAACTAACAAAGCCACCCACCCTTACCAATCCATCAACCCATTCACTCATGTGGGTGTTATTTTCTTTATATCGTTGTCCCATCAATAATCATCCAAATAATTATAAAATCCACACATAGTTATTATAACGGTAACAAAAAAAAAAAGAATTAAAAGTAGTGCTATTTAATAGTTTCTTCTTAAAGAGGAAAGAAATATTAGTATACAAGATGATGATGAATTTAATATCTAATGCTACCATAAACATTAAACATGTTGTAGATAAGTACATATAATATTTATACATTATCATTCTTTCTATACTCAGACAGATATGATAGTTATATATATATATATAACTTTTTGAAAGAACGCAGCTATAAATTTTTTATTTTTTTTTACTTAAAATCATATATAAAATTACTTGTAACATTATATTATATAAAACTATTAAATAAATTATTAGTCAAATTAACTTGAAAAAAAAAGAGTTAAAAAAACAGTTTTATAAAGGTGCCGCATGTGAAACTATGAGCTTAAAAATATGTACCATAAGTGTTAATGGAGTGAAGAGCGAAGGGGACAACGCGAGTGGCGATGTCATCGGAGAGATTGATGGGCGTTGATCTGGCTTCCTTGGTCACGGAGAAGTTCTCTTTCAAGTCTCCGAACAAAAGCCGATAAGAATTTCCCTTGAAACCCTGTTTTCTCAGGCATTTTTCTGTTTTCACATGAAAAACGACGAACCGGGAATCATCTGACTTCTAAGCCTGTCCATTTTCTTGGCCGGCCAATAAAAAAATGCCACTTAACTTTAGTATTTTTCACAGAGTTTACGTATGTCAAGACTCTAAAATTCCATTTTAAACTTTTCTTGCAAAAGCAAGCTAAATCTTAGTTACTCTTTTATATATTATAATTTATTAAAATGTTATATACAAGCAAAAAAATTTCAAGATCTTTAGATTCCCACAATTAAGATTGGAATCAGATTGGACATATCCTTCTGAAAAGAAGTCTCCAACAATATTCATCTTTTTCCAGGCTCATATCTCAATAAAACTGATTAAATGATCCATGTTATCCTTGAAGCTTGAAATTCAGTTCACTTTCTTTAAAATAAATAAATAAAGTTCACTTTACTCATATAACAGTTGTTTTGTCAAAAAAAAGGAAGAAAAACAGTTTTCAGCTTCTTCTTCTTCTTCTTCTTTTTTTTTTTTTTTTTTTCCGAAGTATCTGGACTCTGAATTTAACACCTCTAACTCCGTCAAAACTCAACCTTTTATTAATATGACATGGCATTTTTTTTTTTAGACAGACGACTACGGTTCAAAAACGAAACAAGAATTTCTCCTATTTTTGGACAAAACATGTACGTTGTCAGATTTCTGTCTTCGTTACGATGTGTAATTATTGGGTCAAGGTAAAATTTCTGAGATATACGTTTATCGAGTGATTCAGTACCCCTTTAAAAGATAGATCTTTGGATGACAACTAAACACTAACCTACATAATATGCAAGTCATAAATTTGAAATTAATTTAAAAAAAAAAAACAGAAAAAGATAAACATTTACACACTGGAATTAAGATATTAATAAATTAAAAACAAACAGAAAAAGAAAAACATTTACACACTGGAACTGCGATATTATGTGATGCCAAGCTTACACTTGAAACAAAAACTCCATAAGAACACATCTATTTAGAGTTTATGTTTGACCCAAAAAAAAAAACCTTAGCATTTATGTAAAATCAATTGAGCACCAAACTGTGGTTGGAGAGTAATAATGGTTTTGGGAGCGTGAGCATAGGAAGGTGAAAGCTCAAAGGTGAAGCGCTGTAGGATCAGAGCCAATGCCATTTTGGCTTCCATCAAGGCAAAGTTTTGTCCGATGCAAATCCGAGGCCCCCAACCGAACGGAAAGAACGAAAGTTGACCCTTCGTCGCCTTTGAAATTCCTTCTGCGAACCTCTCGGGCTTGAACTCCTTTGCATCTTTTCCCCACAGCTTGGTGTCATAGTGAACAAAGATGGTGGGAAGGGCGACTTGCACTCCAGGTGGTAATGACAAGTTTCCAAGCTGTGTTTGCTTGTGAACCATCCTGGTAAGTAGAATTACTGGTGGGTATAACCTTAGAACTTCGTACAAAATCATTGTGGCCTGCATTAGATGTAAACATTGATTTATCTTTCTAAGAATCTAAAATTTTGATCACAATATGATATGTTCTTCTAGGACCCCCCCCAAAAAAAACAAAACAAAACAAAACAAAACAAAAAACAAAAACAAAACAACCAAGATTGTGTAGAATTTGTATGTTGTATAATTATATTCGTGAAATTAGTTACTGTCATCTTGAAAAATAAGAGAGAGTAGCAATAAATTCTAGAGTTTAAAGCTAGTAATATATAAGATCACCAAACTATAATCAGTTTGAGATCATCTATCCAATTTCAATGTCACCTAAAAAAAAACCACAACATTATGTAAGATTTGTGTTTTCTAAACATGCTAATATTTTGTTCGTGAAATTAGTGTCAACTTATTGTAAGTATCACTTGGATATTTTTAACCAAAAAAAAGAGAGAGAATGCTTAGAACAGATAAAGTTAAAAGTTAAGCAATTTATAAAATTACGAACTATTGGATTGTGATCAACTGTCAAAATTTAGTGTCTCAAAAGTATGTAATCAATTATATAATATGACATATCATTGAATAAAATTAGATGTTAATGGATGGAAAAATCAGTTATAAAATATTTCAAACATTAAAAATAACGTGATATAATATTATTGATTAGACACCATTTGAGGTATTAAAAATTAGACAGGATAATAAGTCCACCAACAATCCAGTTCATTTATATTTTATCGAGATATAATGTGTAAGGGTACCATTATTAATCCTGCATTGGGATGGATAAGGATTGAGGGGCAGGTTGGCCACATAGACTTGGGATTTTTTATTTTAAAAGTATAGTATCTTTTTTTTTTTTTTTTGGGTAGAAATTAAAAGTAAAGTACCTGCGTTTAGCATTTTTTATCATGAAGGTTTTAGGTTTCAAAGTAAAGTCTGTACTTTTAGCACTAGAAATAATTAATGTGGAAATGGGGGAAAAACTTACGATTTTTAGGTGACCTAGCCCATCAAAATCTGGAGTGTTGTCCCCAAAGACTTGTAAAACCTCTTCTCTTGCACGAACTTGCCAATCGGGAAACCTACTTAATAACACCATAGTCCAAACAAGCAACACTGAGGTGGTCTCTTGGCCAGCAAAGTAAAATAACTTGCATTCCTCTATCACATCTTTAATACTCATTCCCACACTCTTGTTGTTTCCATGTTCCTTAATTTCTTTAAAATTCGATTCCATAAGTATCCCTAACAAGTCATCTTTTGGTGCTTCACCTGCTCGCATCGCCTTCTCTCTTTTCTTGATCATTTCCTTCAATGAAGCTTGTATTTGATTGTCGATTTCTTTCATCCTCTTGTTCAACTTGGTTGGAACAAACCTACATATACATCGACAAGTTTTGCATGGAAATTGGCTTTTGAAAACTCGAGAAAATCATTATAAATATAGAACACAAAAATATTAACCTTGTGGTGACGTAATCACTATCTATGTGTCAAAGCATCAAACTATCACATCTTTGTTGAAAAATAGTGCTTTAAAAGTATGTGTCACTAACTAACTAAAAAGAACTTCACCTCCATCCAGGAATATAGACGGTTTGTACGGCTTTAATAACTAATTCTGCTTGCTCACTCTGAAGTTGAAATATTTTTCTGCCTTCTTCATAACTACTCCCAAATGCCGTTCGAGAAATCACATCACCAGTCATACTTTGCAGATAAGGCCAGACGTCTACCTCTCCAAATCCTTCCGGGTTTACCGACCTCTCCCATTTGCTTAACATCTCGGTGCAACTTAGATGAAATGCTGGAAGCATATGCTACACAAAAACAAAGGAAAATGTGAATAATTAAAATATTACATGCTTGGATGTGCATACAATATACTTTTGAATTGTTACATTTTAATTAACAAACACAATCTCAAGTTAGTAATTGATATCTAATAATCTTTCCCGACAAAAGAATAACAATTCAAAGTTCACATGAAAAACATGTTAGAATTCATATATTTAGCGTTTTACATTAGAAAGTACTAAAGTTAAGTACCTTCAACTTCTCTAAATGAAATGCCGGGTTGATAATTTTTCGATGTTTAGCCCATTTCTCACCATCGTAGCTTGCAAGACCAGTAGCTAGCAACTCTACGAGTGGATTGCCATGGGGCTTTGGAAAATCACCAAGTTTGTTGAAGACATCCTTCATATAATCAGGATTTGTGATGCTCACCCTTGGCGTGGGACCCATCCACCAAAAAGAATCTTTTCCTGCACAAATATCCATAATCGTTTTTTCTACCTTTCTCTATACATTTGTAATTGAATTATTGCTCCACAAGAATTACACATTCAACCTGAATATAACATATTACATTTTTTTTCGGCAATAATAAAAAACTTATTCAATTCCTCCACATATTATATTTGAATACACCTTCATTTAAATAATACATCTACTCCTTTAGTACTATTTATCAATTCTTTTTTTTTTTTTCTATATATTTTATCAATCACAATACATCTCAAACTCCAACGTTTTAAATGTAAATAATCCAAACACACATTATATTTGATTACAATGTATAAACAGATAATCTAAATGTATATTAAAATGCATCCATTTCATTTGAATACAATACCAAGTTGAATGAGAGATCCAAACACACTGTTTATAAAAGAGTTATAAGTTTTTTTTTCCTAAAATCAAATCAAAATTAAATTGCGAACAAAGCAGATTTTTCAATTTAGCAAAATGACCAGATTTTCTTTTTCTTAACTTTAGCAAAATAAAATATAAATATGTGTTTTATCGGATGATAAGTGATTGATTACCAATTGTTAATTAAATTTTAATGATCACCGATTATTTTCCTAAACAGAATTCGGTCATTAAAAAAAAAAAAAAACCAAAAACTGAACATCCACTTAATTTTGTATCCAAATTACAAAATTCCAATTTACATTGTCACCAAGAGTCATGCACTCCTCCTACAAAATGTGTTACGATTTTTCGTAACCACAAAATAGGCGTAAGTATGATCCCTCGAAAAGCAATAAAATATTATATTTCATAAAATCTAAATATTTCGATAAAATATATAAACAGAAATAAATATTTCGATAAATTAATTCCATAAAAGGAGGTAAGGTTATTAATATATATATTTTTTAATGTAACTGATAAAAAATTTATATTAAATATTTGACAAATAATTATTTTAATTATTTCTTTTATATCACTCGTGTCAATAATCACCGAAAGTAATTATAAAATCCACCATTATAACCACATATTATTATAATAACCATCACAAGATAACGTGAATTAAAAAATAATAATAATAAAAGATAAAAATTTGTGCTATTATACCTTTTCTGCTAAAAGAGGTGGTAAAATTACTATTCAAGATGGTGATGACAGGTAAGTTTACCTTTCTGCTAAATGAGGAGAGAATATTATTATTCAAGTTGGTGATGAAATTAATGTTTAATGCTACCAAAAACATCAAATTCATTACTGAGAAAAAATATATATATAATTTATCTTTTGTTAAGTTGTTCGATAATTATATATTTAAAATCAGATGAAAAATTGTATGAACTATTGTACTATTTAAAACTCTTAAATCAATTAGTTGTTAAAATAATGGAAAAAAAATTTTAATCAGTATCGTTTTATAAAAATGTTGAATATAAAATTAAGGAGATACCGTAAGTGTGGACAGTGCGAAGGACGAAAGGGACAACGCGAGTTGCGATATCATCGGAGAGATCGATGGGCTTTGATCTGGCTGCCTTGGTCATCGAGAAATTCTCTTTCAAGTCTCCGAACAAAAGCCGATAAGAATTTCCCTTGAAACCCTGTTTTCTCAGGCACTTCTCTATTCTCCTCGGCCTCACCCAAACCCAATTCACCACTCTCCACGCCCATGTTGTTATAACTATTGCCAACACAACACTGCAGAGTTTCAGAACTGAGACTTCCATTTTTAGAGAGACAGAGAGAGAGAGATTTTTGGTTGATGATGAGAATGGAAATGAGAGGAGTTTTTTTTTTTTTTTTTTTTATGTGGCGGAGATAATTTTTATTTGTATTTATGACTTGATGAGAAAGAAAACCCCTTTTTCATCAAAAAGTCGAAAGACTTCTCCTAAGAAAACCAACAGAATATTTTCTTCCGTTTTTGGACAGTACACGTAAATTGGTCAGATTTCTGTCCTCCGTGTCGTGTATTTATTTATTTATTGTTTTTAAAAGGTGTCGTGTGATTATTGGATTTACATAAAAGAAATTTTGAGGTCGAGGTGACGTTTTGTCTTTTTTCTTTTTTGTTTTTTTTACTTCTGAGGTGGCTGACACAAGGCAGCACAGGTGGGTGAGAGAGAGAGAGGGATGCATGGGAGGAGGAAGAGAGAGAGAGAGAGACCGGGGGGATGCATTCGGAGAGAAAAGAGGGGACTGGGGAAGTGGGGCCCTTTTTGTTTTTGTTTTGCTTCTTTCGCGGGGGAGAGAGAGAGAGAGAGATAGAGATAGAGAGAGAGAGAGTGTGTGTGGGTGGGGTTGGGGGGAGTTTTTGGGTTTTGTTTTTTTTTTTTTTGGCTAAAATTGTTGGATTTGGTTTCTTTTGTCTGCTTTCACACGGAAGGGAGGGGGAAGAGAGATGGAAAGAGAGGGAGACGGTGAGTGAGATGGTTTTTGTTTTTTTTTTTTGTTTTGTTTTCTTTTGCTTGAGGGGAGTGGAGGGAGGGAGAGAGAGAGAAAAGAAAACAAGAGCATGGAGTTAGAGAGAGGAGAGAGAGAAAAAAAGATTTTTTTTGTATTTTTTTTTGGTATTTTTTTAAAAGGTATGGTGAGAGAGAGGGAGACTTTTTTTTTTTTTTTTCTCCTTCTCTTTTTTAAGGAGTGTGTGAGAGAGAGATTTTTTTTTTGGGTTTTGTTTCGTTGGAAAGAGAGAAAGGGGAGGGAAAATACGTAGGGTTCACGAAATTAGGGCGAGAAAATTTTATTTGAAGGTTCATGTACTATTATTAATAATATATATTATGCAAGATTTATAAGATCTATTTATTAAATAACCAAAAATTTATAATATATAATTTTATTATCTTAATATATTTATTTTTTTAATTTAAATATAATTTCTATATATTGAAAGAAAAGATTTATTTCATATTTTGTAAATTTTTATATTTTTTTTTGTAATTTCTTTTACACATTTTGTGATAAATAAATCATGATGATTTAAGAAAATAATTTTTATTAACATATTAAAATAATATCTTTCAGACAATTTTTATTAATTTTTTTATTTTAGTTATTTTTTATATATCGTTCTATTTTTAATATTTCAATCTTTTTATCTTTTTGATATTTTTTATGCCTTTTTATCTAATTTTTATTTATATATTTTTTATTTATTTAGGAGAATAAGTAGCCTTATCACACCCCACCAAATGACCGACGGTCCTTTCTTTTTTAGTTTAGTTCATAAATGCCCTACTTAATTATTGAATAAGGATTCGTAAGCTTGCCAATTCTATGTTAGTTTGACAATGGTGAAATTGTAAAACTGGAAATGAGGAGTAAATTAACAAACTAAGCGCCCTTTTTGTGTGTGCTTTAGATTAACAAATTTCAACTAATTTGCTATTGGATCGATTTTTCTCCCACAAGATAGGGTGAGTTCAAAACTTTAAAGGAAAACACAGTTATAGAACGAGTCAAGGCCCCTCTTTCGCAAAAATAAGTGCATGCAAAGAAAAATGTTGCATTATTGATCAAGTTACCTAGAAAATCAAAATCCACACTTTCCCTTTTTTTTTTTTTTTTTTTTATGAAATTTGAAACATTTATTGAAGAAATATAGGCATCAGTTTCAATTTCTTAAGCTCTTCAATCACGGAGTTAGTTGAAGTCCTCTAACTCTGTATTTTGACCAAACCATCTTGTTAGTCAAAACCTGAAGTACTGGTTCAATAAGTGATTAAGTGGTCTAACAAAAAAAAAAAAAAAACGAAAGACAAATTAAAAGTATTTCGTAATAAGAATTTGAGTTTTATTGTAGTTATTGCAAGTTTTATTTGTTTATTTGAATCATATCTATTTGGGATGATAGGCAGTTGGGTTCCATATCTGTATAGTTTGGTGATAGTTGAATTTATAACCTTCAGTTTTCTTTCTGACAAATAAGATAAAGGGCAGCGAAAGGCTTTCCAGAAGCAACTTATTAGGAGGCTCCCCAATTGATATTTATTAACTATCAAACATGGGTGGCGGGTGGGTATAGAAAGACTAATCCAATCTTTTAATTCAACAAGAAGTACCACCACTGTGATAGAATGCGATTCCGAGTGATAAACTAAGATAGAAGTTAGAATGACTAATGAGTCTAGGTTGTCTTGATGCCAAATTAGAGCCAGACTTTCTAGTTTGTATCGGAAGATCCCGAGTACAATAGTCTTGAGTTTAGATCTATGTTAGATTTGATTTAGTCAGGATCTTAGGTTGTTTTTTTTTTATTTTATGTTTTCAGCCCTTTCCTTTGCTTAGTAGTAAATTAATTGATTTTTTTTTTTTTTGTTTTGTTTTCATCATTCCTCTGCGTTTAAGCAAGTTTAGTGCACCTGATATGAGGGGGGTTTTGTGTTAAATTTTCATTTTGAATGACAGTCATGAGATAAGTGTGTGGCTTTGTATGCATAGTTACAGTTTGACAAACAGAGGGGTGAGCTTCTATTTTAATTTGCTTTCTATGTTTGACCATGTCTCCCCATTTTGTTCTCTCTCTCTCTCTCTCTCTCTCTCTCTCTCTGTTTTTTTTTTTTTGGCTCTTCCTTGCTGTTGTCCTTTAGTGTTTAGTGTTATTTTTTTATATGCCCTTTCTCCTTTGTGCTGCTTCTTTTTCTTCTTCTTTTTATTTATTTTCTATTTTTTGGCTTTTTCTTTACTTTACTGATTTATGTTTTTTTTTTTTCACTCTTTCTTATAAAACCAAATACATTTTCCTTTAATATTACTCTTATTGTGTAATTTTTCCTCAAATATATACACTATATTCTATATTAGTATTTAACTTTTTATTTTAGGCATCACACTTCCGCTGAACTTTTTTTATTGTTACGCTAACCCTTTATCAATATTATGTGAAAACAATAAAAAAATAATAATAATATAAAGGTCAGACATAGAAAACCTAAGCTTTATCAGGTAAAATTATAATTAAATATTTTTTGAAAAGAAATTGTACCTCAATTAAAGATATTTTGAAAATAAATTATACTTTAATTAAAGATATATAGTGTCATTAAACTATTTTGAAGATATAGTTTCCATTCAAAAAAATATTTAATTATGATTTTAGGTTTAATTAAAGATCATACGATCTTAACATATTCAATTTCCATTCAATTTTTTACGGAATACAGATTAGTTTGACACATAAAATTAAAAGTTAGGGATCAATTTAAAACTAATAATAT
>CM046369.1:16145080-16268637 GCA_025413025.1 Ficus hispida | reverse complement strand
TTTGGCCCATAAAATGTTGTTTGGCGTCATATATTGTTAGAATATTAACTACCACCTTCTATCAATAGTTGACGAAATTGGTAGTATAGACCCTTCTTAGCAAAGTTAAAAACTTATGGCCCATTTCACACTAAGCCAATAAATGAAATTACCACGCTGCCCTTGCAAAATGCAGCAGTTTTACACAATTCTAGAAATTTGAAAAAAAAAAAATTATATAGATATTGTTGATGCCAAAAATGGTTCCAGCAACAACACCCGAGGTGGTCGGGTGATCGGGTTAGGATCGGCCAGTCGCTCCGCCGTCGATCACCTGCAAAAGGGGAAGCACCTCGGAATGATGGGGACACCGGTGTAGTGTCGGCCACGGGCACTCCGATGCTTAAGTCAGTTGGAGAACTGATGAGCGAAGGGAGAGGCAGAGCTTTGGTAAGGTAAAAATGACCGTACCTGGATTTGTGGACTCTTCTTTTATTTTTAGGCGCCTCTCGCGGATTCGGGTGCTCGGGGCAACCCGGCTGTGTTGGCTACCTAGGACATCCGGCAGATGACTAGGTCTTAGGCTGGCGGATGCCATTAGTCCAATGTACTGATGCCACGTGTCCCTGTCAGAGTAGGTGACGGCAGGTGGTGATGTGACATGTTGCAGGAGTAGGTGGAAGGCCGTACCATAATCTGGTTCGAGTACTCGGGTCGCCATGGTTGGCCGTACTTGGGGCCTGGTCGACTGTACTTGGCGCCTGGTCGGCCGTACTCGGCGCCTGGTCGGACGTACCCGGGTCACCTGGTCGGACGTACCCGGATCGTCTGGTCGGATGTACCCGGGTCGCATGGTCGCCGTACCCGGGTCGTCTGGTCGGACGTACCCGGGTGGCCTGGTCGGACGCACCCGGGTGGCCTGGTCGACCGTACCCGGGTCGCCTGGTCGGACGTACCTGGGTCACCTGGTCGGCCATACCCGACATCTGGTCGGCCGTACCCGGGTCGCCTGGTTGGCCGTACCCGGGTCGCCTGGTCGGACGTACCCGGGTCACCTGGTCGGACGTACTCGGGTCACCTGGTCGGCTGTACCCGGCATCTGGTCGGCCGTACCCGGGTGGCCTGGTCGGACGTACCCAGGTGGCCTGGTCGACCGTACCCGGGTCGCCTGGTCGGACGTACCCGGGTCACCTGGTCGGCCATACCCGGGTCGCCTGGTCGGCCGTACCCGGGTCGCCTGGTCGGCCGTACCCGGGTCGCCTGGTCGGACGTACCCGGGTCACCTGGTCGGACGTACTCGGGTTACCTGGTCGGCTGTACCCGGCATCTGGTCGGCCGTACCCGGGTCACCTGGTCGGCTGTACCCGGCATCTGGTCGGCCGTACCCGGGTCACCTGGTCGGTCGTACCCGGGTTGTTGGGATCTATATGTGCCCTAAGGATAGAAAATCAATATTAGGGATTTTCTGTAAATATGACATTTTGATATTAATAAGAGGAGGTTATTCATGTTTAATAAGTTGTGTCCTATTTACTTTCATTTGTTGATTGTATGGTTGAGCAAACATAAAATACTCATTGACTGTTGGAAATATATCGGATTACCATATGTATACGGGGTATACATAGAAGACATGGTAATTTGATAACAGTCAAAATAAATAGTCCGCAATCGATGGAATATGATTTGGGGATCTTATTCATGATAAGATTGTACAAGTTGTCTACTTCCTTAGAGGGATGGTTTGTCTTGACCATCGAATTGGTTCCGAGTGGAACTTTAATGTATACCAGTATTGAGGTATGACATTGGATTGGACCTAAAGTGTTAATTGATTCGGTTTAATAATTCCGTTTATAAGAATCAATGAAGCTTTGATTATCATTCTGTATTAATCTTAATCCTGAAATGATTACTTGAGTTCGTATCCATGACTTATGTACTTTAATGCACTACAGGTGAGACACTGTTAATTTATGGTCAATATACTTGTGTTTTGGGTGCATGACTTATGGATAGAGAAATCAAGATTCATAGATATGGAATCCATAGCTATCTTAACGATAGTACATGTTATCTACTTAAAGGCATTATTCGGGGATTGAAAGATAGTATAACAAGATATTGGCCATCGGTTTACTTTGTGTTCTCTGATGGTTTACCAATTGTATGGTTTTACAATTGGTGGTTCTTTCAATGGAGAATAATGGAACTTTAAGTTAAAATGATTGAAAAGGTAAAACGGAAAAAGTCCTTAATTCAATCATGGATAACATATGGGGATTAAACAAGCGATGAATAAATCATGGAAGAAGCACTGCGTGAGAGAGCTTTCGTAATACGGCATGTAAACAGGAGTTCAGCTTCAAACTTTTAGTGGAATAGTTTTGAAGTTGATAATTGATGAATAATTAGTCTGGGATTAATTTTTCACAATTATAGGAGCCTCTTTACATATTTTCATCGGGTCCCTCTACTAGCTCATATAGTTCTAAATAGCGTCTCGGGATTTGTTCCTAAAGAGATCGGTAAATTTAAATGGAATTTTGTAATGTCTATTAAGACATGGTACTCTCTAACATGCAATCCGAAAAAGGATTGGACATGTAGGATTTGTGTAGACAAATAATATGATTTGTCAACATGTGATTGGTTAATTTGAATTTTGAAAATAAGATTGTGTTTGAATTATTTAATTTTGGAAAATAAAGTTTTTCTCTCCTAATCTAAAAGTGGTGCACGGTTTTAGATAGGTGGAGAGAAGAAAATTTTGTTTCCAAATTGTTCAAATATATTCCTAACATTAAATTATTAATTGATTTAAATAATGGAGATTATTTGATGAATTTTTTTTATCCTTTAAATGTGGTGCACGGATTTTTGAGGAAGAAAAAAATTCAAATATTCCATTTATGTAAATTAATTAATATGGTTGATGTTTGTGGAAAATATTAATTCAAATGAGTGAATCTTATTTAAATTCAAAAAGGGTTTAAAAGAAATTTGAATCTAGATAGGACTATGATCTTTTCACTAGTCTAGATTCTTGATTTAAAATTTGAACCACCAATCTAGATTTATCCTAAAGTGGCCGAATTTTTTGGAGGAGATTTCCTCTTGAAAAAACGTTTCTAGGTTCAATGAATCTAGCCCTAAAGTTGTATGATCTTTTGGTTCAAAATTTATCCAGAAAAATAATTATTAATTATTTTTCAAGAAGGAATTAAATTTTGAAAAGGATTAGACTTCTATATAAAGGCTAGGAATTCTTGAGAAACTAATTTTTGGTATTTTTCTTGGAGAAAAACGTTTTTTGGGAGAGAAGAAAAAATAATTTGGGTTTCTTCTACTTCATAAAATTCGGTTATCTTGTGAGAAAGAAAAAGAGAGAAAATTCCATTGAATCAAAACTGTGAGAAAGGTTAAACCGAGTGATAATTTTCATACGAGGTTAACCGGTTCCTGTTTTGTAGTTTTGAAGAAAAAAGTTGGATCAAATTCTCAACGAGGAACATCGGAATTGAGAAGGAGGGATCTAGACTTCGGAAAGCATTACTGGTAGCTTGGATTCATAGAACGTGTGCCCACACACACTCTGAGACGTGCAACTTGAGAATAGTAGAGAAGACACGTTGGTCAAACGCTCTAGTGATTACGGAATCCGAGAAATAAGGTATGCTTGATCATGAATTTAATTTATTGTTATATGCATCATGAGATTCTTTTCGAAACGGCATAAAAATTTTAAAACTTCCGCTGCGCCGTAACTCCGATATCGGATCCGTTTTTTCCAACACGGGTCACCTGGTCGGACGTACCTGGGTGGTCAGACGCTTTCATGTTACCGGGGTAGTCGGAAGTGGTACTTTGCGGTCGGAGTAGATCACGGCATCAACATAAGCCCCCCAGCATCTTTGGGCTGACCTGGCCAGGGATGCTTCGTGTACTCAAGATGCGCGTGATTGAGCTCCTCATCTAGTTGTTCGATGCTCAACATTTGTTCTTGCCATTGGGTTATAGTCGGTTGATTAGATATGGTCGGGTTGTCGGAGCCGTCTGCGCTTGGTTATGAGACCTTACTCCGTGGTCCGGGGACCAATGAAGTTAGGAGTCTGCTAAGGCAGATGTTGTGGCTCCTGCTCGGGCATCTCTTCTCTTCTGTTCATTAGTACCCGGTCGTGTGACCTGACTCCGTGGTCCAAGTACCGCGGGAGTTCGGTGTCTGCTAAGGCAGATGTTGGGTCCTGATCGGGCACTCCTGTTGGTTAGTGCCCGGTCGTGGGACCTGACTCCGTGGTCCGAGAACCGTGGGAGTTGGTTGTTTACTAAGGCAGATGTTGGGTCCTGGTCGGGCACTCCTGTTGGTTAGTGCCCGGTCGTGGGACCTGACTCCGTGGTCCGAGAACCACGGGAGTTGGTTGTCTGCTAAGGCAGATGTTGGGTCCTGGTCGGGCACTCATGTTGGTTAGTGCCCGGTCGTGGGACCTGACTCCGTGGTCCGAGAACCGTGAGAGTTCGTTGTCTGCTAGGGCAGATGTTGGGTCCTGGTCGGGCACTCCTGTTGGTTAGTACCCGGTCGTGGGACCTGACTCCGTGGTCGGCATAGTTCCCGGGGAAGTTCTACCAAGGTCAACAAGCATGGTTCCCGGGGAAGTTCTACCCGAGTCATGGGGAAGCTCTACCCGCGTCACGTGGAGGTTCTACCCGGATCATGCAGTGTTCTTGGCGAAGTTCTACCCGGATCATGCATTGTTCTCGGGGAAGTTCTACCCGGATTCTCATAGTTCCCAGGGAAGTTCTACCAAGGTCAACAAGGAAGTTCTACCCGGGTCACGGGGAAGCTCTACCCGCGTCACGGGGAGGTTCTACCCATATCATGCATTGTTCTCGGCGAAGTTCTACCCGGATTTGCATAGTTCCCGGGGAAGTTCTACCAAGGCCAACAAGGAAGTTCTACCCGGGTCACGGGGAAGCTCTACCCGCATCACGGGGAGGTTCTACCTAGATCATGCATTGTTCTAGGCGAAGTTATACCCGGATCATGCATTGTTCTCGGCGAAGTTCTACCCGGATTCGCATAGTTTCCGGGGAAGTTCTACCAAGGTCAACAAGGAAGTTCTACCCGGGTCACGGGGAAGCTATACCCGCATCATGGGGAGGTTCTACCCGGATCATGCATTGTTCTCGGCGAAGTTCTACCCGGATTCACATAGTTCCCGGGGAAGTTCTACCAAGGTCAACAAGGAAGTTCTACCCGGGTCACGGGGAAGCTCTACCCGCGTCACGGGGAGGTTCTACCCTGATTCGCATAGTTCCCGGGGAAGTTCTACCAAGGTCAACAAGGAAGTTCTACCCGGTTCACGGGGAAGCTCTACCCGCATCACGGGGAGGTTCTACCCGGATCATGCATTGTTCTCGGCGAAGTTCTACCCGGATCATGCATAGTTCCCGGGGAAGTTCTACCAAGGTCAACAAGAAAGTTATACCCGGGTCACGGGGAAGTTCTACCCGCGTCACGGGGAGGTTCTACCCGGATCATGCATTGTTCCCGGGGAAGTTCGAATGCAGAAATGTTGATTGCTGAAAAGGCGGGGGCCCTCCTTCTAGCGCCAAATGTTGATGCCAAAAATGGTTCCGGCAACAACACCCGAGGTGGTCGGGTGATCGGGTTAGGACCGGCCAGTCGCTCCGCCGTCGGATCACCTACAAAAGGGGAAGCACCTCGGAATGATAGGCACACCGGTGTGGTGTCTGCTGCGGGCACTCCGATGCTTAAGTCAGTTAGAGAACTGATGAGCTTTGGCGAGGTAAAAATGACCGTACCTGGATTTGTGGACTCTTCTTTTATTTATAGGAGCCTCTCGCGGCTCCAGGTGCTCGGGGCAACCTGGCTGTGTTGGCTACCTAGGGCATCCGGCAGATGACTAGGTCTTAGGCTGGCGGATGCCATTAGTCCAATGGAATGATGCCACGTGTCCCTGTCAGAGTAGGTGGCGGCAGGTGGCAATGTGACGTGTTACAGGAGTAGGTGTAAGGCCGTACCACAATCTGGTTCGAGTGCTCGGGTCGCCATGGTTGGCCGTACTCGGCGCCTGGTCGGACGTACCCGGGTCACCTAGTAGCCGTACCCGAGTCACCTGGTCACCGTACTCGGCACCTGGTCGGTTGTACCAGGGTCGCCTGGTCGGTCAGACCCGGGTCGCCTGGTCGGACGTACCCGAGTCACCTGGTCGGTCGTACCCAGCACCTGGTCGGTCGTACCCGGGTCGCCTGGTCGGTCGTACCCGGGTCGCCTGGTCGACGTACCCGGGTCGCCTGGTCGGACGTACCCGGGTCGCCTGGTCGGACGTACCCGGTCGCCTGGTCGACCGTACCCGGGTCGCCTGGCCGGACGTACCCGGGTCGCCTGGCCGGACGTACCCGACATCTGGTCGGCCGTACCCAGGTCACCTGGTCGGCCGTACCCTGGTCGCCTGGTCGGCCGTACCCTGGTAACCTGGTCGGCCGTACCCGGGTCACTTGGTCGAACGTACCCGAGTGGTCAGACGCTTTCATGTTACCGGGCTAGTCGGAAGTGGTACTTTGCGGTCGGAGCAGATCACGACATCAACATATATATATATATATATCTATGAATAAACGATCCATTATCTTTCTTTTATTTTTTATCAACATAAATGATCAGTCATCTTTCTTTCTGCTTGTTGGGATATTTTATTAATGTCTGTTGATGCCGAAAACGGTTCCGACAACAACACCCAATTTGGTCGGGTAGTCGGGTCAGGACCGGCCAATCGCTCCGCCGTCGATCACCTGCAAAAGGGAAAGCACCTCGGAATGATGGGGACACCGGTGTGGTGTCTGCCGCGGGCACTGCGATGCTTAAGTCAGTTGAAGAACTGGTGAGCGAAAGGAGAGGCAGAGCTTTGGCTAAGTGAAAGTGATCATACCTGAAATCAGGGGTTTCTTCCCTATTTATAGGTGTTTTGCTGGATCAGGTGCCCGGTTCAACCCGACTAGGGCGGCCGTCGTGGACCTCTAGGGCCTAGGCACCTCATAGGTTAGCATGAATGGGGATGCTGATCAACTGAGGCTACCTACTCCTGACACGGCACTATGTGGTGGATAAATGTCCCATCGCTGCAGATGTCAGAATAGGCAGTGGCAGGTGACGCGACTGGTGTCAGTGGTAGGTAGGGCGGCGCAGGCAGTTGTGAAATGATGACGCTCCGCGCTGGGGAGGGTTTCCCTTGGCGCGCGACCGGGAGTAGGACGGCTGATGTCCTGGTCGGACTTACCGGCTTCTCGGGATAGGGCCGAATACGTGCCGCAGTGGAGAGAGAGAATTCCGAGAACCATTGGTGTGATCGGCTGGTCGGGAGATTCCCGTAGGCGGCTTGTCCCGCCTTCTCGGCAGGCGTAGCTGCCCTCTCGGTGGTGTTTGTACAGTGGGACTGATTTGGCCATCAACATAAGCCCCCCAGCATCTCTGGCCGGACGCCGGTCAGGGATGCTGCGCGTTCTGTCCACAACAATGGTCCGAGACGTACTCGGATTTGGTCAGCTACCCGGCTCGCAAGGGTGGTCGGCAGATTTGCCAGGTGTCATGCTGACGCGGCACGATATGCTGACGTGGATGTCATAGGCCAAGTGGCGTGCGTGGCGGGAAGGCGAGGCGGCAGAGTGAATTTTGAAATTTGAAATTCGAACTAAGGGTGAGATTGGCGGGAGACTGACACGTTGCCCTAGTAGTCGCATCCGTTCGAATTCTCCAGCCTCCAGCTATAAATAGGAGGGAGGGGTGCGAGACAATCACAAACTTCTTGCGAGATTCATTGCCGAGAGCTGCCGAGAACAACCGACACGTTTTGCTGCGGAGACAAGACGAGAACGTCCGAGAAGGTATATATTTTCCTGCTTTGTTTTTATTATGAGTAGCCTGTCAGATTTCGAGAACCCCTCCTTGTCAGGGGACGCGGATATTACGGGGAGCTCGGGCTCCGACTCGTCCGAGGCGACGCCTGATAATCTGTCCGGGTTCACGGATCCTTCCCCAAGCGAGCCGACCACGCCGACCAACCAGCAGGAGGGTGCGGCCCGACTTCAAGAGATTCAGCAGGTGGGTCCGGACACCCGCCCAGATAGCCAGTTCATAGAAGAGCTTGGGCAGGCCGCACCACCCGTCCTGCCTCAACAGGCGCCCCGTCGACCGAGAAGGGGGGGCCTTCAGAACGATCGGCCGGCCAGGCTAGCACGTCGGGCCGAGACGGATCAGAGAGCTCGGCGAGCTCGGGGCCAGCTGGGGAACCGCTCCATGGCCGGAACAGGCCGGCAAGCCGGCCTATGCGTGTCAACGATTGTCGGGTATACCGTTGATCCGACCAAGAAATGGCGCGCCTGGCAGCAGGGTTGCCCGTTTACTCGGCGGACTACTACACCTCTGCCGTGACACCGAAGTATCTCGCCGCCCTCCGTCGAGACTTCCAGATCCCGGACGACGTTGAACTGAGGGCCCCGGGCGAGAACGACCTGCCGTCCCGCGCTCCACCAGGGTATGTCACCCTGCTGGCCGAGTACTTCCGGGCCGGGCTGCGATTGCCCCTCAACCAGTTTATGCGGCGGGTATTGACGCGGCTGAACGTGGCTCCGGCGCAACTGAACGCCAACGCCTACTGCGTGTTGGTCAGTTGTTACATTCTCTGGGCCAAGAATTATGCAGCCGTGATGCCCTTCCGGGCCTTCCAGAACCTCTATAGGATGAAGTCGGCGCCTTCCTCCAGAGGGTTTTACTATTTTCAAGGATTCAAGGGGACATTCATCGGCATGTGCCCGGACTCAGACAAGCAGTTCAAACATCTGTGGTTCTATGCCGGTGGCCGATGGTTGCATGAGCAGCTTGCTCGGAATCAGCTGCCCCGTGCCGAGAGGGTACCAGTGGTTTTCAGAAGGGGCTACGTGTGGACTCGGGCCCCGCACATCCCCAAGGCGCAGCGAGCAATGGTGGAATCGCTGTACGATCCGGCGGAGTCCGAGCGAAGCCAGAATTGGCTGCTGCGTCCGAGCAGCCTGAGCGAGTTCGGCTGGGTCGGCTCATCGTCAGTTGCCGGTCAGCCGAGCACGTCTTGCGAAGCCCCCGGGTAGGTGACCATCGCACGCATGCCCGAGCCCACGGTCCACTACCGTGCTCGGACGGATGGGGCATCCGAGACGGCGTCTGAAACCCCCGCCCCAGCCCCATCCGGCGATCCGTCCTCCGAGACTTGGGGTCCCAGGATTGCCGACGAGGATCTGGGCTTGGTCATCCGCGGGCTATACCCCTCTAGGGGTTTGCGGATAGAAGGTCGGAAACAGAGCTCAGCCGAGCACTGTTAAACTTCTCTTAGGTAACTAACGGATTTTCTTCTCTTGCAGAACCAATGGCTGACAGGCGGTGCACCAAGAGGCCGACGGACGAGGAGAGGATTGCCCGCCTTCAGAAGAAGGCAAAGATGGGCGATCGAGGCAAGGGAAGAGCCGAGACCTCCGCTGGCCCAATACGAGCAGGCCGCTACAGGCACTGTAGTCCAAGCTTTGCCGAGAAGCACACAGATCGCTCCGGCTAGCCGGCCAACTGAGAGGACGGAGTCTCGCGCTGTCCGGCCCGAAGAGCGACCATCTTCGAGGTCCGATCCGCGTCCTGACCCGCGGCCAGATTCTCGCTCCGACCCGCGGCATGACTCCCGCTCCACGCGCTCCCGCGAGGACCGACTTCCTCCTCCTCCTGCGTCCCGCGTGCGCCGAGAAGATTCTCCGGCTCACAAGGCTTTCGTGTCAAAAATTTTTACCGGGCTGTCCGTTGATGTGGCGGAGTCGTCTAAGCGTTCTGACGCCGCAGAGGCAACCGGAGATTGCGTTGCGAAGCTGATTGAGGTGAGTTGTGTCGCCAAAAACCTTTGTTCTATTTTTATCTATTTACTAACACTTCAACTTGGCAGGCATTATGTCTGGCCTTCGCCGGAAATTCCGCCGCTAGGGCCTTTTCCATCCGGGCGCAAGACGAGATCAAGCTCGCGGAGCTGGTTGCTGAGAACGCTCGGAACGCCGAGAAGGAGGCGACAGCGGCCAGGGATGCTGCGGTAGCGGCCGCGAAGACCGCGGAGGAGAATGCCCGAGCTACTGAGGAGAAGGCCCGGGCTTCATAAAATCGCGCCATTGTGGCGGAATCTGCTCGGCAGGGACTGGAATTGGCTTTGCAGTGATTGCAGGGCGAGCTTGATGCTGTGCGGTCCGAGCACGCCCGCCACCTAGAGGTTGCATTGCCCGCTGCCCTCGAAGACGCAAGGGCTCAGGCCATCGAGGACTTCCTTGGCTCGGAGGACTTCAACTCCCGCCTCGTGGCCGAGTATCAAGAGGGAATGAGGGATATGAAGGCCGGCTTTCGGGCGGCCAACCCTACCCTGGTCGACGTGAACTGGGCGTTTATTCCCGAAGAGTCGGGGGAGACAACTGTCGAGGATGCACCCGAAGAAGGTGAAGTGTCCGGTGCCGCAACGGTTCCCGAGCAGCCCGAACCTCATGTTGTGATCCTCGACGACCCCGATCAGTCCGACCAAGCCCCTCCCGAGCAGACATGCGCGGTGCCTTCAGAGAAAGCTCAGCCAGTCGCGCCCAGTGGTGATCCTATCTTACCCGGGCAACTGGACTGAAACGGCGGCTTTTTCTTCTTCTTCTTCTTTTTTTTTTTTTTTGGTGTTCGGGGGTGCCCAATTTGTACCCCCTCCTTTTGACAATCAATATATATTGACAAGATTAATTTCTTCAAAAATATTGCTTTTGTTTCCTTGTATGCCTTCCCCCCCTGGTTGGTTTGGGCGTGTTTCGCCCAATTCCAACCTTTGCTTTGGTCTGGTCCATCTTGACGGTCCTGGTCGGGCATGCCTGTTGGTGAGTGCCCGGTCATGGGACCTGACTCCGTGGTCCGAGACCCACGGGAGTTGCAATTTTGTTGGGTCCTGGTCGGGCACGCCTGTTGGTGAGTGCCCGGTCATGGGACCTGACTCCGTGGTCCGAGAACCACGGGATTTGCAATTTTGTTGGGTCCTGGTCGGGCACGCCTGTTAGTGAGTGCCCGGTCATGGGACCTGACTCCGTCAATGTTGGGAAACATTCAGTATTCATAAAAAGAATTGGATATCAATAAAGAATCGGGCCCTTACAGGAACTTAATCGAGTCTTAAAAGAGAACAACACTAGAAAGCTACTGGTAGAAGCGCTTCAGGTGGTCGGCATTCCATGGGTGACCGAGCGGCCTGTCTTCGTGGTCGGCTAGTCGGTAGGTTCCTGGCCGAACGACCTCCGTGATCCGGTAGGGTCCGTCCCACTTAGGGCCAAAAGACCCGAGACCGGGCTCCTGGGCGAGCACTTTCTTCATCACAAGATCTCCTACCCGGAATGTTCTTGGCCGGTATTTCTTGTTGTAGTACCTGGCCACGACTTGATTGCGGGCCGCAGTTCGAATCAGAGCCTGCTCGCGCTTCTCTTCCACCAGGTCGAGCTCAGGCAGCAGTCGATCGGTGTTGGCCTCTTCATCGTAGTTCTCAGTCCTGAAGCTCGGCAATCCGATCTCGACAGGGATTACAGCCTCCACCCCAAAAGCCATGGCGAAGGGGGTCTCCCCCGTAGCCGTGCGTCTGGTGGTGTGGTACGCCTAAAGCACGCGAGGCAGTTCATCAACCCAAGCCCCCTTGTGCTTCTCGAGGTTTTTCTTTAGATTTTCCTTGATAGTTTTATTGGCTGCCTCCACTTGCCCATTAGATTGAGGGTGCCCAGGAGAAGAGAATACTTTCTTGATCCCGTACTCTTCGCAAAGCGCGTCAAATTTGTTCCCAAACTGTTTTCCGTTGTCCGTGACCACGGTATGAGGGAGTCCGAACCGGCAAATAATGCCCTTCCAAAGGAAACTCGTGCACTTTGCCTCCGTCTGCTGAGCCAAGGGTTCCACCTCGACCCACTTCGTGAGGTAATCTATTGCCACAATGCAATATCGAAGTTGCGACCGGGCCATGGGGAGTGGCCCGATCAGGTCGATAGCCTACTTGGCAAACGGCCACGCACACACTACCGAGGTGAGCTTCTCAGGGTGAGACTTGATAGAGTGGGCGAACTGCTGGCATTTCAGGCACCTGCGCGAGAAGTCTCGCGTATCCTTATCCATAGTCGGCCAGTAGTATCCCTGTCGTAGGCACTTAAATGCCAAAGTTCTCCCTCCCGAGTGGTTCCCGCAGACCCCACTGTGTATCTCCTTCATGACGTACTCGGCCTCGGATGGACCAATGCAGCGTTGGTAGGGGGCGGAGTGTCCCCGGCGATAGAGCTTTCCCTCTATTAGCGTGTACCTGGCCTCTTCTCGGCTTTCAGGAAGTCTGGACTTGGCTAGAAACCGGATGATCGGTTCCATCCAAGTCGTTGTGTTCTCGGCATAGAGGATCTGCTTCTCCCGTTCGGTGCTCGGCCGGTCCAACCTTAAGATTGGGAAGGAGACAGTACCCTCAAGATCGCTTCTGGAGGCTAGCCGGGCGAGGGCGTCGGCCTCGACGTTCTCGGCGCGCGGGACCCTCGTCAAGCGATGGCTCGAGAATTGAGCAAGAAGGGTTTTCACCTTCCTCAGGTAGTCTGCCATTCGCTCCTCCTTCGCTTGGAACTCCCCTACTATTTGGTTGACTACCAGTAGGGAGTCACTGAATATTTCGACATCCCGCACCCCGAGCTCTCGGGCTAGCTCGAGCCCGGCTATGACCGCCTCGTACTCCGCTTCATTGTTGGACGCTTTGAAATTGAAGCGCAACGCTTGACTAGTCTTGTACTTGTCTGGGCTTATCAGTACTAGCCCTGCGCCGGAGCCCCCCAAGCAGGAGGAGCCGTCTACGAACAACTTCCAGCTCTCGTTTGTGTCGGGGGATGACGTTTGCTGCTCGGATACAGAGTGCTCGGACACCCTATGCTGCTCGGCAGGTGCGGCTCCCGGGTCACCCGAGTACGGACGGTCAACCTCGGGGAGTGCTGTGAACTCGGCTACGAAATCAGCCAGTGCCTGGGCCTTGATGGCGGGTCGGGGGATGTATCCTATGTCGAACTCCCCGAGCTCTATGGCCCACTTGGCGATCCGTCCCGACAACTCGGGGTTTTGTAAAACCTGGCGGAGCGGGTAACTGGTCGGGACTCGGATTGGATGTCCTTGGAAGTAGGGGCGCAGCTTGCGGGCCGCAGAAACCAGTGCAAGCGCGAGCTTCTCCAGGGGGGGATATCTCTCCTCGGCTCCCTGGAATGCCTTGCTACTGTAGTAAACTGGGTGCTGAGTCTTGTCTTCTTCTCGGACGAGGACGGCGCTCACGGCCTTGTCCGAAACAGCAAGGTACACATATAGCGTTTCGCTATGGAGTGGCTTCGACAGCAGTGGAGGAGTCGCTAAGTATTCTTTCAGACCAATGAAGGCTGCTTGGCACCTATCGTCCCAGGCAGGCTTACCCTTGGCCTTCAACGTCTGGAAGAAAGGGTTGCACTTGTCTGTTGACCTGGACACAAACCGCGAGAGGCTGCGATCATCCCCGTGAGCCTCTGAATCTCCTTGGTCGTCCTAGGGGGCTGCAGGTCCAACACGGCCTGGACCTTGACGGGGTTGATCTCGATTCCTCGGTGATTCACCATGAATCCAAGAAACTTCCCCGACTCTACCCCAAAAGCGCACTTCGCGGGGTTTAGCTTCATCCTGTACTGGCGAAGGGTAGCGAAGCATTCCCGCAGGTCCTTGACGTGGTCGGAGGCGAGTCGGCTCTTTACTAACATGTCATCCACGTACACCTCCATGGACCTCCCTATCAGCGGAGCGAACATTTTGTTCATTAGCCGCTGGTAGGTTGCTCCGGCATTCTTCAACCCGAACGGCATGACCTGATAGCAATACAGCCTCGATCGGTGGTGAATGCTGTCTTTGCTTGGTCGGCTCTGCTCATGGGTATTTGGTTGTACCCGAGTACGCGTCCATGAAGCTCAGCAACTCGTGTCCCGCGGTTGCGTCAACGAGTTGGTCTATCCTGGGGAGGGGGAAGCAATCCTTCGGGCAAGCTTTGTTTAAGTCTGTGTAGTCTATGCATACACGCCACTTCCCCGAAGCCTTTTTTACCAGGACAACATTGGCCAACCACTTTGGGTAGGCTACCTCCCGGATGAACTTGGCCGCCAATAGCTTCTGCACCTCTGCGTTTATGGCCTCATATCGCTCTGGGTTGAAGGCCCTTCTTCGCTGAATCACCGGCTTGTGCCGTGGGTCAACGTTCAATTGGTGGCACATGACGGCTGGGTCGATCCTGGCATGTCCTCGTGCGACCAGGCAAATACGTCTTTGTGCTCCCGGAGCACGCTCTCCAGCGCTTCCCGGGAGCTCGGGTCCAGCCCCGATCCGAGCATCACAACCTTCTCGGGGTTTTCGGGGTCCAACGGGAATGGGACTAGCTCCTCACTAGGGTGAGCCCGGATTTCCTCTTCTGGCAGTCGGGGGTCAAGGTCGGCTAAGCACCTAACCGCCTCATCGGGCACGTCGGCCTCGTCGACCGCAACAATGGTGGCCACCATGGCCGGGGCGGCGGTGCGGCACACCTTGTTTACGGCCTCCATGTAGCATTTCCGTGCACCCTCTTGGCTTCCCCGAAAGACGCCGATTCCCTCACCGACGGGGAACTTCATGGCGAGGTGGTAGGTGGAAACTACCGCCTTTAGCCCGTTGAGGGTGGGGCGTCCCAGGATGACGTTGTAGACTGATGGTCGATCCACGATAATAAACTCCACCATCCGGGTAGCCCGCTCCGGACCGTCTCCGATGGTGATGGGGAGGCGAACGGTGCCAGCTGCGTGGACACAATCTCCTGCAAATCCGTAAAGCGGCGTCTGGGAGGTGTCAGGGTCGCCCCGTCAATCTTTAACCTCGCAAACGCATCCATAAACATTACGTCGGCGGAACTCCCATTGTCGATGAGGACACGTCGGATGATGCGTCGGCTACACGGATCTGCCGACCAGCGCGTCATTGTGGGGGTGGAGTAATCGGTCTGCTTCGTCGTCCGTAAAGGTGATGGGGGTGTTACTCTGGCGGCATATCTTCGATATGTGCTCTGCCATGTTAATATGCTCCCCGCGGGCTAGCTGCCTAGCTTGTCAGGCATACGCCCTCCGACTGCTGGCGGTATCTGTTGGAAAAAACGGATCCGATATCGGAGTTACGGCGCAGCGGAAGTTTTAAAACTTTTATGCCGTTTTGAAAAGAATCTCATGATGCATATAACAATAAATTAAATTCATGATCAAGCGTACCTTATTTCTCGGATTCTGGAATCACTAGAGCGTTTGACCAACGTGTTTCTCTACTATTCTCGAGTTCACGTCTCAGAGTGTGTGTGGGCACACGTTCTATGAATCCAATTGATCGGTAATGCTTTCCGAAGTCTAGATCCCTCCTTCTCAATTCCGATGTTCCTCGTTGAGAATACGATCCAACTTCTTTCTTCAAAACTACAAAACAGAAACCGGTTAACCTCCTATGAAAATTATCACTCGGTTTAACCTTCCTCACAATTTTGAATCAATGGAATTTTCTCTCTTTTTCTTTCTCACAAGATAGCCGAATTTTTGTGAAGTAGAAGAAACCCAAATTATTTTTTTTTTTACTCACAAAAACGTTTTCCCCTTTGAAAATTATCAAAAATTAGTTTCTCAAGAATTCCTAGCTTTATATAGAAGTCTAATCCTTTTCAAAATTTAATTCCTTCTTGAAAAATAATTAATAATTATTTTTCTGGATAAATTTTGAACCAAAAGATCATACAACTTTAGGGCTAGATTCATTGAACCTAGAAACGTTTTTTCAAGAGGAAATCTCCTCCAAAAAATTCGGCCACTTTAGGATAAATCTAGATTGGTGGTTCAAATTTTAAATCAAGAATCTAGACTAGTGAAAAGATCCTAGTCCTATCTAGATTCAAATTTCTTTTAAACCCTTTTTGAATTTAAATAAGATTCACTCATTTGAATTAATATTTTCCACAAACATCAACCATATTGATTAATTTAAATAAATAGAATATTTGAATTTTTTCTTCCTCAAAAATCCGTGCACCATATTTAAAGAAAAAAATTCATCAAATAATCTCCATTATTTAAATCAATTAATAATTTAATGTTAGGAATATATTTGAACAATTTTGAAACAAAATTTTCTTCTCTCCACCTATCTAAAACCGTGCACCTCTTTTAGATTAGGAGAGAAAAATTTTGTTTTTCAAAATTAAATAATTCAAACACAATCTTATTTCCAAAATTCAAGTTAACCAATCACATGTTGACAAATCATATTATTTGTCTACACAAATCCTACATGTCCAATCCTTTTTCGGATTGCATGTTAGAGAGTACCATTCTTAATAGACATTACAAAATTCCATTTAAATTTACCGATCTCTTTAGGAACAAATCCCGAGACGCTATTTAGAATATATGAGCTAGTAGAGGGACCGATGGAAATATGTAAAGAGGCTCCTATAATTGTGAAAAATTAATCCCAGACTAATTATTCATCAATTATCAACTTCAAAACTATTCCACTAAAAGTTTGAAGCTGAACTCCTGTTTACATACCGTATTACGAAAGCTCTCTCACGCAGTGCTTCTTCCATGATTTATTCATCGCTTGTTTAATCCCCATATGTTATCCATGATTGAATTAAGGACTTTTTCCGTTTTACCTTTTCAATCATTTTAACTTAAAGTTCCATTATTCTCCATTGAAAGAACCACCAATTGTAAAACCATACAATTGGTAAACCATCAGAGAACACAAAGTAAACCGATGGCCAATCTTGTTATACTATCTTTCAATCCCCGAATAATGCCTTTAAGTAGATAACATGTACTATCGTTAAGATAGCTATGGATTCCATATCTATGAATCTTGATTTCTCTATCCATAAGTCATGCACCCAAAACACAAGTATATTGACCATAAATTAACAGTGTCTCACCTGTAGTGCATTAAAGTACATAAGTCATGGATAGAACTCAAGTAATCATTTCAGGATTAAGATTAATACAGAATGATAATCAAAGCTTCATTGATTCTTATAAACGGAATTATTAAACCGAATCAATTAACACTTTAGGTCCAATCCAATGTCATACCTCAATACTGGTATACATTAAAGTTTCCACTCGGAACCAATCCGATGGTCAAGACAAACCATCCCTCCAAGGAATTAGACAACTTGTACAATCTTATCATGAATAAGATCCCCAAATCTTATTCCATCGATTGCGGACTATTTATTTTGACTGTTATCAAATTACCATGTCTTCTATGTATACCCCGTATACATATGGTAATCCGATATATTTCCAACAGTCAAGGAGTATTTTATGTTTGCTCAACCATACAATCAACAAATGAAAGTAAATAGACACAACTTATTAAACATGAATAACCTCCTCTTATTAATATCAAAATGTCATATTTACAGAAAATCCCTAATATTGATTTTCTATCCTTAGGCACATTTAGATCCCAACAGTATCTCCTGTAGCTGTTCTACGAAGATTGTGGATGATTGCTCCTCGTGTGCTCGCCGGCTGCTCGCTCTGGTTCGCGTTGCTCGGCCGCTGGTGTGATATTCTTTCCACAACTCCCGTAATGGCCATCACGTATCAGCGACTCGATCTGGTCTTGAGCTGAATGCAATTCTCGTGTCGTGGCGACATCCTTATGGAGTGGCAATACCGTTGCTGATTCTCGAGCGGTTCGGTCCTAATGGGCGGCGGGTCCGAGCGGTGGGTCAGGACGTGGTCGATGGTGTAACCGGGTGTATTGGTGGACTCCACGCTGGTGGCCTCGGGCGAGAGGGACTTCAGCGCGGTTCTCCCGGCCAGGTGTTCTCCCCCTATCCGGTCGGCGACGGTCGGAAGCATTCCTTTCCGCCCTTCTCCCGGTGGACCTGGGTCGTTCTCGGTCCCCCGATCCTCGTCCTTGGTCATACCCTCGCCCTCGGACGTCCAATCCCCGCCCCCGGACATACTCATCGGCTTCCGCGTGTCTCCAGGCGATATTTCTCAGGTGAGCGAAGGTAGGCGGCCGGTCGTAAGCCAGCGTCCAGACGAGGCGGGAGTCTTTGACACCTTCCCTGAATGCCTGGATCAGCGTGTCGTCGGTGCAGTCTTCAACCTGCACAACGGCCTTATCGAACCGTTCCAAGAATTTCTTCAACCTTTCACCTTCTCCCTGTTTGATGTTGAACAGGTGAGAGGCGCCTAGCTTCCTGGCCCTAGAGCCTAAAAACGCTCCCGAGAACAGATTAGACAGCTGCCGGAAGCTGCTGATCGAGCCCGGGGGAAGTCTCCGATACCACTAACGGGCTGATCCGGTGAGGGTGAGGCAAAAGGACTTGCAGAGGGCAGCCTCGTTAGCGCTCTGGATCAACATATGCGCCTGATAATTCTCAAGGTGCTCGTCCGCGTCGGTAGACCCATCATAGGAAGGCACGGCTGGCATCTTAAATCTGGCCGGGTAAGGGGTCTCCATGATGTAGTGGTAAACGGAGGGTCGGCTGCCCCTGTCAGCTCAAATCCGTGTGTTGGCCGACCAGCCAGTCAAGCTGCCGCTGGATGCGATCCAGACGGCTCTGACTCCGTTCATCTTCTCGGAGGGGCTCCGTAGGGGGTCTCGGCCTAGGTGGCGGTAAATTTATGGGCGTCCCAAGCGGTCAAAGACGGACGTGTTTCCCCGGGCAGCGATGGTGTCTTCGAAGTCATGGTCAATGTGTTCTCCTGCCATAACCGGCTGCTCGGCTGCCTCGGTGCGGGCTTCTCGCGTGTGGCGGCTCCTGGAGTGCACTCTGCTCGGTTCACCACCTTCTCTCCGCCTCCTATCATCGCCCTCTTGTCGCGGCTGGTCACCCTCCCAGTCACCAGATTACGCCGGGTTGCGCTGCCTGCGCGGCGGTCTGGGAGGCCTGCTCGGTGTGGACTCCGCCTCCACCTCCTGCGCCTGGGGCAGTTGGACATTATGAGATTCTCGGATGGCTTCCATGAGTACTTGTACGGTCTGGGTCAGCGCCTGGACGTTCCCTGTCAGGACTTCCATTGGGGTTGGTCGCCGCTGTGCCCGGGATCCACCGCGATGTTAGGTCTGTCGGGTGCCCCACGAGTTTGACGGGATTGTGCTGTCAAGTTCTTGGATCTCTTGGTTCCCATGTTCGTCCATGGCGTACGAGGTAAATGTAAATGCTGGGGTGTTAAGTGCTGGAAAGGCAGCGAGGTGCCCTCCTTCTAGCGCCAAAATGTTAATGCCGAAAACGGTTCCGGCAACAACACCCAATGTGGTCGGGTAGTCGGGTCAGGACCGGCCAATCGCTCCGCCGTCGATCACTTGCAAAAGGGAAAGCACCTCGGAATGATGGGGACACCGGTGTGGTGTCTGCCGCGGGCACTCCGATGCTTAAGTCAGTTGAAGAACTGGTGAGCGAAAGGAGAGGCAGAGCTTTGGCCAAGTGAAAGTGATCATACCTGAAATCAGGGGTTTCTTCCCTATTTATAGGTGTTTTGCTGGATCAGGTGCCCGGTTCAACCCGGCTAGGGCGGCCGTCGTGGACCTCTAGGGCCTAGGCACCTCATAGGTTAGCATGAATGGGGATGCTGATCAACTGAGGCTACCTACTCCTGACACGGCACTATGTGGTGGATAAATGTCCCATCGCTGCAGATGTCAGAATGGGCAGTGGCAGGTGACGCGACTGGTATCAGTGGTAGGTAGGGCGGCGCAGGCAGTTGTGAAATGATGACGCTCCGCGCTGGGGAGGGTTTCCCTTGGCGCGCGACCGGGAATAGGACGGCTGATGTCCTGGTCGGACTTACCGGCTTCTCGGGATATGGCCGAATACGTGCCGCAGTGGAGAGAGAGAATTCCGAGAACCATTGGTGTGATCGGCTGGTCGGGAGATTCCCGTAGGCGACTTGTCCCGCCTTTCGGCAGGCGTAGCTGCCCTTCCCGACGGTGTCCGTACAGTGGGACTGATTTGGCCATCAACAATGTCTAAGAAAGATTAATGAATAAATTAAAAATACTCGACTATGATCAATAAGGAAAAACCTTAATTAGTTAATTAATTAGAAAACTCATGCATTGACGAACTGAAACCCTAAAATTTTATCACTCTGAATTTTTTTTTTTCTTTTTCATTATATTCCTTTGGTTTGCTTTTAGTATTGGTTTGCTATTTTCATTTTCCTCAATTTAAACTTCTTTTAAGTGATTCAAATAATCTTTAGGGTTAATAACTTGTATAATTAATCATAATAATAAAACACAAGGATCGACAACTTTATTCACATTTTGTTAATTGGTCGACCAAGTATTGCGAAATTTTAAAATTAAACAACATTGTTATTTATATTGGCTGAATTTAACTTCAGTTAGCTAGATATATTTTATGAGAATAAAGTACATAAATAAACAAGTTTTATGTAAAATAAAATATTTATGCACATCGAAGATATCAATACTAACATTAAATCAATGGATGCTCAAACATGATTAAAATGTCATCTTGATTCAAATAATACCGATGCCAAAAGTGATCATGAGTTAGCAACTTTAGAATTATGGTTTTTTTAAAATATTTTAAAGGAAAAGGGAAATTCTTTATGCAAATTAATTTTCAAAAGATATCAGGTAACAGAAATCCAATCTACATTTATTAAAACAAAAAAAATAGAAAATATAAAACTAAATTAATGGTTGTTTCTATTAGTTTTAAAGTTCCCTATGTCCCTTGATAGTTTTTTCTTTATACAAAAGTCTGAAAGAAAAAAAAATTACAAACTTTTACAACGATTTCTTCACAGGAACATATCTTAGCTTTTATGTAAAATTATATGAGCACCATATTGTGGTTGGAGAGTTAAAATATTGAAGGGAGCATGAGCATAGGACGGCGAAAACTCAAACGTGAAGCGTTGAAGAATCAATGCCAATGCCATTTTTGCTTCTATGATGGCAAAGTTTTGCGCAATGCAAATCCGAGGCCCCCAACCGAAAGGAAAGAACGAAACTTGACCTTTAGTCACCTTCGAAACTCCGTCTCCGAACCTTTCTGGATTGAACTCCTTCACATCTTCACCCCACAGCTTAGCGTCATAGTGAACAAGAATGGTGGGAAGGCAGACCTGCATTCCAGGTGATAATGACAAGTTTCCAAGCTGTGTTTGCTTCTCGATTTCCCGAACAAATAAAAGTACGGGTGGGTACAATCTTAGAACTTCGTACAAAATCATTGTGACCTGCATTGAACGTAAACATTGATTTTTTTTTTTTTTTTTTCTAAGATATAGTATGGTTTACACGTTCCTCTCGCTAGAAAAATAAAAATAAACCAAGACTAGGTAGAATTTTTATAACCAACATTAGTGGTATTATAATTGCAAGTACCTCCTCTTGAACCATTTTAACCTTTATATTTAAAAAATATAGCAAAAACGTAGAGTTTAATTATGGAATTTAAGAAGGTTACTGATAATTGTACATGATTTTTAATTTCATTTGAGAAAAGTTTGTACTTGTTTTATGTAAGAGCGTCATGGCCGGATCACTTACACAGAAAACTTTGAACTTGATTTACGTTTTCTTGTATAAAATGTGCAAGTGCTAAGTAGTTGGTACTTGAAATTGATAGTCAGGAAAAAACAAAACAAAAACAAAAACAAAACAAAACAAAACAAAACAAAACAAACAAACAAACAAACTTACGGTTTTTAGGTGAATTAGGCCATCAAAATCTGGAGTGTTATCCCCGAAGACTTGCAGAACCTCGTCTCTTGCACGAGCTTGCCAATCGGGAAACCTACTTAACAACACCATAGTCCAAACAAGCAACACTGAGGTGGTCTCTTGGCCAACAAGGTAAAATAATTTACATTCCTCTATTACTTCTTCATTACTAATTCCCACATTCTTGTTGTTCCCATGTTCCCTAATTTCTTTGAAATTGGATTCCATAAGAATCCCTAATAAGTCATCTTTTGGTGCTTCGCCGTCTTGCATTGCCTTCTCTCTTTTATTGATTATTTTCTTCAATAAAGATTTTATTTCATTGTCTATTTCTTTCATCCTTTTATTCATCTTTGTTGGAATAAATCTGCATACATAGACAAAAATTATGTGATTAGAGATTATGTTCAAGATAGGTTTATATGCCTTTCATTTGCCTTGTACCTTGTATCTTTTCTTAAATAAACTCAAGAGAGAATATAACTAGTATCAGGATTTTCAAGCACATTCTTATCCTCAATCAAACTTCCAAGTCAATATTATTAAGAAACCAACCAAAAATACAAACTGAATATCACCACATGGAAAAAAAAAATTGTACATTTTCATGTTGGGTATGTGATAAAGGCAAGTTTTTATGAACATAATATGGTTGAATGCTTAACAAACATTCTCAACATGTATAATGTTTAATGTATAATGTATGGGAAATTAACAGAGATTCTAAAAACTTCAGAAATCCCCCCCCCCCCCCCCCCCAAAAAAAATCAAAGGGAAATTTAATATAACTATGAAGACAAATTTTATTCCTCTGAAATTTGTGCCCTTTAAATTTTAGTATTTAAGGGTTATTTTGGCTCTCAGATTCAAACCTAAGTTTTTTATCTTAATTTTTGTCTTTTTCTGATAAACCAATAAAAATTATAACTACTTTTTAAAAAGTCAACGAATTTCAACCTAAAAATTCTCTTTCCAACAGTATTCAAAACATCAATTAGCAATACTTTCTCCTAATTAGTCTAGTCCTTTACCTCCATCCAGGAATATAGACAGTCTGTATGGCTTTCAATACTAATTTTTCTTGCTCTTTCTCGAGTTGAAATATTCTTCTACCTTCTTCGTAACTACTGCCAAATGCCGCTCGAGAAATCACGTCAGCAGTCAAGGTTTGAAGATAAGGCCAGACATCTAGCTCGCAGTTTCCCTCATGGTTTAGCGAGCTCTCCCATTTGCCTAACATCTCGATGCAACTTTGATAAAACGCCGGAAGCATATGCTACACAAAAACCAAAGAAAACGTGAAACACTGAGTCACATGCATTTATATATGTTTCTTGCATGCACATATACACTCCGCTTATAAATATTGTTTTATTTATATTTCTTTCTTTTTTTTTTCTTTTTTTGATTTGTTTTGTTTTTTAATATTCTGTGTCACAAATTCAAATATAATACCCTAATGTTTTATAGCTTTTGGTTTTTATCAAAGATTATCTTTTTTATTATGTTGTTGATTTTGAGACGATTTCAATATATAAATGTATTGAAGTCTGACTCATTTTGCTAACACTATGCTAGGGCTCAACCTACTAGCTAGTAGTGAACCGTCTCATGGGGGATTGCTTCGGAGCCTCCCAATTCTCAACCTCTCATCTCACATACGTTGTCATTATGGTTACTGATTAAGCATCACCGTGCCAGACTGAGAAATAGATCGAGATCCAGAGAGATCAACAACTGTATGATTGCTCAGAATTCAGAAATTGTAGCGCTTCTGATTATTGGGAGAAATTACCAGGATCCGACTCTCCGTGATCATCTATGAGATAATATACAAGTTTTTTTGTCATCCCCAAAAGGGTTACGAGACTCTAACGAGTTTTCAAATTACTAATTCCAAGTTATATATAACAATAATAATACTAATTAAAAAAAAAAAAAAACAATACCTTGATCTTCTCGATTTGAAATGCCGGGTTGATAATTTTTCGATGTTTTGCCCATTTGTCACCCTCGTAGGCAGATAGACCAGCAGTTAGCAACTTCACAAGTGGATTGGTACTTGGTCTTGGGAAAACCTCAATTTTGTTGAAGACATCCTTTATATGTTCTGGGTTCATGATCATCACCCTCGGAATTGGACCATTCCATATAAAAGAATCTTTGCCTGCAATACAAATATATTTATTTGTATGTATATGTATATATTTTATTTTCAAACTGTCAAAAGAAACTGGTAGTTATGTGTTTTGAGACTTAATTTACTAATTGGACTACACAATAGTTTTTCCCCCCATCTTAAACTAAGGGCCATCCATATATGATTTTCAATTTTAAAGTTAGGCAAGCTAATTTTTAAGGAAAGAATAAAACAATTCCTGACTGTCAATAATTACGTTTCATACGTACTCCAATATTTACTTGTCAAAATGAATCATTATTTTTGTAGCCGGTGTTATATGAATCAAACAATTGTATCAAATTTGGTAGTTGGTCAAAACATTTATAACTATTAATGAGATATATACTTATCTTTATAATTTAAACGGTAACTACTGATGGTTAAGAAAAAACGTAATTATTGAACACTCGTCCACGTATATGTATATAATTACTCAAACTCACAATTTTACAAAGTAGTTTTAAATGTGCATGTTTGAAAGTGTTTTATATAAGCCACGTTTGGCTCTCTAAATCCAAAAACTACTTATGTGGAAGTGTTAGGATTATCAGTTAAACAAGCTATGGTTCTTCAAAAGAGCTTCCAATAAAAGTGAAAAAATATGACTTCTCAAAAAAATTATCTTGAATAGATTTTGAAACTTGTAAAAAAGCTTAATTTAGTAAGACATTATCATCTTCAATCCAACAATTTTAGTGCTTTTTATAATTTAGAAAATCACTCATTAAACATTTTTAAAAATATGATTTCAAACATATAAATCACAGCTTTTACTTCTCATCTTCGAGTGACTGAAGGCAAAAACAAAAAATGATGCCATACACTATATGTATGAGGGAGGGAGGGAACACGTGAGAAGTAGTCAAATAGAGTCTAGACATCATGGTGATAAAACACCCAAAACATAACTTTATAAATGACTTTCAATTTATATGTATTTTTTATACTCTGTGCTTTAAGGAAAAAATAAATAAACCATATAGTTACAAATCTCCATCTTCGTACTCCAAGTTTATGCTAATTAAATTTTAATTTTGGCTACAAATGACACAATTGTCCTTAAAAAATAAAAAAAAATTCACAAACGAAAAATGAAAAAATAAAATAAAATAAAATCTCCATCGTCATCCTTATTAATCATTGATGATGAGAGAATGTGGGCTAAGGATGATAATTTTATCCATTGAATATAACGAAGTCAGGAAATTTTGTTAGGGGAGATAAGAATTACATGGAAAATTTTTGAGGAATGAGAATAATTTTTTTCATTTTAATTTAGGGGGGCTTTATGCAACTTTTTATATGTAAACTCATATATATACATAACTAAATATGAGGAAAAACAAATTTGAGGTGGGGCTTTGCCTCCGTCTATGCATTGAATCCATTTACATGCGGGACCGACCTGAAAAGGAGCGGGGGCGTCAACTCATATAATAAACCCGTACATGTAATAAATGGATTGAAATTTTAACAGGGTATGGCTACGAGGCTCTCGATCCATTAATTATTCAATTACATGTCCTCTCTAATTTTATATAATTATGTTCTATAAGTACACATTTTTTAAGTATATATTGTTTCCTTGTATATATGTAATAAATGAAAATGTGAAAACTGTTTATTTCTTTTATCTCTAATTTGGATTCATGTTTTCTTCTCAATTTTTAGTATTTCAAATAATGTTTTACCAATCACTTAATGTCACATCGTTTAAAAAATAAATAATGCTTTGTAATCAACGTTTATGTGCCTCAACATCTCACCTTATTAAATAATGGCACAATATAATTGGTCAAGGAATCTCAAGGGATCTTAATTGCTTTTAACTCGAAGTGTTATTTATGTGTGACTATATATATTTTTATGTATAATATCTTGAAAATTACTAAGTAAACCATATACTCAAAAACATCCCCGAACCTGAATAGGGAAAACTCGTCCTCTCCACCAACCCAAACAGGTTAACGAGGCACTGATGGGAATTGCTTTTCTTTGTGAGGCAGGTTTACGAGAAGACTGTCCCAAGACAATTATAAGTTTGGAAAAAATATTAGAGGACACTATTGATATTGTACGCTACGGTTAGTAGAGGGTGAGACCAATCAATTCACATGTCATGTTAGATACAACCCGTGTCTCCAACAAGGTTCATTAGTTTAACATAGAAACATCAACCATAAGAGTTTTTTAATTTTTTTTCTTTAATTCTTATTTGAAAGAAATTATCTAATTTTCAGATTAAAAATTGATCAATATGTAATAACCAAGAAAAGCTAAGGACCTAACAAAATTTAGAATCTAAGATATAAACAAAGAATTGATATATATAATGTTAGAAAAAACCAATTTTAGATGCTAAATTTTTTAATATCAACATTTAAATATAAATGATATATGAGTTATCATTTTTTATAACATAAATATTCCTCAATTACAGATCGAGATATATAGATATATACCGTAATTCTTCATGGTCTGGAGGAGGAAGGGGGAGACACGTGTGGTTATGTCATCAGAGAGATTGAGGGGTTTCGAAGCGGCTTCCTTAATCATCAAGGTACTCTCTTTCAAGTCTCCGGAGAAAATCCTATAAGAGTTACCTTTAAGACCCTGTTTTCTAAGGCACTTCTCTAGCCTCTTCGGTCTTAGCCAAATCCAGTTCACTACTCTCCATGCCCATGTCGTTACTACTATTACAAACACAACAGTAAAGAGTTTAAGAACCGAGACTTCCATTTTTTTAGGGACTAGCTAATTGAGAGAGAGAGAGAGAGAGAGAGAGAGAGAGAGAGAGTAGTTGTGGGGGAGAGAACTGAGAGAGAGAAAGCTATAAATCGTCTTCATGAGAAAGAAGAACCTCTACCATCATGCTAGAAGCCAAGACGTAACGAACAAAACTAATTACAAATTTATTTATTTTTTAATTTGTGAAGGGTATTTGCGTTGGCAGATTAGTGACTTTTCTGATGTGTAAATAGTGGTTTTCATATATAAAAATTCTTGAGGTGTACGTTATCAGCTATCAAGTACCTAATAAATATTTTCCTTTTTTATTATGAAAATGATTTAAATAACAAACTTTCTTGTCTAGCTTCTGTAAATTGAGATTTGAGCGTGCCTGCCTGCATCACCATGGTACGAAAAAATTATAAACATTCATGGCATTATCATCAGTCTTCTTATCAATTGAAAAAAAAAAAAAAAAAAAGGGCATTATCATCGTTGATCACACATAAATGCTTAATATTAGCAAGTGGTAAAATTTAGCATACTTTCTTTCAATTTATCATTATTTTTTTTAATAAATCCAATTAAGTGCCGAAAACGAAAACGACAAGAGGAGGGGGGAAAAAAAATAAAGATGAGGATTTGTCAGATTGTTGATTTATTTTCGGATAAAATCCTTGAGGAAGCTTATACAATGATTATGCCATTGTAGGTTAGTTTTAAAAGATGGAGTCAATTTCACTCGCACAATTAAAAATCCAAAACCAATCTATTGGCCACGCAAGACTTCTGATTGGATCTATCAAGTATTGAACTTGAAGAATATGGGGGAGAGACATACGTAAGTTGGTACACTCGCGACCACCATATTCAGGATTCAAAGAGAGATTTTGAGAGTACTATAAATAAAAAAAGTTATATCCTTAGGGTTCGTTTGGGGTGAGTCTCCAGATGATGTTTTGCTGTTTGGATTCCAAAATTCATAAATCTACAATTCACATTCTCTCTATTCTATTTTTAAAATACTTAACTTTAAAACTCCATAACTTTTTTCTTTTTCAAACCTAAGATGATTCTTGTATCAAAATATTCACAATGACAATATGAACAAAACAATATCTTTTTTACATATTTTTTTAAATAAATTTTAAATATTTGCGCTGCTTTGTATATCACATTTTATTTCTAATTCACATTTAAACAAAACACATATTTCTAAACTAACCTCCAAAACTCTGACTTCAAAAACCCCCCAAACAGCTCTTAATTTGCACCATTCTCTTAGTGATAATTTACCATCTGAGCTGAGGGAAAATTATATATGATAATTGTTTTCATTGATAGGAACACATCAAGGTAAAAACCCCAAGAATAGCTTTGAAAAATACATCTCAAGGTTTATGCAAAATTAAGTGGGCACCATATTGTGGTTGGACAGATAAAATGGAGAGAGGAGCATGAGTAAAGGAGGGTGAAAGCTCAAACGTGAAGCGTCGTAGAATCAAAGTCAAAGCCATTTTGGCTCAATCATGGCAAAGTTTTGACCAACGCAAATCCAAAACCCCAATCGAAGGGAAAGAATGAAACTTGGCCGTTCATTGCCTTTGAAACTCGGGCAGGGAACCTATATCAGGTTTGAAGCCCTTGCATCTTCACCACAAAGTTCAGTGTCATGGTGGATAAGGATGATGGGAACAGATTTCTACTCCAGCTGGTAATGACATGGTTCCCTAGCTGATTTTTCTTGTCAAACTCTCCGCATAAATAACATTAATGGTGTATTTACTAAACAGTAAAGGAATATAATGGAAAAGGTAATGTGATTGGAAAGTAAAGTAAATGAATGGAAAGGAGAATCATTGATTCCCTTTTTAGTCTTTACTTGCCCATTGGATGGTGTAAAGAGAAACAATTTCATTTCATTTATAGCGTTTACTAACCTTATTAATGTTAATCTTATTAATGTAATTATTAAAATATCTTTTTACACAATTTAAAAAAAAAATAGCATACAAAAACTTATTAAGAGTGTATAAGTAAATTTGATAGGTATTTCCTTTGATAAGAAATCAATACCAAAGAGGATGTAAGGATTGACATTCATCTTCTTCATTCCCTATATTGTATGGGTCCCATTAAAATATCGTTTCTTATTTTATAAGTAAACACATGATTAAATGGGAAAGGAAATAATTACTTACTTTCTCTTTCCCTTTGATACAAAGTAAACATGCTCTAAAAGCGGGTATAGCCTTAGAACTTTATTGAAAATCAAGGTGACCTGCATGATCATGTTGAATACATATGTTAGTTTGGTCTGAGATATTAAATTAAATAGAAATTAAGTTTTTCACTACTTTTCATTATTTGGTCTTCTCGTAAAGCAAAATAAACCAAAGACGATTATCAGGAATTTGCATTTTATAAGCATGCTATTTTTATATCCTTAAAATATCATTCAAAAAAATTTAAGTACTTGCGTTAACAGTTGTACTAAAAATCCCAAGGTTAGTTCGCACTACTTGTGGTCCCTGAACTTTAGTTCCATTCCTATTTTGCCCTATAAACGTTATGAACTCTCACTTCCCCCCTAAATGTGGGATAGTCCCACTTAACTATCTTTTAAAATTTTCATTGAAAACATATTGAGAAAGAAGGACAAGTGCTCTTTTCCGTTTATTTGTTTTAAAAAAATTCTAACAGAATAGTTAAAGTGGGACCAATTCTTCTATTCTTCCCTCAGCTATTAATAATACTCTAATTGAAGAATAGACTAACAAAATTTTGGAGACGAAGTGAGAATAAGTCTAAAGTTTAGAGGGCATATAGGTGATATTGATCCAAAAAATAAAGAAAAACAGAGGGGGAAAAACTGAAGCTAAGTTAAACGGTTTATGAAGGTAATTAATATTGAACACTAAATATTTACATCTTAACTTATGCATTAATGATTTTTGTTAGCTATAGAGCATTTATTTGTGTATCGATTAAGCAAACATTAATATACTTTATAAGCATGGTTGTAGGCATAGTCTAACAGTAATGTTGCACCTGACTCTACCTAAAAGTATCGAATTCGAATCGCTCTATCCCGAATTAAATTATGATAATAATAATGTTCTTTATAAGCATTTTCTAGCTGAAAAATTAATTTAAGAACAACATTAGGAAGAGCAAAAAACTTACAATTTTAAGGTGGACTAGGCCATCAAAATCGGGATTGTTATTACCAAAGATTTGCAAAACCTCATCTCTTGCACGATCTTGCCAATAGAGAAACCTACTTAGTAAAATCAAGGTCCAAACAAGCAATGTTGAGGTGGTCCCTTGGCCAGCTATGTAAAAAAAATTGCACTCCCCAATTACATCTCCAATAGGATGATTTATATAGACATGGCCAAATTAAAGCCGTGCCTTTAAAAAATGTGTAAAAATAAACTTATTTGTAAAATTGAACAAAAAAAAAATTGACCATGTTGTGATGACAAAAAATCACTCATATCTAATTCAAGAAATAAAAAAGACAGATTTCTTCCTAAAAATAAACGTATTAATTTCAGTTTACCATTTTTTTTATTTATGAAAATATAAATTCAAAAATTCTTTAAAATATTTCTCAATTATATATTCATGTATTTTAACATTTTTATGAATAGATTTTATTATTTTTGTTTTTAGTTTGCTATCAATACCCTATTGATGAAGTTAATATGGTATGAGATATTGAAATTACATTCAGTGAATGATTTTTTCCTCAATGACATGGTCAATATGGTAAAGATCCAAAAAATGATAAAATCAGGAATCATGAGATATGAAGTTCTTGCATTAAATAATACAGTCACTATTATATAAACCACATAAACAGATTGTTACTGACCAAGAATATACAATACAATGATAAGATTCTTATAATATAAACATCGTAAGATAAAATATAATTGTTTAAATGACTAAGTCATTATCATATGATCAAACAAACTCAATAATATTTAAGCCTAAGTACATGATTACTTTCTTTTTTAAGATAAAATTAACCCAAAAAAAAAAACCAATATAAAAATATCCAACTAACCATAAATATTGAATTTTTTCAATAAAATTTGAAAAAAAAAAAAAGGAATATGAATTTAAAAAACATATGAGACTCGCATAACTAGAAATATGTAAAAGAAGGGGGCAAAAAAATGTCAATCATCCCACAAAAATGGTTAAGAGATGAATGGGCATTTAAAAATCAAAGTTTGAAAAAAAAATAAAAAAGAAAGAAAGAGTCAAATCATTCTCAAAATAAGAAAAGGGTAAACATGGAACAGCAAAAGCATGAGATTAAAATTTTGTTTAAATTTATAAATAAGTTTAAAAGTGTTTATTTTTTAAAAGACGTTAAAAAATGAACATTTTGTGTAATTACTTCACTCGAATACTCATCCCAACCTTGTTGTTGTTCCCATGTACTCTTTGATTTCTTTGAAATTGAACTCCATAAGTAAGCCTAATAAGTCATCACAAATTGCTTCGTCGCCTCTCATTGCCTCCTCTCTTTTATGGATCATTTCCTTCACTGAAGCCTGTATTTCGTTGTAGATTTCTTTCATTTTTCTATTCAATTTGGTTGGTACAAATCTGCACATACCAATAAATACTTGTATTATTAAAATTATATCCACTTAATTACGACTTGTTTTATTTATATTTATATATATATATATGATGTTTAAGACTTAATCTTATTCGTTGAGTTAATCCCCACTGTTTAGATAAAACATATAAAATTTCTGGAGTAGGCTCAGTACCGTATACTATACGTTGATGATGTTGAGAGTAGGTATGTCAGAGCTAAGCTGACATTGTCATGTGGAGTTTTGAGAGGAATACCCGTTAGTCGGAAGTAGGGTAAACGCTGACAAAGAGAGATGAATTCAGTGTAAGGAAATAGAAGATGATTTGACCGAAGGGCAAATGTGTAAATATAGGGTGAGTTAAAAATGAATGAGTAGTAAAATTATAAAATCTCAGGTGGGGTTGTGGTAGGAAGGCTGGTAAGTTGTGAAAAAACAGCAGCTAACCCGTCTGATATATACACAACGTTGTTTTAAAATAAATAAACAAATAAAAGTAAACAAACTTGAGATTAATCAATTACAAGAGAAAATTTGGTTTTTTTATGCTAGTACATCCTAGATTTATTATAAAGTTATAATTTACACTCTTAACTTTTCATTTTGATAATTTATATTTTAAATTTATAAATATGTAACAAATTATACTCGAGACATTTCCATTGAAGTGGGCGAAGATTCAACTGCCAATTTGGACTTACATTAATCAACCCACGTTAAGAATGCTAAATATCTTTGCAACAGATTACATGCTAATTAAGAAATGAGACGGTAGTTACCTACCACACAATTTTATTTATTTATTTATTTATTTTTGAACTTGTACCACACAATTTTAATAAGGAAAAAGCTCTGATCACTCGGCCGGTATAACAATTGTAGACGCTTCTTGAAAAAAGAAATCAAAGAAATAAAAAAATAATAAAAAAAAATGTTAGTAGACCAGCAAATTAAAAAGTTTAAGTGTATCTGCGAATCATATATCACTATCTTTAAAATCATATCAAGCAAATACTAATAGAAAAAAATTATTAGTGTCATATGTAATTAAACCGCCAATAGAGTTTTTAATTTTAGTTAAAACAAATTTACTAAACAGTTTAATTCTTCTTCTTTTACTGTGTTTTTTAATGGGGAAAAAAAAAACAAATGATCAAGTGCTTGAGTTTCTTTAAGTTGTACTCAACTCAACAAGAAGGAGGAAAATTAACAGTCAATATATTAGACTTAAAAGTCCTCCTCTGGTGCATTTGCTCGTCTATTAAATAGAGGTGAGTAGGTGGGAGAAAGGTATATATTTCTTAATTTATTTATCTCGAAAAGCTATGTCACTTATTTATGAGATTTTTCTCGAACAAAACACTGACTTGAGCGTCGGAAAATATCTCCATAGGAGACCCCAGGAAGTAAAGATGCGGAGATTATCAGATATCAAGAATCAAAGATTTGTAATTTATTGATTGGGACATGCACAGCAAACCGTTTAAATAGGAGGGAATTCGTATCTTATCATGGATATTAGATTTAAATTGGAGAACAACATGGAGAAAGTTAACTGCACAAAGGATGGTACGTATAGGGAATAATCGTTATTTTATTGATGCCTTGGTATTATTTAGAAAGAAATTAGGTAAATAACTTCTTTTTTTTTTTCGAAACTTAAAAACATATAGCATATTTTATAATAGATCACGTAAATAGCATATATATTGGCTAGAGACATAAAATAGGAGACCGTTTGTTTGGTCTGCTTGAGTTGGAGAATTAAAATTATTTTAATCGGAGTCAAATTAAGTTTTGAAATTGTATATTCGATTGAAAATAAATTATTTGAATTTTAAAATATATATATAAATAAAAACTTAAAATGTATTTGGGAAAATATATTTATATATATATTTTGTTTCCTTTCTCTCAAAATTATATGTAATTTTTTTTTTAGAAAAAATTATTCCATTTCAACTTGAAATAACAAAGTTATAAACTTCTAAAGTTTGAGTTGTAAATTAGAATTTGACATATAAACAGTGAAACGGAGTTTATTTAAAAATAAAAAATAAAAAGACAAAAATTATCCCGTGTTAATTGTATTTGGTTCTTTTCTGTTCTTTAATTTCTTTCTTCTAGCTTATTGATCCAAAGAAACTGCTGTATTTGTCTTCCATAAGGTTATATAGATATCTTCAACATTATTGTTCTCACATATTCTTAAAAAGGTAAAAACTATTACATATCAAATATACATATATATGTCACTATAATGGAGATTGATTATTCTATTCAAATATCAAATTTTGACATTTACATACAAATTTGGCTCTATATTAGGGATGCTCTTATATCTATCTTATATTATTAGAGCAAAAAATGAAAGTAAGATCGAACAGAGCACAATAGTTTAAATGTTTCGGCAATGTGTCTATACTACACACTATATGTTCATATTTGAATGAGAGTCTGAAAAAATTAAATCAGGGAACTAACTGAATTAATTAGATAATTACAAATAAATTTGAAATTCGAATTGCTGATAGTTACAAATTTGAACTCTGCTCGTCATGCTCCCAATAAGATATGGAGGAGATTTCAATATTGAACCATACTATATAAAATGAATTAGTATGGGTTATGGAAAGTTGAGGTTGAGAGTGGTTAGCGTGTTATTCATGTTGTTGATGTTGATTTTATTATTTTTGTTTTATTTTATTTTTATTATTTTATTATTTTTTATTTTTTTTTTTGCCATTATGGAGTTACTTTTTGGAGCGGCAACATTGGCACTGAGACGAGAATTGTTGAGAGCATAGAGGTATATTGTCTGTCAGTCAGCACTCTCTAAAAAGAAAAAAAAGTTAGTTGTGTAGTCTTATATTATTTGTGAATTGATATATGTGATTGTTCATAAGTAACCATCTCTTAATGGCCCTATTAGAGTTAAGTCCAAGAGTAAAATCGTGCATATACAAGATCTAAATCGAACAATATCAAACCAAAAGAAGATATATAAGTCATTACAAATGATATCAGAGTCTATAGCCAACAGAAAGTGTGGCCAATGAGGACGTTGGGCCCCTAAAAGAAAAGTGATTGTAATAGTCATTAGTCCTTAGAAAGAAAAAGAGTAAGCTATGTAGTTTTACATCGAAAAAGAGTAAGTTATGCAGTTTTACATCGTTTGGAAATAGATACATGTGATGGTTTATAAGTAAAAAAATCACTTTTTAATGATATGAGGCATATTTTGGGTTGAGTCCAAAAACAAAACCGTACAGACACGAAACTTAAAGCGAATAAAATTATAATAAAATGAGGCATGGCCATTACACATCGACAACAATAATTGAGGACACAGGAAAAGGATGACAATCATGATAAATGACTCAAGGAAAAAACCTCAATCATCGAGGGTGTAGGGGCACAGGCGTAATATGATCAAGATCTACATTAATTAAAGTTGAAACATAGTATTATATTTAAAACTAAATTATAAGAAAGTAAAAATAAGAAGAGAAGACAAAAGATTAACACGGTTTGACAACAATTTTACATCAACAAAATGTGTTTGGTTTGTGGTTAAGCATTCAAGTGCATTCAAATATTTTACTATTTCACGATAATTGAACTCAAATCTAAATACAAATTTTCACTTTTAATAAATCTGTACCATACTAATTTTTTTACATTTACACTATTTAAAAATTATTTTCAATACAAACTATCCAAATATACATTTAATTTGAAAGTACAATCCAAATTCTAGTAAGTTCAAATGAACATTTAAATACAATGTCCTATGGCATCCGAGCGGGCCTTTTTATTTATCATGTTATATATATATATATATATATATATATAAATGTACATATGTATACATGTCAATAACTTTTTTGTTGACACTAGATGGAGAGATCACCTAATGATCATGCAGGTTACTTACTTCCAATGTGGTGGAGTTTCCCTTGGTATTGGCATGGAGCATCGCGTAATGGATAGAGATTCTGCTTTTCACTTTTTGAAAGCATGGTCTGAAATTGCTCGTGGGCTTGACGTTACACTTGAACCAATTTTAGATAGGAAAATACTTAAACCTAGACACCCTCCACAACTGATCTCCAATCACACTGAGTACTTCACTCAAGCCATGAAACCTTCTCATGATCAGCAGCAAATTAACACTACTGATGAATCTGATCAGTTGTCGAGTTCGATTAAGGTCGTTTTTCTCAAAGTAACTAGCTCGCAACTTAAAATGTTGAAAGCCAAGGCTGGAAAAGAAGGTAGCGCAGTCAATTATAGTACATTTGAGATTTTAGCCGGCCATATTTGGAAATGTGCTTGCGTAGCATGCAAGCTTCCTGTCGATGAAGAAACCAAAGTGTTTTTTCCCGTCAATGGAAGAACCAGGCTGCAACCCCCAATTCCACACGGCGACTTTGGGAATGTGGTATTCAAGGGTAGATCATCTTCTTCGCCGGGTGATCTTCAATCCAAACAATTATGGTTCGCAGCAAGTCGCATTCACCAAGGTTTAGCGACACTAAGCAATGATTACTTAAGATCCGTAATAGACTACTTAAACCTTAATCCCGGTACAAAGCTTTGTGGTGCTAATGATCATAAATATCGGAAATTCCTATTTACTAGTTGGCTTAGGTTGCCAGTCCATGATGCTGATTTTGGGTGGGGTAAGCCCTTTTACATGGGACCTGGTGGAAGCAGTCTGTCCGAGGGGAGAGCATTTATTTTCCCAAATGGTGCAAAGGATGGGAGTTTATCTGTTATCATAGCCCTCCAACATGAACACATCAAAGTGTTTGAAAAGTTGTTTTATGAACCCATGAACTCATTTGGCCAATCTAACTTGTAGGTATTGGTTTTATGTTTCATATTGTTAAACAATTATGATTATGTTTATTGCTTTTACTGTATTGTATTATATAAGTCGGATTGAATTGTATTTTATTAGAATATTGTGTGAGGAGTTGATGTTTTTTATCATCGTTGAAAACTACAAAATAGTGTTTGGTTTCATAAGGTATTGAATATGTTAATTAGCTAATCACAATGTGTTCTATTTATTCGCTTTATAAAAAATCATGATATCATCCGCGTAAAAAAAGATCTTCATTTGTGCATTTAAAATGTTCAATTTACATTTGAAAATAAGATCTTCATTTACTTGCTTTTGTTCTTTTTCCACCCACCAAATAGCAAGGTACGCCTCTTTTAATTTTTGATGACTAAAAATGTCCAATCTACATGAGTAAGAGTAATATGTGGTGTGAAAAAAAAAAAAAAAAGGCACACAAATTAAGCTAAGCATCTTTAAATAGAGCACATATCTGTCATATCAAGTCATACCTTGTTCAACTAGCACATCATAAAAACATGAATATTGTATGTATCTCAACGTTTATGCAAAATTAAGTGAGCACCATATTGTGGATGGAGAGTTAAAATGGAGAGAGGAGCATGAGTATAGGAAGGTGAAAGCTCAAACGTGAAGCGTTGTAAAATCAAAGCCAAAGTCATTTTGGCTTCCATCATGGCAAAGTTTTGACCAACGCAAATTCGAGGCCCCCAACCGAAGGGAAAGAACAAAACTTGGCCGTTCGTTGCCTTTGAAACTCCGTCCGTGAACCTCTCGGGCTTGAAGTCCTTTGCATCTTCACCCCAAAACTCAGTGTCATGGTTGATAAGGATGATGGGAATGGAGACTTCTACTCCAGCTGGTAATGACAAGTTCCCGAGCTGTGTTTTCTTGTCAACTCTCCGGGTAAATAACAATAATGGTGGGTATAGCCTTAGAACTTCATTGAAAATCATTGTGACCTGCATGATCATGTTGAATACATATGTTAGTTTGGTTTAAGATATTCAATTAAATAGAAGTTAAGTTTTTCACTACTTTTCATGATTTGGTCTTCTAGTAAAGCAAAATAAACCAAATACGATTATCAAGAATTTGCATTTTACAAAAATGCTATTTCTATATCCATAAAACATCATTCAAAAAAATTTAAGTACTTGCACTAACATTTTTACTAAAAATCCCAAGGATAATTCTCACTGCTTGTGGCCCCTGAGCTATAGTGTCATTCCTATACTTTGCCCTATAAACGTTTAAAACTTCACTTTGCCCCCTAAATATGGGGAATAATCCCATTAACTATTTGCTAGAATTTCCATTAAAAACAGACTGAGAAAGAGGGGGTTTAAGTGTGGAAAAATGCTATTTTCCATTTATTTTTAAAAAAAGTCTAACAAAATAGTTAAAATGGAACCAATTCTTCTTTCTTCCCTCAGCTGTTTATAAAAACTCTAACAAAAGAAAATATTCGGAATTAAGGGCAAAATGAGAATGACTCTAAAGTTTAGCACGCATACAGGTGAGACTGATCCAAAAAAACAAAGAAAAACAAGTAAAAACCGAAGCTAAGTTAAATGGTTTATGAAGGTAATAAATATTGAACACTACATGTTTACATCTTAACTTATGCATTAATGATAGCGATAGGATTAATTTGTGTATAGAAAGCCTAGCAGTAATGTCACACCAGACTCTATTTAAAAGTATAGAGTTTGAATCTATCTGCTCTCAGTTCGATGATGATAATAATAATGTACTTTATATGCATTTTCTACATGAAAAATCAATTTTAGAGCAAAAAACTTACAATTTTAAGACGGGCTAGGCCATCAAAATCCGGCTTGTTATTACCAAAGATTTGCAAAACCTCTTCTCTTGCACGATCTTGCCAATAGGGAAACCTACTTAGTAAAATCAAGGTCCAAACGAGCAATGTTGAGGTGGTCCCTTGGCCAGCTATGTAAAACAACTTGCATTCCTCAATTACATCTCCAATACTCATCCCAACCTTCTTGTTGTTCCCATTTTCTTGGATTTCTTTGAAATTGGATTCCATAAGTAAGCCTAACAAGTCATCATAAATTGCTTCACCACCTCTCATTGCCTCCTCTCTTTTATTGATCATATCCTTCACTGTAGCCTGTATTTCATTGTAAATTTCTTTCATTCTTCTGTTCAACTTGGTTGGTACAAATCTGCATGTACCAGTAAGTACGTACTTGTATCATTAGAAAGTATGTTCAATTAATGCTAAACATATATGTGTATATGTATATAAGATCTTAATTTTTAAGATTATTCTTATCTATGCCTTTGTTATTTTATGATTACTCTCACTTTGTCCTTTAAACTTTAAAAATTCTCATTTTTTCCCTGAACTTTAAATTTAAACTTTACCTGCTTTTGTTAGAATTTCATTTAAAAGAAAATGAAAAATGTGAGTTAAATGCAATCATATAGGCATTTTCTATTTATTTTTAGCAGAAATCCTAATAAAATAGGCTTTGTAAGTATAATATCCACTATTTTTCTATTTGTTTTTAAATTCAATATTCAAGAAGAAAAGTGAAAGTTTTTAAAGTACATGGGACAAAACTAGAGTGACTCTAAAGTTCAGACATAGTGTAACAAAAATTCAGCACCGAACCCTATCATAAGAATTCAAATCCCCCCTGCATACAAAGTTCATAATATGTGTGTATATATATATATATGTATGTATAGTAAATTTAGATATTCGAAACCAAAAGACGTTAATTTGAATTTGAAACCCGTTTTGGATATTTAGAACCACAAACGTGTTAATTTGAATTATTTGATTAATTATTTAATTGTTTAATTTACTAGATCATGGCTTTTAGCTTACTTTACATTTTGAGTAATTCATGAAAGTGGAAAAACTTATCAATACTTACAAAGTAGAAGAAAATATTTATAACATTAATTGGCCTCGATCACCTATCAATGCATGTAACTTATCTAGATAGTGAAGGTGTTATTGGTTGTTAATTAACCAATTTCAACCTGTTTAAACACAGGAATGAAATAAAAATAATAATAACTACAGAAAACAGAACAACACCGAGACATATAGCTAAAGGTCTTTACAACGACGACAAAACCATAGCCAAATATGCTGGTCCCTAAAACTTTTTACTGACGAAAAAAAGTTTTAATTATAAAATGTCATCGCTGAAAGCTCAAAATGTCAGCATCAATATTATATTTAACAAAATACAGGAGTACTAACTAATATATATTTCCATAAACAAGGTATTTAAAAAGTGTTAGGAGATGCTTGAAATGAATATGCAAATTAAAGCTTTCAAAGTTGAGTAGATTCACCTCCATCCAGGAATGTAGACAGATTGTAAGGCTTGGATTGCGAGTTGCCCTTGCTCTTTCTGGAGTTGGAATATTTTTTTACCTTTTTCATAATTACTTCCAAATGCTGTTCGAGAAATCACATCACTAGTCATAATTTCAAGATAAGGCCACACATCTAACTCGCATCTTCCCTCATTGTTTATCAAACTCTCCCATTTGGTTAACATCTCATTGCAGCTTTCATAAAAGGCAGGTACCATACGCTACTCGAAAAACGAAACTATTAGGCGAGCGAAATTTGTCATCAAATTTAACTTTATTTGTCTACGTGCTCTTCAACTAGTTATATATAAAAAACGAATAATACAGTTTTACTACCTTCAATTTCTCCATGTGAAATGCTGGGCTGATAATTTTTCGATACCTAGTCCACTTGTCACCATCGTATGTCGCAATACCGGTTGCCAGTAATTTGACAAGTGGGTGGCTTTTGGGCTTTGGAAAATCACCAAGTTTGTTAAAGACTTCCTTTATATATTCAGGGTTCGTGATGTTCACTCTTGGCATGGGACCAATCCATATAAATGAATCTTTACCTGAAATTATCATCATTCCAAAAAAAAAAAAAAAAAAAAGGGAAATTCAAGTTCAATTAATACTTCCAGTATTATATGTGATCATGATTCATGAATATCTTTTGTCAGTGTGTATAGGTTCTCGAGCGTTAGATGAATTTTATCATATTCTATATTGTAAACAAATTTCATAGATTCTGTCAAAAATTTTACCATTTGTCACGCACGAGCAATGGTTCTATATATGAATATATCTTTTGTATGTACCAATTGGAAATTCCAGAAATATAGTATATGGATTAATGACACGTAGCATAGCACACTTTTGCTCAACGGTGAGATGAGCTTAACGCGGCAAGAGGTAACTTCCACAAAGTTTCATAATCAGCTTATTTATATACTAGTTGGGGAAGCACAAGCGAAATAATAATTTAAAAAAAAAAAGTTAAAAAAATCACGTGACGATGACTGGATCATTACATTAATTACGATAACTAGATTATTATACGATTACCTAAAATACTAGCATTACATGATAATAATTGGACTAACATGATGATAATTGGACCATCATGTGATAATTAAGGAAAGACGAAAATACTTTCAGTTGACTTCTCTGTTTTAAACATAGGTGATGGATTACATATTGGAGTCTTAAAAACTAAGAAATGGAGTCTAAATAACTAAGAAATGGTCATGGGCCTTGTGGCCCAATTTCTGGGCTTCAACAGCTGGTGTTGATATCAATATGTATCATCGGCGATACGAAAAAATTACCAAAATAACAAATTTTTTTTTTATTAAGAAATATAATAAAAATTATTTTTTTAATTAACTTAATATAAATTTTATATAACTTTAATTTAATTTTATATCATATTAATTTAATATTAATATTTTATATTATGTTAATAAAATAATTTTTAAATTGATATTATTCATATAATTTCTTTAAAAATATGAGCACGATGACCAATATCACAATTTGTTTATATATATATTATAGGGTTAATTTCATTTTATTGTGAATAAATAATATTAAAAACAGCACCAATTTTTGTTCCCTTTAATTTTAGCTCCACCACATCACCACCCACTTTTTTGGTTGATGTATAAAGGCATATATGCTCTCAGCCAACCCTAAGCTGAAAAAATTTCCTACTATCCCACCACTCTCACTCCCTTCTCTCCACATCCATAGCGATGGTATATAACCAACTGAACAAAAAATAATAATAATAATTTTTCTTCCCTCATTTCCTTGATTTTCTCTCACTCAATCATCAAGAATCCTCAATGCACCATTATCCATTGATTGAAACTAACTCTAAGCAGTAAAAATCTGTCCACATCTTTTTTTCACTCTGTTAAAACTGCCCGAAGCTGCCAGATCTACTTTAACTCCATTTGGGTTGATATCTTCCCATTTATAAACAACCAATCTGAAGTAATGGTGGTTTTTAGTTAGTTATATTTGTTAATACATGCTTTAAATGGGGGTGTGTTAAGATAGTTCTCTAAAACAAGAATGTCATTTCATTTTCATGACAAACCGGTCATTGCGATTTTGACCATATGGTCATCGTCATTGTGCCATCGTGACCAGTTTTAAAATAAACTGGTTATTAACCATTCATTTTCATATTGACCATCTGTCATCATCATTGTGACCAGTATGAAATCACACAGTCATTTTCATATTGATCATTTGGTCAGCATCATTGTGACCATCGTGACCAGTTTTGAAATGAATCGATTATTAACCAGTCATTTTCATATTGACCATCTGGTCATCATCATTGTGACTAGTATGAAATCACCCGGTCATTTTCATATTAACCATCTGGTCAGCATCATTGTGACCATCATAACAGTTTTGAAATGAACCGGTTATTTATCATTGTGACCAGTATGAAATCACCCGGTCATTTTCATATGGATCATCTGATTAGTATCATTGTGACCATCGCATATTGACCATCTGGTCATCATCATTGTGACCAGTATGAAATCATCGGTCATTTTCATATTGACCATCTAGTCAGCATCAATGTGACCATCGTGATCAGTTTTGAAATGAACCGGTTATTAACCAGTCATTTTCATATTGACTATCTGGTCAACATCATGGTGACCAGTATGAAATAACCCGGTCATTTTCATATTGATGATCCGATCAACATCATTGTGACTAGTTTGAAATAAACCGATCATTTTCATATTGACCACCTGGTCATTATCATTGTGACTAGATCTAAGATATAAGCCATCCTATTATGATTCATAATTATTCCTCTCTTTTTAACGCCAACAATTTTATTTATTTAATAACTCTTTGCAGTTTCATAGTAAATGGAGGACGTTTTTGTTTTCATCAAATATAATGGTCAATGGGACAACACATTGAGTTATGTTGATGGAGAAATGAATGAAATATTGGTGCCCAAGACCGCAATATACGTTGGTCTTATTGAGTTGGTCAGACGTGTAATTGGTATGAGGATCCCAATCAATACTATAGTCATGAGATATGATGTTGAACCTGGTAATCCTCTTATCAGGATACAGTATGATGATGACGTTAACTCATACTTAAACACTACGATCCATGAAAAATGACATGTTATAACCATGTGTCACAAAAGAAGACTGCGGTCATAACAGTTATGACCGGGTGGTCACAACGGTTATGACCGTGGTTCTAAAATTATTAACATGTTTTGATTTTGAACCATTTTCGTGTTAACTCATACTTAAACACAATGAGCTATGAAAAAGGACATGTTTTGATCATGTGTCACAAAAGAAGACTGCGGTCATAACGGTTATGACCGAATGGTCACAACGATTATGATCGTGGTTCTAAAATTGTTAAGATGTTTTGATTTTGAATCATTTTCGTGTTAACTCATACTTAAACACAACGAGCCATGCATGAAAAAGGACATGTTATGACCATGTGTCACAAAAGGAGACTGTGGTCATAACGGTTATGACCGTGTGGTCACAACGGTTATGATCATGGTTCTAAAATTGTTAACATGTTTAGATTTTAAATCATTTTCGTGTTAACTCATACTTAAACACCACGATCCATGAAAAACAGGCATGTATTCTCCCTTATTAATATTTTAGAGCCAGGGTTATGCTAATGTTATGACCATGTGTCACAAAAGGAGACTGCGGTCATAACGGTTATGACCGGGTAGTCATAACTGTTATGACCGTGGCTATAAAATGTTAACTTCGTTGATTTTTAGTTTTTCATGTTTAACTCATACAAAATGACACTCCTTGTTTTATAAAAGGAGACCACGGTCATAACAGTTATTAACTTCGATTTCCCCTCAACCATTCATCGGCCACCATTCTCTCGACCTCTGACTACGATGATTTTTTCTTTTTTAACTTTTATCGGTACGTATCATTCTGTACCCCAAGGCGGTTTAAAAAGAGGGTTTTCGTGGTGGTGTTGAACAGTTTCCTTGCGGTTCCGACTGTTTCCAACTCTTTCTTTCTCTATATTTCGATTTCTCTCTCTAAAACACTAGATACAGTTGTAAGTTACAGGGTGCTATAGGGATATTATGCATGGTTTACATAAGGGACCAATGGGTAATGGTGCATTGAGGATTCTTGAAGATTGGGTGAGAGAAAATCAAGAAACGAGGGAAGAAAAATTAAAATTTTTTTTATTCAGTTAGTTATATACCGTCGCTATGGATGTGGAGGGAATGGAGTAAGGGTGACGGGATAGTAGGAAATTTTTTCAGCTTAGGGTTGATTGAGGGTATATATGCCTTTATACATCAACAAAAAAATGGATGGTGACGTGGTGGAGCTAAAATTGAAGGAGACAAAAAGTGATGTTATTTTTAATATTATTTATTCCATAAATGCTAAAAGTGAAATTAACCCTATATTTATACCCATCACACACTTGCGAGGATTGATGAGAAATGAAAGGATTATTTTTTCAATACGATTTCTTATTCTGTAATATCAAAAGAAACTGTTGATTTAATCTTAATTAAATTTTTAATAACACGATATATGATTGAACAGTTATGCATCAACTCAACCGCTACAAATTTTTAAAAATGAATTAATTTAAAAGATAAAAAAAGATAATTAATATTTCACATGAATGGTTCAAAACTAGAAGGAGATATTGGAGGGCATACCATAATTCTTGACGGTGTGAAGGTCGAAGGGAAAAACACGTGTGATAATATCATCAGAGAGATTGATGGGTTTCGAAGCAGCTTCCATGGCCATCGAAGTGATCTCTTTCAAGTCTCCGGAGTAAATCCTGTATGAATTTCCCTTCAGACCTTGGTTTCTTAGGAACTTCTCCAGCCTCTTTGGCCTCAGCCAAATCCAGTTCACAACTCTCCATGCCCATGTCGCTATTACTATTACAAACACTACTGCACTCAATTTCAGAACAGAAACTTCCATTTTCTTTTAGAGAGAGAGAGAGAGAGGAGAGAGGAGAGAGAGAGAGAGAGTTATATGTTCATTTGTGAAAGACTATAAAAGGGAAAGAAAGGGAGAGAGAAAAAAAGAGCCACTACTCGTCTTGTTATAAGACATGAGATATTTGTGGTAATGATAGTAGACGTGACAGACACGTTAGAAGATTTTTTTCTTTTTTTTTTTTCTCCAGACGTTTTCACTTGTTGTGTCATTAACATTTCACAATCTAAAAATGAACATGTGTCTCAAAAATGGAGTTAATCTTCTTCTTGACCGCATACAAGAAAGAAAAGCACAATTATTTTGAGTTCGAATTTGTTTTGAATATAAAATAAAAATAAAAATATTTTAAAAATAATTTTTGAGTTATTTTTTAAAATTTTGTTTGATTGTTTTTTTTAGAGATTGATTTGAATTCAAAAAGATAAAAACTTATGTTTGAGTATGTTTTTGAAAATATTATTAAATGTGTGCCTTGTAAAACGAAACCAAAAAAAGGAAAATAAACTACAAAAAAACTAGTAGAGAGACCAACTGTGTAGTTTTCCAAATAAACTACAAAAAAATATATATTAATATATAATATATATTATATCTATCTATATATATATATATATATGCATAACGAGTCCTTATGTATATCACTTATGAAGCTCTCGAAAATGACTCATGACCAAACTAGCTAGCCAATAAGTGACACTTGAAAGTCCTCGACTTTGGTGGAATTGAGGTCATCAATGACGCATATGAACCCGTGCCGTGAACCTTACAGTTATTATTATTTTTTTTTTTTAGTTTATAGTTAAATAACTTCTTTTTAAGTAAATTTTTAATAAATTATCCAAGTTTTTAAAAATTAATTAAAGCGATCAAGTTTTTGAAAATAAAGAATTTATAAGAATGTCTTAAATTTAACACATCCTTATAATTTTATTATTCATAAGAATAATATTGATAATTTATCATTTAATAAAATTTAATTAAATAAAAAATAAAAAAATAATAAATAGATAAAAATACTCATATCTCTTTTTTTTTTCTTTATATTTTTATATATCTCCAACTCCGTTTACCGACCAGTCGTTGGTATGTCTCCGATCGTTGGTCTCCGACCAGTCTCCGGTCACCAAAATTTGTTTTTTCATATTTTTAACAAAGATGACTAGATGTACCATGCTTCGCTCGTCAGTCGTCGAAATTTTTATTTTTTTTTCATATTTCAACAAAATATGACCGATGTATTGAACTCCAATTATTGGTGTCGATGTTGGTTGCCAGAGAGATTTTATTAGAATTTAAAATGGATTATGACAGAATATATATTTTTTGAATTTCAACAAAAAAAAGTCGAACATATCTAACTCCGATAGTCAGAGAGATTATGTTAGAATCCATTTTTGATTCTACTAGAATCCAAAAAGATAAAATGAATTTCAATATAATGCAAAAAGGATTCCAATATAATGCAAAACTGTCGGATTCTAATATAATGCAAAACGAACTCTATCATAATGCAAAATGGATTCTACCAGAATCTGACAAGACAAAAAGCATTATGATATAATACAAAATAAATTCTACTAGAATCCAAAATGGATTCTCATAAAATCCGAGAAAGTAACATAGATTCAGATAGAATGTAAACAAGACAAAACAGATTCTGATATAATACAAAATGACCGGATCCTAATAGAATGCAAAATAGATTCTACCAGAATCAAGAAGGCAAAACGTATTCTGATATACCATTTAAAAAATTAAAAAATACTACTCTCTCTCTTCCCCTCTCTCCCTCTCCCCCACCTACGACAGCCCCCGCGAGCTCCCTCCCTCCCTCCCTCCTCTCGCCACTGCAATCACCGGAAACTCATGCCGACACAACTCACGACCACACTGCAATGGTGGAGATTGGTGATAGTTGAGATCCGTTCTCTCTGTCTCTCTCTCTCTCTCTCTCTCTCCCACGCCCATTTGGTCTTCTCGTCGCTGCAATCGCTGGAAAATCGCTCCGACTCAACTCATGATCACACCTCCGATGGTCTAGATTGGTGACGGTTGAGATCCGTGACGTGGTCGCCTCCCACCACCGCGATCTCCTCCTTGACACCACCAAGCTGCAGATCTAGTCGGCGAACTCGTGTGGCATAGCTCGCGACGTCACCTCCGATGGTGGAGATCAGTCAAGGTTGAGATCCCAGACGAAATCGCCTCCCACCGCCGCAATCTCCCAGATACCGCCAAGCTACAGATCTAGTTAGCGAACTCGAGCCAATGCAACTCACAACCTCACCTCCGATGGTGAATATCGATGACAAATCCGTGACGCAATCGCCTCCCACCACCGTGATCTCCTCCCAAACGCCACCGAGTTACAAATCTGGCTACGCGAGCTACACCGCCTCCAATGGTGGATCTCAGTCACAGGGAAAGGAGAGAGAGGAGGGGAGGTATTTATGGAAAATGAAAATTAATTAAGTAAAATATATATTAGGTCATTTAACTAAATAAAAGAAAGTTTGACTATCTATTAAATTAAGTAACAAACATAGGTCACCCATCTTAATTATTTTTTTTTTTTAATGTGTGAATAATGTGTTGTTAGCCAAATGAATAGAAACTTTAAGACCATTTGGGAGGTTTTGAAAATGTAATTTTAGAGATATTTAAATTTGAGTTTTAGAGATATGTGTTTAGTTGAAAAGAATTACTTGGATTTAAAAATATAAAAAATGTTCCAAAAAAATTATATATGAATTTTATTTCGTTTTTCTTGAAATTTTATATTAAAAAATAATCTCATTTAAACTTGAAATAACAAATTATGAATATTTCAAATTTGAGTTTACTATAAATATTTAAATATGTAAATAATGAAAAGTAGCCCTGAATTGATGGAGGAAAAAAAAAAAAAAACTGAAAACCAGATGCTAATATGCGTCTCCAAATGGATCCTAAAAAGGCAATACCTCTGCTTTTACAGCAAGTAAATACCAGCACATTAAAAATTATGTAGCTTCAAATTGATTAGAGGAGCAGCAAAAAGTAAATAAAATTAGGAGAGCGGATTTAACTCCCTACAATCATGGGTTCCATTAATCCTCTCTCTTCTATCTCTCCTCGTCCCTGATATGAAACAAGCTCTAAAATACCGTTGGAACTTCTGAACTTGTGACCAAAAACCATCTTGATCAAGACTAAAGAGGAGAAATTAGATGAAAGAGAATGAAAGAAGTAGGAGATGAAAGAGAAAAACAAGTTGGGACACACATGACCAATAATTAATAGGTAATTATAAAACGGGAAATTTCTACAATATGACCTCATAATACTACAAGTGGAATTAGTTTTTTTAACAGATTGATCTATGACTATAACGGTTCCATAGTACAAACCAAATGTGACTGGGAATTTGTTGGTTTCAAGAGGTAGAAGTACAATTTTGAATCCACTTCGAGAACAAGGCAGCTCTAACGAATGCTTTGTTACCAAATTAAAAAAAAAAGTTTCTCATGTGAAGCACCAAGATTAATAAAGCCCATCTTACAAGAAGCATATGGTACAAAGTACAGTCACTGATTTTATTACTAAATTAGCAATGTGCCTATACTTTTCCTCCCCTCTCCAATAGCTCCTTTTTTTCTTCCCTGAATTTTAACAAATCGTCCCCCCCTAGTCGTCTCGCTGGGAACAGCTCGGTGGCAAGGTCCATTGCTCCCTTTTTACCTTTCTACCTTTCCAGGGTTCAAACCCTGGTACGGGTTTAACAAAAATAAAATTAAGAATCAATCCCCTAATCTTTCGGATCCGCAACCTGACTTTGGCATCTTTCAAGAATAATGTTGCAGTTGTTCATCATGCGCGCATCAAGGAGGCCATGGTTCCAAAGTTTGATCATGAATAATCTCCAACACCTGCAAACTCGAAAGCATGTTGGCATATGACAAAGACACGCAACTAATATGCAAGGCAATAAGTATGAAATTATTCCCTAAGCCGAAAATGGTCATCCAAAATGAAGTTTCTACTACAGTAAGAAAGCATGCAATTCAAGAAGATATCTTGCTCGTAAAAGTTGATAATAGAAAAAGAAAACATTTGTACGAGCCATTTCAACAGAGAGAAAATTAACACCAAAGAACGTAGAGTCACTAATTTGGCAAAAATAAATCCAGGGGAATCTTAGATAGGAATGACACACAAGAAAATTAACAAGTGAAGAAAATTACCATATCAGAGATGGGTTTTTGACCAGGTTGGGCCCATGCAATTTTGAAAATGCTTCACATGCCCAAGGAATATGTCCATCAGCGAGTACCCTGCCATATCCCAAAATTTTCAGAATGAATTTGAGACCATTTTGTTACATACAAATGATGTGAACTGATGCATGGTTAACAGCCAAAGGAAAGAAAAACTTGGAACTTAGGAGAGAATATTACCGTTGCTTCCGCACAAACGAATTCCACATATGCATCATCTGCTTCTCATCCTTGGTAACGTCAACAAAATCATCAAGCATCTATAAGATTGCAATGAACACATGCAACTTAGTCCACTGAATATCCTTTCGTTTTCTTTTCTTTTCTTTATTTTTCATCTTATTTTTATTTATTTACTTATTTACAGATGCTGCTAAGTAGGACACATTCCAAAGGATAACCAACTCATAACAATAAAATCCACAGGGCCAAGGAAGTAATTTTGCCAATTTATTAACCAGAAGCTGAAACATAAAGCTTAAAACCTTATTGTAAAATAACCATCAGACGAGAAGCAAAGACAAAATCAAACAAATAATTAAATTGTGATGATATTAAAGGGAAAATATGAACCACTAGGAAGAGCAAGGTCGGACCTGAGAGCATAAAATCAGAAATGATACAAAGGAAGAATCTGAAAATGTCAACTAGACAACTCCTACCTACACTTGGCATGCAATCAGACGGGTTCTATTGAGCCCTAGTTAAAATGGTAACGTAGCGGTGATGTTTGTTTCCGTGATAATGGAGGTTGCGGTGTTGGTTGGAGCTGGTTAGTGATAATAACAGCAGTGTTGACGTCAGTTAGGCCCTTTGGTGGTCATAATTTGTGGCAATCAGATGGAACCGTCCAACCTAGTTAAACTTGTGCGGTGGTTTCTTATCCCATTATATACATGCATGTGCGCACACACATACATACATGTATATATACAACATACACACGCGTAGATTAGTGATATGTTGGCGGTAGTGATGATATTAGTGTCAGCTTTGCTGCTGTGGATGTAGTGCAGTGAGAACAGCAGTGGTAATGGAAATGATAAATCACTCAAGTACAAGCTAAAACTTGGGTCCTCATTTTTTCATCATTGCCATCAGTATGGCCAAAGCTTTGTTATGCAAAATGATTTGATGGTTGCACCGAGGGGAAGAGGGTGAGATCACTCGAGCAATTATCAAACTTACCCTCCGATCTTCAAGGTCTGCAACATCATCATCAACTTCATCCTCACTATCCCTATCTGACAACACTTGTTCCATTGTCATTGACTTCAAATAAGAGGGAAAAACAAAAAAAAGTTAGATAGACTAATACATGCATTTAGACCAAAAGTGGATTAAAATCTTAGATCAAAGATGGAAGACGAAAATATTGAACAATAATACGAAAAGTCCTTGAAAAGCTGCAGATAGGATCTTCAGTTACCAATTACTAATCCTCTCAGTTATAATAACAAAGAGCACAGGGAGATGGTTTCAAAATTATACAAGCAAGAAACAGAACATAAACACCATTCAAATGAACAAAATGAATTTAATATGAAAATACCAGAGAATTTATTATTAGAGCAAACAGAATTTGTCAACATTCCTAACTTTCGTGAATAGTGTTAAAGAACACAACGCTCTTAAAATCTCTTGGTACATTTTTGGGTAGCAATACCAAGAATTGATTAATTAACCTCCTCAATGGCCCCTTGGTACTAGAAAGCTGTCTCTACTCTGTACAAATGAACTCAGACAGGATCTTGTTTTCCTAAATTGAGGATATTATCATGTTTCCATTATAGTTTCTAATTTCTATTGGAATGAAGAGGAGGATAGCATGAGGCAGGGTCGTCCTTAGTGCGTGCGTGAAACGTAAAAACAATAATTCAAAGCCGAAGAATATAAAGTCAGTGTAGAATTCAATGCTGTTCAGAGGGTGTAAAACAGACGGTTGGCGTTCAAGGGAAAACTGCAAGGAACATACTTTAAGTCCTAATTCTATCTTATTTCCTAAATTGAGGATATTATTATGTTGCCAATATAGTTTCTAATTTCTATTGGAATGAAGAGGAGGATAGCACGAGGCAGGGTCGTCCTTAGTGCGTGCGTGCGTGAAACTTAAAAACAATAATTCAAAGCTGAAGAATATAAAGCCAGTGTAGAATTCAATGCAGTACAAAAGGTGTAAAACAGACCGCTAGTGTTAAAGGGAAAACTGCAAGGAGCATACATTAAGTCTAATGTTCAGTTTGAACTTTGGCTACAATCAATTGCATAGATCAGAGAAGCTTATTCCCTTTTATTAGCAAGACAGAGAGTAAATTAAATTCTGCAGCAAGTGCACTACCCTTTACTTGTTCTACTCAATGTTTTTCCACTTCAATTGAGTAGGCCAATTGCACACACTACAGAGTAATTTAACCTCAAAATTGTTCGAACTAAATTTTCTATCCATAACAAAGCAAACTATCTGAAACAAAGTACAGGGGAGCGGTGGTAGCTGCAAAATATCTAATTTTCCAAAACAGGAATATGTAATTTAACGGTTCACGCAGAGAATTTTTCAGACAAAAAAAAAAAAAAACAAAACAAAACAAAAAACAAAAAGAAAAAAAAAAAAAGATTCTAAACAATCTAAGCATTACAATATGAATCACTTGTTACCTGGGCTCTGTGAGAATGAAAGAACTGCCGTTTCCGCAATAAGGTACAACTGAAAAAATAATTAGTACACTATTAAATGTAAATCCACTTTTTTGAAGACGGGAACTACTACAATTAAAAAATGCGCAAATAAAAATGGATTCAAACAGTTGATATGTACAAGTAGTTATTCAGCACTTAATAGAACTTTCCTCTAATTGAAAATACCAGATCCATAAAGCTGACAAAATTTTTCATTTCCACTACGCTTGCTTTGTACATCAAAATATTAGCCTCATATATTGTCAACAACCCATCTACATTGGATCCAAAGATAAATAATATAACCAAAGGTGAGCAACTTGAGAAGTTTCCATATAGTGTCCAACTGCCCTAATCAACATAATTTGGTCTATCCTATTTATTGAAAATAGTTTAATGAGAACATATATTATGTACTAAGAATGGTCAGAGAGAGCTAGAATTCCAAGTAGGAAAGTTAAGTGTATTTTGATCCAAAAACATAAACAAATGTTAAAACAGAACAATTTACGAGACAAATTCATAACATACAAAAAAAAAATAATTAAAAAAAGGGAATATCCTTCAAAAAAACAGAGTTTCCATCGAGAATAAGAATATTGACAATCAATAAAAGAAGAGGCCATCTAACCGTCAAGTTCCATTTAGAATCTTGGTAAGGTTACAACTCTAGTAGTGACAATTAGGCATTATCTAACTATATCAAAAACAGAAAAAACAAAAAAAAAAAAAAGAGTAGGCACTATGTATTAGTAAGAAAGTTAAAGCCCCTCTCTATTGTTAACTCCTCAAGTACTTCGACTTTTTTCTTTCTTTTTTTTTTTTTTTTTTTTTTGAAATAAAAGAATTTCTTACTTTGCCATCATGAAATCTGTACTTAAAAATTGAACCAATAACTTGTCAGCTCTATTCACTTTTCTACAATAAATTCCTCCATTCTCCACTATGAGAATTTCTATCGAATTCTCGAGGGAGAAGAAGATTGGAAGCAAAGGGAAGCATGCAAATATTAAATGCCACATTTTCTAGTCTAGCATATTAAAAAAATACTTATTAATTTTTAAGAGTGTTCAACACAAAAAAATAATAAGATAAATTAAAAGAGTTATTGGTCAAAGAAAACCCCACTTTTTCACCAAGCTGACGACTGTTGCTCTATTCTTTATACGGTTAATAGCTCATGTACAAATCTAAGGAGAAAATCGACAAGCACAAACAAGATATTTCAGCTTATTACAATGTTCCTAGCCTGAAATCTGGCTCTACCTAACGAGGCTTTTAGAGTGGGCCCTACCATATTTTAGAGCATAACAATGTTATAGCCAAGATTGGAGAAGGCAGAGCCAGGCTCCAGGGGAGTTGAGTGAGCAGAAACGTTATTTTAAGGAAAACTCTCTAAGAGGAAATATAATTAGTACAATTTCCAAATGGAACGATAAAAATTAAGTCAAGGAGTACTCCAAGGAAGAGAGAAAAACACACTTTCTTGGGTCTGAACGCTCCACAGATAGCTTTCTTGTCTTCGCAAATTGCAACAATGCAGGAGGTGCAAGATTATTTCCAGAGGTTGATTGAACACAACCGTCAGCATTTGATAGAGGTAAGGCACCAGAAACTCCTGCATCATAATAGTGGGATTGTAACACACTGTACACACTTGTGAGCACCAACACCAACATCATGAAAATTATTCCCACCTGAGATGCGATTCTTTTCACCCTTACTGGATTGAGCATCTGAGAGAAGAAGTCTACTTTTTAACAGCTATATAACAAGATCCTATGGAAGTAAATAAAAAGTAACGTATGTGTGTCAGTGCGTGTGTGCGTGTAGATAGATGAATGGATGGATGGATGGATGGATGGATGCATAGGCAGGCACACAAGCACATCGTGCATAAACACACACACACACATACACATCATATAGACCAGCTACAATGAGGAAGAAAAGACAGCTTTACCATCTGCCTTGTCCATTAGCTCATAGACTCCACCACGCAAATCAGACTCTAAGGCGTATGGATGCACATGCTTAGCACTGTGAATCAGGCTCTTCCGTCTCTTACGTTTAAGCGGCTTAGAGCTTCAAATGTAAATGAGCTTATATATTTTAGTCTAGTACTCATAATTGTTACCTCAAATGAAATAAAACTAAAGAAATGTGATACAAACTATGCTAAAAGCAGAAACAAAAAAGTGACTTACTAGAATAAAAATACTTGTAGCTTAGGATCAACACCATCCGCAAGAATCTAAAGATGAAAAACAAAAACAAAATACTTAAGCAAAAGAGCAATGAATGCTGAATAGATACTAAAATAAATCTCGCAGATCTACTTGCGTTCGAATTTTCATGGACATTTATATTCTTAAAAATGCCAATCCAGCAGTCAATCCATACAAAAATGAAAAACACACGGCACTTGCATGTTTCATCCAAATCAACCAAAAATTGTTATCCCTTATCATGTTGGAAATCCCCACTAACTCTTAATCTATCCCAATTATCTCACAATTTCACTTGCGTAATTCATCTCTAGCCATTGGAAGTATGGTATGACCATCTCTATCTATATCTCAGTTGCCTATACAACACTGTTTGGAGTAAATGAAAGTGGAATTATAAGACTAGTTAACAACTAATTTCATAGTATTATTTGGAGAAAACTAGCAAATTATTAAACCCATAGTTCAACATTGCATTGAACAGAGACCTTCAGCTAAGTGCTGCCTGGACATCTTGACTGCAAATACACAACATATGGGTTTATCAGTGATAATGCAAAAGACAAGCAAAAAAATTCAGTGACTAAAACCTCAATCTAAGTGCAATGCACACATGAATGGACATCCATACACGCAGCAAGCCATATGGAACCTAACTAAAGTAGACCATTCATAAGATGATAGCAGTAGTGATATGATGCACAAACAAAAGACTTTCAAGGTTATTGTATCAGACCTCCGATCGCCCATTGTCGATTTTCACAGACACATTCACAGCTTGATAATCTTCAGTCACCTACAAAATAATCATTTGCTCAGTAGTCACTAAGTCACATTCACACTTCACCATATCTAACGATGGGATCGCCACCAAGATTATCGAAGATTACCAACCCAAAACTCATAGTTGAAGAGATCATGTGATGAGGTCAGGTGATATCTCAGGCCCTAAAAACAATATAAAAAAAATTGGGAACCATCAATCCATAAATCAACAAAATACTAGTTCATATTTAATTCAAAAGAACAAAAAACCTTAAAAAACAGCGGAAAAGTTAACCTTAAAGCTTGCACATTTAACCAAGCAGAATGGACAAGAAAAGTCTTCAGTTACTGCAAGATGAAGATTTACCAACATTATCCCGCAATAGATTTTAAAAAAAATAAAAAAGAAGAAAAAAATCAGGAAGATTCGATCAGCTAAGGGCACCACCGTACTCCCCAGCAAAGAACTTTAAGTTCAAAATAAAGTACCACTTTTCTATTTGAGCTTCAGATACGCCCAACTTAAAGGTGACAAGGACCGAAAAATTTTAAATCATAAATAAACATAGTAATGAATGAAAGCCCAACAAATTCACCAGAAGACAGGTCATCACAAAGAAATTCTATTTATTAGTTTCCTTATTTGACAAAAAACAAATATTCAGCCTATGAATCACAAAGTTGTGTTACTGTCTCGCAATAAACCCCTGAACCCAGCATGTTTCACAGACATAATACTTCTCAGAAAAAACTGGAATTCTTTTTCAGTCTTCATTTTCCTCTTAGGTTTATTAACTGCTAAACAGAGCCCCTCTCGAGCCAATAGAACAAACTTCTCCAGGTAAAAACAAAGATACGAACAAAAGTTGATTGTTATCCAAAAGCAAAATAAACAAATAAATAAAACTAGAGGACCTCAAACATACATCTTTTTAGCTTTCCTTAATTCAATAAAACTACAATAAACATGCACTTGTATGGTGGTGTATACAAATTCATTTCACTGACTTCTTTAAAGAGTTAGATATACAAGAACACTGTGAGATGATTTGATCAATAGACAGCTATAAAGAGAGCAAGCGAGGGATGAGAAGAGGAAATTATGCAACAGAGTATGTATAGTACCTTCTGTTCTTTGCAACTTATTGTTGTAGTATCTGTAATTAAAAATGACATTTCCTGCCCTCAACCTGTAATAAGATACGTGACAAAATTTTATCCAAGTGTTGAATGATTCACCACAATCATGGTTTTCTATGAGCCGTTAAAAAAATATAATATCAATAAAATCAATCACTTGAAAGATGTAAAAGCAGATAAATTATTAAACAATGAGAAGAATGAAAATTACCGAATAATATGAGACAATGAGGAGGAAGGAACGTCATTACATATATATGAATTGTAAGGAGATTTTTCTTTAGCGCCAAACTCTTCTGCTGAAACAGTAACTTGAACTTGCTGGGAAGTACTCTTTGATAACACAAAACAACGAAAAATAACAGGTATTCATCAATAATGGTTTCCCAGAGTACCAATGTCGAATAGAGAGTGTACAAAGGATTTATCAACATTTATCTTCCTCAAATTAAAAAAGAAGAGGACGGCAGAACAGACCACAGTTTCTATATTATATGGAACGTCGATTGAGATGCATTTTTCCTCATTCGAACAGCTCAACTGCAAGAAAGAAACAATATTGGACCTTCAATCTGGCCCCATCATGCATAAGAGAATATGCAAATAAAGAATGAATTTTTTACGATTTTTTTTCCTTTTGCTCTATAGATTCCACTAAAATTTAGAGATTAACTGCAACGTATAAGTTTTACATGTTATCGTAACCACTATCCAGTTCATAACGTCATACCTTCAAGAAGCAAGATTGCATATCTATAGTTGACATCATCTCAGCTCTCTGTCCCAAACTAAAGTTTGGAGAGTTCTCCCATGAGATGTAAAGTGACTCCAATGGGATCTTGCCCCAAAGGCAGTATCCCCCAAGTTTTGCTATTAAACAAAAAGGAAATTAGTTAACATAAATAAAATTATTCATATGAAAAGTATAAAAAAAGATCTCTCCCGTAGGTTTGATACTTGAGAGTTGAGTTAGCGGAGAAATATTTACAACCCATTTATTAGAATGATAAAAGAAAAAGACAAAAACAAAAATCCATACATTTTTTGTCCAATAATTTATTTTAGTTCATTATCTTTCCATGTTTATTCTCCCATTATGGCAACTTTCAAAAAGCTGCCACAGCCCATAGGCTAAGCTTTTTAGCAAATGAGACAATGAACTTTTCATTATAGACCTTTACGTGATTACTCTACTATTTCCAATTTTTCTGAGTTTTCCTTCAACATATTAACATACGCCCCTGGTTCAAAGCACTTAACAACTATATACTATATATAATAAGATTGGAGGTTTATAACTAAAAAATAATAAACCAAATAAAATTAGAGATTGATAACCTCTATCCATACATCAAACACTCAAAACAATTTGTAAAAACCGATAATTTGAAAGGTAAAAAATCAAAAATTTGGGTCAGAAGGATATGCAAGAGCGACATTCTGATAGATTACACAACAGAAAAGCAGCAAAACTCACTAGGAAATGAAGCCAGATCAAAAGCACCATTTGATAGATTCGTTCCCCCACCAGAGTTTTGGACTCCCACTGCAAGAAAATAGTAAAGAGACCAAATTAGTAATTAGTAAAAGACCCTAATGCCAATTAATTCATATCAGTAGAGTTACATTAATTAAGCATACCAAAGCTGACAAGCAAGATGGAGATTGAGCCGGATTTAACCTCCGATGCCAGCTTATTAATATCAGGTAGAACAAAACTTGCTTGAACTTGATTTCTCCCCTCAAACACATTGGGGTTGGTTAACATGCACGCTCGATTGAATCGATATACAGCAGAGTACTTTTTTTGTTTCAAAAACGATGTTAAAGTTAGACAACAAATAATAATCTACCGTAGAGAACGATATACAATGCCTGATACTTAACTTGAATAAATGCACATGCATTATTACCTCAGCATTAGAAACATCAGAAACTAATCTCGCCAAAAAAACATACAAAGGGAACACACTCTGAGCCCGTGCACTGTCGTTCTCAGCCCCCGAAAGGGAAACTGTCATTTGTATTCTGCAATTCAATTAACAGAACCCAATTAGTCCCTCAAGTCAGCCTTTAAGCTTAAGCCCAAACCTAAATAACAACAAATTTCAACTTTTCTAAGACTTTCACCATTTGATGTTCTTCAAATTGGAAGATAAATCAAAAACATCGGCTAACTAAGAAATTATATAATTAGGAAATTGACAAGGTAAACAAATACAGGTTTGTAGAAAATAAAAAATAAAAAATTCAATTAACAATCCATCCGTATAACCGTTATTGCAGGTAAACTATGCACATAAAGATCTTGCTACATATCACGAGTGTGTGTGTGTGTGTGTGTGTGATGTCGGCGCGGTTCAAAACCATTGACCTCGTAATCATATGGTGCTCAAAACTACATTAGGAAACTTACTGAACGACGGAAAAAGTAAAAGTAAAAGGAAAAAAGGTTCATTAAAAACCATCCAAACAAATCTATTTACCAACAAAAATATTCAACAATCTTGAAACAAAAATTCTCTATTGCATAGCAAAAAAGCAACAAATGAATGAAACAAGACCATTAGAAATTAATATGATCATAAAATTGTATTACCTCCTTTTGTGCTTTGCCTCTATTTTGTAACTCAAACATCTTTGAAGAAATGACGGCTACAAAAAAAACCCAAAAAAAAAAAAAAAAAACCGCACACGGTCAAAAAAACGCATTGCCATTTTCGGAGAAACCGAAGAAACTGAAAACAAAACATGAAACGTAACACCAAAAAAAAGACGAAAAATTAGGGCAAATAAAGGGGAAGAAAAAGAACAGACATTTCTAATGGCGCGGCGCTGAAGAATGTTGTAGAACTCGACGGGCTTGCAGTAAACGGAAAGGCTCTCTTCCGCAGCGATTTCCTCCTCCGCCGACATACGCACGCGAGGTTCTTGTCGGCACATCTGGTCCGTCAATCTATCGGAGCTGAAAATCACCCAAAAAAAAAAAACAATTAAATTCAAAGAAAAAAAAATGAAGAAGAAATCCAACACCTGAAATCAAAACAAGAGCTCGAAATTCAAACGAGAAACAAAATTCAGCAAATTCGCTCGGATTTCACGATTCAGACGTGAATTGGAGCGTTAGGGCAGTGGTTGAAGAGAGAGAAAGTAGAGAGAGAGAGAGAGAGAGACTTACGGAGGAAGAGGAGAGAGAGGAGAGAATATGGAAAAGGAGTGAAAGTTGGTGAAGCTTCTTCTGAGCTCGTTATCGTCTTCTTCTTCATTGAACTCTTCCTCTCCTCCTCAGCAATCTGTTGCTTCCTCACTCTGACACCATATCTGTCTCACTCTCTACCCTTTTTTTTATTCTCTCTTTTTCTTCTCTTTATTCTTGTGCTTTTGCCGTGCGTTTTTTTTTTTTTTTTTCCCCTGCTAAATCCTTATAATCCTCCGGTACAAAAGTGAGATGGCATCGTTCTAAAATCCAATTTGTACACTCTATACCCATATTTATAATATATAAACATATATATATATACACACACACCAAATAGAAAAGAGCATAGTATCAACACGTGGCAGACCTAATAGCCGTTACGTGATAATTTCTTTTTTTCGGTTTGTTTTGTTTAACTATTTCGCATGATTTTTTTTTTTCGATTTTACTTTGTGTATTCATTCTGCATGCGTCGCGCGTGTTATTTTTCTTTGCTCTACTTATATGTGACAATTTTTTTTCCGATTTTGCTTTATGTATTCATTCTATATGCGTCGTGCGTGTTACTTTACTTTTGTTTATACATGATAGCTTTTTTTTTTTCAACTTTGCTTTGTTTATTTATTTCACACGTGCCGTATGTGTCACTGGCTTTTATTTGTCTATTCCGCACTCGCAAAACACATATTATGTAATTATTATTTTAAAATGATCATCTTACAATAAAGATGGTAATTTTACCCACAAATGCACATTACTTGCGGAGACCCACTCTCTTATAAGACAAATATGGGGATATTATTTGGAGTAGGAATGACTGATGAGCATACGTATGAGGATTAATATTTTAGTTAACTTTAAGGCAGATGTAGGATCGGGGCTGGAAGCTCTTCCATCCCCGCCCCCCCCCCTAATATATACACTTTTATTATTCATATCTATCTATTACCTAATATTAGAGTACAGATGCACTTTCTACATGTGTGTGTAAGATTAAAAACACGAATACATTTTCTATAGTGCATTCGTCGCTTCTCCTGAATGTCCCACATAATGTGTCCCTCACCTGTCACTGGCTTTTTTTTTTTTTTTTTTTTTTGGCTTTTGCTTTGTTTTGCATTTTTCTTTTTCTTTTCCCTTTTTTTTTTTTTTTTTTGTTTATTCCACGTGCATGGACCTTGTATTTGCCAACTAATTTATACATTTTAAATTGTTAATAGGAACGTTAAACAAAAACACCTTCATAAAAGAAAAAGAGGAAACAAAATGAATTAGTCCAAATTTGATTTTAAGTTATATTTTTAGATAAATCAGTGATGATATTGCTAAATTGTCTAGAAATTTAATGGAATTTACACATGTTTTTTTTTTTTTTAACTCTTAATGAATAAATAGATGAAGTATGTGTGTTGTACCTTTAGTGGGTATTCCCTCCCACATCCAGTCTCAAAATGAGTATGAATACGGGTATGAGGAGTAAAAATGATAAGGTATTCACCCATGTCTTACCCTATATTACAATAAATGTTTAAACACTCGAGAATTTTTACAACAAAAACCTTTAATTTATCACTTAGTGTAGAAAAATGCTATTTATATTACATTAATTTCTAATTGAGAACAATTCTACATTGGATTTACATCACTGGTAGTGTACGATCGAAATATCACGAATGAGGTGATTAAAAATGGGGCCATTTAATGACTAGGTGCTGAAAGAATTGGTTATAGTGGATAATAGCCAAAACAAAGAAAAGAACTCAAATCAGAGATCGTCGGGGGCGAAACCCAAATCGGGGATTGCAAAAAGGAGGGTGAAACCCAAATTGGGGATTGCAAGTGCCGCATGGGTGGGGAGGCAAATCGAGAGAGAGAGAGAGAGAGAGAGACGAGGAGAATAAGCCAACTACCTCACAAATTTGTTCCTCGTCATCGAGCCCACCGTGGCGATCGAGCAACCCTCGCCTCCGAGGATCTATGCAACCCATGATTTTGACGACCTTTGAGAAGCCTGTCGGCGACGTCAGGGAGAGAGGATTAAAAAATATATATATTTAAAAAGGATTTTTTTCCCCTTAAAAAATATATTTAAAAGGATTAAAAAAAAAAAAAAAAAAAAAAAAAAAAAAAAAAAAAGTCATGACTATCAGTGAACAAAACGTAAACAATTTTTTCAGAAAAGTGATCTATACCTTGGTGGCTAGTTGAGTTGTCACTTCACGACAAGGTTAAAGGTCCAAGGGCTGTGGAGCAGGTGAACCTTTACGACAAGGTTAAGTACTGAAGTTAAAATCGAAACAAACATTAAAAAAAAAAAAAAAAAAAAAAAAAAAAAAGAGGGAGAGACAAAAAAATATCATAAATAATTTCATTTGAGTGGATGATTCCATAATTTTCTCAAGACAATTTCTATTTTAGAAATTCTTCAAAAAAAGGTTAAAATAAAAATTTATGAATAATTGTTCCTCTTAAGTTTATTTTAAAAACCCTTTGTTTTAGGTCTCGGACAAGTTTCCAAAAAAAATTTTCAAAATTTTTTTTATTCTTTTCCTCCAATTTTATTATTCATTTTTTCAAATATTTTTTAAAAATTCAAATTTTAAAAATTCATAACTTTTTTATTTTAAGTCAAAATAAGATGATTTTTTTTCAAATTGCATAGAATTTCGAGACGAATGAAACAAAATCTATATTACTAATTATTTTCTAAACACATTTTAAATTTTTACACTTTTTCACTCCAAACAGTTTATTTTTACCAAACGCATAGTTCTGAAACTCAAATCATCTCTAATCTACAAAACATTGTCTCCAAACATGACCCCAAAATGAGAAGAATTATCTTCTTTTTCGAATTTTGATTACTTTTTTGCTTAAAAAATTTGAACTACATACTCTGAACTAATTCCAAAATAATAACAAATTCGCCCCTTTAATAATTTAAATAAAGAAAATTAAGGTGGGTAGCCTCTATTTATTATATAATCTAATAAATATTCCAACTTCTTTTTGAATAGTTCAATGGTCTAATGTTTATGTTTTGTTTAAATAGTTTTAATTTTTCCCAAACATCTCCTCTCTCTCTTTCCTCTCTCTCTCCCCCAACTTTCTTTTTCTCATTCTACCTATTTCTATTTTGGCCGTCGTTATGTTTTATTTGTGCTTGTTTGATTTCAATTCATTTTTTGAATTGCAAAAAAATCTGAATGTTTGTTTTTGTTTTTTGTTTGCTTTTTTTTTTTTTTTGGTGAATTTTGATTTTAACTTAAGTTTTATGCAAGATTATTAGCTTATCATTTTGCTTTTGCTTGTTTTATTTACTCTTCACTCAGGTTTCTATGATTTTCTAGGTTTTTATTCACCAATTTTGAAATATATATATATATGGTCAATTACTGGGTAAATCAGTGATTTATCGATAGTCAATCAGTGATTAACCAATGATCAATCAATGATTAACTATAAAATATGATCAATTACTGATTGATCATTTACAAAATTGATTAACCATTCTAAGAAAAAAGGGTCTTTTAATGAATTTTTAAAAACTTAGGTTTTTTTAGGGGTGTCAATTCGTGTCTGTGTCGTGTTCGTGTCGTGTTTGAGCCGTGTCGAATTTTTTCTACCCCTACCCGAACACGACCGTGACACGAACACGACACGAAACTGCAAAACGGACACGACACGAAAGCGTAACAGGTGGACACGACACGACACGAATTTGATAGATTACACTACGGTTTCTAGGAAACCGTCGTGGTATCTTAACATAAGACGACGGTTATTAAAAACCGTCGTGGAATCCTGATTCCACGACGTAATGACACGACGAATTTTTGCGGGTCGACACGAACACGACACGAATTTTTTCGTGTCAAATTTTCCCAACCCGAACACGACCCGCCACCAATTTTTCTCAACCCAAACCCGTGAAATTCTTGTCGTTTTCGAGTCGTGTCGTCGTATCGCGACCCGTATTGCCACCCCTAGGTTTTTTAGATAATTTTTAAAAACTTAAGTCATTTATTAAAAAAACTTATTAAAAAAAATGCTATTTAGCGATAAACCTCTTTAAAAAAAAGGAAATTAATTGATACGACACTAGATTTTAAAAATAAAAACCTAAATTAAGTTTTAAAAAAACTCTAATTATTAAAAAATATAATTTAAAAGTTTCCCTAATCAATTTATAAAAAAAAAATAAAGAAAGAAAGAAAAGTTCTTAGTTCCAGAATGTGTGGGAGTTCTATGGTCAATTACAATGTTGTAGGTTAAAAAATATACACGTACTCAAACGCCAATTTCACTATTGTATCCTTCAACTTATTAAATTTTGTAGCACTTTTAAAACAATTTAGGGGGTATTTGATGGAGTAGTTTGAGTTGAGATTTTTAAGTTTAAATAGTAAATTTTTTTGAATTTTCAGAAAAGACAAAAAAATTTTAAGAAAAAGATAAAAACTTTTTGGGAAAAAATAAAAAAATGTTTGATTTTGGAAGTTTGGATGGTTATGCCAAACTCATCCTTAGAGAGAATTTATTTTACCCTCAAATTTTTTGATAGCTTAAGATGAGAGATTCGAACTTGTACTTTCTAGTAAAATCATTTTTTTTTATTAACTTAAGATGAGAGATTCAAATTTGAAACAATTGCTAATAATTGCTTTAATTTTTTTTCTCAAAAAAAAAAAAAAAAATCCAAATAACATGCAACTTGTAAAGTTTGGAGCGCAGTGCTCAAAGGCATCATAGGGTTTAAGTGCTTAAGCTCTGTCTGGACCAAAGTTTAGATTGAAAAAAAATCATCCAATCAACTCCGAATCAAATTCAATTTTGAACCTTTAACTTTTTTAAAATCCGCATGACACTTGTTTTTTTTTTTTTTTTTTTTCTCTCCCAAATATCAGATGAGCTTTAGATTATTAATTCAAATTGGAATTTTTCTGATTCAATTGGAAGTTTGTAACGAGCTTCAACCAAACAATGATAAAGGTTCTCATTTTCTTCATAGAAACTTCACGTACACATATTCAACAAGATCAACTTCTTACAGTATTTTTCAGGAAATAGTTTACAACACAGATAGATATCCATATATATATATATATATATATTCATATATAATCAACCATCATGGAAAATCATAATAGACTAGCGTAATTACACACAATGAATCGTGACAAACAGTAAGACAAAGCCTACCAGTCATCAGCCCCCTTGGTCACACCCAGTACAATAGCAATTGTAGCAAGAATAGCCTGCACAAAAATATCAGTGTTGGAATAATCTAAATCAACTGTAATCACTAATTTACAGTAATCTAATATAATGACCAAGAGACAAACGTTTAAGGGCTATATTGCCAAAATAAAGTTTCAAGGACAATTTTACTAATTTTTTGAAAACTTTAGAGGCAAATGCACTAAAACCCTGTTTTATTGATTTACTTATTTCTTAATTTATTTTTTTGCAACATGATTTTCTAGCTAGTTAGAATATGTAAAAGACACAACAACTTTCGGTTTCTTATCAGCCTGTAGGAGTTTTAGCTAAAATAGCCCCCAAACTCTTTAGAAGATAACAAGTTAGCCATTGAGGACTTCTATAACATTCACAGCAACATTAAATTTGAAACATCCACTGTTTGATTCTTGATGGAATAGATCACCTCAACTTACGTTTTATTGCCTAAAATTTCCCCATCCTTTAACAAAAACCTGTAATCCTATATTCAAGAAAAACAACAAAAATGTCTTTCCAGCGCCCCCTCCCTCTTACCCACAGATGACAATGGCACAGGACGGGGTGGGTATGATTTCCCCATCCCCACACCCTACCCCATTTTTACCTATATACCCACCTAAGGCAGGGTCCAGGGGAGGAATCCCCTACTCATTTACCCATTAAGAGTAAAAAATAAAATAAACATTAAAAACTCAAAAGCAAATTTCATTAAAATTTTTATAAACTTTAGCATCATGATCACTAATGTAGGTAAAAATAAAACTGAAATTTTAAAACCAAATCCAAACTTCAAGTCCTTTTGTCTTTATTTATTTATTTTTTTCTTTATGAAGGTATTTCTGTTTCATTCTTGTTAACAATTTAAACTACGAGGGTATATAATAGGGGCCAGGGAGGGGGTGCTAGGAACCAGGAAATCTGGACATTGTATTGACTCAAAATGGAAATACAACAATGGAAAATAACAAGATAACGGGTGGTTTTGAGGACCAAAACCTCCCAATGGCCTCGGCCAAACCCTCACAATCACATAATACTCATTCCCCTCCCAATAGCCCTTCCCACCTTCTATACTTACATCCTAATCATCTACTCACACTATTACTAAGCTACTAACATCAATTTTCATCTACTAACACTAGGTTCCTAACAGGATGGGGGATTTTCCCCCACTCCCGCCCTGGACCCGACTCAGATTTAATTTTAATCCTTATACCCGCTCCCATCCTTATATAATATATCCACGTACCTGGCCTATGAAAGGCGGGTACCTGCACCCTTGGGTAAGAATGTCATCTCTACTATTCCCAAATCCCTAGATCCATGGTCACTGCACAACTTCGTCTGAAAGAAGGCACTGCCACCACCGTCAGTGCGTTGGAAGCCCAGCGCCGCCACATTATCCCCATACCTGCCCTATTAGGGGCGGGTACTGCACCTGTGGGTAAGAATGTCGTCCCAACTCTTCCCAAATCCGAGACCCATGGCCACCGCATGACTCTCCATCCGAAAGAAGGCACTACCACCATTAAGTAACAATTGATTTCTCTAACTACCTTTGACTAGTTAAACACGTGCAACATCTGCTTTCAGTCATTTTCAGCTTTGCTATTGTAGCCAATGTTTCAAGACTAGAGACTTAATTGCCAAAATTAAAAGATCGTGAACCAATCTGTCACCCACTAAAGAGTTCCAGGACCATTAGAGCCAAAAGCCCTTAGAGGTATCCTATTCCTTAAACTTAAGCTAGGTTGATGTTACTTTAAAGTGTCAGGTTTTACTCTTCTGTCTTTTCTTTTGTCTTTGACTCCTTTTGGAGCTCTTTTAGTTTTTTTTTTTTTTTCTGTTTTTCTATGCTTTGAGGATGCCTCATCCTCTCCTTCGTACTTCCATTCTTATCATTTCTAATAAAGTTTCTTCAATGTTTCTTATAGAAAATGAAAGCCAACCAAATACTAATCTTAGAATCAAAAGAACAAAAGCAGAATATACATAGTGCAAATTCTTCCACGAGTACAAAAATGGAAAAGGCGTAAGAAAGAAATTACTCACAGCAACTGTGCAAGCAATGTGTCCTGGTTTCTCCCGATAGTCTATTCTGGAACAGAGCATGATCAAAGCTCCAGCATACCAGGGACACCAGCAAGGAAGAATCCAATGATAAACCTTCAAAAGAGCAGCGGCATCTTTAATAATAATGAACAATACTGATGATCGGGTAAGTGTTACTTTGTAGAAAAACTAAATGCGGAAGAAAACAACACAAGGGGAGATATAGAACCCAACAGTTTGGCTTTAAAAAAAAAAAAAAAAGGGAAGATAGAGATCCCTGCTCCCAACAGAACACCATATTCAAATTTTATGCTTCATATGAAATCTACTGTCAATTGGGCAAAAAAAAGGTTGAATTTGCATTTTATGTGTGTTGACCAGAATTTCTGTTGTTATTTCTTTTTCTTCATGGGCTACATTACGAGAGATAGGCCCCTATCTTCCCAAAATAACCAATCTATCCATAGTAAAATTACAATTTGATACCAGGTATTTTGAATGACATTCAAGAGACCTTGCAAGAGAAACTAATTTGCATCTTTAGTACATTTCTGTTTTATGAAAACTGTATTTGACAAGATGCATTACAGATTTACTTTTGTTTTTGTACCTTGCGTCAACTCTCAGGTTTGTAGTCTCTTGAACAATACAACTACGCAACAAAGTTTTGCCAATTTTATATGAAATAAGAGTACTCCAAAATGCCCTCAAATTGGCTTTAGTTGAAAACTTATCAGCTTTACAAAAGAAATGACGCATTACACCGTAAACGCTACTCAAAACTTCAAGGCTCAAACTATGGATTTAAAGAAGAGAATGATAAACAATCAACTTATTTAGGAGAACTTACAAGAACCAACCAATGCCAATACCACAGCAAGGAAGGCGGCGCTCTCTTACAGGTCTTCCTTCAGCAACTGCATATCCTGCTATCAATCAGGATATCAGAGGTTTACAAAATAAAATAGTGATATCACAAAAAGAAAAATAAAAAAAATACATATTAACAAAGAAATTTACATCCGCAGTAGCATCATAACATATTGTTGAAACTTAAAACAACGACGCAAATGCATTTCATTCTATGAATTGCATCTTATGATCATCAGTACGATTTTTTTTTTTAAGTGCAGCATCATTTTTTTATTAACCTTCCAATAATTGTTATCAAGAACAAGTCATGAATCTGTTATTTGGGGGGGGGGGGGGGGGGGGTGTTTAAGTGGGGATGGGGGGAGAGGAAAAAACATAAAAGTAGAATGTTTACATGAGTGCATTAATATAAGGGTCATGTAAGAGAAATATAGTTAAAAGAATATACAAAGACTGAAAGCTTGTTTAATATAAAAAGATAGAAAAATATAAGATTTGATGTAGAGAAATTCCCACTAGCATCTTGAAAAGTTTACAAAAAACATCATCACTGCGAAATTAAAAAAATATAAATATATATCGGCACAGAGTGAAAATGGAAGTGGAACATAACGAGCAGATAATTATTAATAAATAGCAATCAATATCAGATCCTGAACTTCATCTAATAAAAGGGGAAAAAAAAAGTTGCAAAAAGGCATCCACCACACATGAAGAAGAATAAGCAGACAGAAGCCCATGAAAGCACTGTACGGAGATTCTCATTTTATAATGCCAAAGGATCTGCTTTTTAACAGTACCTCAACAGTTTTCTCATTTCTATTCTCGAATATTTGAAATCCTACCAGTCCCATCAACGAAATAACAGAGAACTAGCAATCGCATCAGGTCCTTGTCATGAAATGGCAATGATCCGCTTTCCATAAGCATTTTGCACTTTGTTTAAAATCCCCAAAAGTTTCAACAATGGAATAAAATCTAACAAAACATTTCAACTATTAAAAAAGAACCCTGATTACTCCAAGAGAGAAGAAATCAGTGAACAAAGAGCACAACCAACAACCCCTAGAGAACTTCAGGATACACAAGCAACTAGTTCCCCCAACTACAACCACAAAACGAGACAGAAGCTCAAGTAGCAATAACAATGGATATTGAACTTCCAAATTCAGTAGTTCACCCTTCACAAAAGAATAAATCTTTAGCAATTTCCCACTCACCACTTTATACCATACTACGAGTATCATTTTCATTTCGTTTTCTTCCTTACTTTGTTTTAAAAATAGAAAAGAATGATGGAGAATCTCTAAAGCACCATTTTGAGAAATCCCTCCTTTTTTTTCTTTTTTTGTTTTGTGTGTTGGGGGGGGGGGGGGGGGGTGGGGGGGGTGATATCTCACTTAAAATAAAGAAAAATTAAAACACTCCGGTACATTGATTTCAGATGTTAGAACTCCTATCCAAACCACTGACCTCCCACCAGTTGAGCTAGCCCCAACGGGACGAGAAAATCCACAAGCCCTCCTCCTTCATTTCACTATATCACTTTTACCAAACAATTCCAAACTTTATATGGCAATTCCAAATACCTCAATCCTAAAAACAATTAGCCTTGCTATAAAAAAATAAAAAATAAAAAAAAAATCCCAATTCAGCAGCTCCTCCCAAGTCTCAGCTGCAATCCTCAAAACTCAAATTGTGAAAAAAAAAAAAAAAAAAAAAAAAACCATTTCTTTAGCTTGACTAATGAAGATTAATTAATTCCTCTCAGTGCAGTCCTTCTAAAGATCGCTCTTATTCTTCTCAAAATTATACATCTCTAGTACGTAATTTCAGAAACACAATTACCCTCACAAAATCACTAAAACCATAATCCACTCAACAAATCAACCAAATAACAAACGAAATAGGTCAATTGAAAACAAAACAAGGAAAAGAGAAAACATATATATATATATATACACACACACACACACCACACACACACACATACCAGGAACGGTTTGATATCCGCGAGTGTAATATTCGGGATGGTGAGCCGCCGGAGGGGCGGAGGGATCGGCGACGCCCGGTGGCGGCACGGGCTGAGGGAAGCCGATCGCCGGCTGGTGATGCTGCGGCGGCAGCGGCGGAGGATAATTGGCCACGCCTTGGAACGTTCCATACTGAGGCTGCGGCGGAGGCGGCGGCTGATGCTGCAGGTTGTGGTGGTGGTGATCGTAGGCGATCCCTGGTTTCTTCTGGTCTTCTTCGCTCATCTTCTTCTTCTCCGACTTTCTCTCTCTACCTCTCTCTCTTTCTCTCTCTAACTTCTGTGTTTGTTTGTCGACGACCACCTCGACTCCGTCGTTGAAATGCCCAAAGAGTCAACTCAAATTGCTGGGGTTTTGCGACACTGAAGGTTGAGTCACGTGCGTACGAGATCTCGCACGTGGGTTTGAGAAAAGTCCGACTGAAATAGCGGTGGACGCTAGGATTTGTCACTCTTGTGTGGCTTTGGCTAACCGTGTCCCTACACGTGTTAAATGAGGTCGCCAGCTGTGATCTGTTTTTTTTTTTTTTGATTTTTTTTATTTCATTTTTGCGTGGTCCGGTCTGTATTATTAGGCCGTTCGGATCGAACAACGACGCTGGAGTGTTGAGTTTATCCGAAAAGAAGATGTAAAATTACGTCAACACCCTTTAAACTTTTATGACCTGTTTGGTTGGTCTGCGTCCGTTAGAGTTTATAGATGTTTTTATTGGAATTAAGTTAAAGCTTTTGGGGTGTTTGGGATGCAAGTTTGAGTTAAGATTTTTATTTTTTAAGTTTCAATAGTAATTTTTGTTGACTTTTTCAGAAAAGGCAAAAAACTTTTTCAGAAAAAGACAAAAATTGAGTTGATGGGTGTAAGTTTAAACTCACACCCCAAATGGAAAAAATATATATTTTGTTAAAAATGAATTATTTTGGAGTTTAAAAATGCAAATATTTAAATTATGTTATAAAAAATAGTAATATAGATATTATTTTGTTAATCTCGTCATTCTTTACGATTTGAAAAAAATAATAATATCATTTCGACTTGAAATAAAAAAATTATAAACTTTTAAAATTTGAGTTTTTAAGAAATATTTGGAAATGTAAATAGTGACTGTTGAGTGCTCGATCAAATCCGACTAGAGGACCACCGCCGGGGAAGGCCGCTTTGCCCGACAAGAAGGTTCCTTTCCGGATCCTGGTCGGTAATTCCCCGAATGGCCGACCACTCCGGTATTCTCGGGCTGCGAGAACCAGTCAAAAAGGACGTACTCTCAGCCTCATCCCGAGCAGCCGTGAAGGTCGACCACGTCCTGAACCCCCCCATACATTCCGATATCATTTTAAGGGAAACCCGCTCTGGCACAAGTCACGTCATCATTTCGCAACTGCAGGCGCCGCCCTACCTATCGCTGACGCAAGTCGCATCACCACCTGCCGCCGCCTATCCTGACAATGGTAGTCCCCTTTTCTGCAGTGATGGGACGGTCACCCACTAGGCTGTGCCATGTCAGAAACAGGTGGCACTCGCTGGTTGGACTCCCAGCCCAAGCTAGCCTACGACATGACTAGACACTAGAAGTCCACGATAGTTGACCCAACCGGGTCGGCCCAGACACCCGAACCTACAAGAACACCTATAAATAGGGAAGGAACTCCTTATTTCAAGTACGGTCATTTTTTACCTTGCCAAAGCTCTACCTCTCCTCTTGCTCATCAGTCCCCCGGCTGACTTAAGTATCGGAGTGCTCGCGGCAGACACCACACCGGTGTCCCCATCATTCTGAGGTGTTTCATTTTGAAAGTAGTTCGCGGTGGAGCAATTGGCGGGTTGGGACCCGATCACCCGACCACCTTGGGTGTTGTTGCCGGAATCATCTGGTTTCTTGCGGAGTCCAAACTGCCTGAGCACCAAGAAGAAGCCCGGACGGTGAGGAATACGTCGGCCAGTTACACGCTCATAGATGGAAAGTTCTACCGCCGAGGACTTTCCACTCCTTACCAACGTTGTGTGGGACCGTCTGAAGTCGAGTACATCATGAATGAGATACACAGCGGTGTTTGCGGGAACCACTCGGGGGGGAGAGCCCTGGCGTTCAAGTGCCTGCGAAAAGGGTACTATTGGCCGACTATGAGCGGGGACTCAATAGAGTTCTCCCGAAAGTACTTGAAGTGCCAACAATTCGCCAACACCATTAAGTCTCACCCCGAAAAGCTTACCTCGCTCACCTCGGTGGTAAGCGCATGGCCATTCACCAAGTGGGCCATCGACTTGATCGGGCCACTCCCTATGGCCCGATCGCAACTTCGATATTATATTGTCGCAATAGACTACCTCACAAAGTGGGTCGAGGTAGTGCCCTTGGCTCAGCAGACGGAGGCGAAGTGCACGGGCTTCCTATGGAAGAACATAATCTGCCGGTTTGGACTCCCCCTCACCGTGGTCACAGATAACGGGAAGCATTTTGGAGACAAATTCAGCGCGCTCTGTGAGAAGTATGGGATCAAAAAAGTATTTTCTTCTCCTGGGCATCCTCAGAGTAATGGGCAGGAGGAAGCAGCCAGCAAAACCATGAAAGAAAAACTAAAGAAAAACCTCGAAAGGCACAAGAGGGCCTGGATTGATGAGTTACCTCGGATACTCTGGGCATACCGAACCACTCGACATATGGCTACCGGGGAGACTCCCTTTGCAATGGCTTTCAAGGTAGAGGCTGTTATTCCAGTTGAAATCGGATTTCCAAGTTTCAGGACAAAGAGGTAAGATGAAGAGGCCAACGTCGAGCGAATGCTACCCGAGCTCGACCTAGTTGAAGAAAAATGCGAACGGGCCCTGATCCGAACAGCCGCTCGCAACCAGGTCATGGCCAGATACTACGACAAGAAATTCCGGCCGAGGGTATTCCGAGTGGGGTACTTATTAATGAAGAAGGTGCTCGTCCAGGAGCCTGGGCTTAGATCGTTTAGCCCCAAGTGGGACGGGCCGTACAGGGTGACGGAGGTGGTTCGATTGGAGACTTACCGTTTGGCCGACCATGAGGACAGGCCGCTTGGGCACCCGTGGAACGCCGATCACTTGAGGCGCTTTTATCAATATCTATGAGCACTATTTTTCTGTAAAGATTTGATTGGGGCAACTCCCTTTTGTAGGCCTGGTTCTTTTTACAACGAATACTCATATTTCACCAAGTGGCACAATAGGTTATTTAGGTCCCATGACCGAGTACTAACCAACAGGAGCGCCTGACCAGGACCCAACATCTGCCTTAGCAGACACCCAACTCCAGTGGTTCTTGGACCACGGGGTTAGGTCCCATGACCGAGCACTAACCAACAGGAGTGCCCGACCCGGACCCAACATCTGCCTTAGCAGACACCCAACTCCGGTGGCTCTCGGACCGCGTGGTAAGGTCCTATGACCGAGCACTAACCAACAAGAGCGCCCAACTAGAACCCAACATCTGTCTTAGCAGACACCCAACTCCAGTCATTCTCAGACCGCAGGATAATGTCCCATGACCGAGTATTAACCAACAGGAGTGCCCGACCAGGACCCAACATCTGCCTTAGCATACACCCAACTCCAGTGGTTCTCGGACCGCGGGGTTAGGTCCCATGACCGAGCACTAACCAACATGAGTGCCCGACCAGGACCCACATTTGCCCTGGCAGACACCCAACTAAAGTGATTCTCGATCCACGGGGTTAGGTCCCATGACCGAGCACTATTCAGCAGGTGTGCTCGGCCAGGACTGACCAGAAGCAGATTTGGATTTGGGTGAACCCCGCCCAAATCAACCAAGGGGGGAAGGCACACAATAAAGTTAAAATAAAGGCAGTGATTCTACAAAATACCCAAGATTTTGTCCATAGAAGCAAAAATAACTTTGTACATTAATCTCGTTAAAGGAGGGGGTACAAATTGGGCACCCCCGAACCAAAAAAAAAAAAAAAAAAACAAAACAAAACAATTTGTTTGCTTAGGCTGCTTGGGTTCAGTCAAGTTGGCTGGGTAGGGTAAAGTCGCTGCCGGACACGGACGGCTGAACAACAACTTGCTCGGCCTCAGGCCGTGCTGCCTCTGTCTACTCGGGAGGAGCCTGCTCGGGCTGCTCGGGGCCGTCAAGGATAACCACAAGTTGCTCGGGCTGCTCAGGCTCCTTAACAGCGCCAGATACTTCGCCTTCTTCCTGGGCATCCCCACAGCGGTCTCTTCCGACTCCTCGGGTACGAACGACCAGTCCACATCGACTAATACGGGATTGGCTGCCCGAAAACCAGCCTTCATATCCCGCATACCTTCCTGGTACTTGGCTATCAGGCGGGAATTGAAGTCCTCCGAGGCGAGAAAGTCCTCGACGGCCTAAACCTTTGCCTCCTCGAGGGTCGCGGGCAAGACGACCTCTAGGTGACGGGCATGCTCTGCCCGCACCGTAGCAAGCTCGCCCTGCACCAGTTGCAGGGTAGCCTCTAGCCCTTGCCGAGCAGATTCCGCTACAATGGCACTGTTCTCCGCCGCTCGGGCCTTCTCCTCTGCCACTCGGGCCTTCTCCTCCGCCCCTCTCGCGGTTGCTATCGCAGCATCCCTAGCCTCCTTCGCCTCCTTCTCGGTGTTCCGCGCATTCTGAGCACTTAGCTCTGCTAGTTTGACCTCGTCTTGCATCTGGATGGAATACCCCCTAGCGACGGTATTCCTGGCTAGCGGCGGTATTCCTGGCGAAGGCAAGACATAACGCCTGCCAAACTGAAGGGTTAAAAAAAAAAAGAAAAAAAAAAAAGAGGAGGAAGACTTTTGACACCTCTATCAGCTTGGCGACACAATCCCCAGTTGCCTGCACGGGGTCGGAACGCTTGGAAGATTCGGCCGCCTCAAGTGACAATCCGGTAAAAAACTTAGAGACCAGGGACCTATGAGCCGAGGTCTCCTTTCTGCGACCGCGCGAGGTACGCCGAGGTGGTAATCTGTCCTCGTGCGGGCGTGAGGAGCTGAGTCAGGGTAAGGATCGGAGCGGGAGTCAGGACGCGGATCAGATCGGGAGGACGGGCACTCCTCGGCACGGGTAGTGCGAGCCTCTATTCTCTCGGCTAGCCAGCTACTCGGTGCGGACTGTACGGTTCTCGACAGAGCCTTGACAACCGCGGTAGGGGGAGGCCTACTTTGTACAGGGCTAGCCGATGACTCCGCCTTCCCCTTACCTCGGTCGCCCTTTTTCGCCATCTTCTAAAGGCGAGCGATCCTCTCCTCCTCTGTTGGGCGCTTAGTTCCTCGCCTGTCAGCCATCAGTTCTGCAAGAAAAGAGAATTGATTAATCATCTGAAGAAGAAGCTCATCAATGCTCAGCTGAGCTCTGTCGCTTACCTTCTATCCGTAATCTCTTAGTAGGGTATAACCCCCGGATGACTAGGCCCATATCCTCATCGGCAATTCTGGGACCCCAGGTCTCGGGGGACGGATCGCCAGACGATGGGGGTCTGGCCGAGGCATCGGCTGTCATCGCCTCGGAAGCCCCGTCTGTCAGAGCACGGTAGTGGACGGAAGGCTCGGGCATGCGAGCAATGGTAACCCGCTCGGGGGCTTCACTGGCTCGACTGGCCGGCCGTTGATGATGAGCCAACCCAACCAAACTCCCTTAGGCTATCCGGACATAGCAGCTAGTTCTGGCTCCGCTCGGATTCAGCCAGGTCGTGGAGTGCCTCGATCATCTCTCGTTGCGCCTCGGGGATGTGTGGGGCCCGGGTCCACACATAGCCCCTCCTAAAAACCAAGGGAACCCTCTCGGCTCGGGGAAGCTCGTTCCGAGCAAGTTGTTCATGTAGCCACCGACCACCAGCATAGAACCATAGATGTTTGAATTGTTTATCTGAATCTGGGCACATGCCGATAAATGTCCCCTTGAACCCCTGAAAATAATAGAACCCTGTGGAGGAAGGCGCCGACTTCATCCTATAGAGATTCTGAAAGGCCCGGAAGGGCATTACTGCAGCGTAGTTCTTGGCCTAGAGGACGTAGCAGCTGACCAGTACGCGATAGGCATTCGTATTTAGTTGCGTCGGGGCCACATTCAGCCTGGTCAATATTCGCCTCATGAATGAGTTGAGGGGTAACCGCAATCCAGCTCGGAAGCACTCGGCCAGGAGGGTTACTTATCCAGGTGGTGGTCAGGACGGTAGGTCATTCTCACCAGGGGCCTTCAAGTCGACATCGTCAGGAATTTGGAAGTCTCGCCGGAGGATGGCAAGGTACCTCGGGGACACGACAGAGGTATAATAATCCGCCGAGTAAACCGGCAGGCCGTCGGCCAGGCGAACCATTTCCTAGTCGGATCGATGATATACCCGACAATCGTTGACACGCATGGGCCGGCTAACAGGCCTATTCCGGGCTTGGCACGGCTCCCCCGCCGGGTCCGAGCTCGCTGAGCTCTCGGACCCATCCCGACCTGACGTACTGGTCTGACCAGTCGATCTTTCCGGAACGACCCCTTTCTTGGCTGATGTGCCGTTCACTAATGCCGGCTGGATGGCAGCTGCCTGGCCCAGTTCTCGGATGAATTGGTTATCCGGATGAGTGTTCGGACCAACCTGCAAGATCTCTCGCAGCCGAGCCACCCCCTCCTGTTGCTGGCTGGTCGGAGTTGTCGGTTTGCTCGGGGAAGGATCATCCGAGAATCCGGACAGGTTATCGGGTGTCGTCTCGGACAAACTGGAGTCGCTCGTATTAGTACTCGAGCTCGAGCTCCCCGTAACGTCCGCGTCCCCAGACAAAGACGGGTTCTTGGAATCTGACAGGCTACTCATAATAAAAGTTAGAAGTAAGATGTTATACCTTCTCAGATGTTCTCCGCTCGATTCCTCAATAAAACCTGATGGTTGTCCTCGGTAGCTCTCGGCGTCCAATTTCTTTCGCAAATGGGGGTGGGTGAAGCCCCCCCCCCCCCCCTCCCCCTATTTATAGCTGGACGCTCAACGGTTCGAATGAGCGTGAACCCCCAGGCGACGCTTCAGTTTCCCGCCAACTCCACTGTTTAAATTTTGAAATTTAGCCTTGCCGCCTCGCCTTCCCACCGCCCGCGCGCCACGCGTAGTGTGACAGAGCGACATGTGGCAAAGGGTGGCACACGTCATCTCCACATCGACGTACTGTCGACCTCGTCTGACCACCTACGTCAGCCGAGCAGCAGACCTGTCCGCCAATAAGCCAATCATAGCCGAGTAAGGTCGGATCATGATTGTACAGCTTGCACATGGAGCACCTCTGGCCAACTCGACCAGAGGTGCTGGGGGGCTTATGTCGAGTGCTTGATCAGATCCAACCAGAGGACCACCGCCGGGGAAGGCCGTTTTGCCCAACGGGAAAGTTCCTTTCCGGTTCCTGGTCGGTAATTCCCCGAATGGCCGACCACTTCGGTACATTCGGGCTGCGAGAACCAGTCAAAAGGGGCATACTCTTAGCCTCATCCCGAGCAACTGTGAAGGCCGACCACGTTCTGAACCCCCCTGTACATTCCGATATCATTTCAAGGGAAATCCGCTCTGGTACAAGTCACGTCATCATTTCGCGACTGCAGGCGCCGCCCTACCTACCGCTGACACAAGTCACATCACCACCTGCTGCCGCCTACCCTGACAATGGCAGTCCCCTTTTTTGCAGTGATGGGACGGTCACCCACTACGCTATGCCATGTCAGAAACAGGTGGGACCCGCTGGTTGGACTCCCAGCCTAAGCTAGCCTACGACATGACTAGACACTAGAAGTCCACGATAGCCGACCCAACGGGTCGGCCCGGACACTCGAACCTGCAAGAACACCTATAAATAGGGAAGAAACTCCTTATCAGGTACGGTCATTTTTTACCTTGTCAAAGCTCTGCCTCTCCTCTTGCTCATCAGTCCCCCGGCTGACTTAAGCATCGGAGTGCCCGCGGCAGATACCACATCGGTGTCCCCATCATTCCGAGGTGTTTTATTTTGCAGGTAGTTCGCAGCGGAGCAATTGGTGGGTCGGGACCCGATCACCCGACCACCTTGGGTGTTGTTGCCGGAACCATTTTTGACATCAACAGTGACATTGTGTTTACTTTTGAAAATAAAGATAAAAAATATTTAGAAATGTTTGATGGAATGAACCAACCAAATCTAGCCTTATTCTTTTTCATTTTTATTTTTTTGGAGATTATTGGTGTGTTTGAAAGACATATCCACTCTATATATATCCTAAATTCCTAATGTAATACAATGTATACTTGAAAAATGCTTCAGAACATCAATGATATTCAACATCACACTAGTAGACAAGTGAGCTTCATTGGTGGGTTTCATGTTGTGGGACTTACCGTTTATTAGTAAATGATGCTGAACATCATTGATGTTCTCCAGCATTGTTTTATACATTTTGGTACCTCATATACTCCATTCTAATATAATATATTTATACACTCACTAATTTTACTACTTATCTATTCACTTTTTTATATATATTTTTACTAATCACATCACATGCTATCTTTTTTATCAATACACATTAAATTGGCACATCGCTAACTCTCTTTCTCACCAATACAAATTAAAATGACTAATCAAATATAAACAACCCAAACATCTGACTCACTCCTCCTCCCGAGAAACCCCTTTATGACTAGATTCATGCAGTTTCTAATATGGGGCTTCCCTCCCTGAGATACCATATCACCCATCACCTGAGATGGAGCCTAGCTTTCTGATTGGGCAAGCAGCTCCTACCTCGTTCGACAAATTACACATTATATTTGTAAATAATGTACAAAGAGGGCATTCAAACACATATTGTATTTCACATATTACATTAAAATAAAATACAAAATGAATCTCTTTTAAATAGACCAAATATCAATTTTGAAGAACATCAACTTCAACTTCTATCCATGAAAAGTTGTCAATGCCATAGGAGTGTAAGTAGTGCAGTTCGGTGTGGTTTGAATTATTTTTCAATTTGCATTCTTATTTTTGTTGAAGAATGGTTTTGGAAAACAAGTTGTGGGATCAATTTTTAGGCTTAATTTTGAGTGAAACCCACAACATTTTTGTAAGGCAAGATGAATATGTGTTCTCCACGAGAAGCTTAAAATGTTAAGTTAAGAGGCTCTCTCTTGCGCACCAGCAAACAAAAGGATTGTCCTCTCTCTAGAGTGTTCTTAGATGTTCATTGGTACGATAGAGTTCGGGCAACAATCAGTCCATGTGATCCTCAAACGGTTATGGTGAGTGGACAAATTTGTTTAAAAAAAAAAAAAAGTCATATGGTACACAGACCTCGTGTTCATCGTCATTTCTAATTCCTAATTTTTGAATATTTGTTTGTCTCATATCAATGTTGTTGTTATTATAATTGTCTATTACAAGATAGTTTTCATTTCCGACTATATCTCTCAAATTTCGTTTTCCCAATTTTATTATTGTTTAACTTCATGTTCATACTATATCATTTGCTAACAATTTTACGGTTTGGACTGTATCATTTTGCTAACAATTTCATGGTTTGGAAGTTTTCAAATAAAATCTAACCATTAAAACTAATGGTTTGATGTGATTTAAAATTGAAAGATAAAGGTTTGAAGCGATTTGAAACCATGATTTCAATCATAAGAATTGAAAAATGAAAAAGATAATAAGAGTTAGGGCTTGTTATTTATTAAGTAAATAATCTATTTATCTAACAAATTTTGTTATTTGATGTTTTTAAAAACTTATCACGTACTTCCATTATTCACAATAAAAAAATGCTATCGATTTCTTTTTGACGTTTTTTCAGTGGAAACATGGTTTTGTCAAACTAGGGCCTGGTCCAAAGCCATTGTGCCAAGGATCAAATTGTATGGTGACACAAGTTGCGCTTCTATAAATGCCATCCAATTGTATGATTGAACCATATCTGGTGATGGGCCTAATAGTAAAGGATATCATGGTGGATCATTGATTAGAGGTTCGAGTGTTGTAAGATCTTCTTAAACTTTTAAATATAAAAGTTTGTTTTTTACCAACTTAATACTTAATTTAGAGGATCTCGGATCATGCACTGTTAGCTCATTCAATAAAGTTGAGGTCGCTCGTCTAACCTTCACCAAACATTGTTGTGAGGTCGCTTGCATACTAATGTTGGTCGTCCGCTTCTCGAATTCTTCTTCTTCTTCTTCTTCTTCTTCTTTTTTTCTTTGAACATATCTTACGATTTTCACTTAGAAAAACCATGTCTTATAACTATACGTATCTTTGATTAGCAAAACAACTATAAGTATCTTTAAAATGAACAAATAAATAAATAAATAGATTTGAAAGCTCAATTTCAAAGAACTATCAAGAGACGGTGTAACCTTTGTGAATTGAAGAGAGTTGCAACCAGTGCTACTAAATAGACATTAGAAAGGAAGAATAAAAAAATAAATAGCAGTTTTTTAAAAATAATTTTAATAAATAATAAGTTTTTAAAATATTTAATTAAATAATATATTATTAAGTAAATGATTTATTTACCTCAGATTTATCATATAAATAATTTATTTAAGTATTGTAAATATGTTATTTACTTAAAAAAAATTTCATTTACTTGATAAATTTACTATTTAATTTAAATATTTTAAAACATTGTTATTTACTTTAATTATTTTGTGAAAATGCTATTTAATATATGCAGTTTACTGCTAGATTTTTCTAATGAAAAAGTATTTAATTTGGTTTACACATTTTTTCCTTAATAATATTATATAGCTATTAAAATCCAATTACAATTTTTTTTTTTTCAAAATAGTGTCAAAGAGTCAATAGCTTTTTGGGTTTTGAAAAGGTGCAAAAACAGACAAATAATCAAGTGTTTGAAGCATACTTATTACTCGGTCAATTGTTTAAACCAATTACATATATAGAGCCCATTGGGGACAATGTATCCACAGCTTGTCTTTTAAAGATCATATATATATATATATATATACTAGTTTAATTGCGTGCAAATGCACGTAGTAGTTATAATTGAAATTTAAATAGCGTAAAATATAATTAACAATACGTTTAATTATCTATGAGGATAAATTATTTACTACATGAAATATAATCAAAATACAATTTTTTATATTCCTTTGTTAAATTTGCAACTTTTAATTTGTCATCGTAAATTAATTTGTATATCAGAATGTTAAATATAATTGCTCAAAAGATAACAGTAAACTCATCATATCATTTATTAAATAGATTATGAGTATTGAACTTAATCCTTTTATGACGAAGTGCAAAGTCTAAAATATTTGTTACATGGAAATGCCAATTATTAATAAAACAATCACTTGTATATCATCCAACAAAAACAGAAATATTTGTCTATCTTTTATAAAGAAGGAAAAAAAAAAGTTTAATCAACTGAAAAATCCAAAAAAAAAAAAAAAAAAAAACACACACACACACACACACAGACGAATTAGAACTTGGAAAGAAGTAAGAAAAAATTCATAACAATTAGACTTGATCACAATTTAAATTTAAACTTGGAATTTGAGGGGGGGAAGAAAAGTACACATCATAAAATGAGCACTTCTTCAAAAAAACTTTAGAAATATGAATAAGGATTTAAAAATATATAGATATTTTAGACGTGTGATTAAAAGTTTCAATTTAGAATTTTAATATTTAAAATAACTATTTTTTTATTAAATTAAAGAATAACGTTAATAAAACAAACTTTGACCTATAAGTCGAAACTCTTAAAAAAATAATTAATTTTTAATATAACTCATTTTTTTAAAGTAAAAAATAAACCTTATCATAGATATAACGACAAATATGATTGTTTACTTTATTGTGACATGATAATATTATGAATTTGTGACACTCATTTTTCAGGTTCTTAATTTTTTCTCTTCAATCCCACTTAATTCCTTATACTAAAATAAAAACCAAAAACCTTAGTTATACTTCATTACATTTTTCTTTTCTAATCAAACATTATTTAAGTTGAATTAACGTTTTTAATTTTATGTACTTTTTTTCACTTACCGTCATTATTCACCTTTTTTGTTCTCTAAATACAACCTTACTAATATTTTATGGATGTAAAATTTCATTATTGTATTGTTTTATTTTATTTTATTTTATTTTTGTAAGAAAAGTATATGAATATGAATGAAATGTTTGTATTATTTGACACATCATTAGTGAGGAGCATTCTATCTATTCTTTTATTATAGTTAAGATATATGTATGTATGTATGTATGTATATGTGTGTGTATATATATCCCAAGCTAGGTATATATAGATACATAACTACTTTGATCCACAACTATAATAACAGTGGAACAAATATTTCATTATTCCTTGTTAAAGACAAAATGAGTTTTTCATCAAAAGTCTTGATTATTTCCAGTATCCAGTACTTGTCATCTCCTCTGAGGTTTCTCCCCAAGGTTAGTTTCTCAAATTTTCTTTTCGAGAATTTTTTAGGAGGGTAAATGAATCACTTCCATCGTTCCGCCACAACGTTAGATCGTTTAGATATCTTTCGATATACAAATTTTTCATCAAAATTGTCAAATTTTTTTTTTTTACCCTACTTCATAATTTTCGTTTTGTATGAATCGAAAAATGTGTTTTTATTGGTTTCGTCACTCGATCATTTTAACTAAGCACCGAGACGTTTAGTAATGACTAATTTTAATTTGATATACTTTTGTTAATTTGTTAAACTGAAGAAATACTATATCTTTTTGTAGAGGAAAATCATATGCAAAGAGCAGCTGGTTTGACGGAAAGCAGGGCAAAACTCGGCTAGGATCGTTTCGATTTGGATCCAAGATAACCTAAAAAGAGAGGAAAATGCGGCAATGCCGCCAGGCGAACGCGAAAACACGACATCCGTGCAAGGATAGCACAATCCCAAGAATCGTCACCCTTAAACAATCCGTATAATTAGTTCCATGTTCTATTCTACTATCTTATCTCTTCGAACAATAAAGACATCGATAATATTTTTCATCACACATAATAAACGATAGGTTCCATAGCATTAGATCTACACATGAGATCTATTTTCTATTAGATTTGATATTTAACATTAAGCATTTTCCTCATACTTTTGTTTTTTATTTTTTAACTCATCCTTTGTGATCCTTAAAAAAAAAAAAAAAAGCCGTCTAATCAACGACTGTCTTTCTTGTTTTGTGACATTTACAATTTTGATTCAATGAAATTTTACTTCATAATATGTCCATCTGCTATTGCCTCCAGATCCGTTCTTTTGCCCTTGTAAACACATGCATTAACCAACTCCTAGTCCATTTAGATCCTAGGTTGGATTTGAGTTTTTGCATTGAAATTTTAAGGTATGAATGCAAATGTGTGTTTAGGATAAAAAAAAAAAAAGAATATAGTATATTTTTTAAAAAAGTGAAATTTTACCTTTTTTATATACCCTATCGATAGAGTTTTTTTATACACCATTAGATATAATTTCAATGGCTGAGATGTTGTTGTGCATGGTACTTATAATGCACCTTAGCTCATAGGATTATAATCTAAGAAATAAAAAAAAAATTCAGAGTAAAGAAATTTTTTTTTAAAAAAAAACAACCTTTAGATTGCACACCGGTGACCCAGCCCCCCCTCCCCCCATGACACAGACGAAGCCCTGCCCCCCGATGCCTTTGAAACCTTGCCCCCCCCCCCCCCCCAATGCTTAATTTACCACCCACGACACTGGCAACTCAAACTGGCAACTCAGTCCCCCCCTTCTGCGATCATATCTGCTCCCATGACACCGATGAAGCCACCCCCCCTCCTCCCAAAACATGATTTGCGCACAGCCCCCCTGATGTCAATGAAGCCCCGCTCCCATGCCAGATGCAGAAATCAACAACCCCCCTCCCCTCGACCATGACCCGAGCGTAGCCCCCCTGATGTCAACGAAGCCCTGCCCCCATGCTAGATGTAGAAATTGGTGACCCCCTCCCCAGGTTAGGTTTTTTTTTTTTTTTTTGAACTTAGGGTTATTTTTATTTTATTTTTAGTTTATACTAGTATGAGAAAATGTTTATTATAGCTATTATATATAAGTAATATATCAACCATTTATTATATCTTAACAGTTTAAAAATGAGTTCTATTAATATGATATAGAAAAGAGGCTCTACTACAGCCTTACCATTGAATTAAATTAAAAATTTTGAATTCAAAATAGTGATTCAAACAAATTATCCAAAAGTCATAAATAATTATGAAAAAAATAATAAAAAAAACTTATTTAGTGAAACATAAATCCATGATCATCACTTTACTTTTATTTCATTTTGCATATTGTATGGTCCTTTTGAGTTGCGCACTTCTCTCTCTTTTTCTTTTTTCTTTTTCTGAACTTGCGGATAAGGAATTCGAACTCTATACATTATTGTTAGATTTATGCATGTGGTTCTTCTAGCTTCTCAATCCAAAAATTGTTTATATAAAATTATCATTGTATTTTCTCACATAATAGACTAGAATTCCGACATGTGTCTTTTCCGTTAAAAAAAAAAAAACAAGAAATCAATAATAATAACAAATTTACAAGCCAAATTCCTATTTTCCCATGGCAAAAAGGCCGAAAAGAATAGTCCAAAATTTTCATATGTTACAAAGAGAGAAAAAGCTTTCCAATGAGGAAGCTATCACAACTCCATAGCAATGGTTATGAATCTTATGATCCAAGTCAACTAAGCACATATATAAAAATATATACTTATGTTTGTATGTGTGTGTATTACAAGCATTTTAAAGCAAAATCCTTTCCTAGGTTTCAAGCATTTCATCACAAGCAAAACAACTTCTAAGAATCACTTCTTCAACTAGAGCACCGAAAACATGGACCGAAATAAAAATTGCACTATTAATAAATTTGAATAGTACGTCAATTTATGTTATTATTTATCCATTTATGTTTTTTTTTTATCTATTTTTACTAAATACATTACATGCTGACTATTTGAATATGAATAACTCAAACACACATTCTATTTGAATATAATGTATGAAAGAGACATCCAAAGCATATTGTCATTTCTTAATCAGAGCAGGAAATATTGTTTTTGTTTTGTTTGTTGATTGTTTGTTTGTTTGTTTGTTTTTGTTTTGTTTTGTTTTTGTTTTTTTTGTTTTTTTTTTTTTTTTTTTTGTCTTGGTTAAGTTGATTTCTCTCCATGAAGAAATTTCCTTCAACTAATACTTTGAATTGTTATCTTTTGGAGAATGATTTGTTTTTTTGTTTTTTTGTTTTTACCTCAAATCCTTTTGTGAATGATTTGTTGTCTATGATAGATATGGTCTGAGCTTGTTCAAACTGCAAAGGAAGGAAAAAGTTTGTTTGTTTTTGTTTTTTTTGCTTTGAGGACGTGCTAGTTTTGAGAGAAATGACTTCTGTTTCATGAGTTTCAACCTTTTTTTTTTTTTTTTTTTTTTTCTTTTTATGGCGATGTTTTGGGAAAGGTTGGGAGGAGCAATTTTTTCTCTCTCTAACATCTCTCTCTTTTCTTGTCTTTTTTCTTGGTTTGTCATTGTCGAGGGTAAAGTCAACACTTAAATCAGATTGAGTCAAATTTGGGCCTAATAAGACTATATTGTGGAGCTGATTTGATACACATTGAGTTGATTGAGTACATTAGTTATAAGATAAACTGCCAAAACAAATAATAATAATAATAATAAAGTAAAGAGAGACAAATAATACACATAATTTAGAGAGGTTCACTCTCATTATGAGAGCTAATTCTCTACAATGGTTATGGGGTTTCACTCTAGTTGATAAAGTGTTACAATGAATGCTATAGCATTGGGAAAGAGAAGAAAGAAGATGGGGAATGCAGACAGTAGAGAATGCGCAAATTGTGTATGATTCCAGATGAATCAGGTGGTCATTTGCGTGTTCCTTGATGCCCAGGTAGTGATCGCTGACTTTAGTTGCCTGATTTTATGTAGAATAAACTTCAAAGGGTTCTTACGGGAAGTTGTATTTTCTGGTCTAGGTTGACTTTTCCTGTTAGGTAAGCTTTATTGAAATAGGTAATAATCGTTTTTGACTTGATTATACGTGATTTTCGCTTGATTCTTGCAAACTATGGATTTGGAAAGTTTCTGATCTGATTGAGCTTTAATCTAGGATGGGTGCTCGGGCCAACTTAGCTCAATTCTGTTGACTCGATCTGATTGGCTCTTAGGTTGATATGGTTCTTGAGTTGACCAGACCAATATCGGCTTGATTTTTCACCTACTTTCCTTGATTTTTGAGATCACACGTAGACAATGAAATACGAGATACGAAATCTACTCTCATAGTCATTTTATTATATATCTACAATGCAGCTAACACTAATAATGAGCACCTTCAATGATTTGCAGCTGGCCTGTAATCCCATCCGTAGGACAAAATCTTGTGCCCCATGATAGCCTTCTCCAAAAAAAAAAAAAAAAAATAATAATAATAATCACTTAAACGTGGGTTCCACCAAAAGTAAAACTAAAACCTCTTTGATCATATCATCAATCTATAACCAATTAATAATAATGATAATAATAATAATAATAAATAGAGAGTAATAAAAGCATTGAGATTATCTATAGTAAAATAACATACCATGCTTTTTGATGGATTTTAAATTAAATAAAATATTTGCCGCCCGAGGTTTCAGAAGGAAACGAAACCAGAATGACTCACCAACAGCCAATGACTGAGCTGGCATGGCAATGCTCTTCAAACATCAAAGGCGGATCAAACTGTAAATATATAATATCTATACATATATAACCAAAAAAAAAAAAAAAAAAGGTTTATAATAATGTTGAGAAAGCTGGGATTATCACTCTCAAAACCATTCTCTGTGCAGCTGACTTCAAAGATAGCAGCAGCAGCAGCAGACGTGCAGAAGAGGTGGTGCCACTGCCAAATACAAATGAGGTCATCCGAAACGCCGTCACCGAAGCTCCTGTTCCGGCAGCTTTTCGAGAAGGAGTCCTCCACCTATACTTACCTCCTCGCCGATGTTTCTCACCCCGATCGACCCGCTTTGGTCTCTCTCTCTCTCTCTCTTTTTTCTTTTTTTGGAATTAAAGTAATTTGTTTATGGATTTGAATTCCTTCCGGGTTTATAAATTTGTCCGAATTCCGTTTCTGTTTCTTTTCTTGCTTTTGATAACAGTGGAGAATTCAGTCTTTTTGAGTGTGAAAAAAATTATTTGTCTTAAAAAGTCATGCCATATCAGAATACTATCAGAATTATGTCCAGGCGATTTGGATTTTTTTTTTTTTTTTTTTTTTTGGTGTACTCTAGCTCGAATTCTTTTAATTTCGATCCAATTCGGTTTCGTAACAAACTTTGATGTAGTTTAACTTTGAATTATTATGGCTCTGAAAGGAAAAACGGTTTCTCTGTAGAAAAAAGTTGTATAAAATTAGGTGTTTGTATATGTGCATAGATATATATATATATATATATATATGTATACACTTTTTTGCTAAGAACACCAAAAATGTTTTCCAATTTTCTGTTATAATTCATGTGCGCCTTGCAAATTACACAACTACTACTATTATTATTTCGTTTACCAGTTTCTGCATTTGAATCCAATCTGATTACCTATCTGATGTTTGATATTGGTAGAAAATATCAGTTGTCGTCAAAAACTTAAATTTTGTTTCGTGATATCTGGAGAAAGGAAAGTTTTCTGGGAAAATTTTGCCAATGGGAAGAATTCAAATTCAGAATCTTAAATTTATTTGTTTTAACTATGTGCTCATATGGTTTTTGCTTTCTTTCAGTTGATTGATCCGGTGGACAAAACGGTTGATAGGGATCTTTCTCTTATTCAAGACCTGGGGCTAAAGCTCATATATGCAATGAACACCCATGTACATGCTGATCACGTCACCGGGACCGGCCTTATCAAGGTTTCTCACACCTCGATCTCATTTTCTCGATCGTCTTGCGGTTTTGGGATTTACTCATTTTTGTAGTACTGTGCATCTTCATGGTTTTTATGTACTTTCTAACTCTGTTTGTTTGTTACATGCAACTGCATCTTGCAGGGTAAAGTTTCGGGAGTGAAATCAGTTATCTCGAAAGCAAGTGGTTCAAAAGCCGATCTTCTGATTGAACCGGGCGATAAGATACACTTTGGAAGTCTTTTCCTTGAGGTAGGGATGTAAGTACTCTTACAATTGGTATATCCATTGATAAAGTTATTGGAAAAAAGAAAGTATGCCCGGAGTTCTGTTCATTTAAGAGAAGAAGAATTTTAACACTTACATGCTCAATTTAATGATGCTATGGAATGAATTTGGCTTCGATTTGACGAATTTATTGAAAATCTTGTGAAGAAAAACTTTCGGGATATCTTTCATTCTAAAGAAATTTTACTTTACCTTGTCAAGTGTTTGATGAAATATCGAAAATGTAGTGGTGCTGATACATCATGCAATCATAAATGGCGTTTTTTTCACTCCAATTCTCGACTCATAATTTTGGCTGAAATGCTGACTAAGAACGACCGAGTGAAACTTCTTAAAAAATACAAGGACCAAACGGTCATGACTCGTTGAATTCAGGGGCCATCTGTGAAAGTAGAAGATGAAATTTGATTCAAAACGAAAGCTAACTCTTGTAGGTTCCTAAATTCTGATGCTTTTAACGGAAAACGCAAGTGGATACGTGTTTTTGGAAGTGTTAAAAGATAGTACTCCCTGAAAAGTGAAAGTAACATCTTGTGTTCATTTCTCTATTATCAAGAAAACAACTTATTTGGATGCAGGTTCGTGCTACTCCCGGTCACACAATAGGTTGTGTCACCTACGTTACAGGAGACGGACCCGATCAGCCTCAGCCTAGGATGGCATTCACAGGAGATGCCTTGTTGATACGTGGATGCGGAAGGACAGATTTTCAGGTTCGAAGATTTGAACTTGGTGACCATATTTTGCTCCGACATTTTTAATATAATGTGACATTTTCTGAATCCTCAAGGCGTCGATACTTGAGTAATTTCAACTTAGGGTTTGCATTATACATTCTTGTAGGGCGGAAGTTCGCAGCAGCTCTACAAATCGGTGCATTCACAGATTTTCACGTTACCGAAGGAAACGTTCATCTTTCCGGCTCATGACTACAAAGGATTCACTGTAAGCAAATATTGAACCTTTAATAACTAAGTAACACTTTTCCTATATGAGAAAAAAGTGCATCTACTTATGTGACAGAGCTAGTAATTTCAGGTGAGCACTGTGGGGGAGGAGTTGCTTTACAATCCTCGTCTAACGAAAGATGAGGTCGGTTTATGGCTTTCAAAATCTAAAAAGTTAACAGAATAATTTTGGTTTTTCTTTTTATTCATTCCATTAAAATGAAGATCTCAATTTTGGGCGACTTTACTATTTTTCGAGATAGACTGATTAGTTTTGTTCTGTTTACAATTTTCAAGAATTAAAATTAGTTAAACCTCTTTTTGCAGGAAACATTCAAGGGCATTATGGAAAGTAAGTGCATCTTTAATCTTTTAAATCTGTTGAAATATTCAAATTCTTTTAAATGATGAAACCTACACAATTTGTTGCACCAGATTTGAAACTGGCGTATCCGAAGATGATCGACATAGCAGTCCCGGCGAACATGGTCTGCGGTTTGCAGGATTTGGCATCTAAAGTCTGATAAGCCCCTTTCTAATCAAACCACATCAGGCTGTTGATTTTCCGTTTAATTAACGGCATTGTCATTAGAAGCTTGTTTGTGTTCTATAAATAAATGGTGAAACTGAATAATGAAAAGGAAAATCAAATCTAGCTAGATAATTGGCTTGATGGAAAACTGTACTTGAGATGGAAGATTATAATGTGTAAAGTATAATCAACAACCCCTTGTCATGTCTCTAGTGTCTGTAATTTTATGATATCCACTATGATTTTCAAGATTATGCAATATAGATTAACTAATTTAACAAATAATGAGTCGTATAAAAACACTATAACTGCATAATAACTTAGTGATGTGAGATAAAATCAACTTCTAACACCCTCCTCATGCGTAGTGTGGGCCGGGGTCCAAACTCATTATTACTTGCAAAATTTTGACTCTGATAACATGTCAAATGGGTTTGACCGGAGTTAGAATTTCTTTATGGTCGGTTTGACATGTTAAATTTTGACTCTGTTCTTCCAACTCTAAGAAGCCGAAATTAGGCTATTAAATTTTGCAAGGTTCAGATTCTTGATGTTCCGTAGCATGACAACACCGTGTTTATTCTCAATTGCTTGTTAGGAGAAATTTTTCGTTAGGGACGTATCCTATCCCTTTCATGTGCAGCATCAAGCTGTCCAAGAATGAATAAATCTCATTGGAATCACGGTGAACTCGATCTCTTGATACAAACTTATGAACATCATTATTCACTTCAATCCAACTCTGGCCTGTTACTTTCACCACTCCGTTGACGTCCATTTTTCGCCTCAGCTTCTTGGCATCTGCCCACATGCCGTTCGATGCAAAAATATTGGAAAGTAAAATATACGATCCACTATCTTTTGGATCACTTGAAATCGACATCTCGGCAGCGTACTTACCTAGTTCTATGTTACCTGCAACTCTACATGCACCGAGCAAACTCCTCCATACCACTCCTGTAGGTTTTATCGGCATTTTCTCAATAAATTCCTTCGCTTCAAATAGCTTCCCAGCACGACCTAATAAAGAAACTATGCAAGCGTAATGATCAGTCCCTGGCTGGATTCCAAACCGCGACATTGATTCGAAATAATGTAGTCCATCTTCGACAAGCCCTGCATGGCTACACGCTGATAGCACACCCACGAAGGTGATATAGTTCGGTTTTATTCCTTCTTCTTTCATTCTCTCAAACATCCGAAGAGCTTTTTCTGCTTCTCCATGTTGTGCATAAGTCGACAACATTGAATTCCAACAGACAACGTCTCTCGAACTAGTGTGAGAAAACATCGCACAAGCTTCTTCGATGCTTCCACACTTTGCATACATATCCACAAGGCAACTTGTGATGAAAGAGTCGTGATCAAGACCCAATTTAATGAGCTGATTATGGAACTGTTGGCCATGTCGAAGACTCGCTAAGTTACTGGATGCTGTAAGAAGCACTGCAAAAGTAAAGTCGTCGGGCTTTTGTCCTGAAAACTGTAAATCTGAGTAAAGTTGTAGAGCATCTTCACTTTCTAACTGTTTGACGTACCCGAAGAACATCGCATTCCAAACTACAATATCTTTCTCATTCATCAAGTCAAAGACAAGCCTAGCGTCCTTAATGCAAGAACACTTGGAATAAACATCTAACAAAGCGCTGGAAGCAAAAATGTCAAAAGAGAATCCTAATTTGGTAATGAGACCGTGAATTTGCTTGCTCAATTCCAAGTTAAGCAAAGCAGCCGATACACCAAGAAGGCTGATGAAAGTCAGGAGACTTGGTTGGAACAATCGAAGCTTCATATGTCGGAAAAGACCTACCGCTTCATACAACTTCTCTTGTTTAGAATATCCCTCAATCATTGCATTGTAAGAAATAACACTGTGATCGGTCATATCATCAAACACTCTTCTTGCATCAGTCAGGGAATTGCATTTAGCGTACATGTCAATCAAGCCATTCTTCACAAAATCATCGTATTCAAGATTGGCCTTGATCGAGTAAGCATGGACCTGTCTCCCCTGTTTTAGGGCCTTGAGTGAGCCGCAAGAAGTAAGAACACTAGTGCAGGCAAATCCATCTGGCTTCCAGCTCAATCTGGTCATTTCAGAAAATAACCTCACTGCTTCCCAATCATAGGAATTTTTCATGTACCCAGCCATCATCGTGGTCCATGAGATAATATTTTTCACTGCCATATGATCAAAGATTATCCTTCCTGTTTGCACTTTACTGCACTTCACATAGAGATCAATAAGCACGTTAAGCATCGAAACATCCATTTCGACTCCCTTCCTCAACACATAAGCGTGGATTTGCTTTCCAAATTCGATCAGCTCAAGCATTGCACATGCACTTAAAACACTTGATATCACAAATTTGTCGGGAAGAGTGTTGGTTTCTCTCATTCGGCGAAACAACTGCAAAGAAACTTCTCCTTTCCCAGCTTTGACATACCCCGTTATAATTGTAGTCCAAGTAACAGAAGATCTTACAACCAAACCATCAAACACCAACCTCGCCTCTTCTATATTGCCACATTTCGCGTAAAAGTCAATCAGAGAGGTACCCACATAAACTTCCCGATCAAAACCAGTCTTAACAACAAAACTATGCACTTGGCAGCCTTGATCAACCCTGCCCAACTGCGTGCAGGATCGGACAACACTAGCCAAAACATGCTCACTTGCTTTCCAATCGGAACTTCTCCAAAACTCCGAGAAGACCGCTAATCCATCTTTCTCACAACCACGCTGGGCATACATAGAAACCATAGTGGACCAAGTAATGGAGTTCCTCTCAGGCATTTTATCGAACAGCTTCCGTGCGTCGAGAAGACGGTTAGACCGAGAGAGACAGCGCAACAGAAAGTTAGCCAGAAAAACATCATGATGAAAACCCAAAACTATGATACGTGCATGAATTCTGGGATAAAAAGAACTGGGTTTGTCTGAAGGGTTTTGTTGTAACAGGTTGGCCAATGCGTTTCGAAGTTTTTGCATTAAAGAAAGTTGAGTTTGTGATGGAAGAAGAGAGGCCGACAAGGTGGAGAAGTTGAATAAGGGACGTTTGGCTGTTGTCTTGGAACCGTGTTTTAGGCTCAATGGGCACATCAGTAACAATTTCTTTTTGAAACAAGTGAAAACAAACATATACACACACATATACAAACAATGTAGGGTGCTCTTAGTTATTTTCAATCTAGGACTAGATTTCTTTTTTTTTTTTTTTGGGTGGATGTATCTCATACTATAATGGTAAAAATACAATCCTCTATTTAAGATCATGAAAAAGGTTTTTTTTTTTTTTTTAATATAAGAAAAAAAAAGATTGATAGCATTTTTATAGATGAGCCCATTAATTATACTGATAAAATGACAAGGAGTTAACAAACCCCAAACTGAGTATTTCCGATTTACATAGGAAAAACTAAGAAGACAACTCAACAAAATATTAAATAAAATACAAGAAAAAAGAGGTAAATAATTAATTTTTTAGAAAATATTTGTAATAAATAGCATAATTTAAAATATTTGAGGTGTATGCTTACAATAAAATTATTAATTTATCATTATTATGTTATTCATCTCAAAATATTTTTAAAGTATGTTATTTATGACTATCATAAATATTTTTAAAAAATAACCTATTTGTTACAATTTTTGCAAATAAAAGCACACAATGCCATTTTTGTAAAAATGGCTACAAGATAACTTATTTGTAAAATTGAACAAAAATTAAACCCAATTATATTGTGTTGACAAGAATACCCTTCAATTAAAATTAAGGGAAAAAAAGGAATATTTCATCCTAAAAATAACTACATTAATTCCGTTATCCATTTTGTATATCAGAAAATTAGAAATTCACAATCTCTAAAAACAATTCCTCTTTATATTTATTAACGTCTTTATAAATATGTTGCTAATTTTTTTTTGTATTTTTTGTCAATATTGTATGAATGAGGTCAATATGGTATGAAATTATATTTGGGTTTTTTTTGTTGGCTTAATGATGATAAGATCCACATAAGATTATAATAGTTAAAGTGATCGGCTCGTTATCATATGATTATATTGATATTTTCACTGTATTGAAACATTGATCATTACAAAAATAATTTGGTCATTATCATAATAAAAAAAAAAAAAAAACTTAACGGTGAACATAATCGTTTATACACGTTCAATAGAAACAAAAGTTCAAATCTAAGGAAGAACTCCCCCCCCCCCCTTCAAAGCAAAATAAGAAACCGTTTAGTATTCAAATGAGAATAAAAATAAAAAAACTTTCCTTTTTTAAAATGGATATGGCTGTGATAGAGACCCTCTGAGGGTCTCTACCGGTAAAGTCCTTTTTTAGACCGTTAAGATTTAATCGAATGGTTTAAACGTTAATGGTGTACGATATTTATTATACACCTAACCTCACATAATCATTCTCACCTAAAGTCTTCTTCGTCGCCGGTGATCTTTCCGCAGCCGGCGAAGGACGCCGGCGACTCATACCCGACGTCGGCCCAACTCCGGCCCCCGGAAGCCTGCCATCGGCCGCCGGCGACCCCATTTTCTCTTTCTTTCCCTTTCTCTCTCTTCTCTTCTCTCTCTCCCTCTTCCCCTTTCTCTCTCTTCCCCTCCCTCTCGCCGGCCCCCACCCCCAGCCTCCCCCCACCCCCGGCCGCCACCCTCCCCCGGCACCCCCCCCGCCAACGACCCCCCTCTCTCTTCCCCTTTCTCTCTCTTCCCCTCTCTCTCTTCCCCCTTCTCTCTCTTCCCCTCCCTCCCGCCGGCCCCCACCCCCGGCCCCCAACCACCCCCCGGCCCCGCCCCCTCCCCCAGCCTCCCCCTCCCCCCGGTCGCCATCCTCCCCGGCCCCCTTCTCTCTCTCTTCCCCTTTCTCTCTCCTCTCCCCCTTTCTCTCTCCTCTCTCTCTTCCCCACTCTCTCTCTTCCCCACCCCAGCTGCCCCCAGTCCCCCCCTCCCCCGCCGGCCCCCAACCCAGTGAGCCCCCCGCCTCCGGCACCCCCCTCCCCCAGCCTCCCCCCACCCCAGCCCCTTGCCCTGTGCCCCCGCCCCTCGCCCCTCGCGAAATCACAATTTTTGAGGTTGTATTAGTCTTTTGAAATAGTAAAATTGTGTGTCAACGAGTGAGATTTCAAGAGTAGCGTTGGTTCTGAAATGTGTGGACACCACATCGATTTCTTTTTTTCTTTTTTTTTTTTGAGGAAAAAAATAAAGTCATACTGCTAATTAAAGAAAAGGAAAAAAAGAAAACGTGTTTTGTGCTCTTAATACTGTCATTTGCATAATTAATAATAATACTACTAGGTGCCGATTTTTCAATCTGAAATTTAAGGCTACCCAATAATTAAAATTAGACATATCATTATCAACTTTTTCGCTATTTCTATTTTCATAACTATATTTAGATCTTATTTTGTGGATGTAGAGTGGAAATAAAAGGGCTAATGTGTGGGGGGGTCAGGCAATGTCGACACCTTAATTAACTAAAGATGACAAATGAATACACACACATATATATATACAGACACACACACACACACGTATATATATATATGAGAGAGAATATGGGACCTCTAATCAAGAAGCTTCGTGCCATGACTGTCATCTTTTTGGCAACATCAAAATGGGGTCTTTAAGAAACGACAAACACTGTTTGATATGATTTTAGCACTAAATGAAGAAGTTTCATTCAGAGTAATATAAATACATACATCTATATATAGAGATTGGTTTTCAAGAAAGATGTTAATTAATGCTCTGGGGATCGTATCTCTTGTGGCTGGGGTTTGGTAGGCATTAATTTAAAAAGAGTACTCAAAATTGACCATTTTGTGTAAATACTTCTAATTAAAGATTGGAAATTGAAAATGAGTGAGGCCCTTTTCTGACCAAGATAAAGTCATTCTCAAAACTTGCATTCAGAAAAATAAACTTGGGGAAATGTTTAAGCAATGAGCAACTTATATCAGCTGAAGCCTAAAACAAATCGGGACGACTTTACGTCGCAAGTTACAAATTTGCACCACATTTCACTTAAGTGAGGAAAACCAACATTTCATGAGATCAAGAAAATAGCACTGAAATGCTCAACTTCTAGCTATTAATACCTCAAAACTACAAGAAATCATTTCTATTTATTACGTTTCTTAGCACGCTTGCCCTGCCCCTTCTTGGGCGGTCCCTTTCCTCGACGCTTCAACATCTCAAGTTTTGATAAGCGCCTGGCAAACACAAATTCATGTAAAACATCAGAATTGGCAGAAGCTTGTAGCAGTTACTTGTTTCCACAAAATAATAAAAACCTGTCAAAGACTAGACTGTCATCGACATAAGACTGAGAGAACGAAAATAAGTTGTTTTCATCATAAACGAGAGAAATGTATCAAAAAGAAAAATTCCTCTAGCCAAGTTGCTAGAATAAATGCAAAAGGCCCATGAACAAATCTATCCCTACTGAGTTTTATCATAAGAGCGAGATTAATTCACATTCTCTAAAAGCTCGGAAACTCGGCATAGTTGCTTTATCCCCATTTTCTACAACTAAAACGAAAATGTAGCTGCACCTACTTTTTGATCCGACACAATAACAACTACAAAGGAAAAAAAAAGATGGACCATGGTATCCTATGACATGAAATGCATTATGCAAAAAATGGTCATATTTAACCGTAGAACATGCTAGAAAACTTTCAAAACCTTAAACAATCACCAAATTAGCAAAAAAACGTGTTTCGATGTTCTTGAACTTAAAAAGTACTAAAAATGAGGAAGAACTAGATCAAGGCATACAACATTGGCGCTAACAGCATGTAGGTTCCTACGGATGATGACAAGCTTAAAGAAATGAAGCCTGATTTACTCGATTCACGTTATGAAATGCCAACAAAGCTAGAAAAATGAAAGCCTGAAGTAATATTGAAACACTAGTAACTTGACCGGGACCCAGAGAGCGAACAAAGATGAGAGTCTTAGAGAGAAAGTGAGAGATTACAGTTGTTCTTTTCGAGCGAAAACTTGAGGATCTTCTCTCATGAGGTCATCTGGATACCATTGAGCAACTTTCTCACCGATTAGCTTCTTGCGCAAAATCTTGTGCGCAGTTCTCTGGCCAGTCGGGTTAAGAACATGACCAAATATTCTTGCCCGTGCCTCTGTTACCCCTCTTGTAACCGCAGCGGCCAAAATGCTCTTTAAACCACTCGCGGCCATCTTCTCATTACCAACCTCTCTCTAAAAAAAAAAAAAAAGAAAATCACCCTGAGATTTTATATGGTTTTGATCCTTAAGAAATAAATACTCAGTTTTTAGGGGTGCACAGGCGGTTAGGTTGTCGGGTAAGCTCGGTTTTGGAGTAGACCGGGGGCTGAGGAATGGTGGAGCTGCATAATTCACAAGCCAAAGGGGGTAGTAGGAATGCAGATGGTTGGCTATCAGCTCATTGGACTCCATTGAAACAAACTTTTTTTTCTTTTAAGCATTCAAAATTTGGAATTGAAGGCACTGTCTAGAGATTTTTTTTTAACAAAAAGGTAATCAATTGGTTTTTCTTCTGCGATTTTTTTAACGTAAAAACTGATATGTTTTGACTCACTCTTTAATCGTACTAGTAAAAGAACAAACAGAAAAGGGAAAAAGAAACCATTTCTCACCTTAAAACATATGAATAAGAAATTTACAAACCACCCCATTTCATTTTCACATATCACAACTACAAAACATCCCAATTCACAAACGCATATATATGAGTAATATGAGCATATATATATAAATATATAAATATATAATATATAGAAGAGTACAAGTAAACTCGTGACAAATAGAGCCGGGAAATTACGAAGATATTCCTTCAGTTTCCAAGAAAATTATGAAGGAAAAACTCAACAGGCTCATATCTATGCAGTGAGAATTTCGGAATTATAGGGTTTTGTTTTGTAAAATCAGAATGAAAAACAGAAAATTTCAGAATTAAAATAAAGAAAGAAAACACCAAATTTGATAGGGAAATTTCAGACCAATGTCCTTCGAGAAAGAGAAAACCCTACCTCAAGATTTGAAGATGTCTAAACTTTCTCGTTCCAAAAAGTTTCGCTGCAGAAAATTGGCCTTCTACTCAGTTGAAAGCTCGGTGGTGAAGCGAGAGAGAGAGAGAGAGAGAGAGAGTGCGTGCGCTTGTGTCCGGCCAGAGAAAGAAGAAGAGAAGTTTTTTTTTTTTTTTTTTTTGAAACGAAAAGAAGAAGAGAAGTTGATATAAGGTCGGCGGCGCTTTTGCATATTTCAGGGGTGTATTTTTCGGCATTTGTGTTCAAAAAGGGGACAAAATTGGTATTTTGACTAAATATTGGGGTGTTTTGGGTATTTCAATTTTTATGATCTCAAATTTGCAGGGAAGCAAAACTCCATAGTTGATGTAAAAAAAAAAAAAAAAAAAAATCCCAATTTAACATTATAGGGGTATTTTGATACAAATGTAAATATCATTAGGTATTTTGACATTAAAAATAATAAAATAACTAATAAAAATAAATAAAAGGAATAATTTGACATTCATATTAAAATTTAAGAGATGCAACATATACATTATATAGTTCATAGACATATTGATATTAGAGAAATGACATGCATTTGGTGCACGGATTGGAATTGAGTTATGCCTTTAGTGAGATGTTCAAATTACTAGAGTTAAAAAATATAAAAATTTCAAATGTTTTCAGAAAAAAAAAATATTAATATATAATTTATTACATTCGACTCAAAATTATATATAATTTATTTATCAAAAAATCTCATTTAAATTTATATGTATAAAATTATGAGTTTTTAAAATTTAAATTATAAAATTATTATAGTAATAATGAATAATAAAAATTGGTTGACAAAAAATATGATTCAAATTTCATTGCATAACAAGTCAATAGTTTAGAGGGAATTTATGAAAAATTTCATTTCTAATGGGGACAAAATTTGTATATGAAATAAAAACTGGGGTGTTTTGGGTATTTCACTTTGTTTATGGTCACAAAGATCCTGCTTCACGACGAGGGAATTGAAACTCCAGAGTAGTATTCTCTTCTCTTCTCTTCTCTTCTCGGTCGTCTCTGGCGGCGGCGACGACGATGTGGAGGAACTGGCGGAGCTTCTCTCCGATCTACCAAAAAACGATCTGCCGATCTTCCCTTTCCTCTTCCCAAAACGGCGTCGGTTCCACTTCGACGTTCCTCTCTCGCTCTCCCTCGCACCCTTTCAACTCCTCCTCAGCTTCACCTTCCCTTCAAGAACAACCGGTCAAGCTAGGGTTTCATCATTCCCATGGAACGCAATCAGTTTCAGCTGCGTCTTTCGATTTTTCGTCCATGGCGGCTTCGAAAGCCAGGGAAGCTGCGGACTTTGCTCGCCACTACGGCCGCTGCTACTGGGAGCTCTCCAAAGCTCGCCTCAGGTACGAATAATACTACCAGAATTTTTGGGGATTTTGCTTGATTCTTCTTTGAATGATTATTTAGAAATTTATTTTTATGACAAAAACTGCGGAATTCAGATTTAATCAGAACCATTTGGGTAGGAGTTCGTTGAATCTGGTTTCTATTTATTACATTTTGACATTAATTTGTATGTGTGTGTGTGTATATATTCCTTATATGGTACAGTCGGATTTTGATGAATCAAGATTCTTGTTTTTTTTTTTTTTTTTTTAATTGCTACAACAATGGTGCAAATCAGTGCGTTTTTTCAGAAATTTCGACACTAAGTTAAAGTACTGATTTTCAGTTTTGTAGGAGTGTTAAAGAGTAATCATTGACCTGACCCCATCAAGTTCCAAGATGAATATCTAACCGGGCATATCTTGTATTGAAAATTTTTTTTCCATATTTTTCTGCGAGCTCTAGTACCGCAAGAACAAACAACGGGCTCTCTATGAATCCAGACGTGTATTCTCTGGCCAGCATGCTCCGGTCCTGCAATACCCCCGAATCGATTCGTCAAGGAAAACAGCTACACCTTCTCCTTCTCAAAAAGGGGCTTCTGCAATCTGCCGTTACCATTGGTAATTGCCTTCTGCAGATGTACGTGAGGTGTGGCAGCATGAGCAATGCATATGCTCTATTCGAGGAAATGCCTCAAAGAAACTCTTTCTCTTGGAATACCATGATTGAAGGCTACATGAAATCAGGGGACCGTGAAAAGTCACTAGAGTTATTTAAGAGAATGCCTGGACAAAATGATTTCTCTTGGAATCTAGTAATTTCAGGGTTTGCGAAGGAGGGTTTGCTAGAAACTGCTCGAAAGTTGTTTGATGAGATGCCTAGGAAAAGTGGTGTTGCGTGGACTTCTATGATTCATCGGTATGCTCAAAATGGGCAGCAAAAAGATGCTTTAAGACTGTTTAAGCATTTGATTTCAAACCCTTTAGAAGAATCATTGGTTGATAAGTTTGTAATGGCAACAGTTATTGGAGTTTGTACTGATCTGGTTGCTCTTGGTTGTGGCAAGCAAATTCATGCACGCATTCTGATTGATAAAGTGGAAATTGACTCAGCTTTAGCTAGTTCGCTGATCAACTTTTATGGAAAATGTGGGGACTTGGACAGTGCAAATGGTGTTTTCAATATGATGGAGGAACCTGATGATTATTCTCTTTCCGCATTGATCGTAAGTTTTGCAAATTTCGGTAGGATGAGTGATGCAAGAAGAGTTTTTAAGGTGAGAAGTAATCCAAATGTTGCGTTGTATAGTTCAATGATCTCTGGATACGTTTGCAATAATGAGAACATTGCAGCATTAAATCTTTTTAATGATATGAGGGCTAGTGGTGTTCAAGGGGAATCCTTGACTCTTGTGAGTGTCTTGAGTGCCTGTAGTGTATTAGGCATCCTTGTACATGCTAAGCAATTTCACGCACATGCTTGCAAAGTTGGGACGATTGATAATGTTGTCGTTGCTAGTGCTCTTCTTGATGCATACTCCAAGTGTGGAGCTCTAGATGATGCTTGCAAATTCTTTAGAGAGCTCAAAGTATTTGACACGATATTGTTAAATAGTATGATCAGCGTGTTTTCAAATTGTGGTAGAATTGAAGAAGCTAAACATATCTTCAAGACAATGCCTAGGAGAAGCTTAATATCATGGAATTCAATGCTAGTGGGTCTTTGTCAAAATGGTTGTCCAATCGAAGCCTTAAATATGTTCCAAGAGATGAATAAGCTTGGCTTGACATTGGACAAGTTTAGCCTAGCTAGTGCGATTAGTGCGTGTGCTGGTATTTCCTCTCTTGAGTTTGGTGAACAGATTTTTGCCAGAGCAATCGCCATTGGACTTGAATATGATGAAATTGTCTCCAGTTCTCTTCTTGATTTCTATTGCAAGTGTGGTCTTGTTGAGAATGGGCAAAAGTTATTTGACAGAATGATAAAGTGTGATGAAGTCCCTTGGAATGCCATGTTGACGGGTTATGCTACAAATGGTCATGGACTTGAAGCACTAGCACTTTTCGATGAAATGCGGCAGGCTGGTGTGGTACCAAATGATATAACATTCACGGGGGTGTTGTCTGCTTGTGATCACTGTGGATTTGTTGAGGAGGGAAGAAGATGGTTTGACTCAATGAAATGTGACTATCATATCAATCCAAGCGCTGAACACTACGCTTGCATGATTGATCTTCTCTCCCGTGCTGGTTGTCTTGAGGAAGCAATGGATATGATTGAAAAGATGCCCTTTAAGGCTGATGTTAACATGTTGTCATCTGTTTTAAGGGGCTGTATGGCTAATGATCATAAGATTCTAGGGAAGAAAGTGGCAGAACGGATTATTGAGCTTGATTCCGAGAACTCAGGTGCTTATGTACAACTGTCTAACATATTTGCCTCATATGGGGAGTGGGAAGGATCAGCCGAAGTTAGAAAGGTTATGAGACATAAGGGAGTTCAAAAGAATCCTGGTTACAGTTGGTCTGGTTGTTGAGAAAGAAAATTGTTCTGTAGCATATTTGGCTATACCTAGTACAAGTTTTGGAGCCTTCTTCAGAGGAAGGTTTGCTTTTAACGGAAGGATTTTTTGATTAAGATGAAATGAAATAGGAGGGCCATCTTTTGAAAAGACAGAAGTAATTTGCTACACCGCCCAGCCAAGTGAGTTTAGTATCAGAGTCCCATTGAGTATGATCAATGACTTCTGATTTGGATGAACAGTCGAAATCATAGCAGGATGTTGTATTTTGATGTTTGTTATCGCACTATCAGTTGAAGTCTATACTTTGATAAAAATATTCTGAACTATTTGTTTGTTACGTTTGAGTAGTTTCCTTAGGCATGCATTGTTTGGTCTGATATATAAGGGATGATGTTGTCTTTTTAAGAATGCCCATAATGGTTCTTTTTCTGTTTATTTGGCTTGTGTCCGGAGATCCTTCTCTTTTTTTATGCTTTCATGGTGAACAAGGTATAATGTTTGGTTTAAGTTAGTTCTGCTCTCAAATGTCGTATTAGATTTCAAGCTTATCATACATAGATGTCATGATGCAATTGTGCTACATTGACATGAGTGAGTCTAAAGTCTCGATAAAACTTTGTTACATGTAATATCTGTCTATAGGATGTGGTATTTATTACTAGGCATAAATTGAAATTGAACCTACGCACAACTCTTATGGAGATATATGTACATCTCTTCTACAGTTTTTATTGGGGACCTGTGGATTTTTTTTTCCCTTCATTTAAACATCGTTTTGGAATCATAACCTACCATTTTCTTAATGTCCAGTTTGCTAGTTGTTGCAACTTCTGGAACTGGGTTTGTCCTTGGGAGTGGCAGTGCTGTTGATTTGGCCGGACTTTGTTGCACATGTGTTGGTACCATGATGGTTGCAGCGTCTGCTAATTCTTTAAATCAGGTTTGTTCTTCAGTTGTTTTATTTGTTTGATTGTTTGATTGCTGATGTTATGCTCTACTCTCGTTGGACGAGACGCTAGGCTCAATTGAAACCTTTGTTGAATGATTTTATGTTGTATCTTAAGGTGTTTGAGAAGGATAATGATGCGAAAATGAAGCGAACAAAGCAGAGGCCACTACCTTCAGGTCGCATAACAAGATCTCATGCGGCTATCTGGGCGTGTTCCATGGGTTTAGCTGGCACTGCATTATTGGCAAGCAAGGTGGACAGATAAATTCACCCCCCTCACTTTTCTATATGATGTTTGATGGTATTTGAATCACATAAATGTTTGGAGTGACAATGGACAGAGACTAATGTTGGAGCCCTTATAACAAGGTTTTTGCAGGCTAATGCATTGGCAGCTGGTCTTGGTGCTTCTAATTTGATTCTTTACGCGTTCATATATACTCCCTTGAAACAGATTCACCCAGTGAACACGTGGGTTGGGGCCGTTGTTGGTGCTATTCCACCACTTCTAGGGTAAAATTTTAACTTTTCTTTTCGCTTATGTATTTCTAATTCAAAATGCTAGAGCCAAGAGTTGCTTTCCTTTTGGGTCTAAGTGTGCATGATTTTCTTATGTTTTCAAATGTCTGTGGTCCAGGTATCCTGGATGTGAAATTTTGCACCAGATGTTTATCAAAATTAGATTATTTTTATCTTTATTTAACTTACAATAGGTGCATCGTATAGAAAATTTTTCTTGATACTGTGTCTGGTTGTTCCATAATTTGGGTGATTTAAAGGTTTTATCTTGAGTTGACAACTTTAAATGCTGTCTAATGCTTTCCTGTTTTGGTTTTCAGATGGGTTGCAGCGTCGGGCCAGGTTTCACTCAATGCAATAATTCTCCCAGCTGCGCTCTACTTTTGGCAAATTCCCCACTTTATGGCCCTTGCATACTTGTGCCGCAATGATTATGCTGCAGGAGGGTATGTAATATGGATGTACTGGTAACCAATGCTTCAATTTTCAGAAGTATTTGGTGACTCCATAATTCGTTACCAGTTTCTTCCAAGGCCTCCTTAAATTTCTTTGGCCATCAATTGAACAAAGTTTTCTGCTGCGTCTGGAAAATATTTTTACTGTGGAAATTTTAGTTCCTTGCATCCGAGTTCTGGCTACAAGATGTCTTTAGTGCGTAGATGATAAATGATATAGAACAAATGAGGCACTACTTAGAGACGTATAGTACAATGAGTGACGAGATTGCGGGCAGTATTTAATTCAAAGTGTCAATAATTTGGGATCTAACTAATTTTGCCGACATTGATTGTGAGATAATTTTGCTTCTTTTTTTTTTTTTGGGGTCAGGTTTAGGATGTTCTCTCTTGCTGACGCTTCTGGTCAGAGAACTGCATCTGTGGCTTTTAGGAACTGCCTCTATCTAATCCCTTTGGGGTTCTTGGCCCATGATTGTAAGTCACGAGATTTCCGACCTAAACTAATTATGATTATTATTATAGTTTCTGGTATTGTTCCTTGTTGCAAATTTTTTTTAAACATATTTAGCCTCCTGCTCTAGGTATTTTTGTTCCGCTGCTTGATTAATTTTCTTTATCAACCCATTTTCAGCCTTTAAATTGCCAGACCGAAAAAAAAAAAAAAAAAAAAAAAGAAGAAGACATACATGCCCCTCTATTTGTAAAAACCAAACATTTCGTATATGTATGCTAGTATGACCCACTCAGTTACCTCTTCCATATAAGATAGAAAATCGAAAACACTGTTGACGTGGATACTAGTATCTTTATCTTAAATGTCTCTCTTTTAGATGAGGATCTCAAGTTTCTCAATCTTAAATGCATTGCTTTTGTCCTTTTTGTTTCCCCTACTGTAGTTTGTTGGATAATACACACCGCCAATAAATAGTTGCTAAGAACTCACTGAATTTCGTATGTGATTGCTTAAAATTGTTTGAATCTCTGAACTTGACTGCAGGGGGCATGACTTCAAGATGGTTTTGTCTTGAATCCACACTCCTCACGCTTGCAATTAGCGCTACAGCATTTTCGTTCTATCGAGACCGTAATACACATAAAGCGAGGAGGATGTTTTACGCCAGTCTTTTGTATCTTCCTGTTTTCATGTCAGGAATTCTGTTCCACCGTATCTCTGACGATCAACATTGCACTGTAGATGACAAGTTAGATAGCAATGTGGAACTTGCGAACTCTCCACAAGAGAGTGGCGATGTCGAATGGAAGAAGAGCAAGGGCACACAAGTTCAGCCACCCGTTGCATATGCCTCTGTTGCACCCTTTCCTTTTCTTCCAGCTCCTTCTTATGCTGCTTCTTGACAAGTTAGTATATTTTGGGTTTTGTATCACTGAATTCAACAAAAGGTCAAAAGGTTGCCCTGTGAATAAATCTTTCTTTTTCCAAGTTTTCTGAACACGCCAGCAAATTTTGCATTCTGATAAATTTATTTATGTTCGGCTTCCAAGGATTAAAAGCCTGCAAACTGGAAATGAGAAATGTATTGTTTTTAATTGAAGAGCAACAATTGAACATTCATTTTTATGGCAATGAAATTACACTTTCTCTTACTTTATCGGTACTTTTATTTACGTTTGACTCGTCGCGAGCTAGAAAGCTTAGGGCAGTTTGGGTGGCCAAAGGACTTCTTGGTGTGTGTGTGTGTGTGAGTATATATATATATATATGAGAGTAGTGATCGGGATATTAATTTTAGTCTTAATTTTTTAAGTATCAATTCACGAGTCATATTTTTATTGGTCAAACCAATTACTTAATATGACAATGTTTTTAACACTTATCAATAAAAAAAGACAATTCATATATCACATATATTGGTATTTAAAAATTGATATTAGAATTTATATTTTTAACACTTTTCACACACATGCATATATATATATATATATATATTAGCGAGATACACAGGGTAAAGTAGCTAGGTATGAGTTGAACTTTATCTTTGTAATTAGTTTTTCTTATATTAAAAAAAAGTAATTAGCTAAAGAGCATCATGAGCTGCTTGATTAGCAAGTTAGGCAATTTGATTAAAGTTATATTATGTTTTATGATTATCTATTGTACGTGCTCTCTCAACGTTCCTAGAGCTTACCACCCCCCCTCGTCTCAAAATCTAAGAAGCATATACACGATTTTCTTTATCCTATTTTTATGATATTTTTATCCTTTTTTTTTAAATCATAGTCAATCAATAATTATGACCATTTTTTAAAAAAATAAAAAAGAAATCGGAGAGAGATATTCAACCAACACTCCTTGTATTTTGTCTAATTATAGAGAACCGTTCACCAAAGAATTCTACATCAACCCTCGTGGCGATGTTAATTTTTATTTAAGGCAGACTTCCTTATTATGATGGTAATCATACCGTAAAATACTTAACACAATCATATTGATTGTAAAGCTGTTAGTGTGAATATAATCATATTACTATAATCTTATGTTGTTATCAACGTTATATAGAAAATCATACGTTCATATGTTTTTATTACCAATTCACGTACTTAAAATTTTTTTTTCCCATTTTCCCCCCTTTATTTTATCAACTCAAGTTAAAAACAAACAAATCTTTGTAATAATCAAGCTTCAAATTCTTTCTTATGTCACAATTATCATAACCTCATTTATTATCAATATTACATAATAATTATCAAATTTACTATCAATATTAGTACGAAGATTATCGATATTATTATCATTCTCTGATAATTAACAATATTATTTTCAATCTTTGTGGTGACCACTGTCATCATGAACTCTAATGTTTTCTTAATGAAATAGTTTCCAATAATATATATGTTTATATATTTACGTAACAAATAAACGTGCATTTACGTACGGACTTCCGTAGTGACACTTGGATAAGCATGACATATCTCTTTTTCTTTTTAGTATGTTTTTTGGCCATTTTTTTATATGTTCTTGAAATTATCACAAAGCTTCAATTTATAGTTTAAATTTTTAATTTTAATAATTTACGGTCATAATTTACAAATACACAATAATTTATCCGTTAACAAATAACAACAATATTAGTTTTTTTGTTAAGAAATTGACATTTGATTTATAAGAGTGATCAATTAATGACACAAATGATCTTTTTTTTTTAATCTATTTTAACTTTAGTCTTATTAAAAATAATTTTGTAATAGTTTTGTTTTAAATATAAATTAAGGTTAACATTGATTAGAAACATACATTTCATTCTCTTAATTAACAATTTATGTGCAAGTCATGTATCAATATCCTTTTAAAAAAAATTTGTTATAAATGAGGTGTAGCCGTGTGGATTGATATAGATGTGTAAAGGGTGTAAACTATCAAAATTAGAAATTAGGGGGCAAATTGCAATTTTTCTAGAAATTCAGGGGCCACAAGCAAATTTGCCTTCTGTGCGTGTATTTTATTTTCAGGGGAATTTGGTCATTTAGAAGCCTGAAGGGGCAAAAACGTAAAACAAGGAGAAGAGTGGACTGTAGTGAACAGACCGCGAGAAGAGAGAGTGAATTTTGGAGAGAGAGAGAGAGAGAGAGAGAGAGAGAGGGCGGGAGGGAGAGAGTTTTAGAGAGAGAGAGAGAGTTGAGAAATGGCGGGGAGGGAGAGAGCGGTGGCGACGCTGCCGAAACTCATAAGGAGTCTGAGAAAACAGCCGCCGAAGCCAAAGACGGCGTCGTATCAACAAACTCTTCCGTCCCTCAGACGAGCGTTCTCCCTCTACGACCAGATCAACCTCATCGACAACGTCCCCGACGACCAGCTTCGCTTCCAACGGTCTCCATTCCCCTTTTCCCCTCTTCTTCTTCCTTCTTTTTTTCCTTCAATAGATTCACCGTTTATTGTTCAATTTTGCAACAAAAATGATGAATTTCGCGCAATAAATTGACGGCATTTGATGGAAAATTGTGGCGGAAAATCCCTTGAAAAACACAGACATTTTTTTGACCAAATCGAAGTTAGGTCTGGAACAAATGAAATTGAATAACTTTTTTTTTTTTTTTGTTTTTTAATTTTTGGTGAAGGTATACGGAGACAGGGTTCACGGTGAATGGAGTGGAGTATGAAGGAAGCTTGCTTTGTGTTGGGAATTTGCTCATGTCTTGGTCTCCCAAGAAATTCTCTGAAATCACTCCTGATAGGTACTCTCTCTCTCTCTCTCTCTCTATATATATATATATATATATATATATATATATGAGGCTTATCGTTTTGGTTGTACATTTGCTTTCATTTTAATCTATTTCAATTCTTTTGTATTATAGTTTCTTCTTAGTGTTTTTTAAGTTATTTTGACAATGGTCTCTTGGATTGTCAACATGAGTGGGATTTGACCTCTGCGAAGTAAAAATTAAGGAAGAAACAGTTGAATAGTTCACTTTTTTTGAAAGAACTAGTTTCAAGATAGATATATTTATAGGTTTAGCCTCACCCGTATGAAAGGACACTTTTTTTGTTGGTTGATTCCAATGTTACATTTTTCAGTGATGCATGTCCGTTGCACGGATAGTTATAAATATTTTTACTTAAAATTACATGTAAATCAATTAGTTATTACAAGTTTCTAGATAGAAAGTTATGACAGGAGATAATTTCTATATTTATATATGTTGATAGAAGAGAAACATGCTTTGCAGCTTCATCATGAGAAGTGAAGACAGCTGCGACACGGATCTTCGAAAGTTACCTGGAGAAAAAATCATTATTTGTTTTGACAGAGTACTATCGTCTACTGTACTTGGCTTGTGTTATCTATTATGACAAAATAAGCTCTATAAAATTGGGTTTGAAGATGGAGAACTGTAAAAATAATTCCTTTCTCACCCAAGTGCTCCTCTATTTCCTATTTCCCTCTTCCACCTTTAAAATCCCATTTCTCCAACTTGGTATCCAAGTCACAGGGGGGTTCAAAAAATATTCCAAAAGAAACAGCCGGAGGCAGTTCAAATGACGTGGGAAGAACAAGAAAGCAGAGTTCCCATTCTGCTTTCTTGCTTCTCAAAATTCAATCTTGTTTGGATTGCTACTTGGGATTTAATACTTGTACGGAGCTCACCAAGATTTTCCAGCATGTATGACTGTATTTTTCTGTCAGTGTAAAATGGTGGCTAGAGTATAATGCTTGTCATGCCTACCAAGAAAAAGTTCATTACTTCTTCTAACTAAGAAAGCAAAATTGAACAAAATAAGCAGTTTTATTCATCTAGGTTGTTGCAGGAAAATAGTCTTTCTAGTTTGAAACTGGTAACGACATAGATTATTTTCCATAAATCAAATAATCATTTGTTCTCAAGAATCTGATACTTTTTTTTCTTTTTATTCCAATTAGCTTTCCTGCTTCATTGGATTTCTTTGCAACCTCTATACACATCCTGAACCGTACATTTGCACCCTTTAATTTGTTGAGATTTTTCTCTGGTGGGTTGGACGCTTTGTTATGTTTGATTGAATTCTTACTTCTATTGTTCATTGGTTTGTTTGATAAGCAAAGCAATTTGAAAATCTATAATAGTGCTAAATTTTTCTTTCTAAATTTATTTATTTACTTCTCTTGTTATACTGCAGTTTATCCATCTTCAAAGTTGTTCGTCCTATACCAGGTAACAACTTATTGTAGGTTACTTCTTTTAAGCTGTCTTCTGAACTCTATATTGTTTTTCTTGCATGTCATTGTCAGGAAATTATTTTAAATCAAAATCCTGAAATTTTATGAAAACATTCTCTACCAATAGCCAACTTGCACATGCCTTTTTGAAGAGAAAATGGATCTTTGATTTATTGCTCTTATTTGTTTCGGTTTTTTTCTTTTTTTTTAGCAGTTATATACTTTGAATAAGAAACAAGAATTTCAAAAATCATAACATTATTACACCATTAATTCGAGGTTAAGATATTCTCAGATCAAATACAAATGAAACAGACCATTATTTAAGAAAAAAAAAAAAAAAAAAAAGGATCCTTCTAACCAAGAAGAATCAAAGAAAAGGATATTTCACTTTGTCAATCCTAAAACCCCATACCTCCTATATCGAGAAGGATATATCTTCTGACTGTCTTCTCCTTTTTAAACTATTGAAAATTCATGTACTCTCTAGTAATGCTCAATCTTAGTCAGGATCTTGTAAAATTCGTTGTGGAAATGGGAGACCTTTAGAGAGAAAGTTCTGCACTAGCTAATTGTGCTTCAACACATTGCATCATGCACTCTCCTATGTTTTGATCCCCTTTCTCCTCTTTAAACAGAAACAAAATGCCCTTCGACTCTTGTTTTCGCTTTTCAAGAATCAAGATATACAATAACGAATACAGTTATTTCCAAGGAATACTCATAATAAATATTAAAATTAAAAAAAGGTGATACGCAGCTACAAAAAAAGTATATCGGGGAAGCACGAAAAGAGGGTAACGTCTAAAGGTAGAACTAGCCAAACTAAATGTCCGTATTTGAAGAGAATAAGTAACACTATAGAACAGACCTAGAAATCCATTAATGAAAAGTGATAATGTGTATTAAATTTCGATTCTGTTATTAAGGCGGGTAACCATTAATTTCGTTTTCATGGACTGGCCTTCATTCTCCTTATATGGAAGATGAATGATGATGCAATTTTGGAAAAGAGATATAGATGAAAGAAAATTAAAACTTGGATTAGTGCTTCAATTGTTAGCTTGTCATGTGGATTATTCGTTTTGTTTAATTATTATTAATTTTTAATAATTTTAATTTTTATAATTTTTCCTTATACGGTATGCATGATGTGCGTCAGTGCGTGACAAAGGGAGGAAAAAAAGAAAAAAGATATAATAAGTACGTTTGTGAATCTTGGGTTGTTAAGTGACTAATTTGGTACTCACCACTTTCTACCAGTAGTTGCAATAATACCGGACATTTTACTAAGCCATATCTCTGCTCCGCTTCTGATATATTGTGAACCTTCTTTTGATATTTCAGAGATTTTGGTACTTGGCTGTGGGAGGAACATTGAGCCAATTAATCCTGAAATACGACGCTTCATTCGATCCACTGGAATGAAATTGGAAGCCGTAGACTCGGTAAGTAAAGTTGTAGCCTCCCCTCATTTCTTGGTCTGTTGTGCCCTAGCTGCTTATGTCGTGAATAAGTTTGCAAAAGAGTGGCACCATAATAATAGCGATGGTTCGAATTCAAACAACAACTCTTGGTGTTCTTAGTTTTAGTATTATATCCGTTTAATAATTGTACGCTTTGTTTTTTGTTCTACGTACGTCATACTGATTTTGTCTCTCTTTTGGTACAGAGAAATGCTGTCTCAACATACAACATACTGAATGAGGAAGGTAGGATTGTGGCTGCTGCACTTCTACCCTATGGAGTTTCTTCATGATGCATAGACTCTATGCAAGATGAACTTCTGTTGCTTCTTCGTTCTCATGTTCAATTCCTTTTGATCAACGAAATCTCAAGTCGCCAGAAATGCTGCCGCTTCTTTCAGAACTAGCCAAGTGTTTTAATGCCAAATAGGACCTAATCTAGTTTTTGTACAGCGATTAGGATGGCGTCGGATGGTTCATGCGTTTCAATTTTGACATGTGTATCAGAGAGGCTGGATGAAAGTATGTTTACCTCAGCCAGCGCTGTATGAGAAGATGCACGGTTTTGATGAATAAGCAATTTTCTCTTGCCTTCTTTTAATTGGTCAACATAGTTCTTAAACTCTTTAAAAGATGTTCAGCCTAAGTAACCCCGAACTCTCGGAACATTTGCTATCTTGATTTTTTCTGTCCAATTCCATTAAAATTTGAACAGAACTTGCACATGATTCATGGATTGGGGTGGGGGAGTTTTGATTAGGTAAGGTGATATTACTTTTTAAAAAATTTAAATTACAATGTTAATATTTATTCATAAAAAAAAGTGAAATATAACCTAAAACTTATAATGAAGCTCAAGAAAAGAAGGTGGTTAGCGGTGGCAGACCCACCGGAGAAGACCTTGGATCTCAGAGAAGTGGTTGTCTCGAGGGAGACAGCAGTGGATGCCTACACACATGGAGATCTGACTTGTCATTGCGAAGGAGACATGGGCTAGTGCGGAGTGGTGATTTAAAACCTCATGGCGGCGGAACAATCTCAGCCCCGGGGGCTCTTGAGGTGGCTTGAGATTCGCCTAAAACTAAGGGTTGGCAAAGGTGGTGTCAGCCGATGGGTTTGGGTTACACGACGAGAGGGGGCTTGACGAATATGGGCGGTGGATTCTACTTTTATTTTTTAAAAACTTTTCAACCCGTTAAAACTGTTTAAGGGTTCGCTTGGTATTTGGGTTGAGTTTGAGATGTGATGAAATTTTTAAGTTTGAGTTGGTTGACTTTTTAAAAATTAGTTATAAATTTTACTGACCTTTTAGAAAAAGACAAAGATTGAGATGAAAAAGTACAATTTAGTTGGAGTTAAACTTTGTTACCAAACGTAAGCTAAACCTCTATTGCATGAAAGATTCAAGGGCACTATGAAAAGTAAGTGCATGTTAAAATCTTTTCATCGGATGAAACATGCCATTTCTTTCTTCCTAAAAATAAAAATGCTTTATAACTAAACTTTTTATTTAATTTTTAAAAATTTTTTTTGCATCAGATTTTTATTTGTGATTTGCAGGATACGACGTCTAAAGTCTGACAAGCCTATTTCTAATTAAGCCACATTAGGTTGTTAATTTTCCTATTAATATCATCCCATGTAAAAACTGAAAGATAAATGGTGAAACTGAATAATGAAAAAGAGAATCAAAACAAATAGTTGGCTTAATGTAAAATGTACTTTAAGATGGTGATTGTAATATGTAAATACCCGTTGGAGCTAGCTCAATGAACGAGAATGGAGGAGTTTAGGAATGAGTTTCAAGATTCAAAACCAAAGAATGTTTTAATTTTTCTTTAACATATATGAATCCTATATCTCATACCGCAAAACAAGTGTATATATATGTGTGTGTTATGTCATATAATTCGCATCTCTTCATGTTCATAAATTATTTGATCTTTATTGTCCTCCAATCATATGAATGGATCATGCATACCAATCTATTGGATTCTAATTCCTCCAATCATATGAATGGATCATGCAATCCAATCTATTGGATTCTAATTCCAATTTCAAAAACTGATATATTTATGATATATCTGAAATTTAGACGACCCAAAATGTCTTGTAATTTTATGGTATCTTTTATATGTTCGGAGATGTAATTATATGAATTTACTAGTTGAACAAATAATAAGCCGTATTGATTAACAATTTTTCTTTTCTTTTTTTTTTTTTTAAGAAAAAAGATCTTATCTTATTCCATGAGCATGACATAAGAAAAATATCATTTTCTCCGGTAATCAACTTTATAATGACAAATTTGAAGTGACAAAAATGACAAGTCATGTCAGGTAAGCAAAAATCTGAAACTAATTATAAGTCTGATGGTGAAAAAATGTGAGGGAAAAAAATGTTATGTTTTTACACGGAAAAAAGATACTTAAATGACATAATTTTAAAGATTATTATATTATTATAATATAAAAAATTAATATTAAATTAATATAATATAAAATTAAATTAAAGTTAATTAAAATTTATGTCATATTGATTAAAAATAAAGAATTTGTGTCATATTATTTTTTAAGTAATTCTCTCTTTTTTAATTTATTTTATGATTAAGATAAAGAATACGAGGCAAGATTATTCATCATCAAAGAAATAATGTTCTTTTTCTTTGAAGATGATGCCGAGATTTTTTTAATTAGAAAAATGGCCAAAAGACCCTTTTTGTTTAGTTCGAATATAAATTTATTCTGCATATTGTACAAAATGCCTAAAACATCCCTTTGTTTTTGTAAAATCAGTCTCACAGTACATCCATAAAAGATTATGTTTATTTCACAATTTATATTAAAATCTATTATAATTAAATGTTTTAATTAATTCAAGAAAACCTTTAATACGATGAAAACTAGAAAATTTCTTAAAAAAACAAGAATAAAAAGTAAAGAAAGAACAATGTATTTAAATCATTTTAAACACTTTAGTATTTCAGTTAAGTAATATTTATAATAGTATGGTTTACGGGTAATTTGTGATTGATTTTACAAATACAAAGGGACAAAAGTAACATGCTAACAAAATACAAAGGGTGTTTTGGGTATTAAATCTTATGAAATTTGATACACACATAAGCCTTTAAAAGTGCCTTTCTTATTCCAAAAAAAAAAAATAATAATTATAATAATATTGTAGGTTTTATAATAGTTTCTTTGCCTGATCCACCAAAAAAGAAAAGAAGCAAAGAAAGAGAACAAAGATAAAATCCAAACCAAGAGATTGCCATTTTTAGCAATTTTCAAGCTTCCAATAAAGAAAAAATAAAATGAAATGGTAGCAGGTTTAAATCTAAGAAAATAAATCAATAAATAAATAATTATTGAATTCAATAACGCCTTCCAAAAAATCTTTCACGGGTTGTGTTATGTGTGTGTTTATCCTGATAGTTCAATTTTTCAAACTACCTAAGTTTAGGAGGCCCCACACGGCTATAAGCAGCAAAGACATGATGATCCGAATTAATTATATTTTATATCCCGTCACAATCCAAAGACAACTCCATTGATATTTTTAAGGACTTTTGCGTTGTAATTAACACCGCGACGTTAAACTTGTGATAACAAAAAATAAAATTATGTCTATTTTTTTTTTTAAAGTAGAACTAGATTAGGATTTTTCTGTTTTATTAGTGGGTTTTTAAATTTCCATTACAATTAAAGGAGATGAAGGATGGAAGGACACTTGTTGGTTGATTCCAATGTTATATTTTTCAGTGATGTATCTCCATTGCACGGATAATTATAAATATTTTGATATAAAGTTATACATAAATCAATTAATTATTATAAGTTTTTAGATAAAAGTTTTGACATTTAAATCAATTAATTATTATAAGTTTTTAGATATAAAGTTAAGAAAGGAGATAATTTATATATTTATATATGTTGATACAAGAGAAAGATGCTTTGCAGCTTCATCATGAGAAGTGAAGACAGTTGCGACACGGATCTTCGAGAGTTACCAGGACAAAAAATCATTGTTTGTTGTGACAGAGTACTATCGTCTACTGTACTTGGCTTGTGTTATCTATTATGACAAAATAAGATCTATAAAATTGGGTTTGAATATGGAGAACTGTAAATCTAATTCCTTTCTCACCCAAGTTCTCCTCTATTTCCTATTTCCCTCTTCCACCTTTAAAATCCCATTTCTCCAACTTGGTATCCAAGTCACAGGGGGATTCAAAAAATATTCCAAAAGAAACAGCCGGAGGCAGCTCAAATGACGTGGGAAGAACAAGCTTGTTTGGATTCAATCTTGTTTGGATTGCTACTTGGGATTTAAAACTTGTACGGAGCTCACCAAGATTTTCCAGCATGTATGACTGCATTTTTCTGTCAGTGTAAAATGGTGGCTAGAGTATAATGCTTGTCATGCCTACCAAGAAAAAGTTCATTACTTCTTCTAACTAAGAAAGCAAAATTGAACAAAATAAGCAGTTTTGTTCATCTAGGTTCTTGCAGCAAAATAATCTCTCTAGTTTGAAACTGGTAACGACAGAGATTATTTTCCATAAATCAAATAATCAATTTGTTCTCAAGAATCTGATACTTTTTTTTCTTTTTATTCCAATTAGCTTTCCTGCTTCATTGGATTTCTTTGCAACCTCTATGCACATCCTGAACCGTACATTTGCACCTTTTAATTTGTTGAGATTTTTCTCTGGTGGGTTGGACGCTTTGTTATGTTTGATTGAATTCTTACTTCTATTGTTCATTGGTTTGTTTGATAAGCAAAGCAATTTGAAAATCTATAATAGTGCTAAATTTTTCTTTCTAAATTTATTTATTTACTTCTCTTGTTATACTGCAGTTTATCCATCTTCAAAGTTGTTCGTCCTATACCAGGTAACAACTTATTGTGGGTTACTTCTTTTAAGCTGTCTTCTGAACTCTATATTGTTTTTCTTGCATGTAATTGTCAGGAAATTATTTTAAATCAAAATCCTGAAATTTTATGACAGCATTCTCTACCAATAGCCAACTTGCACATGCCTTTTTGAAGAGAGAATGGATCTTTGATTTATTGCTCTTATTTGTTTCGGTTTTTTTCTTTTTTCTTAGCAGTTATATTCTTTGAATAAGAAACAAGAATTTCAAAAATCATAACATTATTACACCATTAATTCGAGGATAAGATATTCTCAGATCAAATACAAATGAAACAGACCATTATTTAAGAAAAAAAAAAAAAAAAAAAGGATCCTTCTAACCAAAAAGAATCAAAGAAAAGGATATTTCACTTTGTCAATCCTAAAACCCCATACCTCCTATATCGAGAAGGATATATCTTCTGACTGTCTTCTCCTTTTTAAACTATAGAAAATTCATGTACTCTCTAGTAATGCTCAATCTTAGTCAGGATCTTGTAAAATTCGTTGTGGAAATGGGAGACCTTTAGAGAGAAAGTTCTGCACTAGCTAATTGTGCTTCAACACATTGCACCATACACTCTCCTATGTTTTGATCCCCTTTCTCCTCTTTAAACAGAAACAAAATGCCCTTCGACTCTTGTTTTCGCTTTTCAAGAATCAAGATATACAATAACGAATACAGTTATTTCCAAGGAATACTCATAATAAATATTAAAATTAAAAAAAGGTGATACGCAGCTACAAAAAAAGTATATCGGGGAAGCACGAAAAGAGGGTAACGTCTAAAGGTAGAACTAGCCAAACTAAATGTCCGTATTTGAAGAGAATAAATAACACTATAGAACAGACCTAGAAATCCATTAATGAAAAGTGATAATGTGTATTAATTTCGTTTTCATGGACTGGCCTTCATTCTCCTTATATGAAAGATGAATGATGATGCAATTTTGGAAAAGAGATATAGATGAAAGAAAATTAAAACTTGGATTAGTGCTTCAATTGTTAGCTTGTCATGTGGATTATTCGTTTTGTTTAATTCTTATTATTTTTTAATAATTTAATTTTATAATTTTTTCTTATACGGTATGCATGATGTGCGTCAGTGCGTGTCAAAGGGAGGAAAAAAAAGATCCATGTAGATTTAATTAGTACGTTTGCGAATCTTGGGTTGTTAAGTGACTAATTTGGTACTCACCACTTTCTACCAGTAGTTGCAACAATACTGGACATTTTACTAAGCCATATCTCTGCTCCGCTTCTGATATATGTGAACCTTCTTTTGATATTTCAGAGATTTTGGTACTTGGCTGTGGGAGGAACATTGAGCCAATTAATCCTGAAATACGACGCTTCATTCGATCCACTGGAATGAAATTGGAAGCCGTAGACTCGGTAAGTAAAGCTGTAGCCTCCCCTCATTTCTTGGTCTGTTGCGCCCTAGCTGCTTATGCCGTGAATAAGTTTGCAAAAGAGTGGCACCATAATGGTAGCGATGGTTCAAATTCAAACAACAACTCTTGGTGTTCTTAGTTTTAGTATTATATCCGTTTAAGAATTGTACGCCTTGTTTTTTATTCTACATACGTCATACTGATTTGGTCTCTCTTTTGGTACAGAGAAATGCTGTCTCAACATACAACATACTGAATGAGGAAGGTAGGATTGTGGCTGCTGCACTTCTACCCTATGGAGTTTCTTCATGATGCATAGACTCTATGGAAGATGAACTTCTGTTGCTTCTTCGTTCTCATGTTTGATTCCTTTTGATCAACGAAATCTCGAGTCGCCAGAAATGTCGCTGCTTCTTTCGGAATTAGCCATGTGTTTTAATGCCAAATAGGACCTAATCTGGTTTTTGTACAGCGATTAGGGTGGCATCGGACGGTTCATGCGTTTCAATTTTGACATGTGTATCAGAGAGGCTGGATGAAAGTATGTTTACATCAGCCAGCGCTGTATTAGAAGATGCACGGTTTTGATGAATAAGCAATTTTCTCTTGCCTTATTTTAATTGGTCAAAATAGTTCTTAAACTCTTTAAAAGGTGTTCAGCCTAAGTAACCCCGAACTCTCGGAACATTTGCTAGCTTGATTGTTTCTGTCCAATTCCATTAAAATTCGAACAGAACTTGCACATGATTCATGGATTGGGGTGGGGGGAGTTCTGACTAGGTAAGGTGATATTACTTTTAAAAAATGTAAATTACAATGTTAATATTTATTCACTAAAAAAAAAAGGTGAAATATAACCTAGAACTTATAATGGAGCTCAAGAAAAGAAGGTGGTTAGCGGCGGCAGACCCACCGGAGAAGACCTTGGATCTCGGAGAAGTGGTTGTCTCGAGGGAGACAACAGTGGATGCCTACACACATGGAGATCTGACTTGTCATTGCGAGGGAGACATGGGCTCGTGCGGAGTGGTGATATACAACCTCATGGCGGCGGAACAATCTCAGCCCCGGAGGCTCTTGAGGTGGCTTGAGATTCGCATAAAACTAAGGGTTGGCAAAGGTGGTGTCAGCCGACGGGTTTGGGTTGCACGATGAGAGGGGGCTTGACGAATATGGGCGGTGGATTCTACTTTTATTTTTTAAAAACTTTTCAACCCGTTAAAACTGTTTAAATGTCTATTGCATGAAAGATTGAAGGGCGTTATGAAAAGTAAGTGCATGTTAAAATCTTTTCATCGGATGAAACATCCCATTTCTTTCTTCCTAAAAATAAAAAAATGCTTTATAACTAAACTTTTTATTTAATTTTTTTAAATTTTTTTTGCATCAGATTTTTATTTGTGATTTGCAGGATACGACGTCTAAAGTCTGACAAGCCTATTTCTAATTAGCTACATTAGGTAGTTAATTTTCCTTTTAATATCATCCCAGGTAAAAATTGAAAAATAAATTGTGAAATTGAATAATGAAAAAGAGAATCAAAACAAATAGTTGGCTTAATGTAAAATGTACTTTACGATGATGATTGTAATATATCAATACCCATTGGAGCTAACTCAACATATGAGAATGGAGGAATTTAAGAATGAGTTTTAAGATTCGAAACCAAAGAATGTTCTCATTTTCTTTAACATATATGAATCCTATATCTCATACCGCAAAACAAGTGTATATATATGTGTGCGTTTTGTAATATAATCCGCACCTTTTCATGTTCATAAATTATTTGATTTTTATTGTCCGCCAATCATATGAATGTATCATGCATACCAATCTGTTGGATTCTAATTCCAATTTCAAAAACTGATATATTTATGATATATCTGAAATTTAGACGCCCAAAATGTCTTGAAATTTATGGTATCTTTCATATGTTCTTAGATGTAATCATATGAATTTACTAGTTGAACAAATAATAAGCCGAATTGGTTAACGATTTTTTTTTTTTTTATAAGAAAAAAGATCTTATCTTATTCCATGAGCATGACATAAGAAAATATCATTTTCTCCGGTAATCAACTTTATAATGACAAATTTGAACGTGAAAAAAATGACAAGTCATGTCAGGTAAGCAAAATTTGAAACTAATTATAAGTCTGATGGTGAAAAAATGTGGGGGAAAAAAAGGTTACGTTTTTACATGGAAAAGGCACTTAAGTGACATAATTTTAAAGATTATTATATTAATATGATATAAAAATTAAAACTAAATTAATATGATACAAAATTAAATTAAAATTAATTAAAATTTGTATCATATTGATTAAGAATAAATAATTTGTGTCATGTTATTTTTTAAGTAATTTTCTCTCTCTCTCTTTTAATTTATTTTATGATTGAGATAAAGAATAGGAGGCAAGATTATTCATCATCAAAGAAATAATGTTCCTTTTCTTTGAAGATGATGCCGAGATTTTTTTTAATTAAAAAATGACCAAAAGACCCTTTTTGTTTAGTTCGAATATAAATTTATTCTGCATCATGCCTAAAACATCTCTTTGTTTTTTTAAAATCAGTCTCACAGTACATCCATAAAAGATTATGTTTAAAATATCAAGATTACCATTCCCAATCTATATTAAAATGTATTATAATTAAATGTTTCAATTAATTCAAGAAAACCTTTAATATGATGAAAACTAGAAAATTTCTTAAAAAAACAAGAATAAAAAGTAAAGAAAGAACAATTTATTTAAATAATTTTAAACTCTTTAGTATTTCAGTTAAGTAAAATTTTTAAATAGTATGGTTTACTGGTATTTTGTGATTGATTTTACAAATACACGGAATTTTATGGGTGTCCTGTATAATAAAAGGGACAAAAGTAACATGTTAACAAAATACAAAGGGTGTTTTGGGTATTAAATCTTATGAAATTTGATACACACATAAGCCTTTAAAAGCGCCTTTCTTATTCCCAAAAAAAAAAATTATAATAATATTGTAGGTTTTATAATAGTTTCTTTGCCTGATCCACCAAAAAAGAAAGAAAAGCAAAGAAAGAGAACAAAGATAAAATCCAAACCAAGAGATTGTCATTTTTAGCAATGTTCAAGCTTCCAATAAAGAAAAATAAAATGAAATGGTAGCAGGTTTAAATCTTAAAAAAAATTATTATTATTATTGAATTTAACAACCTTCCAAATAATCTTTCACAGGTTGTCTTTATCCTGATAATTCAATTTTTGAAACTACTAAGTTTAGGAGGCCCCACACGGCTAAGCAGCAAAGACATGATGATCCCAATTAATTATATTTTATATCCCATCACAATCCAAAGACAACTCCATTGATATTTTTAAGGACTTTTGCGTAGTAATTAACACCGCGACGTTAAACTTGTGGTGACAAAAAATTAAATTGTCTATTTTTTTTTTTAAAGTAGAAGATTAGAATTTTTCTGTTTTATTGGTGGGTATTTAAATTTCTGTTATAAATAAAGGAGATGAAGGATGGAAGGACACTTGTTGTTGATGTCAAAAATAGATCCGGCAATAACACCTAAAGTGGTCGGATGGTCGGGTGGTTGGGTCAGGATCGGCTTGACAACAACACCCAAAGTGATCGGGTGATCAGGTTAGGATCGGTCAGTCGCTTCGCCATCGATCACCTGCAAAAGGAAAGCATCTCAGAATGATGGGGACACCGGTGTGGTGTCTATCGCGGGCACTCCAATGCTTAAGTCAGTTGGGGATTTGATGAGCGAAGGGAGAGGCAGAGCTTTGGCAAGGCAAGAATGACCATACCTGAATTTGTGGACTCTTCTTCTATTTATAGGCGCCTCTCACGGATCCGGGTGCTCGGGACAACCCGACCGGGTCGGCTACCTAGGGCATCCAGCAGATGACTAGGTCTTAGGCTGGCGGATGCCATTGGTCCAACGGACTGACGCCACGTGTCTCTGACCCAGCACAAGGGACAGTAGGGTGGTTGTCGCCGGCGCCTGCAGGGGCAGTCCCTGTCAGTGTAGGTGGCAGCGGGTGGCGATGTGACGTGTTGCAGGAGTAGGTGGACGGCGCCTGCGGTGGATGGGTACAGTGACGGGACTTGTGTCAGACGTTGGGCAGTAGGGGGAGTGTAGGCTCGGGGGACTCCTACTAGTCCTGGGCACATTCTCCAAGATAGGGTGCTCGGAGCATAATCTAGTTCGAGTACTCGGGTCGCCCTGGTCGGCTGTACTCGACATCTGGTCAGCCGTACTCGAGTCATCGGCACCCTGGTCGGCCATACTCGGCATCTGGTCTACCGTACTCGAGTCACCGGCACCCTAGTCGGCCGTACTTAGAGTCTGGTCGGCCGTACTTGAGTCACCGGCATTTAATCCGAGTGGTGTCCCTGTTCTCCGAGAACCGCATCTGGTCGGCCGTACTGGGCATATGGTCGGCCGTACTCGGATCACTGGCATTTAATTTGGGTGGTCAGACACTTTCATGTTACTGGGATAGTCGGAAGTGGTACTTTGTGATCGGAGCAGATTACGGCATCAACATAAGCCCCCCAGCATCTCTGAGCTGACCTGGCTAGGGATGCTTCGTGTACTCGGGATGCAAGTGATCGGGCTCCTCATCTTATCGTTCGATGCTCAACATTTGTTCTTGCCATTAGGTTGTAGTCAGTTGATTGGATACGGTCGTGTTCTCGGAGTAGTCTATGCTTGGTCATGGAACCTTACTCCGTGGTTCGGGGACCAACAGAGTTAGGAGTCTACTAAGGCAGATGTTGTGGGTCTTGCTCGGGCACCTCTTCTTTTCTGGTCGGTGCCCGGTCATGGGATCTTACTCCGTGGTCCGGGGACCAACGGAGGTAAGAGTCTGCTAAGACAGATGTTGTGGGTCCTACTCGGGCACATCTTCTCTTCTAGTCGGTGCCCGGTAATGGGACTTTACTCCGTAGTCCGAGGACCAACGGAGATAGGTGTATGCTAAGGAAGATGTTGTGGGTCCTGCTCGAGCACCTCTTCTCTTCTGGTCGGTGCCCAGTCATGGGACCTTACTCCGTGGTCCGAGACCAACGGAGTTAAGTGTCTGCTAAGGCAGATGTTGTGGGTCCTGCTCGGGTACCTCTCTCTTCTGGTCGGTGCCCGGTCATGGGACCTTACTCCGTGATCCGGGGGCCAAGGAGTTAGGAGTCTGCTAAGGCAGATGTTGTGGGTCTTGCTCGGGCACATCTTCTCTTCTGGATGGTGTCCGGGCATGGGACCTTAGTCCGTGGTCCGGAGACCAACGGAGTTAGGAGTATGCTAAGGCAGATGTTGTGGGTCCTGCTCAGGCACATCTTCTCTTCTGGTTGGTGCCCGGTCATAGGACCTTACTCCATGGTCCGGGGACTAACGGAGTTAGGTGTCTGCTAAGGCAGATGTTGTGGGTCCTGCTCGGGCACCTCTTCTTTTCTGGTTGGTGCCCAGTCATGGGACCTTACTCCATTGTCCGAAGAAGTTCTACCCGGGTCAACAAGCATGGTTCCCGACGAGGTTCTACCCGGGTCAAGCATTGTTCTCGAGGAAGTTCTACCCGGATCAAGCATTGTTCCCAGGGAAGTTCTACCCGAGTCAAGCATTGTTCTCGGGAAAGTTCTACCCGGATCAAGCATTATTCTCGGGGAAGTTCTACCCGGATCACGAGGAAGTTCTACCTAGGTCAAGCATTGTTCCCCGATGCTGAGGTCCCCAGGTGCTCTGTGATCCGGTTGGAACTGGGTTCTCGAGGTCCTAGATAGCATGGTTGTCTCGCCCGTCCATGTCTTCTGGTCAGGCGCTCGGGAGCACGTGTGGTGAGGTCATGGTTTCTGTAAAGGCGCAGGGCCCTCATTCTAGCACCAAAATGTTGATGCCAAAAATGGATCCAGCAACAACACCCAAAGTGGTCAGGTGGTCGGGTTAGGACTGGCCTAACAACAACACCCAAAGTGGTCAGGTGGTCGGGTTAGGACTGGCCTAACAACAACACCCAAAGTGGTCGGGTGGTCGGGTTAGAACTGACCAATCGCTCCGCCATCGATCACCTGCAAAAGGGAAGTACCTCGGAATGATAGAGACACCGATGTGGTATCTATTGCGGGCACTCCGATACTTAAGTCAGTTGGGGAACTGATGAGTGAAGGGAGAGGCAGAGTTTTGACAAGACAAGAATGACCATACCTGGATTTGTAGACTCTTCTTCTATTTATAGGTGCCTCTCGCGGATCCGGGTGCTCGGGGCAATTCGGCCGGGTCGGCTACCTAGGGCATACGGCAGATGACTAGATCTTAGGCTGGCGGATGTCATTGGTCCAACGAACTGGCAGCACGTGTCTCTGACCCAACACAGGGGACAGTAGAGTGGTGGTCGTCGGCGCCAGCAGGGACAGTCCCTGTCAGAGTAGGTGGCGATGGGTGGTAATGTAACGTGTTGCAGGAGTAGGTGGATGGTGCTTGCGGTGGATGGGTACAGTGATAGGACTTGTGTCAGACATTAGGCGGCAGGGGGAGTGTGGGCTCGGGAGACTCCTACTAGTCCTGGGCACATTCCCCAAGATAGGGTGCTCGGAGCACAATCTGGTTCGAGTACTCGGGTCGGCCGTACTCGGTGTCTGGTCGACCGTACTCGACTCACCAGCACCCTGGTCGGTCGTACTTAGTGTCTGGTCGGCCGTACTCGGCGTCTGGTCTACCGTACTTGAGTCACCGGTGCCCTGGTCAGCCGTACTCGACATCTGGTCGGCCGTACTCGAGTCACTGGCATTCAATCCGGGTGGTGTCCCTGTTCTCCGAGAACCACATCTGGTCAGTCGTACTCGGTGTATGGTCAGCCGTACTCGGATCACCAGCATTCAATCTAGGTGGTTAGACGCTTTCATGTTACCGGGGTAGTCGGAAGTGGTACTTTGTGATCGGAGCAGATCACGGTATCAACACTTGTGATCCCTTTCTTACAAGCAAAAAGAAAATGTTGAAAATATGAAAACTACTTTACCTCATGATGAGAATGCAAAATATTCTATTTTTCTCCCATAATTTTTAGTCTTTTATATTTATTTGTTGCCTAATTGTACTCACTATTCTTATATTTTGATCTAGGTGCAAATGGAGGCATTAAATGCAAAACATAGCTCATTGGGCGATTTTTAACTATTTTGACATTGCTTTGTAATCTGGGCATAACTCTCTCATCCTAGCTCTGATTGAGGTGATTCAAGATGCTACGGAACGACAAGAAAAAGATCTATAACTTTTATGTTTTATGTTTTGAGAGATACCAGCTACATTGAGGTCGAAATTGGGCTTGAATTTGCTGCACCTGCACAGTTGACGTTTTTGGAAAGTTCCTTGGCTTGCAAGTCTAGTGTGCTGATTTGATGCAGTTTATTTTCAGAAAGTTTCCAGATCTGGTCCACGAAATTACAGCCAAAATCACCACTTTCCTAGTTATATTAAGACTTTCTTTTATTTTTAATTA
>CM046369.1:16017580-16140080 GCA_025413025.1 Ficus hispida | reverse complement strand
GCAAAAGTTTAGTGTGGAGGAATTTGATGAGAATGCAAAATATTCTATTTTTCTCCCATAATTTTTAGTCTTTTATATTTATTTGTTGCCTAATTGTACTCACTATTCTTATATTTTGATCTAGGTGCAAATGGAGGCATTAAATGCAAAACATAGCTCATTGGGCGATTTTTAACTATTTTGACATTGCTTCGTAATCTGGGCATAACTCTCTCATCCTAGCTCTGATTGAGGTGATTCAAGATGCTACGGAACGACAAGAAAAAGATCTATAACTTTTATGTTTTATGTTTTGAGAGATACCGGCTACATTGAGGTCGAAATTGGGCTTGAATTTGCTGCACCTGCACAGTTGACGTTTTTGGAAAGTTCCTTGGCTTGCAAGTCTAGTGTGCTGATTTGATGCAGTTTATTTTCAGAAAGTTTCCAGATCTGGTCCACGAAATTACAGCCAAAATCACCACTTTCCTAGTTATATTAAGACTTTCTTTTATTTTTAATTAAGCAGATTTGAAAATTATTATTTTAGAATAAAGTTTAGCATGTTTTAGGAGATTTGGTAAGTTTCCAATAAGGAATTAATGTGTATAAAAGAAGAGGAGTCATCAGACTTTAGGACTCTCTCTTCCCTCTTCTCTCTTATTTTAATTCTTCCTTCAAGTTTTCATGATGGCTAAGTGTGGCTAAATTTTGATACTTGGTCAAAGGAAACAGAAGCCTTGGAAATAATAAAACTGTGAGATCTAATTTGTTTTTATTATTCATGTTTTGAGTATCGAATATTCTTCTATACTTATGTTTATGATTGTTTCATTTAATTACTAGGAGGCCTACTAGTTATTTATTTGTTGCAATCTACTGCTAAGTTAGATATCAAATCCGTAATTGTTTGATCCCTCTAATTTGTGAAGCAACTAAGGTTTAATGATTTGCTGCGTCAGAAATTTTTAGATCTTAGGAAGAATACTTGACTAAATTAAATGCAACCGCTTGTGCTTGTATTATTTAGCTTCATCGATCTCTCTAATTCTTACAGCTGCTACTAGATTAAACTTTAAACGCTTGTCTTGGGTTGTTTAGTAGTTAGGATTGATTAGATCGCATGTTTTCTAATTAATTGTGACTAAGGGGAGATAGGAAAATAGTTCCAACGGTGAATATTCAAAGTGTGAATTTATATATTTGTATCAATGATCAGTTGCAAAATTCCAATGGTGGATGTTGACTTAGACCAAGGTTTGTTCTTTTGATTGATTTCAATATTTCAATTTGAATTGTTCCTTAATTGTTTTTCTTAAATTTGTTTTTCATTATATTCAAACGCCCTTTATACTAATTCACATAGCATAAAACTAGACTAGAAACTCTCTGTGGGAACGATCCTTACTCACACCACTACATATATTTTTAGGAGTATAGGTTTTATTTTTGGTTGCCTGCGACAGCACACCACCTCATCTGGCAGTGATATTTTTCACAAAAAAAGGTACATGATTTATACTTACGGGCCTAGGTTTTTCGTTTTGAAGATTTTTGTGATCGATCTATTTCGTGAAAAATATATATATATACTTGTTTGCGTATATATAAAAAAAAAAACTTTTTATACTGGATTGTGGTGTACCTAGACCCATTAGGATGATTCACAAGTTAATTAATAAGAATAATGTGTGTACTTATTAATCATGCATATTTTATTTAAGAGAAAGAAGCAATTTTATAATTTTTTTCAATAAATAATTAAAGTTAATAATATATTTTTAATATATTTTAGAATAGTAGTTATACGTAGAGAAAGAGAAAGCTACAATTACCGATTTTATTAAAGTCAAAATTTAGCACGATATGGGTGTATCCGAAGTGGTGAGCTATCACCATATCGTTAAGTCGTAAACCCGAATATTCTAACTCTTTGAGTTCAAATCCCATTAAAAGGTTCTATCGATTGTCTGAGAAAAAATATTATTAATATTTTATTTGATGAAATATTTTAAATTTTAAATTTAAATTTAATTTTAATTTTTTTAAAAAAAATTAATAAAAATTAAAATTAATTTTTAAAAAATCAACTAATTTAAATTTAAAAATTTCAACTTAAATTATTTTATAAAAAACGGAAGCATAAAAATGCCAACATGTGTGTGTCGGCAAGGATCTTTTAATGTCGTTTTCATCTACGTCAAGTATATATCCTTATCCGTTTTACTTCCGAAGAGATAAGAAATGATATCTGTTGGGACCCATTTGCATGCAAATCAGAAAAAAAGAAAAAAAAAAAAAAACCACATTTTGCGATTTCAAACATATCTGTTAATTTCAATAAAGGAAAAAAAAAAAAAAAAAAAAAGAGTTCATCCCTTGGACCTATTTACAAATTATCCTTAAATTATGCATCTAGACTTATATTGATCATTGATTTGATCAGTGATTTTTAATTTTACAGGTCATATTATCCAAAATTGTTATTTTTACACAAACAATCTATATAATGGTATTATGTTAAAAACTAAATAAAAATTAAACACGTCCAAAACTAGGGTTGTAAATCATTTTTTAAGAGATAAACTGTACTTAAAAAAAATATTTTTAAGCTTTTCATAATTTATTTCCTTCTTATGCCGACGCCTTTGGAGAGAGAGAGAGAGAGAGAGAGAGAGAGAGAGATATTGACATTTGACTTGGAGGTATTAGCTAATTCTTTTTTTTTTTTTTCTCTCCCCTGGAATAGAGGTATTCGTTATAATTAGCATTGTATGAATAATGAACTTTTTGTACGCCGGTATGAGTATGATTTCTTTTTTTCTGTTATGTGTTTTTATTTTTTATTTTTGTCCTCAAATGAAGGTCATCTCTGTAAAATTCTACGTCAAATTTTCTTAAATTATTATAAATATCAACAAATTTTAATATAATGTAAACCAATTCTTGGTCAAATCTTCGTAAATTAAAAACAAAAATGTTTGAAGATTAATTATCAAAAGAACGAAAATTGAAGGTTATCAAAGTTGAATTATTGGTCAAATTTTCTTAAATTATTACTTATAAGTTGATGTAATGTATTTGAAATAAGGGGCATTTGCTATTACAAGGTACAAGAGTCGAATTTCATATGTTAAATGGGGTAGGTCATTTCTCTTAGACCCTTCTTATGTGGATAATTGGTGTTTATATATCTTTTCATGTTAAGAAACATTACATTTTAAAGAAAAAGAAAAAAAAAATCATCATAGTTATTTTTCTGAAAGTAGAATGAGAATTATGTGATTTTTCAGATTCAAAAGGTAAAGATAAATAATAATAAAAAAGTGGGAAAAACAAAAGCGTATCATAAATTTACCCTTTTCATTATGTCGACAGTCACGCGTCCAAATTCCTAACAACAAATAATTAACAAACAGAACTCACCAAAAGAAAATAATAACAATTAACAAACAGAATACGTGTGGTTTTTTTTTTTCCTTTTTAATTATTTGTAATTTCTTTCTTCAAAATTATTTTAGGAGAGTAATTAATATATAAAAAAAATAAAAAGAACACTCAGGTTAATTTTACAAATTTAACCGTACAAGATCAAGGATACATTTGACAAAATTTTCTAGAAGCCATTTTCTACTTACTACTAACTAAGGGTTTATTTGGTAGAAAAGAGAGAAAAAAAATGAGTGATTGATAGATTACCTAGTTGAGAGAAATGAGAAATGAGAAAAAAGAAAAAGATCATTTCTGTATGAATTCCATTCAATAATTTCTCAAATGATATTTCAGTCAAATGACCAACATAAGTACAAAAATGAAAACTATATATTTGTAATAAATATTGAATATATCCAAATTCGTAAAAAAAGTGCATATGATATATAATATGTGACCAAATTCTGAAGTGTCTTGGATATTTCACATGAAACATTAGTTTTGGTTCCATCATAAAAGGCAATTGTATCCGAGTTTCCTTTTCTTGCCTTACAAGGTCATGACTCATGAAGGGGTGACAACGTCCCACAAATTTACTTTTGTTTACTACTACAAAAAATACTTTAGATGACACTTAAACTTGTTATTAGTACAACGATTCATGAATCTATTTTAGTATGATATTAGTTTAATTCTCGTGCATTGTACATGAGAGGAAAATAAATAAGAAAATTAAATAACATTTAATAATAACAATTGGTTATGATAAATAATATATTACAATAAGTTTTCAAATATATAAACAAAAAAAAAAGGTCTTCAATAGTTCTCTTTGCATTCTCATTCTAAACCATCATCACCGTAAGTTAGAAAAACAAATTAACATTAATCAAAAAGTGAAAAAAAATATAAATCTAAGGAAAAAAAAAAAGCTAGAAATAACTTATAAAAATCTAAAACAAAACAAAAGAAAATAGATCATATCTATATTTTTCTCCATCTTTTTTGTCTTTAATTTTTTTTTCAGGATCTCTTTCAATCATAAAAATGTAAACTAATAATAATAATAATCTAAAAAAACTTTTCTTCGGTGATGCAAAGATAAAGATAGAGAAATAAAAATGATCATGATAATTAAAAATAAAAATAGAAAAAAAAAAAGCAGAAGGAGAAAAAAACTCAACAGGGGAAAAAAAGATTGGAGAAAAACAACAAAACTAAAAACAAATTATATTATTTTTTTTATTTACTGTTTTTTACAAAAAAAAAAAAAAATAAATTTCAGTTAGATTCTATACATGCAAAACACAAAAATTGACTATAACATCTAAAAAAACAAAACCCAACAAATGAAAAAGCTACAAAAACCAAGCACAAATCAAAAAAAGAGAATAAAAAAAATTTGAAAATCGGAAATGAGGAAACAAAAATCATTAAAAATTATAAAATAACAAAAATACGAAGAAAAGATGAATAAAAAACTAAACTTTAAAATTTAAATCTTAGAAAGCATAAAAAAAAAACAGAAAAAAAAAAAACAAAAGGAAAAAAACTAAAAAGGGAAAAAAAGATTAAAAAAATACAACTAAATCAAAAACAGATTCTATTATTTTTTTATTTATTATTTTTTACAAAAAAAAAAAAGAAAATAAATAAATTTTAGTTAGATTTAATACATACAAATATTACACTTTAACACATTTTCAATGGACAAAATCAAAAATGCATATTAACATGATAACAATGTCTAGTTGTTATAGCTATCAGAAAAAGCAACTACAAAAAAAGGGTAAAATCATTCATAAATAATTTTAGAAGGACAAAGTTGTCACAACACTGTAGCAAGCTGTAAAAGTAACTAAAGCCTAAGGATAAAATTGCCAATTGAAAAAAAAAAGAAAGGGTAAAATCAGAATAATACTGTAGTAAAGGAAAAAAAAAAACTACAAATAAAGAGTAAAATCGTCCATTAATAATTTCAGAAGGATAAAGTTGTCCCAATACTGTATTAAACAATAAAAGTAACTAAAATACAATGGTAAAATTACCAATTGACCAAAAAAAGAAAAGGTAAAACCGGCATAATATTGTAATGAAGAAAAAAATAATTAATGATAAAGGGTAAAAAAATCATTACAGTATAGAAAAAAGTAAAAATTCCTGTATATTATTATAACAAAAGTTACTATGCATACTGTAGTAAAAGCAATGGAAAAAAAAAAAAACAAAACAAAATGCACTGTTCATAAAATTCCTCTCTTCTTTAATATATCAGTATAATTTTCTGTTTAATATTTATTATTTATTTCCCCTTATTACTATTAATAAAGGGTAAGGTTACGGTAGAGACTCTCTGAGAGTCTCTACCGGTAGATACCTTTTTTTGACCGTTAAGATTTAATCGAACGGTTCAAATATTGATGGTGTACGATATTTATCATACACCTAACCTCACACAATCATTCCCACCTAAACTCTTCTCCGTCGCCGGCGACGGACGCCGGCTCCGACGCCGGCGACCAACTCCGGCCACCTCCGGCCACAGCCCCGGCCGCCGCCGTCGCCGCCGGCGACCCTATTTTCTCTCTCTTCCCCTTTCCCCTCTTCTCTCTCTCTCTTCCCCTCTCTCTCTTCCCCTCCCTCCCGCCGGCCCCCACCCCCGCCGGCCCCCACCCCCGGCCTCCCCCCACCCCCGGCAGCCACCCTCCCCCGGCACCCCCTGACGACCCCCCTCTCTCTTCCCCTTTCTCTCTCTTCTCTTCTCTCTCTCTCTTCCCCTCTCTCTCTTCCCCTCCCTCCCGCCGGCCCCCACCCCCGGCCCCCGGCCCCGCCCCCCTCCCCCGGCCTCCCCCACCCCCGACGACCCCCCTCCCCCCGGCCGCCACCCTCCCCGGCCCCCCCCTCTCTCGCGCGAAATCGCGAAATCGCGCGAGAGAGGGGGGGCCGGGGAGGGTGGCGGCCCGGGGGAGGGGGGTCGTCGAGGGTGGGGGGAGGCCGGGGGAGGGTGGCGGGGCCGGGGGCCGGGGGTGGGGGCCGGCGGGAGGGAGGGGAAGAGAGAGAGGGGAAGAGAGAGAGAGAAGAGAAGAGAGAGAAAGGAGAAGAGAGAGGGGGGTCGTCGGGGGGGTGCCGGGGGAGGGTGGCTGCCGGGGGAGGGAGGCGGCCGGGGGTGGGGGGAGGCCGGGGGTGGGGGCCGGCGGGAGGGAGGGGAAGAGAGAGAGGGGAAGAGAGAGAGAGAAGAGGGGAAAGGGGAAGAGAGAGAAAATAGGGTCGCCGGCGGCGACGGCGGCGGCCGGGGCTGTGGCCGGAGGTGGCCGGAGTTGGTCGCCGGCGTCGGAGATGAGTCGCCGGCGTCCGTCGCCGGTGACGGAGAAGAGTTTAGGTGGGAATGATTGTGTGAGGTTAGGTGTATGATAAATATCGTACACCATCAATATTTGAACCGTTCGATTAAATCTTAACGGTCAAAAAAAGGTATCTACCGGTAGAGACTCTTAGTCTCTACCGTAACCTTACCCATTAATAAAAAGTGAAAAGCGTTCAAGAAAAAAAACTAAAGGGTGAAAAACATCAGCTGTACACGACAAAAACGGAGCGAAAAAGTGTAAAGTGGTAGGAAAAAGTGAAATTTATTTTGATTTTAAAATTTTGAGAACCGACAAATATAGGAATAATTTTCTGTTTAATATTTATTATTTATCAACCGACGTTAAAGAGCCATTTTTGATTTTTATAGTATTTTACGTTGCTTGAATTGTAACCGACGTTAATGGTGACTTTTCACGTCGCACCCGACGTGAAAACCTTTCGACGCCGCCGACCGACGTCGAAGGGGCGACGAGAAATCACCCTTTTATTTTTTTTGTAGTAATTAAAAAAACTCACACTAGTAGATATATCGATAAAAAAATTATTTTCTTTTAAAAATGAGAAAAACAATTATTTGTGTCTGACTAGTTTGCTTAAATAATCATGTTTAATTTAAATAAATTTTTATATATCCGCATTAAGGGCTTATATTCAGTCATCATTAATCGTTGAGATCCGCAAAAGCTTTTACTTTGTTGAGAAAAGGAAAATAGTGAGACATCTCCAAAATAATTATTTAACTCTAATATCACTCCTATGATATTTTATTAGTAGAACTTAAAAGGAGTTCAGATTTGATGACTCATTTTCATGTCCAATTGATTATCCTTAATTAAAATTTAGATTCTAAGTAAATTGATTAAATATTACTAGTATTTAATTCTTATTTATGTAATTAAATTATTAAATTTAGATAACATACATGATAAATAATGAGTGTACAAAAAAGGAACAAAAAATAGAATAATAGATCTGAACTCACGTCAATGTCATTTATTCTATAATAAATATTATTAATTTTTTTTAAATAATTAAGTAAATAAACAATTTTTAAGCACTTACTTAACTAGGTGGTTTGTTTGTTTGTTTTTTTTTTTTTTAAGAAAATGATCATTGATCAGTGATTGATTAAAATAAATCAATCAATATAAAATACATATTAGCATTAATCAATAATTAATTAATCATGATCAATGACTGATTAATTATATCAATCAATAACTAATTGATTGACATTATATTAAAAAAAGTCATTTTCCTAAAGTTTCAAAACTTATGCCATTTAGTAAAAGAAAAAAACTTCTTAATAAAGGTTATTTTCCCACAAATCCCCCTTCTTTTTCCTCCATCAAGTTAAAGCAAATTATAAACCAATATTTTCACATTACCTAATTTTGCTTGGTACTATTTACATGTATAAACAATACCAAGTTAAGAATAACAAGATAAGCTTAGATAAGCACGGCAAGTAGCAATATAATAATAGATAAATATAAAAATGGAATGCTGTTTCGACATCAACACACACACATTTGTTGGCCATTAACCTTTTGAGATTATTTTATAGCCCGCGTTATCTCCACATGATATCTCAAGATTCTCAACTAATACATGTTTAGTTATATATATATATATAACACAAGGTTAGTTATTTGCAAGGTAATCGACATGCAGCTTCCTATCAATCCTGCGCAGGTGATGCCACATTGCATTCATATTATTCTTTCTTTAAAAAAAAAAAAAAAATCTCACTATGAATTATGACAATGAATTATGATTTCGATTAAATTAATGTTTTCGATAATTTTATGTCTAGGTACGGAAAAAGATTTCGACTCTTATACTTGTTTCCTTTCATATATATATTTTTTTCATAAATACTATACCAATTAATAAATAATATCAAATTATGCAAAGGACTTTATTAATTTAAGACACATGAAATTAATTATTGGAGTAACGTGAAATTGTCACGAAAAAAGAAGACTCATATCATGTCATAATATGAAAAGATTTATAAATTTTTTATTTTTGGAACTTGAGATTAATAAAAATTTAAGTATTAATTATTTTACAAAATTTGGTATAGAAATGAGACTTATTCCTAAAAAATTGAGAGAGATATGAGATTTATTCCTATTAGAAGAGTATTTTAATACTTTTTCTTAATTAATTATCATATTCTTTTATTTTTGAACTTTTGAATTTTTTTTTGGGAAAACTAACGGGTACATGCGGTATCTTACATTATTATATGAGATAACTTCAAACATTACTTATTATTAAATAAAAGATGAGATCCATCTTATTAAAAAAAGAATAAAGGTAAGCACATTACGCGAATGAAAAAAATAAAATTATTTTATTTTTTTTATTAATAAATTAGACATTGTCTTTTATTAAATAACAAATAATATAAGAAACTATCTCATATAATATTTAATAGTGTGAGCGACAACAAACGTGCCCTTAGCTTTATCAGGGGAAATTACTGAACCTGAGTCCAAGACACGTAGTTGACATGTTTCTAACACGTATCACACAACTGTCAGTCAAACGCGCTAATTTAAGAAAACGACTCACATCGGTTCTGCGTTTCGACGCTATTGGTTCCCGTACTCCTCTGTCTCTCCTCTCCCTCTCTCTCTCTCTACGATCACCGCCGGTTACTTCCTCCATACGGTAACGTCCAAGTTCCAAGTGCTTCCTACACCAGAAAATGCATTCCTAAGTCCAATCAAACTCTTCCTTTTAAAATTTTTTTTTTTTCATTTTCTTCAGAAAGTTTTTCCTTTTTGTCCCTTTGTTTTTTCGCTTTCCGATTTTTTTTTTTCTGGGCCACTGTAAAATCTTGACACCAAAACTCCTACAACATTTTCTACCGGTTTTTCAGTTTTTGATCTGGGTTTTTTTAACCGGATTTTGTGTCTGTGAAGATTTATTGATATTTTTTTGGGTACTTCTGGATCCTGTTTGTGTCTAAATTTTTGTCTGGTTTTGGGTGTAAATAAAGGTTAAAAAAAAACAGAGAAAATGAATCATAGATAACGGTCATTTTTCATTTTTATTTATTTTATTTTGTGGGTATATTTGGAAGTTGAAGAGGAAGAAGAAGAAGAAAAAATGGATATTACAGAAGTGACAATAATTCATCATGTGGGGATTGTGCTGCTTATTCTATGGTTGCTGGCCGAGTTCAATTATTGTCACCCAGTGGCCTACTTTCTCTCTCTCGTTCATCTCTTCCTGGTACAATTCTTTTTTTTTTTTTGGTGTTTGTTTTTTTTTTTTTTTTTTTTTGGTTCGTTGTTTTAGTACTATGTTTCATTGTTTTATCATTGTTGTTGGTATTGTTTTTTCTTTCTTCTTTTGGATTGGAAGTGGGTTTCTTTTGTTCTATTTATGCTGTTTTCGTTGGTCGTTTTGATAGGTTCATGAGCGGTATGCTTTGCGATTGCGGAGGAAATTGCAGTTTGAGGAAAGGAAACAGGCTAATCAGAGAAGGGTATGCTTTAACTCCGGTTGAAGCACTGTCTTGAAATGAAAATTTTGGATTTGAATCGAGAATCTAAAACGAATGGGTGTCTGGGAGAAAGAAAAACGAGTGTGGTATATTTTTTGGAACATGGAAAAATGGATTTGGATTTGAAAATGAAATGAGATTTTTGGATTTAGATGGTGTGGCAGATACATTAATTTATCCTCTATTATTATTATTATTATTATTTTTACTTGTTTAGAAAGAGAGAGAAAAAAAAAATCTTTTGTAGTTATTTTGGAGTTTGTCCTTCATCTGGGTCAATGAGAAATTAAACAGAAAAGTCGATTTGATTTGATTTGATTTGACACGAGAATATATACATATATATATATATATATTTATCTGTTCTTCTTCTAGAGTTCTTGTTGGTTGTATGAAAACTATAAGTGGGAGTTGTGAATATGATTTCTGGATTATTTAGACGACTTAATGACTTAATCGTTTTTCTTAATCTTTTCCTTTGTTTTAAATTAGGTACTTTCTGATTCGGAATCAGTCCGGTGGTTAAATCACGCAGTCGAACAGATATGGCCTATTTGTATGGAACAGATAACTTCACAAAAGATTCTGCTCCCAATAATACCTTGGTTCTTGGAGAAGTACAAACCATGGACTGCTGTATGTATTTTCCTTCTGAATAGTCTGTATTACTTATTTAGTTATGTTCACTTCATTCATTTGGGTTCGAAATATGATTATTTTTGGTTGAAATCAATTTAATTAACGTTCTCCACATGTCAATAACTTCTTATTCTTATGTTGTTTCCATGTCGTGATTCATGGACAAGAACATGTGTCCTGGTAGTTAGCAACGGTTACGTTTCGGAGTACATGTTCTTAATTTATTCTGTATTGGTGAACTAGATATGAATTCTGTTTCCAACCATACAATTGTCGAGGTCATATTTCTTTGATTTTTGAACTGTGGTGATTATGTTTTGATATGTTTTGATACACTCTTTAATGTTCCAATACTGCAGAAGAAAGCCACAGTTAATCATCTCTATTTGGGACGAAACCCACCTATGTTTACTGAAATGAGGGTTCTGCGCCAATCTACTGACGATGATCACTTGGTACTTTTCTCTCCGGGATGTTCTCTCTGTTTGCCTTATTTTCACTCTTTCTAGTGGCAAATTACAAATTTTGCAAGTTGAAATATTTAGTATGATGAATGCAGGTCCTTGAGTTGGGTATGAATTTTCTAACGGCTGATGATATGAGCGCCATACTTGCTGTGAAGCTAAGGAAAAGACTCGGATTTGGGATGTGGGCAAGGTTGCATATCACTGGCATGCATGTTGAAGGAAAGGTATCGCTACTTATAAGCGTAGTTGGTATCTGTGTAGTTTAAAAACACGAGTATGTTGTTAATTTAGATATTCTAGATAAATGAATGTGCATTTCGGCATAGAACTTTGTTGTAGTTTTCGCTGAGCTTGCTATTTACAAGGTACATTGAAACTCGTGATCCTTTTTCTATTTGATAGGTCTTGGTTGGGGTGAAGTTTCTTCGGGAATGGCCTTTCATTAGCCGTTTGCGGTTATGCTTTGTTGAACCTCCATATTTTCAGATGACTGTCAAGCCTATTTTTACTCATGGGGTCGACGTTACAGAACTTCCTGGAATTGCTGGGTGGCTGGTTTGTTTCCTCATATACTGCTTGAATTCCTTGCTTTTCATTTCTCTCTTTCTTGTTCCTTTTTTAATTTTTATTTTTTATTTTTTTAATTTGGCTTTGCTTGTTTGCTCTTTCTGTGTTTAACTAGTGTTAATTCTATTTCCTTCATTTATTATTGATGATGATCAGGATAAGCTACTCTCTGTTGCTTTTGAGCAGACACTAGTTGAGGTTAAGTTTGGATTTTGATACTCCCGTTTTTTTTTTTCCTTTCTGTATTGTTCTTTATTGCATATCATGTCATTTTCTTGGTGCATGAGCCGGCGACAGCATTTCTTGTTAAACACGTTCTAAATCTTGATGCCGGCAATCTTTGCAGCCTAACATGCTGGTTGTCGACATGGAGAAATTTGCCTCGGCAAACTCAGGTAATTTACTGGACTAGTGTTATTTGGGCTTTGTTCCTGACACAGATGTTTCAATTGGCTGAACTAGTTTATGCAGATTAGTTATCCTTATCCTCCATTCTATTCTATTTAAGATCATTTTGAGAGCACTGTCATTCTAGAGTTTTAGTTTGCAACGCAATTAACTGGCCGCTTATGATTCTGCTTGGAATTCTCATAAAGTTAACATTCGTCAAATCACTTTGGCTTGAAAGTTGAGTTTGAACAACTGAAATGATTTTTATGGCACATCCGTGACAAGAAGGTTGTATTTCTATATATATTTTTTTCCGGTGCTTTAGATGGAATAGTGCATAAGTACAGAATTACAGTGGCAAATTCATAAAGTCATGGATGGGATTATTGATATAGGCATAGTTAACTATATCCAAACTTTTATGGTGTGAGTCGGTCCTTGCTAGCCTCTATTCCTAGCGGTAAATCAACTTTCTGTGGAGGTTAAAACTGCTATTGTAATTCTCCGAATCTTGTGCATGTTTTCTAAATTTTTTCTTTCTTCGTTATCAAATATGAATTTTTCTGAATGTCAGAAAGTTGGTTCTCTGTGGATGAGAAGGAGCCGGTTGCTTATGCCAAAATAGAAGTTGTTGAAGCATCTGACATGAAACCATCCGATTTAAATGGTTAGCTAAGATTTTTCTTCTTCTCAGTTTGCTTGTGCCCCTCGCCTTCCACTCTAAGACAACAACTGCAACTATCTATTTTCAGGATTGGCCGATCCCTACGTGAAAGGTCAATTGGGCTGTTACAGATTCAAGAGTAAGATACAAAAGAAAACACTAAACCCAAAATGGCATGAGGAGTTCAAGGTCCCCATAATTACATGGGAATTGCCGAACATCTTAGCTCTTGAAGTTCGTGACAAGGATCACTTTGTTGACGATGTACTTGGGTGTGTTTCTAAACTTTGTAGTTTCTGATGCTTATGGCAAGCCAGGTGTCCTTAAGAATGCTACTCCTTGTTTTCTGTCAAATAGTTTTCTGGTGCTCCATCTTTCCTGGACTAAACTAATATATATATATTTTGTAATAAATCCAGGGACTGTTCTGTTAACATCGGTGAGCTTAGGAACGGACAAAGACATGATATGTGGTTGCCTCTTCAGAATATCAAAACAGGGAGGTTGCATCTGGCAATAACTGTACTCGAAGAGAATGTAAAGGTATCTTTCCTGTTTTTGTAGTGTTTAATTTAACAATTAATGAAAGTGTGAAGAATGGGTGCATCGATGTGATGCAAAGTGCATTTGGAGTCTGAGTTGATCTCTTACATCATGCGTACAGGCGGATGATCAGCAGGGTAACCAGGAATCATTTGATGTGGAAGAGAAACAAAATTCGTTCGCTACTGAGACTGCTAACAAAAGTTCATTCTCATCTGCATCATCAGAGAAGTCTCAGAGGGTGGCAGATAATTTTGAGCCAGTTGATATTGAAGGGCAAAAGGAGACTGGTATATGGGTCCATCACCCGGGAAGTGACGTTTCACAAACTTGGGAGCCTAGAAAAGGGAAGAGTAGGTTCATTGATACCCAAATTCTTAAGGAGCCGAATCATGTCTCCGGAGACCCCATTTTAACACCTGGATCCCAAAATAATTATAGCAGCAGCACCGATGAAAACCCTGATGACAAACATCGATTGAATTCAGTTCAGAGGGGTCTACACAAAATTAGTTCCTTATTTCACCGGAGTCCCAAAGAGGATAAATCCAACAGCTTTAAGGAGACGGTTCCATCACCACATGTAAATATCAAGACGGTGAATGTGAAGGAGATTGGTGTGAAGCTTGTTGTGGAAGAAAACCTTGCCGGGCCTACCTTGGATAAGGTACCAAAAGAAGTGGATTCAAGTGATGAAGAATGTGGTCTGGATGGCCCAGCAAAACGTAACATGAAAGTCCGAGCAAAAGGTATCTTCAAACATGCTGAAAAGTCTGCTCGAAGTCTAAAGCATGTGCTTTCTCGGAAAGGCACTAGGTCTCAAGCTGATTCCCCCGGGACAGAGAGAGGTATTGCAGCGGAATATGATGATTCTTCGGATGATGAATCTCTTCCTTCAACAAAAGGTGAAAGGACACCAACGATACCAATTGCTTCAGAGAGTACAATCCCTGGCCGTGGTGATGATTCGTCGAGTTTCCAGTATCGTGAGGCCGATCCTGTGGTTCAGACGGTTGAAATTGATACTGCTGTAGATGCCAAGAGCTCAAAAAATGAGGTTAGTCCTCGAGGCTTGGAAATGTTGCATGACAAGGCGGGTAGCCCGGTTAATAAGAGTGATGCCGGGTCTCCAAAGTTGAGGTCTGATGAAGGGGATTTGGAAAAACATAGTGAATAACAATTTCTTATCTCAAAATCAATAAGTAAACAAAGATTTAATCTACCTCAGGGTATCCTTGTCTTGGATGGATTATTACAACTCGTTAGAAGATTTGAAAGTACGGTTTCTTCGTTCAGTCCTGGCCATACATAACTTTTGGCTTGTACATCTACCCGGTTCCGAATCGTTCCTTAGGTTTCAGGTTTGGTGGACATTTTTTTTTACACCTACTTTTGAAATCCTTAAAAAAGAAACCACTCCAAATTTCAGGCTATGATGCGTTTATTGTTTTAATTCTGTGAATATTTCAGAAGCTGGTATAGTTGCTGTATGCTTTATTTGTGAATATTTTTTGGAGTTAAAAGTGAGTTTTGACAATTGAGATCTTATTTCTAGTTTTGTTTTGATTTTGTTTTTTGCTTTTTGTTTTCTTTTGTTTTTGTTTTTGTTTTAATTGCTAAAGTGAAATTTGTGTTTATAAAAGCTTCAAAGGGAGCTTCCTCTCTACAATCCCATTGCTTACCAATCTTCAGTTTCCAAACTAATTTGGAAATTGGAACTCAACCTCTCAATCTGGTTAGGAAAATTAGGTAATAGGCCACTCAATTTATTAGATGACCGAAATTTTATTTATTTAACAAAACGATCGTTTGTCATTTTTCTCAGACTTAGTCAATACAATGAGTATGATTTATTACTGATTGACTTGAAAAATTAGTGACTTACATTATGATTAGTCAATAATTGATTATGATCGATCATTACTTTACTAAATTAACAATATTACGTGATTAATAAATGATTGACTTTTTAAGAAAATTGATTGATCATTTAAAAAAAAAAAAGGAATTTTAACTAATTTTTAAAAATTTTGACCATTTGTTTAAAAGAAAAAAAATATGAAAAAAAAAGAATATTTACCTCTAAATCCCTTCTGGTTAAATTTCCGTAAACAGAATTGTTTACAATTTAACCCATTCAACAAATGAGTTTAAACCAAAATTGTTGATTAAATAAAAAAACAGTGTAGCAAAAAGTGCCAACCAAAAAAGAACCTACTATTTTGTTCGAACCCCATTTGTCAAACAGGATCTGTGAAGCAGTCGTCATGACTTCATCTTTGCGGCATCATAATTTAGAGCCTGCTTCACAGAGCTTGACAAACGGGTTTGAACGAAAATAGATGGAACCAATGTGAAGCCAGTTATTTGTTTCCAACATCAGATGAAGTGAAAACGTTTGTGAATGAGATGAACACATGACCATCCATTTAATTGAGCTAATTAGCTATAATTTGTTCATAAGAAACACAATTATCACTAATCTTTCCAGCAAACAGGCTCAGAAGAATCTCCCTCCACATCCCTCTCTTGGGCACAAAACCTTGCCTTCCCATCTGCTTCAATGCCCAATCAACATCTTCCATTCGATTCTCCTTGCACAACCCATGAATCAAACACCTGAATGACTTCAAACTAGGACTCGCCCCCATCGAGATTATCCGACTCATGAACTCCTTCGCCTCGGAAAACCTCTCCGCATCAAGCAAACCATACAAAACCTCCTGATACGACCCCGCATTCGGAGCGCACCCTTTCAGCTTCATCCTCTTCAAAAGCACCATCGCCTCATCAACCCGCCCTTGTCTCCGAAGCCCGGCAATCAACACATTGAACACGATCGTATCCGACTCAACACCCTCCTCCTCCATCCTCGCAAACAACCCAAAAGCCTCCTCAACCCTCCCGCAAGCACACAAATAATGCATAATCGTTGAAAACGACAACGCATTCCGCTCACACCCCTGTTTCGGAAATTCATCGAGCACCTGGAGTGCAACATCCAACTTCCCACATTCACACAACCCCTTAACCATTATATTCAAGCAACAAGCATCAATCACAACACCCAATTTCGGCGCAGCCACAAACACCTCATGAACAACATCGAACAACCTCGCCGAGACCAACAAATTCAGCACGGCGTTGAACGTCTTCACCGACGGCCAAACGCCATAACCCGCCGGCATGTCGAACAGAATCTCCACCGCCTTCTTGATCCGACCGCCCAAGTTGCCGTAAACCCGGATGACATTACGGAAGAACTCGTCGGAGAGCCTACAGTTCCGCTCGTTCTTGATCCTGTCGACGACAACCTCGACGTCGTCGAACAAGCGGGCGTGGGCGAGCTTGTTGATGAGCAAGGTGAAGAGGGGTTCGGTGGGTTTGTAGTCCTTGCGGTGGGAGTAGTGGTCGAGGGAGGAGAGGATGGAGTTGGGATTCTTGAGGGCTGAGAAGAGGTCGAGGACTTCGGTCGGGGAGAGCCAGTCCTTGTGGCGGAGTCGGGAGGCGATTTCCGGCGAGGAAGGAGGGGATGAGATTGTGGAGATGGCGAGGGAGCGAGAGAGGAGGAGGGAGAGGAACGGGAAGAGCGAGGAGTTTGAGGTTGTTTTGTTGATTTTGGCGGCGCCAGAAAGAAGTGAAGTTGAGGTGGTTGAAATCATTGCATCTTTTTGTTTGTTTGCTTGTTCTGTGTTGTCAGAGCTCTATGGCTGTGTCTCTGTTCTGCTGTGTTTAAACTCTATTTGAAACAAATTTTTGGGGTAAATTTTCGTTGGTCTCAAATAGATTTGGTCTCTAATTTTTTTCTTTCAAGTTACGAGGTTTTTAAACTCTTTGAAAGGTTTCAACTTTATGAAAGTAAAAATTCTAGTACCAAATAATGGGTTTTGTTTCTTTCTATATTCTATACCAGTTTGTTATTATCTCTATACATGCAACACTTTACAAAATTGTGATAAATGTGAACAGTGTATTAAAAAAATTCTTAACTATACATGATATATATACGAGTAGTATATTTTTGTAGAAAATGATCTATTTTTGTTTTGTTTTCCCGGCAAGAATAGGTTGGATTTGCAAATGCCTGTTGAAGGCTTCATTGAAGAGGAAACGAGTTTGAAAGGCTGAAATAATTGGAAGCCATGCCAAAATAGCTATTGGAGCAAAGAGAACTACTCCCATTCCATAATCATACGCTTTGGCAAGCACCCTTGTGAAGTCCCAAAGTCCTGTGTCTTCTATCTTTGGCCTCACAGCTTGTGCAATCTGCACCACCCAAAAAAAAAAAAAAAAAAGAATAAATAAATAAATCATTGTGGAGAAACAATAAAGAGAGAATTTAAGCCCCCAATATTGTACAATTTCACCTATGAAAATTTATAAGAATTTTTAAGCCCCCAATAAGGTTGGGTTAATTTCAACGCAAAATTATAATTTTTAAAATTCAAGAGGCAAATTAGAAATGACTCTAAAATTCAGTGAGCATAAATGAGAATAATCCTAATAATAATTATTGGTGGTTTAGTCACTACTACATATACCAATGTTTTTAATTAAGGAAAAAATTAATCAGCAAATCTTGAAAGAATGAAATATTTGTTACCATGATCAAACCCCATCCGGTAGGCAGAAATGCAAGACAGCAGACTATTAAGTCCCTCAAAGATAGTTGGCAGATGCGAGACAGAACTATTATGATGGCCACAACAATTATGAAGAGTATCGCTTTGAATATCCTAAACACAAGTTGATAATCCGCACTCAATTTTTGTCTTCCAATGTTCACTGCCTGCAATATATATATATATATATATATATATATATATAAGTTATAAGAAATAACATAAACTATTTGATGCCCATCTGATAACAAATATAATCCTAACTACACTTTTTTTTTTTCTCTGCAAAAAAGAGATAGATGGTGTCTACACACACCCCATCCAATGTCATCAGAGAAGTCTATTAGGACTACACGTGGAGTAAAGAGGATCTTGACTCTGAGCCTTCAAGCTATCAGCATAAGATTCGAACAATCTATGTCAAGGGACGAACTCTTGTGTATAGAATAACTCGAACATTAAAATGGATAGAAGTGAAAACTCTAAATAAGACTACTTCACCGTCATGTCACCACTATCGGTAGTTCATAATTTTGAATGCAGAAATTATTGCGTAACATGCAAAAATGAATCTTGAATTCTAGCTGTTTCTTAGACAAGAAGTTATTCCAAATTGACGATTTTAATTTACATTTTGATACTTTAAACTCAATCATTTGGACCAGCATAGTCAGATTGAAAATGAGCACACCATAATTTTACCTTGGCTAACAAGAAAACGGCGAGAATCACGATCCAGGAGAGCACATAGACCAGCACATTTTTGCTCTGTTGGGAGATGTCAAGGTGATAGACCAGACCATATTGATACAAGAAAAACCTGAGAGAAAGGAGTATTTCAAACAGCCTCGAAAAGATCCCCGAATGGAGAAGATGAGCTTGTTCGTCGTTCCACCAAGAATGCCAGCTCTTGTCCTGTTGAATCCCTATACCACCTAGCTGCCTAATCCACTTGTTCCAATCTTTCCAATCGTCGACAATCTTTCCCCAGCTGAATCCGGCGGGATTAAAAAGAAACGGCGCAAACAACCAAGTGATCGACATGAACCAAACAGAATACGTTATTAGTACATAAGCCATGCTGCTCTCGTAGGACCGGCGAAACAAGTCGTAAACAGTCAAGAGGAGCAACAACTCAAACCCTTTGACAAAGTGGCTTCTCGAGTACAATCTGTAGTTCTCGGTGAAGCTGTTGTGGAACACCACGACCTTTCGCCCCGTGGGGCGGTATTTAGCACCCCCATGAAGAATTGTACGGCCGTAATGATGAGTTTTCGTTCCAAGGGCGAAAGTGAAGAAGACCGAAGCTAGCTGAAGTTGCATAAGGACAAAATCCTTAAGAGCGGTTAGGAATCCTTTCTCGAGTCCGATCTCCATAACCATTGGCAAGCCTGTGAGGAGGCCAAGCTGTATAAATGACTGCGAGGCAAGAGCGGTTTCCAAGGACTCTATGTTCTGCAACCTAGCCTCAAGAAGCAGTGCCTTTTGCAGCCCACTAAGAACAAGATATAGCTGCCCATAAAGGAAGACGTAGATTCCAATTACCGATATCTGTGAAGTCACAAAATCGATTTGAAATCAGTCGAGAATGACGGAAAAAGCAGCATGTAAGCAGATTACATGAACACTGAAAAGGATAAAATACCAGGCTACTGAAATAAAATCCAATGGTTGTGAAATAGCAAGACAACATCCGGAAGAAATCGAATTGACATCCAAGGCGGTAAATGTCGCGGCTTAAAGTTTGTTCACTGTTTCCATTAGCCACCTTAGCTTCAAACTTCGAGATCTGATTCAAACCTACATCGCGACCTTTGCCAACTTGCATGTACTCATGATATGTGACGCACCCTCTTCGCAGTGTCGAATTAAATCCTACACAAAAATTTATGCCGTTGTTAACATCCTTGAATTTAAGGGGTCGTTGTTATTATTTTTATTTTTCGAGGTGACTTGTTCTTACCTGCGAAAACATCCTCGCTTAGGTTGATTGTTTTCGATGCTTTGCTTATGCCGCCTCTTGTTATGTGAAATATCCTGTCAAATACGTCGGGATGTCCATAGTGAAACCGTACCCTGAAATAGGAAAGAGTGAGCATGCCGGAGCACGAAAACTAAGCATGGCTCGAAAAAATTTCACAACATATGCAGACATGAAAATCGACATTAGCTGGCACTTAACAAGGGTTTATTACCTGAGAGGTTTAGCCAGAAGTCTTTGACCAATAGTGACAAAGCTAGTCTCTTGGTATGACATGAACCATGCTAGAGAAGAAACACTGCATTCGAGAGAAAATCAGAAGAATCAGCCGAAAAGTACTAAAAAATTTTGAACCAACTTGTGTACGATTTATTTGGAGGATGAAGCGAAAGCTTATATGGAAAATCAAACGTTAACAAGCTTTGTTCATCCACCGAGAACTTGTTAGCCCGTTTTTATTTAAATTTATTGTTTCTGAAGGCCTGACCTTCCGGTGAAAATGTGTTCCCTCAAACCAAGTATAGTTGGCGGACTCCGTCCTTGGCACCGAAGAAATTCTTGTAGAAGGTTTCTCATTTTGAATGCTTCTTCCAAGTAGCTATCCTGCAAAACTAGACACCGTAAGAACAAGGAACGATAAAAAGTACTAACCTTTAAGGTGATGGGGAAAGTGCATACTTGATTCATATCAATTGTCTGCAGAGCTTCACCGCGAGTGAAGATAATGGCGTGATTTTGATTTTCGGGTTTTCCTTCTCCAATTTCAGGTGGACCGGGGAGCTTTACACGGTATATTTCCTAGCAAAGACAATATGACAATTAACTCAAATGCCTTGCATAAATCATAAAGCTTTACAAGCAGGACCTACTTCTGATTCATGAAAGAAAGAGATTAATAAAGTAATAAATTAATAAAATTAACATAAAGAATAATTGTAGAATCTCTTATAATGTTAAAAGTTGACTAATGAAAGGGGTGTTCCACGTAAAACGTTTCGGTAAAGGGGGTATCTCTGAAATTAAGGGAAAATGTGAAAAGCCCTTAAAGCAAAAAGTTATGCAATGTCTACTAAAACTTTTTTTCCCCCTAAACCAATTGTTTGAAGATTGATTTTTTCCGTACAATGTAGAGAAATTAGAAAGTACTTTACCTGGTCAAAACCATTGACAGCTTTAAGCAGCACAGAAGAGTAAACCTTTTGAGGCTTATTTTCAACAATCACTTCTTTCTCCTCAACATATGCGAGACGAAGAGCGGGATGCCTTTGTTGGACACATAAGAGTTACACAAGTAGTTCAGTATCTATATATAGGTGTATATACATATATTCATGGTAGTGCCTTAATATACCTAATCATCAAGTCAATTATGTCTTGTGCACGAGGATCTCCGGCAGCTTTTAGCGATCCAAATCGTTGACAAGAAACGACATAAGTAAACTTCAAGTCTGCTAAAGCCTCAAGCTGAGCAGATAACAAATGATTTTCTCTTTGAGCTGTGTCATAACCCTCAAGAATATCTGTCCAAAACATCCAAATTCAAAAAAGAAAAGAAAAAAAAAAACACAGAACTTAGTAAAACCTTCTTCTAAGTGGGTCCCGGAGTGGATTTTTACAAGCCGAGTAACAAAGAAATGCAGTTTTATGAATTACAAACCTTCATCTTCCACCATGTCAAGAAAAGCTTGCAATTTCAAGGCTTCTCTGTAGTACATCATCCCTCTAACTATTATTCCATAAACAAAAATTTGTTACATTTGACATTGTTGTATCCGAACTCAGAAACGTTTCAAAATCCATGTCCGTCACCTGTTCTGCTTAATGTTTGGCCCCGAAACGAAGCCCACTTTCGAAGGTCTTCCTCCTTTCCTTTATCTTTCAATCCATCCAAACTCGCACAACCCATTCGTTCCAAAAAGTTCTTCCATTCATCTGAAAAAAACAAACAAGCATATTTTTCACATAAATTTGTTAAAAGTATACAAAAGACTTATTTTAACAAAGGCTGGCTTTGTAGTAACACCTGGAAATATTTTTTGCATGTAGAATATTATCGAAACCTCGCGTTGACTTGAATGAAGCTCCTCCATTGAGAAGTTCACATCTTCCATAAAGTGTGGAGTTAGAACACTGTGTAAATAACAATTTTATTAGACAAAAGAGAGAAACAATAAATGTTTTTTTATCAGCAAATCTCTCTTTCCAGTTTTATTTTTTTAGGCTTCTATTGATATAATTTATTTAGTTTCTGTTTCGGTTAATTCAATTGCTGTTTCTATTTCGAGTTTCTGTCATACATATATATATATATATATTATATTTGTCTTATATATGTCACCTGAACGACAGCATATTGCGCACATTTGGAGCACTAGGCATGGTCATGAACAGAGAAGTTGCGAAGAACGATATGCGCCTCCGAGCGTCTAAGTTGGTAGGTATGTCCAAAACTGTATCCTTGGCAGTGAGCAATAAAAGAAGACGCCTGATCTGCAGCACAATAGTTTGGCCAAGTCATAAATCAATTATATGCGGGAAATATTCACAACTAAAACTATCCAATTATGTATGAGCCCTGCAATAGGAATAATGCCGATCACCTGTTCATTCAGTGGTGCACTGTCACGCAACGGAAAATGGATGGAGCTCCCTCCAGGATCCGACTCAAATAGCTGCGGTTTTATAGATCGGGAAAAATAAGGTTCACTGCTTTCCATCTGCTGTGAAGGGCATAGCAATTCCAATATCCTGTGGTGTGATTTGAATAAGAAGTACCGTTGTAGTACATCCGCAAAATATGTCAACTTGTGATCTTTAAAAGTAACGTAAATACCAAGTGCATCAAACCTGGAACTGTTGATCATCTCGTTTGTTATGATTTCAAATATGTCTTGTAGAACTTTCACAACTTTTCCGTGATGATCTTCGTTTCCTTCAACCTTGCAACATTTTAAACTAAAAATTAGTAAGGATCGGACTTGAGTACCGATTCCAATAGAGGTTTTTTTGTCGAAAATTCTTACGAGAAGCTCTAGCAACTCAACAAATTTAGCTTCTAGACTTGGGAGCTCCGTCATCCTAAAGTCCTCAAGAAGACTCGACTTCGCAATGCTCTCTTCAATTTCATCTAATATGGTAGCAATCATCCTATAAAGCAACCATATATTCATGTCTCAGTAAGTTTGCATGCCAAATAAAAGACAATATGATGGAAAAGAATGAGAAGTTATACCTCTTTTCCAGATCTCTGACAATGAGAATTTCAAGAATGTACTTCAGTGACTCGTAACACTCTCTTACGGCATAGTGCATGCATTTATCTTTTTTAATCTTTCTGATAAGAGTCTCATCCTTCCCCACAAAATCCTTTGCGATGCTCAGTGCCGTCGAAAACTTGTACGGATAAGAAGACGCGTTTTAATATGAAATGAATAAAAAAAAAAAAGAAAAAGAAAAAATCTAGATCAACTAATTTCTTTTGTGGAAATTACCTTATTTGCTACGAGGAAAACTGGCCAACGGACAATGCCGGAAAATATGTCAGATGACTTGGGAATTATCATCAAATCCAACTCCTTATTGCTAATCAAATCCTCCGAACGAATACTGCTTATGATTTGGTTCCACACAAGCACAAACTTGGCGACACCATTTTTCTCGTTATCTGACTCCTGAAAAAGGTAGGTGCAAAGATCAAATGTGAAATATCATTGCCAAAAAAAAAAAAAGAAAAAGAAAAAAAATCGATGACGAACATGAAAAATGTTTGACGTTACATACCTTCTGAAATCTGTTACCGAGCAAGCTTTTTCTTCTCTTTTTATCAGTTTTTGACGGAGGAATAAGACGAACGTTGAATGCAGAAGGCAGAGTATGGAATCGACTTCTCAACATTCCTAACGTCCGAATCTGTAACATATCATGGTAAGATCACTACCATTGTAGACTGGTAATAAGAAAAAATATAAAATAATAATAAAAAAAAGAAAATGTTTACCTCACCAAGGTGATGCAAAATACCATAAAGTCCACCAAATATTGTACAGAAAACAGAATACCAAATCTGTGTGTCCATAAAATACACCTGTAATAGACAGAACAAAAAAAAAAAAAAAAAAAAAAGTGTTTGAACATTTGTGCAAAGAAAAGTTGTACTTGAAACTCCAATATTAGTAGAAGCTAGTAGCTTCGTCGCTGCTTGTTCATTAAATATAAAAGTACATAAAAGAAAACTCACAACAACCACCGGAGCCCATATGGCAACAATTGCGCCAGCATTACTCTTGACTGAAACGGAAACGGTTTATTTGTTACACAAAATATTTGTAAGAGCATTCTCACGCGATTTTTTTTCAACCTAAAGTTATGTAGAAAAGAATAGGGAATACATTTTGGGAAAAGTTCATGCCAATCGTAATTTTCCACACCGATTTCCATGATCTTCTTTGTTGGCTCTATGAGCGGTTTTATCTGCATCACTCCATTGGTCATGGTAAACGGTAAGTATGCTTGTATTTCCACATTTTTAACCAAAATAAAGCAAGAAAGATAACAATGAGCAGCGATACTGAAAATGCCGAAAGTTTCTGATATAACTGCTTAATTTACCGTACGAAAAACTCACCTCAAACCAGTAGCTGAAACAGAATTTGCTCAGCAACACTAGAATCCAAAATAACATATACCTACAAGGTCGGTAAAGTAATTTGTGTAATTAGGGGCGAGAACTCGACTAGAGAATAACCGTAGATGAATTAGAAGAGGAAAATAGGAATTACTTCAGCACTGAAACCTGGCTTTCTTGCATCCCTCTTCCGACGTATAATCTAGGCTATGTGATAAAACCAAATATTTCAAGAACTAGTCATACGGATTAAAGCCAAAACCTTGATGGAACATCATAAAAATGCGAAGAAAATAAGTTGATTAATGTTCAACTTACCTGTGTCCAAGAGAAAATATTGAAAATTCTGGAATTTGATATCTCGATATACTTTCTAACAGCGGGAACGAAGAACAACACCATATCAACTGCGTTAGGAGTCAGATAAACTCCAACGGCACCCATATAGGGAGACAGACACCACTCCTCAAGCCAGGTTCCGGATTGTGAGGAAAAACAAGTGTATTTTCTTCTAGAATGAGCATAACAAGTTGGAAGAACGATCGTCCATGTCACCGCAAAAACCAGCTTCACCACTTGTCTTATCTTGTCCGAGTGTTCCATTGTTTGTCTAGCTTTCCATGTAAAAACTATGTCCAGTATTGCTAAAGCAACAAAAGGGGGTTAATATTTTTCTTTTTTTTGGTATAAGAATTGAGATAAACATAGGAAAAATGCATGACTAACACCGAACCTTTTATGAGTTTGAGAATTGAAGATGTGATGAAGATGCTCAAAACGTCCTCAAACACCTCTTTGTCAAACAACTGGAGTGGAGATTCCAATTCATAACACGCCATAATAATCATCGCCTGGAATGTAAAAAAGAAAAATATTAATTAGTAACCAGAAAAAAACCATCACATGACGGAGTCATTCTGTAATGTCAGGCTATAGGTGCACCTGAAGGCATATAACAAAAAAGATCCACATTCTGTCAAAGCTTCTAAAAATCTGCCAAAATGAGCGGATCTCTACAAAATTTGTTTTCCCTAACCATTCTTGTTCATGTTTTTTTTCTCGAAACTCCTCTCCAGTCGTCATCTGTCCGAGTAGAAAAAACGTGTGAGAGATATTAATATGTGAAGAGGAACCACATCAAAACAGCATTTTGGTTTGCATTGTACCCCTTGTTCTTCATCTCTCTCCTCTTCTTTTTCTCTCTGCTCTTCAGCATTAGTTGGTTTTGAAGCTTTCTTAGCTTTCGGTTTATTTGACGGCTTAACATAGAAAAAATTGTGGTCTTCACGCATTGGCCAACCTATTTGAAAACAATCATGAGACCTGCAAAAGTATTCACAGATTATACAACTTACTAGAAACCTAAATTGACAATCTTCAAATCGAAGTACAATTCTTTCAACTTTTAATCCAAACGGTACGATAAATGAGTTGTCATGCTTTTATTAGAAAGTGTTTCAAAAATTATCATGTCAATTTATATTGAAAGATTGCGTCTACCAATGTTTGACTCAAATTCACACTAGGTACTTACCAGAAGTATTCATTGAGATCATCGTAGTTTCTCCAAGTAGAATGATCGGTCGTCCCATTTTTACTGTTGTTGGCTTCCTAGAAATTGGAATAAATAATTAGTGACAAGAGAGGAATTCAAAACTTAAAACATAAATCCGGAATTGGGAAATACCTCTTTTATAACCTTGTATATAGGGGTAACTACATTTTTTAGGAAAGACTCGGATCCTCCCCCATATGCTGGCATGACTTTCTCCCATGTTGTCGGGTTTACCTCCCCAGTCAACATACCATGCAATTCACATGCCATCTTTAAAAGAAAAACAAGGAAAACATATTAATCATATCACTTATGTTTATGCTACATTTCACATTTCACCCTATGTTCTCAGAAAACCCGAAAGTTTCCAAGCCATTCCAACGTAGTTCATAATACCACTCCAGTAGTAACCAAATCCTACCGGAGTGGAAGAAGTCGATTTATAGGAATGAGAATGGGGAAAATAGAGAAAACAAGAAGAACAAGCGGTTCTTAAGAGAAAAATTCGGCTTACATGATGAAATATGTAGCACAAACACTCCGGCATGAATCTTAAGTTTGCAGCCTCGCCCCAGATAAGAAGGTACAGCCCTAGATATAAAAGCTTGTATTGTTGAGCCTCCTGTTTCACATAAGGCAACCTACACGAACCGAAAAATCAATCTCGAGGAGAAACAGAGAGAGAATCATTGTGCAAGTTATCCATGGAAAAGCATATTTTTTCTGTTTCCCGAGAAAACAGATGAGCATCTTACCGGATATTGCTTTTTCTCCCCAAGAATTTGCACCAATTTGTGTAGTTTTTGAAAAACTTCCTCATTAGCTCGTCAACAATAGCATCTTCTAACTGCGGTGACAAAAGTTAAATGAATTTAAATATGATGAAACGAAAAAAAAAGGGCATATAAATTTGATAATAAAACCACCTTTGAACTAGATGTCTGCTTGTGAGCTTTCCGAATGTGAATATTTGTAAGAAGCAGAATAAGATGTTCCCTCTGGTTTGCCGCATTCCCTTCCTGGATGAAAGCATGTAACTTGAATCGTAAGAAAGAATATCCTAAACATAAAAAATTGTTAAGAAATAAGCATGAATATGAAGTACCTGAAATCCAAAGCAATACTGAAGAAAATCAAACAAATCTGTAAAAGCCCCGTGTTTCTGAAAATCTTCAGCTGAAGGCAAACCACGAATGTTGCGAACAGCTGCAACTGAAGCCTTAATCTGCATCGCTTCGCAAGTTTATTAGCATACTTAACTACAGTCCTTAATTGGGATTTAAGAAGTTATTAGAAAGAAAACAGTTAGCTTGTCAGAACATCATCGAACCTCGGGCAGTTGCATAATCGCTTGCTGAATTCCTCCAAGATCGAGTGGTAGAATGTTATACGGTACAAAGAACTCGGATTTTGAGCTGTCATTTTCTTTATTGGCAAGAGCCTATAAGAGAATTAAAAGAGTAATAGGTAAAACAATAAAGCATCTGGTAATTTAGAAATTTGCTAATGTTTCATTCGGTATCATAAAAGACTTCGGAAAACGAAAACGGAGAAGAAAAATTAGAGTACCTGAGGATTGGCTGCAAATGTGATTCTCTTGAGGACTTCAAGCAACACAGAAGCAATTGCACGTGCATTTATCAATTTCTCTCTGTGACCAATTTGGTTTTGAAAAAAATCTTTAATTAGCAAACAATTTGAAAAAAAAAAAAAAGGAAAAGGAAAGGAAAACGAGGGAGTTACCTATTTTCTAATGTGAATGTTGTGTCATTTTTAACAATATATTCCTTGTACTTGTTGTAAACACGCCTGAGTTCGCGTATATCGGTCTTTTCTTTCCGTCTTCTGAATGTAGGTTGTTCATCCTATTACTCATCGAAACCAACATTGATACGATCATTCACTGTCAGGAAAAAAAATATATATATATATCTGTTTTGCCACTACAGGTGGAGATAGCAACTTGAGCTACCATATCTACAACACACATTTCGAATAGAACGGAACCTTCAATAACACTCATACACACAGAATTCCTAGTGACGCTTTCAATATGAGAGCTATGTTCCTTTGTCGCTGCAGAATTTAATGGCAACTCTCAGTTTGCATCGGGATAACAATTAGGCTCCACACACGCAACAAAGCAGTGCTAGAATGATAGTAATTTCTTAGGGAGATTTAGTTTTGACATTCGAATATGCACGGGAAGAGAAGAAAAGTTTAATTGTTGTGAAAAACAGAGAAGCTGCGTAATTACGCATGAGGTATCGCCAATTCCGTAACTTATATTAATGGTTTATTGTATTTTATTGAATAACCACCTGTTCAAGCCGCTGAAGGAGAGAAGTTTTGAATTGTCGAACACCTCGTCCACTTGAATTTTTGTCCATGTTATGCGCTATTTCGAAGGCATGGACACGGCCTGTCGACAGAATCAAAGAACATGAATGAATACTTCATTAACTAATTTCGAGTCAAACCAAAATCTCATTCCGCGGATTAGGTTCAAAATACCGATCCAATACTTGGGTTCCAAGTAACCGAACGCAATGATCAAAAGAGACTAAAACTAGCAGCAAAAATTATCAATCTCTTAAACAAAGGACCTTTGTTTCAAATTCCATAACAAAGTCACTTAGCATACTATCAAATTGGAAAGGTACATTTTTTCAATTGTGATATAAAAAAGATTCTAACTAAAGCTTAAGAACTACACACAAAAAAAAAAAAAATAATAATAATAATAATAATAAAAATCTATGCAAGTTTATTTGTATCATCAGTTTTTCTTTTGAGGGAAGTTCAGTTCGATGTTTCAACAGATCGAAAGATTGGTTCTGTTCTAGCAAACCGACAATTTGGAACGAACTTGAAGTGTGCACATGCCTAAGTCCATACCAAAAAATTTCAGTTCTCAGCCAAAAAAAATCCAGCTTAAGTTCATAATATGTGGAACACACTAAAATTCCAAAACTCAAACCAAAAAAAAAAAAAGGAGAACTTACAGAGAAAAGCAACACGAGGCTCTTCGAATTCGACTGAGTTGGCAACACGAAGAAAGCGCTGGATTTCAGACAAAGTTGGAGGCAATCTTTCACTCTCAAACGGCTCAGGAGCAGCAGGACTGTGGTCATGTTGTTCAAGTATTTCAGAGCTAATTGTAATTGAACTCGAGCTCGGTCCCGGAAGCTCGTCTTCGCACTCGTAGAAAATGGGATCTGCAACCACAATCTCGTGAGACATTCTGTAATAATTTGTGGTGAGCTCCAAAGAGTTGGAAATTGGAGAAAGAGAGAGTAACAAGTAGACATGGATTCAGAGTATATTATATGTGGGATCTTCTTTTTTCTCTTAAGCTTTTTCTTTGCTTAATGTGGTCAGCTAGTTCTTTTCTCGTTTGCCTTTTTGGAATTTGGTCTTAAAAAAATTTTTTTTTTTTAAAAGCTTTTGCTTTTGAAAAACCTGTTTTTAATTTTGGGTTTACCTTTCTCTTTTCTTTTCTTTTGATGTGAGAGTGAAGGAATTCTGTTTCAATGGGTACGTGCAGAGTGGGGCTCTTGTTTTCTTTATTATTTCTAAAAACGTGCCTTTTTTTTCCCACCAAAACCCATGCACAATACCACACAAACGTGCTAGAAAAAAAAAATTTTTTTTGTTTTTTGTTTTGCTGAATAAAAAAATGATGTTTTTGTACTTTAGACAATGCACCTTCCTTAACATTGATAATTGGACTTTGTCTTCTCTTATTCTGCTTTTCTTTCTATTTATTTAGCCTCTATGTGGTTTGCATATTCTTATGAAAACAAATAATCCAACCTTTTTTTTTTTTTTTTAAGGGAAATTGTCGGATTTCCCTTTTTTGTTAAATCAATTTTTTCTGCTACTAGTTGTCTCGGGAGATTTGGTGAAGATCGAGTGGCAAGGGGCAGCGCATTGGATGGTGGATAGCAGCAAGACGAATCTACTCGGATTGGAGGAGCTCACAAGGCCAATCGCCCGGAGCTCGAGAGAGATTGAATTTTCTTAATGGTAAATCACTGCTTAACCATAGTTAATCACTGATTGACCGTAAAATTGATAATTTTATTTATAGTCAATCAATTGTTGCTACTAAAATCTATAATTTATATTATGATCAATAATGATTGACACTAGTTAATCGGTGATTTACTGTGGATTTACTATCGTCAATAAGTGATTTATCATGATCAATCAGTGATTGACTATTTACAAAATTAATTGAATATTTTAAGGGGGGAAAAAAATCTTATAACTAATTTTTAAAAATTTGGACCATTTATTAAAAAAACTTGTTTTAAAAAAAGGCTATTTAGCTATAAATTCATATTCCTATATGGTTATAATTTGAAAAAAAATATTTAAATAAAAATTTTGGATACAAGTATTTGAGTTGCCATCTAAATTGGGGTTTTGATATTTATAATCTGAACACAATCATTTGAACGTGTGTTTGAATAGATGTTTTTAATTTATATTTTAAAAAAATTGTTAAATGATAGTACTGTAGCAACATATTCAAATGATTAAAATTTTGGGTGGAGGTCAATTTCAAATTTGACCAAAAATGGTTTCCAATATTTTCAATTTATCATCCAAAAAGTGAGCCCCTTTTTGGATTGCTATATAACAATTTGAATAGCACATTCGATTGGCGATTTCTAAATGTTCCTGAAGAATGAAACAAACACTCCCTATTTAAAAAAAAAAAAATTTTTTAAGGGAACCCCCTTAATTTTTCCAATGAGTTTTGTTTTTCCTCTGAATTTTCTAAGCACAAAAAGTGGGAGAAAAAAGAAAAGCATACTAAAATCAATGACTTCAATAAATTGAAAATATTTGAAGTATCAGTTAGTTAGTTTAGCAGGTAAAATTTTGTCGATCTTATATCATATATTCGGGATATACTCCAACCTTTTATCATTAGCAAAAATAATCCAACCTTGTATTAGGCCTTGATTTTTTTAGCTGAATTTTTAAGTCCTAGATTTAAAAGGATGTATATTCCAAATTGGGATATCCCTATCATAAAGGTGCATAAATACCTTTTAGTTTTTGTTTTTTGTTTTCCTATTAATATAAATGACAGTGACAGATATCAATAGGTGTACTAAGAATTCCGATTAGATTAACACCCTTCGAGCACCCTCTTCATTAATCCTTCTCATTGTTTTATTAAGAAGAATTAAAAAGAAAATATAAAAATGTTCTGGAGAAAAAGAAAATAAATGACAGCCCTCTTAAGGGCAACTTTAAAACAGGAAAAATAAAATGCTCATGTAGCCGGAGATCGGTTTCAAAAACTCAAGCTATTAATTATAGATGGATTAACATCTTTGATACCATGCTAATTTTAAATTTCATAATTCTTCTAAAGTTTTAAATTATTAAAAGTTGGACTGATATTAAAGGGAAGAGAACTATTATTATCAAATTGGATTATTGATAGCAATTGATTACTGGAAGTGATAACTTAATGGGGTTCACTTGTAAATCCTTTAGTATTCACTTTCTGAAAACTCTGTGGTCGATGTTTCTCGTGAGAATTATGTATTTTAATCTTTCTATTTTATCACAAAAAAAAAAGTTGGATTATTGATCTGCATGATTTCTGAAGTGGTAATCATACAAGGGAAAAGCATATGTGAATAATTTTGATTGCCTAATTCTAAGTGAATATTTTACTTTCACACAAGTTATGGAACCAAAGCTATGTACTTGTTTACTTCAAAAAACAAAAAAGAAAAGAAAAAAAAAAAAAAGAAGCTGTTTAATATAGGCTTCTAAATTTTTTTTTTGGTTGGGGGGGGGGGGGGGGGGGGGGTGAGTTGTTAGAAAAGGATTCAGGCTTCTATAATTAGTTGTCCAACAACGACACTAAAAGAAGAAAGTAAAAAACAAAATAACCATTCTGACAAAACCAAAGGCTCAATGTAAATAGAATGCATGCAAATATATATATATATATATATATATATATATATTAAAAAAGGAAAAAGCGAAATGTAATTAAAGTAGAGGCAATAAAAGTGATTTAAATATGGTCGAAAACCCTTTATGAGTGGAAAGCTAGCTAGCTTCTTGGGGCAAACACTTTTTATTTTCATTGCGACTTATAAAGTAATATAAGTCACAAAGTGGGGGATCGTTCATGCACATGACACGTCCAACTTTAGGGCTAATACATATATATATATATATATATATATATATATACGTACAAACAAAAAAATATTTATATATATGTCTTTACAAGCTTACCTACCAACCCGTATAATTGATGGCAAAAATAAAATATTCATTATAAAAAAAAGTGTATATGCATATTTACTTTTTCCAGGCCTTGCAATTGAGACCAACCAAGAGAAGGAAAGCGAGAATTGGAAACTTCGTAGAGGGGAAGTTATACAATGCAATTTGAATGTTTTTGCCTTTATTTGGACAATTTCTTCGTTTCTAAGAATAAGTATTATTGAGACTTCTATATTATTATATTAATTATAGTGGGACTTATATATATATTTGCTGCCACACAATAATCGTGTTTGTACCAAAAAGAAATTAAAAAAATTATGGGACCTATGTAACTGTAAATTGTTATACGCATTTGTTTTATATTTTATATATGGTGCTTTATGATATTCTGAGAAACACTGCAGGGTAGTAAGAATCGAAGCAACTGTTAAAAGTAACAACAATAACAATTAAAATAAGTCTAACAATCATTTATTATAGGACTCTTCTTCTATGAGTTTTTAATTTTGCATTTGGTAGGAACTAGTTTTTTAATCATTCGATTAAACTTTTAGCATCATGATTTTAGGAATATTTACGTTAAAAATTTGCAAGAATTGTATGCAGTACATAATTATTCCACTCATAAATCACAGTTGAAAATTTAATTGAAAGATTTCCTGATTATTATTATTGTTATTATTATTAATATTATGGTCCTGAGCTAAAAGTTGCTTCAAAAGTGAAAGCTAGCACACTGAAATCTGCAACCAGCTCTATAGGAATACAAAAAACATCACACAAACTTTATAGTAATGGAGTTTATCGTCCATGTATGCGAATTAATGCGGTTTTCTATATTCTTACTGTGCTATATGGTTGTGAGTTGCTTTTCTACTTTAGATTAATTCTCTTTTTTTTTTTTTTCTTTTTTTTCCCTCTCTCTTTTTTAACTTTTCTTTTCCCTTTTCCCTTTTACTTTTTTTTTCCCCATGGGTCATAACCTATTTACATCAGATGTCCAGTTGATCTTTGTGTGATTATAGGTCCATAAAATATTGATGACTTTTTTTTAATGAAGAAAGAGAAAACCTATCATAAAAAATATTAGTATATATATACTGATCAATTTGGTATGATCTGCCAGTAAAAACATCACACAAACTTCCCACTTATTTCTTATCTGTATTTTACTTAGGTAGTGCCTCCAAAATATAGTACTAAACAAATCTCTCTCTCTCTCTCTCTCTCTTTCTCTCTAACAGAAATATATAGTTCATAGTTGTATAATTCTCTACTAAATGACATGATGCAAAATTAGCTTACTACACGTAGGAATCCTAGAATATACTTGTGTACATTCCAGGAATAGAAAGGAATATTTATAATGACATAATAATATAACTAGTAAAAGAACAGCTTATATAATAATAAACGTACATATTAATAATAACAACAACAATAACTTATCAAAAAACATAAACAATTATATGCAAAAAAGTAAAAGAACCACTTAAAAAACAAAACAACACATAAAAAGAAAGAAAGAAAGAAAGAATCATGGGCGAGATTCAATATGTGAGGAAAAAAAACTTTTAGCAAACCTTTTATTCTTAGGCATTATTACCGGTTTCAATTGATTCAATAAATGGATCTTTGAATTTATCAAGAATAATTCAACTCAAAACAATTGGATTTTGAGTTTTTGGGAATTATTACAGGTTTCAATTGATTCAACAAATGGACCTTTGAAGTTATCAATAATAATTCAACTCCAAACAATTGGACGTGACTGGTATAGTCTTTTTGTTTGTATTTTTTTGTTTTTATTTGATTATCATATCGACGATTAATCTATTACATTTATATGGCCTATCATATTGTATGTTATAAATTACAATGATTTTTTTTTTAAAACACAGCAAACACGTACAAATAACTTCTTATGAGACAGAGCAGCCACAAGTATTTTGAAGAAGAGGAACCCGATGGAACAAAAAATAAACCTTATTAAATTATAATTTTTAAGTAATTACTGACTGAAAGATAATTTGTGAGTACTACAACGATCGATCCTTTGGCCATCTAGTTATCTTCCAAAAAATAGACGGTATAAAAAGTAAAATTATTGTAGGCTGCCACTTTGTTCTAAAAGTAAGTGGCCCTTCGTATATTTGTTTCTCTCTGAACTAAACCAAGGTTCAAAGAGTTCGGGCCATACATAATCTCAATCATATTCCTAGTCCCTCAAAAAATAATAATAGAAGAACTTAAACTAAAACTAAAAATAAAAAAAAAAATCACGGACATTATCATTTTTGGAACAATTTTCCAACACAAGAATTTTACCTCCTGAGGTAGTATGCTAAAGTGAGAATTCAATAGACACATTGTCTTCTGATAGTTCTTAGGAATACCTTTTACTGTAATGTCACAAATGTGTTTGGTCATTGATTTTTTAAAACATTTTAAAACTTACCTCTGATATATCAGTTTGTTAGTTCAGTTTAACTCGTTCCAATTAGATGGATGTTAGGGAAAAAAAAAAAAAAAAAGAACATGAATGATGATATATCGATAGAGTGTTTAGTTTTCTACAACATGCGTGTATAATTTGTCTTTGTTTTAAAAACTGAACTGATGAAAATGCTAAGTCCTTATTTGATGAATCAGTTGGGACTCAAATATTTGAGTTCAAATTGAACTGATAATATTTGGGCTTACATTTCATTCCCGACCCATAGTTGGACCATTGTACAGTAAACAAAACTATATTTATTGTGCTCCCAACCCTCCCTTTTCTATTGTCTCAAAGTTTATTGTGCTCTATGCACCCACCGCCTGCAGCTCCTCCCCACCCTCGCCCATCTGCTGCTTTACAATGGCTTGGTTGACTGTGCTCCCAACCCTCGCCCATTTGTTGCTTCATAGTTCCTTCGTTTAGTTGCACTTCCTCTCTCCCATGTGATGCTTCGGTCATTGATCCTCTTTCTTCGTCTTGTCTCTGTATTCTGGGTTTTCGAGTCACATATATTCGATTCCCTGTGACCACCGGCTCCAACTGTGTGTAGTATTTTTCCAAGAATCAAATACCTATGTAAGCTCCATTCTTCAATCCTAATGGCCTCCATCTCTTCCCTTCGGTGGATTTTGTGGTGTATAAAATATGGGGTTTTTGCTCCCTTCTATCTAACTGGGCAAATCCAAATATCACCCTCTTTATCTCACCCATTGGAACCTACTTGACTCTAACTCAGTCGTATCTAAAACCCAAACTCCCTAATTTTATTTCTAGGATTTCTATGCTTTGGGATTTTATTTGAAGAAAGCTGGGGAAATTGCGACATCACCGAGTCTATTCAATGGACTCTTGGATTAGGTACCGCCGATGGCAAATGGTCGTCAATTGGGGTCTGAGAAGCAAACTCAAACAAGAGGGCTCATCACCCACTATTTCCGAGTTCGGAAATCAACTCCCTGAGCCATTGCTTCCTGCCTGATCCACCGTTAACCACTGTATACTCATCCTCCGGCTCAAACTCGGTAATCCTTGTATAACTTCTTCACCTATTACTCAAATAAATTGGATACATTCTCATATGTGTTTCTGGATTTCATACCGGATTTGTGTGGATTTTTTGTTAAATATTTTTGGATGCTGAAACCGGATTTATGTGGAGTTTTTGTTCACTTTGGATGCTAAAACAGGATTTGTGCGGAGTTTTTGTTGATTTCAGAAACTGAAACAGGATTTTCTGTTGAGTTTTTGTTAACTTCGCATGCTCAAACTGGATTTGTGTGGAGTTTTTGGCTATGATGCATGCTAAAACCATATTAGTGTGGACTTTTTGTTAACTTTGCATGCTCAAACCGGATTGGTATTCAGTTTTTGTTAACTAATTTGCATGCTTAAACCGGATTTGTGTGGAGTTTTTGGCTATGATGCATATTGAAACCAGATTAGTGGAGACTTTTTGTTAACTTTGCATGCTCAAATAGGATTAGCGTGAGATTTTGTTCACTTTGCATGCTCAAACAGGATTAGTGTAACGACCCGCCCTACGTTGGACTGTTACCGTACTTACATACTAAATCTTATGACGACCCATCTTACATGCCCGCTACTTCATACTTAAACATACTCTCGTATTTCGTAAAAATACGGAAATATTTTTCTTCAATTTTTTTTAAACATCTTTTTTAAACTCAACTTGTACTCATACTTATATATATATATATATATATATATATATATGTACTCACTTGAGTACCGAGCGATAAAACCACATTCTAACAAATCATACTAGTTATCATATACTGGCATTATCGACTTATCATAACATAATATAAATACATTTTACATAACATATTTTCAAAACTCGTGACGGTGTCCAACCCAAATTTCACAGTCTACAGTGCCATCTTTCCACAGTCTTACATCAAGTATTGCCGGTAGGTTGCTTACCTATAACATGAACGTAAGTTATGAGCTTTTGCTCAGCAAGTATGACTTTCTTTCTGCAAAATCATTTTGGTAAAAGAATGTATGAATTGATAATGCACGAACCAATTATGCTTTCTTATGAATCAATTATACTTTCATTATGAACTTATTATCTTACTTAACTTATGGGCCCCTTGTGTATGTACCAAATGTGCACAATCCACAGAAAGTTAGGGTTTGTAAGGTCCCTAACAATTTGAGGAATCATATACATAACCCTTCACGCATTAACGGAAGGTCTGGGAATTTTCTTAAACATATATAATCCTCCATGCATCAACGGGATATTGGTACGATACCTTGCTTGTCTTGATTTAGTCTTAGTCTTGTCATGTGATTTATTATTAGTGAGGATGATTACATGATGCCACAATAATAAAACATAAATCATATGCGTCACATACATTAACACATGATGGTTTGAAAAACATGCAAAGCAGTAAAAACATTTAAATTAATGCATGAGTTTTTTGAAAAACATGCAAAGCAACAAAAATATTTGGCCCATACAATGGGCGGAGTTATACTTGTAGGTTATGCTACATCTTGGGTTTGTTGCTCCAGCAGGTTGCAACAACAAGTTATATTCTTATTTCCAAAAAGGACATAAGATAAGGATCATCATATCTTATCATAAATCATTATATTCAATGCTGGTATCCTAGCCAATATTCACCAGTAACCTTAGTTACCTGTCCCTCACATACTACAATAATATCTTATCCGGTTACTAAATGTAACCCTAGGGCACATGACCTAATTACAATCGAACAGTATCTTATTTGATTACTTAATGCAACTTTGGGTACAAGGCCCAATTATACTTAAATAGTATCTTATTAGATTATTATTAGTAATCCTGGGTATAAGTCTAATCATATTTAGACTAATACCCTATTAGGTTGCTAAGGCCCAATTACTTTTAAAGTAATACCCTATTAGGTTACTATTGGTAACCATGAGTTTTAGGCCAAACCCAATAGCTTGGATATCCTATCCGGTTACTAATGGTCATTATTTTGTTACTATGTTTTCAAATAATTTTTGGCCCATATAATTATTTTTCTCTTTTCTTAACAATACTTTGTCTAATTTTTCTTTAAAAAGACTTTTGTAAAACTTTAATCCCTTAAAACCATATTTTTATAAAACTGTAACTTTTAAACAAAAACTGTCAAATTCTGAAAGCAATATTTGAAAATAGTTCCATAATTTTAGTTATCAATGCATATGTAGGAATTGCCTATTCATGCACTGCTTTGAAAATTATGTGCAGGAATTTCCTGTTTCATGCTTAGTTTTTAAGATCCAGTTTTATCTTAAAATCTGTTTTGAATTTGAAAAAGTTTTCTTCATGAAAGTTGTAGATCTCAATGATTCCTATAACTTTTGGTTCCCTTAGATCTTAATTCTGTCTTTATCTTATTCTTTTTCCTTGTTGAACTGCCTTGCCGTGCACAGGGTCAAGGTAGACCAGGTTCAGATTTTCTTAAAAAACGGAAGCATTTGGAGCTTATTTTTCAAAATCTGTCTACCTTGTCCCCTAGGGTTTTCAATGCTCTACAACTTGTAGTTTTAACATTTTTTAAATTCGGCCTCTAAAAGCCTCAAAATTCTATTTTCAGATTGTTGCTCAGTTTAATATGAAACTGGCAGTTTTCAACTTTGGTTGATTTTTTACGTAAAATTATGCATACCTTACCTCAAATGGTTGAAACCGTGTGCCTATGACAAACATGTAGTGTGTTGCACATGGTTTCCATCATCATACATTGGCTTTCCATCCTTACAAACCCAAATGGTAACATTTACCAAATTAGGGTTTTTAGTTAATTTTTAACCATCCATTCATCATACATCATCATTATCATTATCATTCATACAATACCTCTTCTTGAGTATGTGGGGATATATTACAAATACATAATAAGCATTCACACATACCACATAATTTCTAACACATAGTATCACAAACATGCACCAAATCATAAATTAAGACCATTAAAACCTAATCAAGCATATATCAAGCAATCTAGGCTATTGCATGAAAAATAAAAGGTGATCTTGTGCTCTTACATACCCAACATGAAATACACTTAAACTTTTGAATAACAACTTAATTAAATTGCTTAAAGGGTTAGGAGGGCTACCTTTAAGCCTTGAGAATGGCTCTAGGTCTTGGATTAAGAATTTCCCTCCTTACTCTACTTCCTAAAAAATCCGACCCTTACTCTCTCTCTTTTTTTTTTTTTTTTTTTTTTTTTTTTTTTTTTTTTTGGTCTTTCTTTGGCTTCAGTTCCCAGGGGAGGGAAAGAGAGTTGAGAATGAGCTAGAAAGTTAGGGGTTTCACTAAATGATCACAAACTCATCCCACCTCACCTATTTATAGGTGATAATTCTTGAATTTTCAACAATTATTTTTATTCTTAAAATTACATATTAGCCCCTAAAAATAAAATATTTGCTCATAAATCCCCCTTAGGTGGCCGGCTATGAGGAACCCTTGGAGGCCAATAAATCTCTTTAAAGTTATCCACTAAATTATATAATCAAAATCTTCCACATAATTCCTTCCAATTTCCAAAAATCCCAAAATTCACATAATTATCTTTACTTACTTGGCCTCCAAGTAATGTTATGTTTAGCATTCCCTCCTAATATGTAGTCCATTTTCTTACTGATACATATATTACAAATACTGTTTTAACTATAAACAGTACAGTCATACTAGACTGCAGTCCAGAACTGATTTGCACTTAACTGGATCACATATGGATTTTTCTTAGGACTTGCAACTGCTTAGCCCTTATTGCTCCAAATATTATTCATGATTTTTTTAAAGCAATCCCATACCTTATTGTTAACTCTGTATCCTAACAACGATTGACTGCAGTATAATTTCAATACTGCTTATTATATTATAGTACCAACTTATACATGTCATGAGTTATTCTAGTCATACTTAAGCCAGAATAAAAACATAAATAATGATTCTGCCTTTTTACCACAAGGCCTCGTTCGTGACATAATAAACTTATTGTTGAGTCTCATAGCTAATTAAACGAGAACTCAAATATATATTGATAATAAAACTTTGAATTTTACATTGATATTCATAATTTTCATGAAGCATCACATAAACATATAATACGGACTTAAATTCCTTTACATATAAGAAAATCATGAGTCCATAAAAATTTTGGTTATTATAATTAGTGTGGAGTTTTTGTTCACTATGCATGCTGAAACTAGATTAGTGTTCAGTTTTTGTTCACTTTGCATGCTGAAACTAGATTAGTGTTCAGTGTTTTTTAAACTTTGTATGCTCAAATAGGATTAGTGTGGACTTTTTGTTCACCTTGCATGCTCAAACCGGATTAGTGTTCACTTTTTGTTCACTTTGCATGCTCAAACCAGATTAGTCCATTTCGATGAGAGACGTATCATTTACCCGAATATCGAAAACATCACGTCGGACTGGGCACCTGGAGGGAGGTATCTAACTATAGGTACTCATCGCTGCAGAATTATATTAAGTGAACTATTAGTGTATAGAAGGTCAGATTTATAATACTTAAAGGTATCACAATTATCCCATGGAAAAACAAGTAATGATCCCAGTGGCGTGTGCGATTGTTCATATTTTCATAAGGACGGTATATATTAGGGATCCTATTCTTGAATAGTATGTGGTAGATGGTGCGCCTACAGGTAGACATGTTGATGTTAATGTGGATTATATGTTGGCTGATGGGATCGATGATACAGGTCCGAGTACGGGAATGCATTAAGATGCATCGAGGGGGGGGTGCAATGAATCAGCTGAGAAAAATGTTGGTCGATGATATGTGGTACATATATCAATGAAATCTATGGTATAAATGCACTTGAAATTAAGATCATTTTTATCTATTTAAACTAGAATACCTGGATAATTTCATGTTTTTTTATTAGCAATTTTAGTTAGCAACTATGTAATTCTTGTTTTTGTATTTTATGGCTATATAAACAAGATTGTAAAAGGTTTGATGTATATTATTGATGTATGTTTTTATTTTAGTTTATTTTATTTTTTTCCATTTTTCTATCCACAACCTACAAGGGCATGTTGACTTATCTTTTCAAGTTAAACTTTTTAACTCAAATTTTTTACATCCAAACACTCAACTCAAGTTAAACTTTTCAACTCAAACTTTTTACCAAATGCTCAACTCTAACTCTCAACTTAACTTATCTTTAACTCAATTTAAAAATATTAACTCCAACCGTATCATCAAACGGAGCCTAAACTTGAAATAAAGTTCTAATAAATTGGGGCTAAGTGTGCAATGTTTTATAAGGATCTATCTGGTTGAGTTTTTGCTTTTCTTTTAGGTCATCAGTAGAAAAATAGAAATAAAAACATTAGTTTTTCAGTAAGTGTTTGATAACAATAGTTTTAAAAGAGCTTTTGAAGTCAAAATAGATTTAATGTTCTATAATATGTAATAAAATTTTTAAAATGAAGTTTCTAACTTTAACTCTTATATAAATTTTAAAGTCTAATTAGAATAGCATTATTCCGAGGTCATATTTTCTTACTTTGACATTAAAACCTTTTTAAAGATAGCTAGAAACTCTTTTGATATATTAATTAAATATTTGTAGAAGTAACTTTTAGACTCAAAAAGTCAAAAATATTTTTTAGAAAACTCTGTCAAACAGGTCTTTACGTCATGTTTCAACAAGAGATTAAGATAACTTAACCCTCGTGACAAATGCTCCCCTCTTCCGGTGGTGAGCCTCTGTATATATGCTTAAGGTGCCACCTCTACCGTACAAGTTGCTTCTATTTTCCCTCATATTTGGGTGGCCCAATTACTTTGGGTTGCTTTGGCCCTTTATGCATGCTTGAAGGATTTTTGGGGATTGATTTGATGCTAATAATAAGGGGGGAGAAAGAAGTAAAGTAGATAGCTAAATAATTTGGAGAGTCGAAAATAAGTTTTAAAAATATTTAAAGTACTAGCAATAAATAATAAATTTATCAGAAAAATGATTTATTTACTTCTTATAAATATGTCATTTACTTTTAATTTTATGGTTTACCTAGTAAATTTTTTTACCTACAATTTTTCAAAACGGAGGTTTTGATTATGCTGAATGATAAAATAAAATAGAATGGAATATAGCGTCGATTCATTTCTAACCAAGTTTAATAAATACTATGAAATGAAATATGACAAACAAAATGACTCCTATCTTTAAAATATAACTAGTTTTTCTTTATAAAAATTATAAATGATCTTGGGCTTTTGGGCTCTTATTAGCAAATAGGGCATATTTGGTAGAAAAGGGTGGTTTTGGAAGAAGGATGCTCTAGGTGAATGATGTCGGATCTGGGTAAAGGAGGCTGATCTGGATGGGGGTGGGTCTAGCAGAGAAGGGTGAGTCGAAAGTGAGAGTTGAACACGAGAAGAGTTTAATTAAAAAAAAAAAAAAAATTGAGAGGAAGCTTGGAATGTCCTTCTTCCCGTCCTTATGAGCAATGACAATTTCAATGAAAGATGAGAATTTGGTATGATTAGAATCAGAAACGATCATTACATTCCAATTAAATTGGCACCTAATAATCATCATGCAATGACTATTACATCAAATGGGAGAAGGACCATCTTTTTAGAATAGCTATTTTATGCACTTTTTTTTCCCCCAAACCAAACATCATAATAGAAACTCTTTTCTTTACATTTCTTTCCTTTCACCCCAACCAAAGGTGTTTGTTGAATCTGGGTTCCCTATTATTCACACGGGCCGTGAGCTAAAGTGGGCCTTGGTATATGGGTCTATAGTGGCTTCCTTTATTTCAGAAGGGTTATTTTGGATTAATTTCACTTTTACCATCTGTGAAATAAATAATATTAAAAACAACATCACTTTTTATCTCCTTCAATTTTAACACTTAATGTGGGGCCCAGTAGCATTTAATGTATATCAAATTACAGGTTTACCCTCATCTCCTACAAACTCAAATATCTCTCTCCCTCGCATGGCCCAAAAAAGTTTTTCAAACCAACATCTACAGTGTTTTAGAGAGAGAAAACTGAAATCTAGAGAGAGAAAGAGTTACCACCCACCGGAAACTTATTTCTTTTTTCACTTTTCCGCCTAGCCCCCCACCCATTTTGAAACCAAAATCTTCATATAATAAAGATAAACTTCCATGTAAAGAGAGAAACTTCCATTTACAGAGAGAAACTTCCATCGAAAGTTTTTTTTAAATCTAATATTTTTTACTATTTTTTAGTAAAGGTCATAACCATTATGACCACCTGGCCATTATGACCAGGTAACCATTATGACTAGTTTTTTTTAATATTTTTTTTAAATTAATTTTTGACCATTTTTTAGTAAAGGTCATAACCGTTATGACCACCCGGTTATAACCATTATAACCAGTTTTTTTATTTTTTTAAATTAATTTTTGATCATTTTTTACTAAAGGTCATAACCATTATGACCATCCGGTCATAACCATTATGACCATTTTTTTTTATTTTTTTAAATTAATTTTTGATCATTTTTCAGTAAAGGTCATAACCATTATGACCACCCAGTCATAACCATTATGACCAGTTTTTTTTTTAAATTAAATTTTGATCATTTTTTTGTAAATGTCATAACCATTATGACCACCCGGTCATAACCATTATGATCAGTTTTTTTTATTTTTAAATTAATTTTTGACCATTTTTTAGTAAAGCTCATAACCGTTATGACCAACCGGTCATAACCGTTATGACCAGTTTTTTTTCTTTTTTTAATCTAACATTTTTTACTATTTTGTAGTAAAGGTCATAACCATTATGACCACCCGGTCATAACCGTTATGATTAGTTTTTTTTTAAATATAATATTTTTTACTATTTTTTAGCAAAGGTCATAACCATTATGACCACCCGGTCATAATCATTATGACTAGTTTTTTAATTTGTTTTAAATTAGTTTTTGACCATTTTTTTAGTAAAGGTCATAACCATTATGACCAGTTTTTTTTTTTAATTTTTTAAATTAATTTTTGACCATTTTTTAGTAAAGGTCATAACCATTATGACCACCCGGTCATAACCGTTATGACCAGTTTTATTATTTTTTAAATCTAACATTTTTTATTATTTTTTTAGTAAAGGTCATAACCATTATGACCATCCGGTCATAACCATTATGACCAGTTTTTTTTTAAATTAATTTTTGATCAATTTTTAGTAAAGATCATAACCATTATGACCAGTTTTTTTATTTTTTTTAAAATAATTTTTGATCATGTTTTAGTAAAGGTCATAACCGTTATGACCAGGTGGTCAAAAATTAATTTAAAAAATAAAAAAAATTGGTCATAATGGTTATGACCGGGTGGTCATAATAGTTATGACCTTTACTAAAAAATAATAAAAAATATTAGATTTAAAAAATAAAAAAACTGGTCATAACGGTGATGACTGGGTGATCATAATGGTTATGACCTTTACTAAAAAATAGTAAAAAATGTTAGATTTAAAAAAAAAACTAGTCATAACGGTTATGACCGGGTGGTTATAATGGTTATGACCTTTACTAAAAAATAATAAAAAATAATATATTTAAAAAATAAAAAAACTGGTCATAACGGTGATGACTGGGTGGTCATAATGGTTATGACCTTTACTAAAAAATAGTAAAAAATGTTAGATTTAAAAAAAAAACTAGTCATAACGGTTATAACCGGGTGGTTATAATGGTTATGACCTTTACTAAAAAATAGTAAAAAATGTTATATTAAAAAAATAAAAAAATCGGTCATAACGGTTATGACCGGTTGGTCATAATGGTTATGACCTTTACTAAAAAATGATCAAAAATTAATTTAAAAAAATAAAAAAAATTGGTCATAATGGTTATGACCAGGTGGTCATAATGGTTATGACCTTTATTAAAAAATAGTAAAAAATGTTAGACTTAAAAAAAAAAACTTTCGATGGAAGTTTCTCTTTGTAAATGGAAGTTTCTCTCTTTACATGGAAGTTTATCTCTATTATATGAAGATTTGAGTTTCAAAATGGGTGGGGGGCTAGGCGGAAAAGTGAAAAAAGAAATAAGTTTCCGGTAGGTGGTAACTCTTTCTCTCTCTAGATTTCAATTTTCTCTCTCTAAAACACTGTAGATGTTGGTTTGAAAAACTTTTTTGGGCCATGCGAGGGAGAGAGATATTTGAGTTTGTAGGAGATTAGGGTAAACTTGTAATTTGATATACATTAAATGCTACTGGGCCTCACATTAAGTGCTAAAATTGAAGGGGACAAAAAGTGATATTGTTTTTAATATTATTTATTTCACAAGTGCTAAAAGTGAAATTAACCCTGGTTATTTTTGGACCTACTAAACTTTAAATGTCTCCACTTAATTAAAACTCTCTTCATAAAGGTTAAAGTTTGACCCTTTTGTAGATTATTTTAATGGTACAAATATCCATCTCATTGCAAGTACTAGGCGTGGTTCAATCCAAATCCTAATTAGTAACAGGGCTTGGGCTCGGAGAGTCTCAATCTATGCTTTTTCATTAATACTTTCTTAAGTTATAGTCAGATATTCTCGTTCAAAATGCTCAATTCTTCAAAACCGACGGATATACTTTCTGATATTATATATACACACACACACAAGATACTCTCGTATCCAATAGTCAATTAGATGTGACAGTTTTAACTTTCTGATAAACAATTTATAATAACTAATTGGTTTATTTATAATTTTATACAAAACTATGTGTTATATGATACTATTTGATAATTATTGATGTAAAATATAAATATCATAAAAAATGTTATAATATAATCAACAGGTTGTACAATAGCAAACTGAAAAATGCATACACGCATATATAAACATTCTATAAGGTAACGCAAACTTAAGGGTAAAGACGGGCCACCTCGAGCACACGTGGCATGTTGTTTATTAGTCAACAAAATTAATTAGCCTTAACAAATATATATACATGAAGGATAAATAAAAGATATATATGGATATACCAAGGGATTATTAAGCATGATCAGATAACGATCCACAAAATATTTTAGGGCAGACCAAGACGAGGGCATGGCAATAATGCCATCAAATACCCACTAGGTCTCACCTGTCGCTCTGTCCCGTATTTGATCATCCATCTTTGTTATGATCTTCAAACTTGTGGTGGAAAATTATTTAGTTCATGTGCACGTCTTTTGATGTCGGTGGAGATTATACCTATTTCTTAAATTTTTTATTTAATTTGCCAAAAAAAAAAAAAAAGAAAAACAACGAAGAAGTATATCGATGATTCAAGATATATTTATAATTGGGTTAATTTCATTTTTTTTTAAATTTAATTCGGTTCAATCGCATTTTAGTACATAAACTTTTAAACCTATCCCAAAATCAGTATTCAAATTATTAATTTGTATCATAATAATTATTTCTTTCAAAACATTGTTAATTAATTGCTTGACAAAATTAGCGATCATCCCCCTATTTAAGTGCACCCTTAATAAGTGGATGATTGACGTGCTTAGTTTTGTCCGATAGACATACATACATATATATATATATATATATATATATATATATACATACAGATATATTGGGTGGCGATAGCAAATCGACACTAAGAAAGAGTGCAAGAATGAACCTGGCCTGTTTTTTTGTTCATGACATATATAAGAAAATTAAAAGATTATATCTGAGGGATTAATATATAATTAAACTTTCATTTAAGGATTGCATATTTTTTATTAGAGATCATTCATGGACAGCTAATTCCAACTAAATACCCGAAATATCGCCGTTATCGTCACCTCTGCACCTTGTGATAAGTGATCAATTACTCAAGCTAAAACGCATTTTCTTTCTAAACTATTTTAGTTGCACAAATGTCATTTTCTTTATTAAAAAAAAAAAAAAAAAAAAAAAAAAAAAAAAAAAAAAACAGAAGGGGTACTCTCAAGAACATGAGAAAATCAATCAACTATATTAATGACATCGAATCCTCAGATCTCAAATTTCAGTAGCTTATTAATAATAAGTGTGTATATGTATATATATATATATGTGTGTGTGTGTGTGTGTGTGGAAATTAAAAAAAAAAACAATAATTGAATTAATAGATGAAACAAGATCTAAATGCACTTGAAAGGAATTTCATTAAATTAAAATGTACAATTTCGGAAGCAATTATATTATTGCCTCAATGATACATCACTGAATCATATTCTTGCCACAGCGAGTTGTCATCCAAAGCAACTCCATAACATGCATTAAAAGAATTATCAGAATTACTAATTCCTTCAAATCCAATAAAACTATCACTAATTTCATCTCCAAACCTGTACAAATCCCAATTCATCATGTCATGGCTGGGTGAGCAAGGCACTGCCTCCATATTGTCATCAATATTCCATCCATTCAGATCAAAATCACCCAACAAAACCGAGCAATCACGGTCATCCATGTGCCCGAAACCGGAGGATTGACTATCTTCCCCGATGTAGGTCGATTGATGATCATCAGGCTCTATGCACACATCATTAGAGACGTCTGTGGTGCTTGAATTGATCTCCGCCTCTAGTGATTGAATCACACAGTTCAATCTATCCTCATCTCCCTCATCTACGTGATCTTGTAGTTCTTCCATTAAGGATGTGAGAAAGTCGTTTGTATTGATGAAAGCCCATTTTTCAGAGGTTCCAAGAGAAGCCATTTTAGTAATACAACAATATTTTTGTATGGAAGAAGTTGAAAGGAAGAATTTCCAAAAGCTTAAGAATTGGATGCTCTTAGAATATGTTTTACACACTTAGAGGTAAGTAGTGTAGCTATATATAGGACTTTGAATAGGAAAATCACAATAGAAAACTTTTTATTTATTTATTTATTTATTTATTTATTTTACTCATTATGGACCAACCAATCAGGTGCACATGTGCACAGAATATATATATTTTTTTATATCCACGAAAAGTAAAAGATAATGTACCGAATATGTCATTCATGCATATCAATAAGGACAGTGTATTATAAAATGGACCACACTTTCGATGTTCTAAAATTAAAGAAAGGTGCATAGAACCCAAAAAAATAAATAAATATATTCAAAAAATATTAAAGAAATGTTTTGTTGTCGAGGGCTTTGTTATTTTCAGCTTTCCAAGCAAAGCAACTAAACTAGTTGAACCCATGGAATGTGACCCAAAAGAAGAGTACAACAAAAGAAGATAAATAACTTAAAGGGCAAAAATCAAACAATGTCTCTCACCAAATGGACATATTGATCAACTAGGAATAGATAAATTAAACAACAAGGAAGCATATATGTGATGGGGATATGCCAGGACGTAAATTGATATGAATGGACCTCTCAAATAATTGACACGAAGTATCTAATTTGGAAGTTTCTGATCTTATTGTTAGCATGGCATTATTGATATGGTTATTGATTATTTTGGTGATGAAATTTTTGGACATGAATTAACGAATTCAACATTTAAATTTGTTTTTTATGATAATAAAAATTGCTGCCATCTGACATAAATATATACATATATATGTTTTGTTCAACTTAAACATACATAATTAAAAAAAAAAAAACCAAGTATTAGTTTATTTTCAGAACCAAATATGAAGAAATTGATCATTTTAGTCATTAATTATAATATGCTTTTGCTAAGTTTAAAAAAAAAAAAACTCCTTTTCTTTTTCAAATATATATAGATAAAGTTCTCATGTCTAACAATCTTATTATCTTACACATGTAACATCAGGATTAATATCTTGTAACACTAATTCATTAATGCATAAAGCTTTCTATTGATACTTATCATTTATAGTAAAAATCTTAAAATACACATGAATTTACATAAGTTACATTCATAGATCAATTAGTAGCTACATAAGTCTGAAAGAAAAAATATTATAATATCGGATCTATATGATTGTGAGATAGAAGACTTATCATATATGTATCTATGTTTTTTGAAAGTAAGAGCTAGTACATTGTTAAGAAATTATTTCCTAGATATGAAGCATATTAGCAGATCTCAACTCCACTTTTTCTTTCCAATCAGAATTAATAATAATGCCAAGAATCTGAGAAGTGGGTCTTAAAAATATATGTTAGGTACAAACATAAACATGATCGATCATCTCCATATCACATGTGCATGTTGAGCAGCTATATAAGTACATATATATATACACACACACATATAGTACATATATATGGCCCTATACATATGTATATATGCTTCTTAAAACAGATATGTATAGATACGTAATAGATAAAAAGGTGGCTCCCACTAAAGTAAAGGGGAACTAATTAAAGCTAGCTCCCAACCAAGGCATTAATGCGCGTACTCGATGCCCCATTGTACATGTTTTGTTGGGATACAGATTAGATCTCACTTACTTTGAATGTGCAACTCTCATATGCATATTACTTTTTTTTTAATTACATAAAATTTTAATGATCAAAACTCTCATATACTTGCCAACTGATTTTCTAAAATATTTTTGTTCAATAAATTAGTTGAAAAATATATATACATATACATATATATTTACCTCCTGAATCTTTTCCTAAAAATCCCTTAAATTTTAATTTTATTTTTGTTTGGTTTTAATTCTCAAGGTATGAGAGAGAGTTTTGAACTACAAACCCTTAGGGTGTGTTTGGTTTGAGCGTTTTGAAGAATGTTGGGTAAATTTCGAGCAGGAATGAAGCCATAATTATTTTTTTCTTAACGGGGCTTGAGTTAAAGTCAAAATTTTCTATTACGTTAATAAGATAATAAATACTAAAAATCTAATGTTTTTATTTTTTTCCTTTTACAATTTTTCTCTTTATTTTTCATATTCTGTTATTCTACATAAGTCCCTTTTTTTTATTTTTTATTCTTCCAAATATATAAACTGAAGTAGTATTGTGTTCCAATATTTATTTGTTTGAGTTTTTAAATTTGAAATAATGGATGTACAATTCAAAGAAAATGAAAGAATAGGTAATTAAAAGGAAATTTTAAGGGTTTAAATGGATTTATTAAAAAGATCTACAAAATAATGAAAATCACAAATCAAAGAGCCGTCGTGAAAATAGAGAGATCGAGGGGAAAAAAAAAAAAACTAAGTTCGAAAAGAAAATCGAATCGCAAAAAGTTTAGTCTAAAGATCACCGTGAGAACTATATTCCATGAAAAGTAGGTTTCTTTTATAAAACCTGCGCGCAAGGATAAATGAAGGGAAAATTAATTTGAGTTGGACAGTTTGTCCCAAAATCCATGGAAAATATTAGTGGAGAGTAAACATGTGTGTGTGTGTGCGGAGATATAACTGTTTTGTAAAGGATTGTTTACTACTCAAACTGCAAAAATCTGAACCCATAATAGAGAAGTAATTTAGAAGCATGGCCGATAAGAGTCTCGCGTGTTGTGTCAAAATATAAATAAGTTTGGACGGCATGATTTCTTTGACAAAAATTTTTATTTGTCTATCACATGAACAAACTGGAGAAACAAGATTTTCTTTCATGCCCGCATGCGTCTAGTTTTCTTTTGCTCGCCAGCTTAGTTCGGATGTTGTAAAACATCTTGATGCTAGTGGTTCTCTGCTCTTTAATCATTTACGTGAAGAAAAGGAAAAACAAAAATTGCGGTAATTGTAAGCCTTCAAATCAATCGAAAATTTACAATTGCAGATCACAATTCCATCAGTCATACATATGATCATACGTGATTTCTTTCTATAAAGAGTTGTATCCATACTCCTGATCTAGGGCAACTCCAAGATTATTAGTAAATTCATGAACAAAACAACTACTAATTTCATCTTCACAAGGGAACGTATTCCAATTATTCAAGTCATGGCTTGGTGAGCAAGGCACTGCCTCCATGTCAATCCACACGTTCATGTCAAGATCATGATCAAATGGAGGCAAAGAGTCGTGACTATCTTCTCCGTCACCAATGGTTTGATGATCGGGATCATCAGCTGGCTCCATACATGAATCTAGGTCATCAAGTGATGTGCTCGAATAATTGATCTCCGCTTCTAGAGATTGAATCACACTCTTCAATCTTTCCTCGTCGCTCTCCTCGACATGATCTTGTAACTCTTCCATTAATGTCACAATGAAGGTACTATCAATTCCTGAGATTTCGATTCCTTCGAGTGCATCGTCCCCGTTGATGCTAGCCCATTTTTCGGAGGTTGCTCCAGAAGCCATTTTGGTATAAGTTTGGAAGTTATGAGAATGCCAAATCTGAGAAACGATGGAAGCAATTTGGATGTTTCACACTATGACTCTCCTTGAGGGACAGTACTTAGGCCTTTAAATAGGCATCTAATAAATAACTTTTTTTTTTTAAATTCATTTTTGCTCCATTATGGACAGGCCAATCAGGTGCGCACATGCGCATCAAATATTTTGTAACCACAATAATATATAATAGGTAATGCATCAAACGTAAATCTCAATATTCATGCATATCAATAAAAAATAATAATAAACCAATAATTTAAAGAGTGTTAGAGTAAAATGGACCAATTCCAATGTTCTACCAATTAAAAAGTGATTCCATTAGCAAAATTAAAAAATAAAAAGTGTTCATTGTCGACCCCTTAATGTGCCATTTGAAGGTTTTTCCACCTAAAGAAAAATATGGTGCAATTAATGTGACTCAAAAGGAGAGTATATGGGAAAAAGAAAACAAATTATTCATGGACTAAAAATGTTTCTCAACCGATGAACATATGTCGATGTATTAGGAATAAATAATGCAAATGGAGAAGAAACAGCCGACTCTGATCTGTTGGTTGATAGATCTGTATGTGGTCGATTTCCTTTATAAACCACAATTATTTGACCAATACTACGTGACATGGGGAGTTGAGACGTACGATTATATCATCCTAATATTTTTCTTCCTCGTAAGTACCATTGTATAACGTAAATTTCATATCTAACTTTATTACTAAGCTTGAATAATTCGAATTAATCACCCCAAATTCCAAATATTTTTATAGGTTTTTATGCACCGGTACACTTTAAACTTATCACATAGTTGTAATTTACACCATAAATTTTTAATTTTAGTAATTTACACTCTGACTTACAAATTTAGCAATTTTCCCCCATTGATAACAATGTTCGTCTTGTAAAGGAAATTGATATGTGATTTATATATAAGTAATTGATTAATGATATGAATGATTTTTTTTTATCTATTAACCCAAATTTATTTAGATTAAGATAATTAATTAAGTACTATTAAAGTAGAAAACTTTAAATTAACTTTGTTTTCAATATAAATTTTGTTTAATATTGATTAAAAAGGACCTTTTATACTCTAAATTAACAACATATATACAAGTCAAGTGCCAATTTTGATTAAAAACAAATCAACATTATAATCAATGAGGGGTAAATTGTTACAAATTTATAAGTTCAGGGTGTAAATTATCAAAATTAAAAATTTAAGATATAAATTGCTATTATGCGAATAAATTTAGGATGTACCAGTGAAAAACGCTTATGCTATAAATATATTTATTTTTTCTCTTGGTAATATTAGAACTAGCAAACTTTCATATACAATATATATTTACTACGGTATAGGCCTATATTGGCTGCTACTGATTATTACAAAAATAAATAAATAAATAAATAGATAAATAAATAAATAAGACACTCTTATATTTTGAATCAGTGAGTTCTTATCCAAATCTCTCTAGATAACCACAAGGCGGCTTTAGATACATGGCTTGATTGTTAATTGAGTCAGGCAAAATACATTCATGAATTTTATGGTTGAGATCGTATGCGGATGTCTTTATCCAATTAAAGAAAGTAGCATGCATTATTTAAAAGAAGCAGGGCTTAATTTTATGAACAGCCCCTGAATTATATGCCCTATACTATGTTGGCCTATGTTTTGATTTTACACGACACATTTTCTTGAACTTTTTTACTGTTAAGCCATCAAGCCCTTTATCAATATCTGTAAAAGAAAAAAAAAAGAATTAGATGAAAATCGAAAACGTTCTAATCACATAACTTTATTTGTAGGTAAAGTCGTAATTAAATATTTCTTGAAAAGAAATTGTACTTTTAATTAGAGATATTTTGAAAATAAACTGCACATTAATATATATATATATAACAGGGTTTGTATTTTAATCCAAGATACAAAGCATCATACAGCTATTTTGAATGTTTAATTTTCCTTAATAAAATATTTTACTACAATACTAACCTTGTTGAAAGCTCATGTGAACATGTTAAATTTACATCAGTTTTGACGGAATACTAATATAGGGGTCATTTTTGTATTGAAAAGTTTGAACTAGTGTGACATGTAAAATTAAAAATCAGGGATCAACTTGAGATTGATAATATAATTCAAGGGTTTATTTCACAAATAACCTTAAAATTGTGGGAGTCTTTAAATATTAAACATTATATTAGAGTATGTAAGCGCTCAACTTTAAAAAGTCCTTTACCTCATTTTATGTCAATTAATATAGGCCTCATGTTAGTAAACTGTTATATGATAGAAACATACTTTATAATATCAGTGATATTTAACATTGTACAAATAAAGGAGTGAGCCCCATGTTATAGGACTTACCCTCTATTATTGAGTAATGTTAAACATCAGTACTGATGTTTCTTAGCATTGTTTTATATGATAATAAGGCTTTTGCTTAGTTATAGCGACACACATTTTACCATTACCCTTCCCGCCAAAGAGTTACACATAATATTAAAAAGTTTCCTTCAAAATTAAATACTACTAAGAACTCAAATTAAATAAGAGATTTTTTTAAAAAATTTTAAAAAGAAAAGTTAAATGCCGAATTACATCATAAATAGATCTTGTTAATCTTCTTTCACAAAGGGTCACGAGTCTTTAGTTTTAACATTGTTCATATAATTTTGGGTATTTAATCTTTTGAATTAAGATCAAGGGTGAAAAATGAATCTTTTGTTTTTTTTAATCATTGTATTTGAACAAGAAATAAATAAAAAAGACTAAGCTTGAAAAGAAAAAAGAAAATGATCTTAGCACGCAAAAAGGAGGGACTTAAAGATCCCCATATATAAGATATACTTCTAGGGAAGTAGGTTTCGTTTATAAAACCCTTGAAAGAAGAAATCTCTTATAGGGAAAAATCAATTTGAGTTGGACAATTAATCCGAAAATCCATGGAAAATATTAAGAAGAAATCTCTTGGAGGGAAAAATCGTTGCACAATTTATCTGAAAATCCATGGAAAATAATAATGGAATGTACATATACATATGTGTTTGTCTGTATATATATACACACACCCACAAGTTTAGACTTCGTGATTTCTAAGTTGAACAAATTGGAGAAACAAGATTTTCTTTCATTCCTGCATGCGTGTGGTTTTCTTTTGCTCGCCTGCGTGCGTTATTACTTTCATTTTGACACCTACGTGCCTTTTTTTGCATTCATTCCATTATTTTCTTTTTATTGGATGAAGTTAATTTTATTTTTCATATATTAGAGTTGAGGGCTTAGCATGAGATGAGTGATAAGGGGTGCCAACCTAGTTCAGAAATTTTCAAATATCTTGATGCTTGTTGTATTCTTTGCTCTCTCATCTTTTACATCAAAAAAAAAAAAATTTAAAAATAAAAATTTTGGACAAACAAGAAATGTGGTAATTGTAGCCTTTAAATGAATAGAAAATTTACATTTGCATATCACAATTTCATCAGTCATACATAAGATCATATGTGGTTTCTTTCCATAAAGAATTGTATCCATATTCCTGATCTAGGGCAACTCCTAGAATATTAGTATATTCATGAAAAAAAAAAAAAAAAACAACCACTACTCATTCCATCTTCACAAGGAACATATCCCAATTTTTCAAGTCATGGCTTGGTGAGCAAGGAACTGCCTCCATGTCAATCCACACGTTCATATCAAGATTATCATGATCAAATGGAGCCGAAGAATCGTGACTATCTTCTCCATTGCTGGTGGATTGTTGATCGGAATTATCAAGTAGCTCCATATATGAATCAAATTAGTCATCGGGTAATGTGCTCGGGTAATTGATCTCCGCTTCTAGAGATTGAATTACACTCTTTAATCATACTCGTCGCTCTCCTCGATTGATCTTGTAATCCATTAACGACATGAGCAAGGCACTGTCAAATCCCGAGATTTTGATTCCTTCAAGTACATCATCGCCGTTGATGCTGGCCGATTTTTCGGAGGCTGCCATAGAAGTCATTTTGGTAAAAGTTTGGGAGTTATGAGAATTGCCAAATTTGATAAGTGATGTAAGCAATTTGGATGTTTCACACAATGACTCTCCTAGAGGGAAAGTAGTCAGGCCCTTAAGAAGGCATCTAACAAATAACTCTTTTTTTTTTTAGTAATTTTTGCCCCATTATGTAGTGGCCAATCAGGTGCGCACATGTGCATCAAATATTTTACAATTAGAATAATATATAACAGATAATGCACCAAACGTATGTATATGAATATTCGTGCATATCAATAATTGAAAAAAAAAAAAACAATAATTTAAAGAGTGTTTTGGTGAAATGGACCACTTTCAATGTTCTACCAATTAAAATATGTTTAATTGTCGACCTTAATTTGCTATTTTAAGGCTTTTCCACGTCAAGAAAAAGAAAATTATGGTATAATTAATGTGATTCCAAAGGAGAGTGTATGGGAAAAAGAAAACAAATAATTCAAGGGCAAAAAATGTTTCTCAACCGATGAACATAGGAATAAATAATGCAAATGGAGAAGAGACAGCTGCGACTCTGATTTGTTGGTTGATGGATCTATATGTGGTCGATCTTCTTGATAACCCAAAACACAATTATTTGACCAATAGGACGTGACATGTGGAGATGAGATGTACGATTGTATTATTCTAATCTTTTTTTCCTAGTGATTACAAGTCTAATCTAAAGATAATTTCACACATAACTTTTGAAATCTCTCACCCTAAGTTCTAAAATATATGTATATAATATTTTCTTTTTTTTTTTTCATGGTAGCAAAACTTTCATAGATACAAAATATATTTTAATTTGGTATAAGGCCTGTGACTGCTACTAATTATTAAAAAAGAAAAATGAAGATATTCTCATATTTCGAATCTGTAAGTTCTTATTCAAAATTTTCATTTTTTGTCTGTTGAACTAACCCAAAGGGGGCTTTGAATTGTTAATTGAGTCAGGCAAAATACATTCATGAATTTAATGGTCGAGATCGTATGTGGATGTCTTTATCCAAGTAGTGAAAAGAATGTTCATTATTTAAAAGAAGCATTAAAATTATGAGAGAGCCCTATAAATTTCCACATTCTAATAGAATACCTTTAACTCGTCGTGGCCTTATGTTAGTAAACTGTTAAAACGACACATATTTTAGCTTTTCCCCTCCACGCCAAAAACAATACAACAAAAAAGGTCTTCAATGACATTAAAAAATGTCGTCAATCAGATTCAACGACATTTCTACAAAAGTCATTGAATGGGATGACATTTTCTAAAATGTCGTAAAGGATGTTGTTAAATCTCTTTTCATGACACTTTCGTAGTGTCTTTAAATATTTTCCTTTTTTTGCAAACGTATCCTCCATAGCGGCCAAAAATGTTGTGTTAATCAGTGAAGCAATTGGTATCAAATCATGTTTCATTGACTATTTAGTATGCTTTCAATAGCACATACACCATCCGGAGTTCTAGGTCCGATCCAACGTCCAACAAGTCACTTTCGATTCCACTGAACTTCATGCCATGGTCCATCAATCATTCTATATAGGTCTTGAAGGTTCCCGGGAAAGCCCGTGAAACCGTAAAGTCCTTTTACCAATTACCCTTACGTGATCTACAAGCTTTTTTTTTTTTTTTTTTTTTTGAAATGATTGATCACCTTTTACTCCAATTACTAGTGAGTAATCACACACATTATTACTTTAGTAATCTAGCAGTTTATTCTTTATTTTTTTATATATATTATATAGGATTATCAAATATATTCTCCTAGATTGTTGATATTATACATGATTTTTAATATTCCACCGAATTATTTATTATGTTCTTTGGAATTTTCTATATTCTAATATATCAGTTATAATAATCCACTATTATAAACATCTCCAAAATCGTAAAATTCTTAAAAGAAAAAAAAAAGACCAAATAAAATGATTACGATAAAACAAAAACACACTAAACTTCCTCAAAAAAAAAATATATATATTACTATCTTATAGTTTTTATTTTTAAATGATCTTTAAAAATATATTCTTCCAAGATTCTTCATTTTTTTAATTTTATTTTCTTTTAAAGTAAAAACATCTCAATCAAGTTAAAAAAAAAATCCATCCCAATCAACTGGATCCTTCTCGAACATCAAACTTCATAGCTAAAAACTAAATAATAACAATAATAATAATTAGTATTATTTAGTAGTAGTAGTAAATCCCGAAACTTACTAATTAAAAAAAAAAAAAAAAACCCCCAAACCCATGTCTTTCCACATTAAAAAAAGAAATCATACAAACACGCCAAAACTAGCTGTCTTCAAGTGCCCACCAAAAGAAGCGCGCCAAAAAGTATTTAGGGGGATGATCTTATTCCCATGATCTTTCTTTTTCTCAATTTCTTCGTACGCGAAAAAAAAAACTGTAAGTTGAAGGGTCTGAAGTCTTTAGAAATTGAACGGCCACAGTCTCTGGCCAGTCATGGCTGTGGTCAATTTTGGCGCCCCTTCATCATCCGTTGTAACTAATTTTAGTAAGTATCAAAAATTTAGAAATTTCCGTTCGGTGTATTCATAGAAACTTTGCAAAAATATGTGTGATTTTCTGAATTAGTCTTTTTTTCCTTTTAATTTCATAAAAGTCAATAGAGTTTCTTAGTGCAAGGGGAAGACTTATATTTTGAGGGTCTTATACTTGTATTTTGAGGGAAGACTTATTTTCATTTTGGTTTGTTCCTTGTTAAGTGGAAAGTCCTGAAGCTAAATACATATATAAGTAGTCCACACATGTTTATAGGCATTATAAAAGCATTTTTATCTTGTTTTTGCAATAAAGCCAAATTTGACGACATTTTCTTTCAATGTCGTAAAATAGGCTTTTCTACGACATTTCATGGCTAAATGTCGTTGAAAAGTTTTTTAACGAGATTTTAAGAAAAATGTCATGAATTTTTTTGCCGTTAAAAGCCCTTTTTGTTGTACAGTTACACATTTGGCGCTAATTATTCAAAAGTTTCCATCAAAATTAAATGCTACTAATTAAGGACCAAAATTGAATAAGAGTTTCATTTTTTTTTCTTTCCTTTTTGTTTTTGTTTTTGTTTTTTGTTTTTTGTTTTTTAAGAACTGTTAAATGCTGATTACATCTTAAAAAAGATCATGTTAATCTTCTGTCATACAACGGGTTGATAAAGATTAATCACGAATCTTTAGTTTAACCTTATACATAAATATCTTTGAGTATTTAATTCTTGAATTAAGATAAGGGGAAACAGAATCTTTTAGTATTTTTTATATAACGAATCATACGTCGTACGTATTTTGAAATAAGATATAATTTTCAATTTTAGTTTTCTTTTTGCTAATAACCATTAATGTTGATGGAAGGACAATGTTTCGGATATATTTAACCCCAAGTAGAGCTATTGGCCAAAAGAAATATACGAAAAAGTGTGTTTTTTAGGTATTAACCATGCCGCATGATTAATTATTATTCATGATTTATTAATGGAAGGACTATATATACTAACATGCAAGTAAAATTTCGGGATTACTTTGACACTTTTTCAAGTTTAGGGGCTACTCTCATATACCGTGCAAACTTTATGAGCTACTAATAATTTTTAATACTAAACACCACTCACTAGAAAGCAATCGAAAAGTATAATTAGTACTTTATTATTAATAATTTTATCATATTCGTTGGCACTCATTATAAAATAAAATAAAATAAAATGCACTACTCCCTTTTCAATGAAGGGGGAAAAAAAATTAAAAAACGTACAATCGAGAAAGCATGTGATTCACTAATGAAAGGGAAGTTCTTGATTTATCTTGTAGATCCCTTTGAAGAAAACAAAAACCAATAAAATAAACAATGAAAGATTTGGTCTGATAACAAGAGATTGAGCAAATAAAGAGTTGGTCCACTAATTGGTGGACAGTTTAAGTGGGGAGCGGGATCATTATGCACCATCCAATACACACACACACACACACATATATGTATATGTATATATATGTATATATATTTACATATAGGGAATAAGGACATCTGAACTAGAAAGTTTCAACGTACAACCCAACATGGTGAAGTGGCATCACGTGCATTACAGGCGTGGGGGTGCATGGGGATCTTTAGAAAAATGGGGTATCAAGTTCCTCATTCGTCTTTACTTTAATTGGGACCCACTTATACTGTTTCCGATACATACGATCGTCTCATCTTGTTCTTATACAGTCAGTGGCAAGAGTCACTTGAACACTGCTCTTATTGAATTTTATTTTGTTTTAGAATATATTATTTTACTTTCATTGAACTTTGGCGTTAGATATACATCTAATTCAAATTTAATATATTTTTATTTCTATAGTTTTTTCGAACAGCGTTTGGTAAATATCTCCATTAAAGTAGAAAGCTAGCTAGCTTCCGTTGTAGACACTGGTTATTGACAAGAAGGGACATTTGATTGTCAAGAAATATACTCACTCACAGTCCCTAGCTAGCTAAACGTATTTTCCACAAAAAAATGCTTGTCAATCTTTTTCAAACCTAGCGTCGCACATATACATGAATAGACAAAGTTTTTTTCTTTATATATAATTATATTATCGTTGAAAGCAAACTTCAAACCATTTGCAACCATGCATTTTTATATGTACATATACATATGTATATTAGATGCAATGTATATGTATAGTGTAAATCCTCAGGTGTCCCTATTTCCACATGTAGTCTTGTCCAAATGTTTGTCCAAGTCGCAGTTGCTTCCACTGTTGCTTAATTTATTTTCTCTTCATCGGTACGTTCATTAATTTGGTGACGGACATTGTTTACAAAAACATATATATATATATATGTATATATATTCTCTTGTGTAACAATCGGATATGTCAGATAGTTATACCTTTCTAACAAAAATCTTATAATAATTAATTGATTTGTAGTATTTTTATGTAAAGTAATACTGTTTAGAAACTGTTAATAAAAAAAATGTTATAATAAAATCAACTAATTATCACAAAAACATATAAAATATATTACAAACTTGAGATAAAGTCTATCCTTAAAGTATGACACTTTTATAATGAGCAAGCGCTATATATATTTTGTAGTGCTCTCCTTTCGAGTCATGCTCTATATTCTAGCTAGTTTCGTACGGGATTTTCTTTGCTATAAATGATAGAAAAGCTAGCTAGCAAAGGCAACGAAAGAGTTGTTTAATTGTGGAGCATTGAAAGTGGTCCATTTTCACCCTACACTATATATCTATTATTGATGATATGGTAGAATGACATGTATAATGGTCGGTATACATTGTTTTTTGTTTATTGTTTTTTTTTCTTTGTCCCATAAAATATTTGGGGCACTTATTTGCGTTTGTCGTCCTGTAAGAAAAAAAAGGCAAAAAAACAGAACAAAAAAAAAAAAAAGAAAAAGAAAAAAAAAAGGAAAAAAAAAAAAGGAAGAAAGAAGTCATTAGTTGAGATATATATGCTTATTTAAAGGCATAGCAACTTCATCCTAAAAAAATCATTCTGTGAAAAGAATTATATCCTACAAGTGTTCGTAACCTCTTGAGCTCTTGCATTAAATCCTCAAAACTTATTTTCGTCTCACCCAAATGGCTACCATTGTAACCTCTCAAAAATGGGCATGCATCGAGGGCGATGATCATGAAATCGCAGTAGTCGACGACAACAACCTTGCCTTTCTTATGTCCTTGATGGAAGAAATAGTACATGATCAAGTGGAAGGTACCGATGAGGAAAGATTGAAGAGTGTGATTCAATCTCTAGAAGCAGAGATCAAATCAGGTAAATCATATGTTGATCATGATTCAATGAATATGGAGTGGCCTGATCACCAATCCATCAGCAACGGGGAAGATCGTCAATTTTGCAGTTTAGGGCAAACGGACGATCACGATTTCTTGGTCTCATTTGATGATCTTGACATGAATGGATTGCTTGACATGGAGGTAGTGCCTAGCTCACCTAGTCATGACTTGAATTGGTACATGTACCCCGGTAGAGATGAGATGATGAGTAATGATAATTCCGTTTATACTTATGGTGGAGTTGCCCTAGATCAGGCGTATGGATACAACTTTTTATGGCAAGAAACAACATATGACTGAGTTGTGTATGAGTGACTACACTGTATTGATTCCCAAATGTGAATTACACTTTAATTTAAAGTGTAACAGCAGAATAATGTTTCTTGTATTTTGATTATGCGTGTAATGACAACTTACATTTACAATTCAAAGTTGATGCAGCGCAGTAAGATCTGGCCTTCTATGATGTCACGAATCATTAAATATCAAATGCATTTTTTCAGTTTTATAAGATTTGGTGATGCTGTCCGATTTGGACAAAAAAATATATGTTTTTTTTTAGGTGAGAACAGACTCATCACTATACCACGACGTGCAACACTTTTTGGCCTACTCCGTTAATCGGCCTTCAAAAGGGCTTTTTTTTTCTTTTTTCTTTTTCTTTTTTTTCTTAAACTAATATGGATTAATTTTATAAATGTCTCATGAACTATGTATCCTCGATTATTTTGTTCTTGAATATCTAAAATCGTTAAAATACTTGTCAAAATACTCTCTCCATCTAATTCCGTCTGTATATTTAACCACAGTTGCTGATGTGGCACTGACTGTGTAATTTCAAAATTCCTATATTGTCTATAAGACAACAATCCCTTAGATTTTTTTAAAGTGATTATTGCATCCCCCTTCGATTATACACGTGATGGACTAACTTTTTGTGCAAATGGACGCCGTTTTATAGATTCATATATGCTAGTTGCTATAATTTTCCTTTTTTTCTATCCCAAATATATTGATCTTGATTAGATTCTCAATTTGCCCTACAAATTAAAATTCATGTATAAATTAAAGATATTTAGCCCAAATTATATTTTAATCAAAGATATATGGAGTCATTAAACTATTTTGGATGTACACTTTCTAATCAAACCTCAAGTTATCAAAATTTATTTATTTATGTTTATAATTTATTTATTTATTTATTTTTATAAAAATACTAATATATGAGCCGTTTTCATAATACAGAAAACTATTAAAGTAGCATGTGATGTATAAAATTACAAATTAGGAATCAACTTCAGACCACGAGTGCAATTCAGCCCAACCTTTTTTTATTCACATTCTATACGTGAATAACATATAATTGGGCAATACACCTTGTTTAAATTTTTTGCTAATCTGAATTCAAGCTAAAAAATTGCTTAAAATTTCCATTCCAATTCTCCCTTGTTATGTGATATCCACGATTATATATAAGTTTCTGAAAGTATGTACGCAAACATATTTATATATATATATATATATATTTTTTTTTTTGTTATATTTTAGGCTTAACCCTTTTTTCCCCATTTTTATACCATGTTAGGATCGATCATTATTAACATTCCTTTGACACATTTAAGTGAGAGGGTATGTTATCAGAATGAGCAATGTGAAAGACTTTGCGAAAGCATGTTTCCAGAATGAATTTTAGGTACATGTCTGAAGCTACCTCCACAGAGATTGAGGTTATGTATGTGCGAACAGTGACGAAGCCAGAAGTTTTCATCATGTATCGAGTAAGTTTTCATTTTGAAGAGGGGTTATTATAAAATTTTATTCAAAATTATAGGGTATTTTATTCGAAAGAAAAAGAGAAAAAGACGTGATCACAATCATCTATTCTTGGTCACTTATGGAAAATTAGTATAATTTTCTTATTCGTTATTTAGTTTCTAATGTATCAACTGTTAATTTTTTTTAACTAATGAGTGTTCATTAGTCGGGGATTGAAAGAGTATGAAATTAATTTCACGAAAAAGAATGCAATTACATAGAATTAAATTCAACAATTCCATTAATATTACTAAACTATCAAAGAATCAAGTTATAATTTTTCTATAAAAAAAAAAAAGAATCAGGTTAACATAAAACAAGAGCAAATTTGATAAACATAATTAGATCAACCATATAACTAAGAGGTGGGACAAATTCTCCCTTATCAAGTAACTTAATTAGTCATATTTAAGATGAGGGTCGATATCATTTACTTTCTAATTGCAAAAGTAAATAAAAAATTAAAATCAGGAATTCAACTGAAATCATAATTACCCTAAGATTAAACATGTAACAAATTGAAAGTAAGTTGTAATTTTCATTTGTGTGAGCATTTTGACATTTAATTAATTAATAACTTTAGGGGCAGACCGGGGGGGGGGGGGGGGGGGGGGGGGGGGGGGGGGGTGTTGAAGCAAACAAAACAAAACCCTCCTCGTAAACTTGAGAAGCCAACTCCATGTTGGGAATAAGGAACAAGGGGAAAAAATAGTAAAAAATTCTATTGCTATTTATGTTCTTATAAGTTATAAACCTTTAATATCTTTCGAAAGGGTAATTTGTCCGCTAAAAAAGCAGGGTTCACTCTATCTTCATTATCTTTTGGTTTATTTATAAGTTATTTATTTTGAAGTGACTACCCCTGATTTCTGAATACATTTTTAAATTTCGTAAATCTAATTAATTTATTAGAAATAAAATCAAGATCCAATTAGAACATTTAAACAGAAACTTTACAATGAAATGAAGAGGTAATGAGTTAGTTTAATGTAATATATAAAACAAATCGTGCGCAATCTAATTTCCTTATAATTCACAGAACTTGTTATTTCGAACATGTCCAAGATGAAAATGATGATAAAGAATTGTAGATCCTGCCATTTCTTAAAACTTGTTGTGTTGATACTCTTCTTCTTCGAGCATTCAAGTAAGTTTATATTTGAAATTAAGCTAAATTGACATTTCCAAATTTAAAAGTTTTCTCTTTAATTCATATTTTGCAAGATTAAACAAAAATATATTACCTGCATATAAGATCGTAACCATGTGAAATCTGTTATTTACCAAATATATATATATATATATATATATATATATTTGTGTGAGTGTGTGTGTGAGTGTGTGAAATCTGTTCGTTGAAAGTCGAGGTAAACTCTAACATGTTGCTTAATTTTACTCTAGAAAAATATTCGAAAGATTTTGGAAACAAATCAGATCTGTAAGAATTTAAAAGGATTGCTAATTTTAAGAGATATAATCATTATTTTCTCGGAACGAAATTAGATGTTATATTTTACTCAACCGAAGGGATCATTTTTCAAAAACACATGATTAGGGTAGATAAAAGTGGATATGGTTCTGGTACAAATTTACTAAACCGAAGGGAATATCTTACAATGTTCGTAGTGGGTATTTGATTATTTAATTCTCTCTCTCTTTGAGGTGAGGGATTCAAAATTATAAAAAAATATCTAAAAACAAAATATAAAATTGATTATATTGTGATAACAAAAAATACCCTTAAATTTAATTTAAAAAACAAAAAAGGTTTATTCTATTCTTAAAAAATAACCAAAATAGAAACTTCAAAATATTTAAAAACATTCGCCCTTTACAGTCCCGAATTTGAATCCAAATTTGTTTGTGGATTACAATTACATTTTTTTGATACATATATTTTGTTGTTATTTGTTATTGATTTTTTATATTTGTTGTCAATATTATATTCATGAGGTCAATATGCTATAATATTATGTTTTATGAATATGTTTTTTTCCCCCTCAATAACCCGGTTAACAAGGAAGTAATCCGAAAAACGATAAATCCAAAAATATGCTGTTTAAGGTTCTTGGTCATTATCATATAGGCCATGACCATATTACTATTAATCAAGAGTGTGCAATATAACGGTAAGGTCTTATGATATAAATGTCTATGACAAAACATAGTCGTCGAAGTAATAGAGTAAATATCGTAATGATCACAACGTCAAAGATAATAACAAAATAAAAAATTAATTAAAAAGAGTTATAAAGGACCAAACTATTAAAGGAACAAAAAAGAAAAAGAAAAAGAAAAAGAAAAGTTTCCTTCTAAAATATACAACTAAAAAAATAAAAAAAGTCTAAATGTCTAAAAAAAAAACTACGCGTTCTCAAAAAAGGGCGGGAAAAAAAACTAACTAGTGATTACATAATTTAAGAGAAAAAACTTCCTCCCATTGAAGTAGTCCAAAATAACTAATTAATTTAAAATAAATATTTAAAATAAATTAATTATACAATTCTGGAATTATTATTCCTTAATTCAAGGAGATGTCCATTCCTAAAAAGGCAATAAGGGTAAACCTGGAACAAATAATGATTGAAATTTAAATTTTGTTCAATTTTGTAAATAAGTTAAAAAGTGTTTATAGTTTAAAAAGGATAAATGAAAATGGCTATTTTGTGTAAATATTTCCATTTTTTTTCTTGTATTTTGGTGTATGATGTGTGTACTTTGGTCGAATTTGTGGTGTATTCTGGTGGACTATATGGTGTATACTGGTGGACTATTGTGTTACATTTTTAGCTTTAACTTTTTTTTCCCCGTTTAATACCGTGCTAGGATCGACCATTCCTTTAAGTGATGAGATACGATGTTATAACAGCAAGCACTGTGGAAATCTTTGCAAAATGAAGTATCCAAAATCAACTTCAGCAAAAGTCATTATTTATTATGTACTACATGTTCTGTATTTTATACATTTGAGTTATTGTGGTGATAACAAAAACATGTCATATTGTTCATTAAAAAATTCACTCTATATATTCTTGGTCACTTATAGAAAATTAGTCGAGTCTTCTTATTCTATACATTTTAGATTATAATTAAATGTTGGACCAAAACTTGCATGCTCTTAACATTCAAAATTTCAAATGAATAATGAGTTGATGTGTCGTTCAAATGCCAACTCATTATCTTTCTCTCAAAGCCTAAGATCATCTTTAATACATTGGTTTTTGTTAATACTATATTTATTACAAAAAAATATGAAAAATAACATTATTCTACTTTATATTAATTATAATATATAATGTTATTTTTGATGTTATTTCGACTTTTTATCATTATTATTGTGTTTTGAATTTATAAAAGTGAGTATTTAATATTTAAATGATTTAAAAATAAAAATATTTTTCAGTATGGATAAGAAATTCTCATGATCCCACGTGCATCTTGGGTGAATTCCAATGATGTGGGTTCTATATAAATTATTTTTTCCTATTTATTTTTAAAGTAATTATATTGGTAAAGTGGGATGACATTTATGAAACTTTCAACTTCAGATATCAAATTTCATCATTTCTTGAAGATCTCCTAGAATAACTAGAATCCAAGAGAGACTTGTTTGCTCGCAAGGAAAAATTTAGTCCCAAAGAGACTCGACCACAAACAAAGACTACCAAAAACAACGATCTTTTTTTATTTTTTTATTTTTTTTTATTTTTTATCCTTAAAATTAAGCGACGGGTTTTTTTGGTTCAGTGTTGATTTGTTGTTGAGATTTTTTCTTCTCCTGATCATTTATGTCTTTGTCAAAAACTGGGAAAGAACAGACGTGAGAGGAAGAGAAGAAAAGTTGAAGATGTCAGAGGTAATAAATTTGAAGAGAAAGGAGATAGGCCCACAAAATAAATTTTTCATTGAAAAAAAAAAAAAAAGTTAGAGGACCCATTGGATTTGTTGATAACGTGTATGAGTCAATGTTTGACGCCTGCGTCGTATGTTTTTACTGTCTATTGCAAGGTTCTTTAAAATTGAAACTATTGTAATAATTATACTATTAATAAAATTTAAATATTAAATTTAATATTAATTATATCTTGTAATTAATTTATTACAAAATTTAATATTTGATAAATTTAATATTAAATATAACATTTTATTGAAAAATATATTTTTTTAAATATCAAAATTTACTATTAGTCTAACTTTTTAATATTATATTAAAGATGTTCTAACAGGTTAAAAGCTATTAATTAATGAAAGTAAATCTCAATCAATACGTTTGGATAATAACATACTAAGATAATTATTAAATAACTTTATAATATATTTTATATCATAAAAGTTTAAATGATTAATAAATACAAATAATATAAGTTCAAAAAAATTGTGAGTAAACTTCACATGTTTTCCGAGTAAAAAATCAATAAACAAGTTGAAACATATCACAGCCGTATTAAATAAATCATTATTTTTTTAATTAATAAACGAGTCATCATATTTAGGCTTGTTTTCTTAAAATATTAATAAATGTGTTGATACACAATTGAGTGTTATGACTTAAAGATAAAAGATTACATTGATAGGGTAATAATAAAATGTTCAAGTTCAAATATTAGACGACTCTTTTATGAAGTCTTAAATGTAAAATCTCTTGTTTCTTATCAATTTAATAATCGATTTATTTAAAGTGTCTGATATCGCATCCTTAGATAATCTTGTCATTAGCACATTTTGGCCCGTCCGTATGACCTCAACAAAATATTAACGTCTAGAGAAACCTGAGATAATTGGTCACTCAAATAAATAAAATGGTTGACACAGATATGACACTTTAACCGTACGTTGGGAGAGATCTATTGTTCTTTTTTTCTTTTTTGGGTTCATGAGAATGGGATCTTCCAGGTTCCCATTTCTTTCATAGATTTCGAACATGCTACTGAAACCAACCACAGAGAGTATGCTTGTGTGTCAACTTCTCTCCAGTCTAAACTCTGCAAAATACAGAATTTCTGATGCCTTTTATTGCACTAGACCTTCGTCAGAAACGAGTGTCAACTTGGGAAAAAGGAGCAAAAGCGAGAAGTCTCTTGTTTACTTAAATTCCCAGATCGCCAAACATGGAAGAAACGGTAATATCAGAGAAGCTGAGTCGGTTTTCTCACGAATGCACAAAAGGGATGCCATTTCATGGACCGCCATGCTCACTGCGTATGCTCAAAACGGTGAAATTGGAAAAGCACGGAAGATGTTCGAGAAAATGCCTGAACGAACTACTGCTTCGTTTAATGCTATGATTACTGCTTATGTTAGGAATTACTGTAGAATAGATGACGCTTTGGAGTTGTTTTCCAGGATTCCCGAGCGGAATGCCGCATCTTATGGTGCTATGGTTTCGGGTTTTGTGCAGACGGGGATGTTTGATGAGGCTGAGAAGTTGTACTTTGAGACACCAGTTGAGTTGCGAGACCCCGTTTGTTCAAGTATATTGGTCAGTATATATCTGAAGCTTGGGAGATTAGAAGATGCCATTCGCATTTTTGATGGTATGGTGGAGAGGGATGTTGTTTCATGGAGCTCCATGATTGACGGGTATTGCAAAGCGGGAAGGATTGCCGATGCCAGATCTTTGTTTGATAAGATGCCTGACCGAAATGTGGTTACTTGGACATCGATGATTCATGGGTATATAAAGGATGGGAATTTTGAAGAAGGGTTTAAATTGTTTCTCGAAATGAGAAGAGAAGGAATAGTGGATGTCAATCCCACAATCTTGAGTGTAATGTTTGATGCCTGTGGCAGTTTTTCGGGGTATAAAGAAGGCATTCAGATGCATGGCTTGGTCTCACGTATGGGACTTGACTTCGAGGTCTTCTTAGATAATTCCATTGTTATCATGTATTGCAGATTTGGTTGTATGGATGCGGCCACTAAGATGTTTGACACGATGAGCAAGAGAGATGCAGTTTCATGGAGTTCCTTGATTATGGGTTATGTACAATGTGGTGACATTGAAGAAGCTACGAAAGTTTTTGAAAGAATGCCCAATAAGGATTTGGTCTCTTGGACAACCATGATTTCAGTTTTTTTAAGTAAAGGTTTGATTGAGAAAGCCATTGAATTGTTTGGAGTGAAGACCCAAAAAGATAGCGCCCCTTGGACTGCAGTAATTTCAGCATTTGTGAAAAATGAGGATTACGAAAATGCCTTTCGTTGGTTTACTGAGATGCTTTGGGAAGCTATCAGGATCACTCCTCTTACTCTGAGCAGCGTGCTTGGTGCTTCAGCTGGTTTGACCACGCTAAATCAAGGGCTGCAGATCCATGCTCTTGTAATAAAGATGAACATGGAGTATGACTTGTCAATCCAAAACTCTCTTGTCTCAATGTATTCGAATTGCGGAAATGTGCCTGATGCTTGGAAGATTTTCGTGAACATCAATTCACTGAATACAGTATGTTTTAACTCCATGATTACGGGGTTTGCCCAAAATGGTATTGGCAAAGAAGCACTTGATTTGTTTAGCAAAATGCGGAATGAAGGGTGTCAACCAAACGAAATCACCTTTCTTGGTGTTCTTTCAGCTTGTGTCCATGTGGGGTTAGTAGAAGAAGGATGGAATTACTTTAAACAAATGAAATCTTTATACAATATAGAGGCAAGGCCCAGCCATTATGCTTACATGGTTGATCTCCTTGGCCGAGCTGGTTTACTTGACGAAGCAGTGGAACTGATTCAGTCGGCGCATTTTATGCCTGATTCCGGAGTCTGGAGAGCTCTACTTCGTGCAAGCAGGACCCATTTACGTTCTGATCTTGCCAAGCTCGCAGCTCAAAAAATCATTGGCTTGGAGCCTGATAATGCAACACCTGACGTGGTGTTGCCTAACTTGCATTCTGTTTTGGATAAAGAGTTTTCGGAGAACTTGCATTCTATTGAGCAGCTAAGAATAACTAAGCAATTAAAAGGAGCACGGAAGAGTCCGGGTTGTAGCTGGATTTCGGTTAAGGACAAGGTTCATTTATTCTTTGCTGGAGATCAACCCAACACTGAAGTAGAGAAGATTAAAGTTACGCTACGGCTGCTAAAGACCGAAATGCAGGAGCTGCACCGTCACAATTAAGAACCGGCTCATTGCTCATCATTCAGCATGATCGATGTCTCGTTTAATTGCGAAGGATGTACAGGGTCGGACCGAAAATTTTTGTTGGTAAGTACTTCATTGGTGATTCTTTTCTCAGTCTTGTTTTATTTATTTATTTATTTATTTCGTTTATCCTTACGGATGAATCATTTAAACATTTGTGGATGAATTTGCTTCACAGGTAGTAGATGAAATTCTGATACCCATTTATGGGAGATGAGACGATAAAAGAGCTCTTAAATGGATAACAAAGTAGAAAATTTGAGGCATCATAGAATTATGCTTTATGAGGCTCCTATTTTTTCCAATGAAAAACACATTGTTTTTTTAAAAAATGATTTTTTTTTTTTTTTTTTCCCTGAACTTAAGACCTTTCCTCTCCACCCCATCCGTTGAGCTAGCCCCAATGGAGAGCAGAGAACCAACGCTTCATGAGCTACATTTTAGGCCATAACTTTGGTAGGCTCCTTCATGTTAGAGAATTGGAAGAAAGGTAAATAGATGCTCTCCAGAAAGCTAAAGTTCATGAATTAATTTACCAAAACTAAAAGATTATGATCTAAAGTGACACAATCTTTATAATTCAGGGACTTGCACTACTAATTAGTACCTTAAATTGTTGTGTCCAGTTATTATTGCATAATCAGTGCAAGAGTGTCAAATATGATGATTATTATTATATTTTGGTAAGCAGACCGGCAATATGATAAACTCAGGTCTTAGAGCAATCTTACACAAATCAATTTTTTTTAATCAATTAATGTAAGGGGTTTTTTTTTTTTTTTTTTTTTTTTTTTTTTTTTTTTTTTTTTAAGAAGAAAGGAGACAAATAATATTTAAGAAATTAAGGATGAAAGAGGTAAATAGTATTTTCAAAATTAAATACTAGATTAATCTGACACAAAATTAAATTAAAGATTTTGTCATGTTGGTCCAAAAGAGTGAATTTGTATCACATTAGTCGATGGGTGAAAAAAAAAACTATCTGGTTGAGTAACTTTCCTTAAACAAAGATAATTGTAGTTACAAATATAACCTAATGGTAATTATACACCGTGAGTCCATTTAAAGTTGCAAAGTTCGAATCTCTCCGTTCTTATTTATTTATTTTTTTTCAAAAAAAAAAAAATGAATGAAGAAGAAGAAGAAGAAGAAAAAGAAGAAGAAAGAAATAGCTTAGAAACACTACCCTTCCATTCACTTCGCCTAGCCCAGCCCATCATGTGCAAAATCTCATAGGCACTTGTGTTGATGTTTAGCCTAGTAGCAGCAGTGCAGGACCGTGGGACTGTTCATGAAAATGAGATTTCATGTTTACATGCTCAGATTTCAGCCATGGATTTCGCCACTCAAAATCATTACAAACACCAGGCTTCTGCTTTTCTATGAACGCCTTCACTGCCCAAACACTTCCTCATCAGATTCTCATAGAATTTCTCATTCATGTTACTCCACTGGAACCTTATCAGAACCTCATTTCATCATGGGCAAAAGCCGAAAAGCCGACAAATCTCTCGTCTCCTTCAATTCCCTTATAACCAAACATGGAAGAAATGGCGACGTTAGAGAAGCGGAGTCGGTGTTTTACAGCATGCCCAGCAGAAACACCGTTTCCTGGACTGCCATGCTCACTGCCTATGCTGAAAACGGCGAAATCGTCAATGCACGTAACGTGTTCGACATAATGCCTCAACGAAATACTGCTTCGTACAATGCAATGATTACGGCTTATGTTAAGAATGGCTGTATGATAGATGAAGCTTTTGATTTGTTTTCTAGGATTCCGGAGCACAATGCGGTCTCTTATGCTGCTATGATCACAGGTTTTGTGCGTGCTGGTATGTTTGGCAAGGCTGAGAATTTGTATTTTGAAACGCCGGTTGATTGGAGAGACCCGGTTTCTTCCAATGCAATAATAGGTGGGTACTTGAAGCTGGGAAGGTTCGAGGAGGCGTTTCGTATTTTCGATGGAATGGTGGTTAGAGACGTGGCTTCGTGGAGCTCTATGATTAATGGCTATTGTAGAGCAGGAAGGATTGTTGACGCCAGATATTTATTTGATAATATGCCTGATAGAAATGTGGTTACATGGACTGCTATGATCGATGGTTATATGAAGGACGGGAACTTTCAAGAAGGGTTTGAATTGTTTCTCAAGATGAGAAGGGAAGGAAAAGTGGCTGTCAATCCCATTACGTTGAGCGTAATGTTTGATGCGTGTGGCAGTTTTACAAGGTATAAAGAAGGTATTCAGATGCACGGGTTGGTCTCACGTATCGGACACAACTTTGAAGTCATCTTAGACAATTCTATTATCATCATGTATTGCAGACTTGGCAGTTTAGATGAAGGTACTAAGATGTTTCATAAAATTAGAAAGAGAGATGAAATTTCATGGAATTCCTTGATCGTGGGATATGTTTGGTGTGCTGATATGGACGGAGCTATGGAAGTTTTTGAGAGGATGCCTAAAAAGGATGTGGTCTCTTGGACGACCATGATTTCAGGTTTTTTTACCAAAGGGTTGACCGAGAAAGCTATGCAATTGTTTAGAATGATGCCCGTAAAAGATAGTTTTTCTTGGACTGCTGTAATTTCCGGGTTTGTAAATAACGAGGAATATGAAGAAGCTTTTCATTGGTTTACCAGGATGCTACGAGAAGCTATCACGATTAACCCACTTACTTTTAGCAGCATCCTCAGTGCCTCATCTTGTTTAGCCACTCTAAACCAAGGATTGCAGATCCATGCTCTTGTAATAAAGATGAATTTGAAATCTGATTTGTCCATCCAAAACTCTTTAGTCTCAATGTACTCGAAGTGTGGAGATTTGCCTGCTGCTTATAGAATTTTTGTGAACATCAATTCACCGAATACCGTTTCTTTTAACTCTATGATTACTGGGTTTGCCCAAAATGGTTTCGGTGAAGAAGCACTGAATTTATTTAGCAAAATGCAGAAAGAAGGTCGTGAACCAAATGGAATCACCTTCCTAGGCGTTATTTCCGCTTGTGTCCATGTGGGTTTGGTAGAAGAAGGATGGAAATACTTTAAATTGATGGATTCATACAATATCGAAGCCGGGCCTGATCATTATGCTTGTATGGTTGATCTCCTTGGCCGAGCGGGTTTACTAGATGAAGCAGTGGAGCTGATCAACTCGATGCCATTTGAGCCTCATCCTGGAGTTTGGGGAGCTCTTCTTGGTGCAAGTAGGACCCACTTACGTCTTGATATTGCAGAACTTGCGGCTCAAAAACTTGTTGAATTAGAGCCTGATAATGCAACTACTTATGTTGTTTTGTCTCACCTGCGTTCTGTTTCGGGTATAAAGATGGATGCTGATCAGTTTATGATGGCCGAGAAAAGAGAGGGGATAAAGAAGAGTCCCGGATGTAGCTGGGTAGTTGTCAAGGACAAGGTTAATTTGTTCCTTGCAGGAGACAAATCTCATGCTCACATCGAAGAGATTAGAATAACACTATTGACCATAAGGGCCGTAATGAGAGAGCTGTACTGTCACACCGATGAGGACCAGTTTCATATTTAGGTCGATCTAGTTTTTACTAAAATATGATGGTTTGTACAAGCTAGAGCCAATATATATATATATATATATATATATATATTTTTTTTTGTAAATACATTTCTACGCGCTCTTGTTGTAACAATGGGGCTCTGTTTTGCAGGAAGTTGAAGTTTGTCAACGTATTTGCCTTCAATTTTTTCATTGGATTTTATGGCACAGAAGCTTGTAAATTGGTAACAAAGCAAAAATTTTCACCAAGTTGAGGCTATATTCCAGAGCTCGTATATAACGTCTGCTCAGATGTTCCAAAATAATTATAAACCTCCGAAAGCTGTGGCCTCTAAACGTGCCAAATGCTCTTCCATTGTTTCTTAACTGCAGTCAATCATGCTCAGTCCCAACAATAGAAGGTAAAATGGTTCCATATCGTTCAAAGTCACCCGTGACGACCAATTTGTAGATTTTTTTTTGTCCCTTAAATTTCCATTTATTAGTTATAGTTTCCGATAGATGTTTAGAGAAAGGGCATTTAAAGAACTTGCTTGGGAGGGATGAACCGAAGAAAGCTCCTCCTTTAGCATGAGTCAAGGTCAAGTAAACACTTGATTCGATTTGACCACTTCATGTTGCTTCATCCATTTCCATCAAAGCTTGTAACTAGGAAATGGTTCTTCATCAAATTTCTTCCGCAACTTCCATCCCAATTATGTGGCAGGGAAGTCCACTGGTAAATGATTCTTCTTCTTGGCACGTTTTCACTTATTCAGTGCTTTTCTACAAGCATCCATTTGACTAATAAATCCATCAAGTAGGTCTGTGATAAGATCTCGAATTTTCCGACTCAGAAAAATTTTAACCATGGTTTACGAATCAGAAATTGCAGGTGTTATCAGTCTAAGAGGACGCTGTTCCTAGCCTTCAGAAATGTGGACTTGCCGAAACAATGTAGTCTGCTTCAAAATGTTCCCGCCGGTTGCCAGTTGGTATCATAAACACGATTCTCATGGAACAACATAGTGTTAGAGCTCGTTTCCAATATTCAGCAGCTCGATCAGACCAGGTCTCCGCAATTCGAATCTCGTTATTGCATCGCATGGTATGTTCTTCCTGGTTGGAATTTGGGGTGACTTCCTTTAGAACCATGCTCGAGTGCTTTTGTTATGCAGTCAGAGCCCGATCAGGCTTTTTAATCCAAGTCCAACATACATAATTAAAGAACAAATTACACTTTTTCCCCCTCCAACTTTAGGCCTCGTCAAAAAATGCCCTCAAACTTCAATTTATAACATTATTTCCCTCTGAACTTTAAAAAAGTTTACGAATTTTCTCTGTCAACTAAATTTTTTATCAAAAAAAAAAAAAAAGCACATAATATCAGTTGGAAGCATGAGGAGGAGGTATTAAGTGTAAAATATGAAATGACACACATTAGCAGCACTCTAGACATTTGTTACCCTTATTACGTGTGAAATTACAAAGTTATCTATAAGAAAGAATTACATAAAAAAAAAAAGACAATCAATCATCAATATTTACTTTTTTAACTCAATTATAAGCATGCCTCATTTTATATCTGCAACGCATGCTTCCAATGAGTGCCATGTGCATTTTTTAGTCAAAAAATTAATTGAGGGGGGAATTCACAAACTTTTCTAAAGTTAAGGAGAAAATAATGTTACAAATTGAAGTGACATTTTGTGACAAGACTTAAAATTCGGGGGGGGGAGCGTAATTTATTCATAATTAAATGGTTTTTCTTATTTGCAAATTTGCAATTAAGGCCTGGTCCAATATTCATGTCATCATTTGTGTAAGGAAAAAAGGAAAAAGTTTAAAAATAGTGCTCTTGCCTTCAACAATTGTCTTCTCCGGTATGCATTAACGACACTGGAAGGATCCTTAAAAATTAATAAATTAATAATTATTTTTATCTATATCTCTGAATTTTAGGGTCACATTCACTTTACCCCTCTAAGCTTTAAAAACTCATTTTGTACTTTAAATTTTGAATTTAACCTCATTTTATCGCTTCTATTAAAATTTCAGTTAAAAACATACGGGGAAAAGGTGAGTGAAAGTGTATTCGTGTGATTTTTCTGTTTATTTTGAACAGAAATCCTAACAAAATGAGTTTTTTTTTTAATTTAAATGAAATTTTAATAGAAGAGATAAAATAGGGTGTCAAATTCAAAATTTAATAGACCGAATAAGAGTTTTTAAAATTCAAATAATGAAATGAGAGTGATGCTGAGAAATATAGATGAAAATAATCTAGTAAGATAATATCAAACTTGAAATCACTAGTTTTCAGACCATGACCAGTCCTAGGAAAATGTCGATTGTTGCTACGATGTTTATCAACATGTTGACGTTACATTAGCGGCAAGATAATTGTTTTTGATGAAGGGTATTGTTGCTGACACGTTCATCATGATGTGTTTACTTTTATTGTTTTTTTTCTCTCTTTCTAAAGTTTGAGTTTTTTGTTTCAGGTTGTTCTCTTCTTTTGCCTTGGCATGATAGCTACGTAGTCAATGCTCCTCACGCAAGGTATCCAAAAATAAAAAATAATAAAATGTCTATATAAACACACATAATTTTGTATACATCTAAAATGTAAGTTATGCTTTATCTTACTATCTAACAGTTTGAGAGGATCATTTAAAAAAAAAAAAAACGCTATCTGAGAGGAATTCTTCTTCTAATTTAGAGTCCGTTTGGTAAATGAGTTTGAGTTGAGTTTTTGAAGTTGAAATAGTAAATTTTATTGATTTTTTGGGAAAAGACAAAAACTTTTGAGGAAAAAGACAAAACTTGAGCTTGAAAAATCAAGTTTGAGCTTGGTTTCCAAATAAGCTCTTAGTGACTTATTGAAATATTGACATGGAAGCTTTAACCCTATTGTGGCTAGCTTAACAGGCAAAAAGGGTGGTATTTTGATTGCAGTTTCTAGATAAGTATGGAAACTTTAACCGGTTGGAACTAGCTCAAAATGTGAAAAGAAAGAGATTAGGCAGGAGATCTTGTATTTGAATCCTAAAAGAACTTTTTATGAAGCATATTTATTTCTCCAAAACATTAACAAGAGCCAAAAATTTCTGAAGGTAATCTGTTTGAAACAATGAATTGTTAATTTTCAATATCAAGTTTTCCGTCCTCTGACCTTGAAATCTACACGAAAAACAATATTATGATGAACTAAAGTCAGATTCCCAAAATATGGTATCTGGAGTAAAAACGTGTATTTTTATTCACAGAAAAAGGCTAGGGCATACTGGAAAACCAATAAACAAACACTTATAAAATGGTCCATAATCACATGTATTATTTATTAGTGTAAATTGCTAGGTTAGTTTCTGAATCTTTAAATTTGTGTAATTTTGGTCTTTTTTTTCATAACTAGCTAGAATTCTTCTAAATTATTAATATACTGTTACAATAGTCTTTTATGTTAATTTTTGGACGGAATCGGTTAGTTAGCATCACTTTTTTGAGCAATTACTAACAGATTCTATCTAAAAATTAATGAAAATTGCTATGGTAGCAACATTTTAATAGTTTAGGTGTATTCTCTATTCTTATTTATTTTTTTTTATAGTTGAAATGACTATAAATTATTACAAACGTTGCTACAATAGTTCTTTTTGGACGGAATCCGTAGTTAGCACCATTTTTTGATCAAATTACTAATAGATTCCATCCAAAAATTAACGGAAATGACTAGTATATTAATATTTTAATAGTTTAAAGGCATTTTAGCTATGAAAAAAAAAATTTAGGAATCAAAGTTATACAAAATTAAACGTTTAAATGAGCAAATTTACCTTATTTATTATCCAAGCAAAGAACACAAGATATACATAATTGAAATTCAAACCCTCAGGAAACAAGATTCCAACTGTAGAACATAAGTATTGCCTTCACATGTATGTATTATGTTTGTGGTGCTTGTAGTATATAGTTTACACCCTTAATCATCACAAAGAAGCAAACTATACTAGTTAAATCAACCCCCACCCCCACCACAACCACCACCAAAACCGCACCACAACCCCATCCACCCCCGCCACCATCGCCGCCACCACCACCCCCACCACCACCACCACTGCCACCGTCATCACCACTGGCACCACCACTGTCGCCCCGCCACCACCACCACCACCACCACCGTCACTGCCGCCACGACCACCACTACCACCACCATCATCTCCTCCACCTGTGCCACCGCAACCGCTAGTTATTTCATCGATCATGGCTGCAGTAGCCAGACCCGCGCCAGCTCCTACCAAAATAGCCATCCAACCATCTTTAGTTCCACCGGTGGTCTTGCTCGCTTCACCTCGTTCGAGTTTTGCCGGATAAGATCGTTGGACCGAAGGAGTGGTTAAGCTCATCGTGGGTACAGGATTGGGAGTTCTACTTTGCTGCTGCTTTTTCGTGCCTCGGCCGCATAAACAATACAGAAATATGAATGCGGCGATCACGGAGCCTAAGACTATGAGCACTATTGCATAAGTTTCCATGCTTTGTGTTCCCTTTTTTTTTTTTCTTGAACACAAGAAATAAGTAGCAATTCTCAAAGTATATATAGCCCTTTACTGCGTCTCAGTTGGGGAAAGCGATACTAGCACTCCAAGCAATATCTCATAAATTTCCAATGAATTATAACCTTTTTTTTTTTTTTTTAATTTATAACTTATGATGAAGGATTCAAATTTTACACCTTACAATGAAATTAGATGTGGAATTATAATATTTGCAACAAAAATAATGGGTTTATGTCCATCTTGTATGTTATTATTTCATTTCGTAAAAAATTCATTTAAAATTATTAAATATACTTGTCACTACAATAATGATATCATTAATATTTAAAATAATAGTATAAATGAATTTAAAGATCAAATTTAAATATAAAAATCACTGATTAAACAAAAGCCTACAAGTTTATATTACATATAATAATGTTAAATACAAACACATATAAAATAAAAATGAAGAACCAAATGCATGGTTTCTTCTCTATATATATACACATTATAGATATAAATATTTAATCCTAATTAGTATAAAGATTCACAAATCATAATTTAGTCACAACTTTAAACTTAAAATCTGAAAGGGAGTGCCCCACTCTATTAATCAAGACTTAAATAATCTGAAACTCGTTACGAAGACCAAAACGTGATTTTGGAGAACATATTTAAAATATTAGTGTATGCTTTCAAAAAATTTGAGAAAAGCTATTTTGATAAATAGGTCAAAAAAGTAGTTATTAATAAGGTTCCACATGAGAAAATGATATTTCAGATAACTATACATTAAAAAAATATTGGAAGTATATGGACATATGTGCTTGGTGGGTTAACCTGAACGGTGCTAGAGATGGCGTGTTGGTAACATCATATCTTTATAGATGTAATCGTGCTTGATCAGTGGTGGCATGACAATGGACATCTCAAGAGGTCAAGACTCATAGAGACTTCTTCTTGCGATTCTTGATCAATAGACAAGTTTTGTGTCTCTTCCTTTCCCAACGAGTTGTCTTCCAACAACTATCATTCCTTCTCATGTGGTGTCAGCTCTTTATGGTGGAACTCACTAGATGCTTCTAATTCTTTATAGAAGTCCACCAAAATTTTAGATTCGACAACGGTTAGTAACAGTCGTCTAACGTTAACATGATGGTTAGACAACCGTCGTATAATAAACCGTCGTGGTTAGGTGATATTTTATGATGGTTAACATTGTCATCAAACAGAGAAATAAGGTAGTAAAACTAACTAATGTGAAGACTTTACACGATGATTTTAGTGAAAAACTGTCGTGTAAAGTTTAAAATTAATTTTTTAAAAAAATTCATATTTTTTGGTGATTTCCCATGGGCAGCCTAACCCGTGTATTATCCAATACACGATCCAGAATTAGATTGACAAAATAATAGCTACATTGTATCAATAAAAATACCATCCACTACATTACAAGTTTACATATCAAATTTAATTAATTGCATTACAAATTTAGACCATTCTCCTCTAATCAAATCCATATAATCACCAGTATAAAATGTTTTGCTTTAAAATAAGTATAATCCATAATTAGCATTAGAGACTATGTCCTTCATAAAACCTTAAAAAAAAAATTACATTCAACACTACCCTCTTGGCGAGAACAAAGACGATTCGAGATTTTTGTTTTATAGTCTCGTCTTTTTTTAATCCCTTCTCCTATTATAAGCTTCCAATCCATTAGGGTCCTAGCAAGTTTACAAAATTCAAAATAATTAAGATGGATAATTCCATTTTGACATTTCATCGAGCATATGGTAGTGATTAATGCCTTCCTTTTCATGGCTTCAATTGAGTCATTTGGAGGTGCATTCATCCTTGACAACTCCACTTGAATTTGAGCCAATTTGGCTTGTAGTTGACGAAATACCTCCATCCTCTCCAACTTCTCTATACGGAGCTTCGCCTCCTCCGAAAATTGGGCAACAAGGGCTTGATGATCGGGAGAAGACTTTGCATGTTGAGGTCGAGTGTCATACCATGGCTATGAAATGTTAGAACTATTCACCCAATCTTAATTGTTCATCAAAGAATTCCAACTCCAATTGTCAAATTTGGCCATGTCTTCCAAAAAACAATAGGCAGAATCCTTAAAATTGGGACTTTCGTTTAGGTACTCCTATGCATGAATCAATTGGGACTTTGGACTTCAATGACTGTGTTCTGGTCTATGCATCAACAACACTAGAAGAATCCTTAAAAAGCAATAAATATGAAGAAAAATGACGAAGAAGAAAAAAGGAAGAACCAGACTTCCCCGACTTATAGCGGCAAGGTCTTGCTTTTGTATTGTTTTTGTTCCGAAGGTCTTGCTTAATCTATAGGACATATATCTGAGAAACTCTTTTAATTATTTTATATTTTCTGTAGACATTGGATAATATCGAACTCATAATCACTAGTTTTATGGCCATGACCTGGTCTTAGGAAACAGTCGATTTTTGCCAGGAAGTTAATCGGTGTATTGACGTCATACAAGGGGCATGAAAATTGTTGCTGGCAAGTTCATCGTGACGTGTTGACTGTAATTGTTTTATTCTGTAAAAGTTTGACTTTTTTTTTTTTGTTTCAGGGTTCTCTCTTCTTTTGCCTTGGCATGGAAGCTACGTAATCAATTCCTCGTCATGGAAGGTACAAACTTAGCATATACGGATAATTTTGAATACGTCTAAAATATAAGTTATGCTGTATCTAACTATCTAAACTTAAAATATATATATATATATTTGAGGGGATTTTTTTTTTTTAATTAGTAACTAACTGAGATTTTGACAGACTTTTTTGTACGGGCACCCCTTGACTTATCAGATGAATTAGTCAATTTAACCCCTAAACTTTTTCCAACTTAGTAATCAACCTCCTGATCAACATGCAACTCTTAGCATCGTTAGTCGTTTTGCTCACATCTGTTCAATTTTGGATGGATTTTTTAATGTGATAACCCAAGAATAGTATTGTTGATCATTTTTATTGTACAAATTCATTTCAAAATTTGAACCTAATATAATTATAAATCAAACTTGAACTTAAAACTTTAAATTGAATTTGTATTGAAATTAAGGGAAAATGGCTTGCAATTCCCTTATTGGATTGTTACATGCAAAAAACCGTCCAAAATTTAATAGATAAGGGCAAAATGACCGACAAAACTGAGATTTAGAAGTCCTGGGTTTACAAGGGAAAAAAAATTGTAAGAACTAAATTGCCAAACTCAAAAAGTTTAAGATATAAGTGTTCATACAAAAACAAAAAAAAAAAAAAAAAAAAAAAAAAAGAAGCCATATTGTATGGAAGCTTTGCTTTCATTATCATGTAATCAAACAAAATTTTAATTTATCTCCAAATTCTGAAAATAACCTGTTTGAGAAAATTAATTATTAATTTTCAAACAACAAGTTTTTTGGCCTTGAAATCTACACGAAAACAATATGATGAACTAGAGTCAGATTCCCAAAATATGGTCATATTGGAAAACCAAGACACAAACATTTATAAAAGTTCCCATCAGGGTAATCACATTTGTTATTTATTGATCAAACAAAGAAGACAATATATACAGAAGAGAAATTCAATCCCTCAGGAAACAAGATTCCAACTGCAGATTATAAGTATTGCCTCTAAATGTATGTACGTGGCACTTGTAGTATATACGACACCTTTATTCATCACAAAGAAACAAACAATACAACTTAAATTAACCCCCACACCCACAACCCCACCGCACCCACCACCACCATCACAACTGCCACCACCGCAACCGCCACTTCCACCACCCTCACCGCCACCACCGTCACCACCACCACCACCACCACCAACATCCCCATCCGTGCCACCGCAACCGGTAGTTATGCGACCAATCACGGCTGCAGCAGCCAGAGCCGCACCAGCTCCTACCAAAATAGCCATGCCACCATCTTTAGTTCCCCCGGTAGTCTTGCTCCTTCACCTCGTTCGAGGTCGGCGGGATAAGATCGTTGAGCTGAAGGAGTGGTTACACTCCTCATGGGTACAGGATTGGGAGTACTACTTTGCTTCTTCTTTTTCGTGCCTCCGCCGCATAGCCAATACAGAAGAAATAGGAATGCGGCGATCACAGTGGCTAAGACTATGAGCGCTATTGCATAAGTTTTCATGCTTTGTTTTCCCTTTTCCTTCTAACACAAGAAAAATAGTGGCACTTATGAAAGCGATATTTGGTGGAAATCTACTTTTGAAATTCAATATTGGGACTTTGAGAAACAATAGCGAAGTTTCTTAAATAAATAAAATAAAATAAACAACAACCACAACATTACAATTCAAAGATTCGTTCTTGGAATTAATAAACTTCCAATAAATTAGCCGAAAGGTGGTTTTTTTTTTTTTTTTTTTTTTTTTTTTTTATCTTATGATGGGGATTCAAATTTTACCATTGTGGTGGAGGTAGATATTAAATAGATATGAAATTATCATGTTTGCAACACACACAAAAAAAAAAAAAAAAGGGTTCTATCTCCATATTGTATATTGAGGTAAATTGAAAAGATAATATTAAAATGATATGATATAGGTCAGAATCTTGTCTAGAATATTTGAGTTTTACTATGATCTATTGATCATCTCTATTTTATTTAATTATCATCAACATTTAGATTGAGCTTGATTAGGATTTTCGGTCTTACTTATTAATAAGATTAAGCTTTAGTATTTTATTCAAATTAGGATTCTTTAATAAGTTAGTAAAAAGGTTCTATTTTATTAATTTTCTGAATTCTTTTAGAACACTTTTAATTTTAGAATTAGTTTAGAGTACGTCGCCCCCTTTGACATTATTTTCAATCAAAAAACATTACTATTTTATAAGACAATAATAATAATAATTTTTTTATTTTTTTTTTTGTGTTTACTTGTCTATTAAATGATTGGATGAGAAGCTAGCTAATTCCTTTTTAGGGTTCAATGAACTTAGAAATGATTATCTTGTAAATGTAATTGTGTATTTTATACAAACAAACAGTGATCGGCATACAAGAACATTTTACGAGCGTAGTTAAATTCGATATTTATTTTTTCTGACAAGCAAGCAATATCAAATTAGATACAAGGACTTTCCATCCAAAATAATCATAAAAAAAATAATGACTGACATTTTCTTTTCTAATTTTTTATCGTGTGAGATTTACTAAGTTTCTTTTTTTATTTTTATGGGAAATATACGTGCCCACAATATTGATTTTTCTTTCTTAACTAGTCTAAACATGCGCATTATGTGCGTAGCACATGTTGGACATATTTGAAAAAATTTATTGAGTTAGGAAAAAATTAAAATAATAAGCTAAAAAATAGACCTAAAAACCCAAAAAAAAAAAAAAACTGAAAAAAAGGCATGAATAAAATATAAAAAGATAAAAAGAGCAAAACTTATGATTGGAGTTAAAGGAGAACAAAGCAATAGCTTAATTATAAAAAAATATTAAAATCGCATCACTCTTCACGATGTGATGTGGTTTTTTTTTTTTTTTTTTTTGACTTTATGTTTTGTTTGAGGATTAATTAATATTCTAGCAATACCGTGCAGTTTGCGATTTTAAGTTTTTTCAAAATCACAATTAATCATGATTTCAGACATATTCTAATAGTAATTTCACATCAAATTTCACTTAAAAGGTATAGAGTTTGAATATTACATTTTTAATAATATAATTTTCAAATATGTTATATATATTTATTACAATCTTACCTACATTAAATTCAATTTTTGATAGTTATTTTAACAACCATGTGATACTTTTTTACACATATTTTTCAAAGAATAAAGTCAAAAACATAGAAGAAGGTTAGTTAGATATATTTTATTATTAAACGAACCAACTTATTTTAGTTGTTATAAATTAACAAGGCTCAAGACGCACTACACCGTAAAGAATTGATATAGTTTGTTGCTGTTATTTAGTTAAACTTGTCAACCGAAGTTAACAAAACTCGTTTCAATTAACTTGAGGTTTGGTGAATATATTCTTTTTAAATAACCGCCTAAACAACACCATCTCACCTTTCGTTGGAACAATACTTTGCCCAACTGTTCGATACAGCTATTTTAGTTATTAAATTAACTTTTCAACTGTCTGATTAGTAATCAGTAGCATTTATATGTCATGTGTTGTAAATTTTTAACGTTGACACTTATTATTCAAACCGTTGAAAAATTGATCCAATAATACATGAAAATAACAATACGAACAGCCAGAAGGATACAATTTTTCTAATGGATACTCAAAATGTTACACACCATTCAGATCCATCCAAATCTATTCTCTAATAAAGGCACCAACAGCTAATTATCAGGAAGTAGTGTCTAACATCTTAATCCCCTTAAAAAGTATTATAATTACTAGTTTTGGTAGTAATTACCATAAACAGTTTAATTAATGGAAGTTTTTATGGTAGGGAAGATTCATTTTCATTACTGATAGTAAAAGTTTTTTGTTTTTTTTTTAAGCCATTGAATTTATTTTCTTGCGATATGATAAATATGAGCATCCACGTTTAAAATGTTCATATTACAGAACGAAATTTTATTATTGAAAGCTTTAACTCTGTTGGGGCTAGCTCAACATAAGAAAAGGGAAGGATTCACTCCGGAGTTTTGAGCTTTCAGATTTAAGTTCTTGAAGTACTTTTTATTTCTAATTAATTAGTGGGAGCCATATTTATAACCCCATATAAAAGGAGAAGAAAGAAGAAGAATAGTTCACATGAAGAATAATATGATGAACTGAAAATCAGATTTCCAAAATATGATTTTTGGAGTAGAAACATGCATTTTTTTTCACAGTATAGCCAAGGGAATGTCAAACCAATACAGAAACGTTTATAAAACAGCCCGTCAGAGTAATTACATATATTTTTTATTATGATAAGTGAGAAATCCAAACTCTCACAAAACCAGATTCAACTGCAGAACATAATTCTTTTGCCTCTGTATGTATCGTGTGGTGCTTGTAGTATGACGCCCTTATTCATCACAAAAAAAAAAAAAAAAAAAAAAGCGTCACCGCCACCACCTCCTCCTTCACCGGTGCCACCACCGCAGCCGCGGATTATGCCACCAACCACGGCTGCAGTAGCCAGACCGGCGCCAGCTCCTGCCAGAATAATTAACCATCCCGCCATCTTTAGCTCCACTGGTAGTCTTCTTATCGCTACCATAGGTGCGTACTCAATACAGAATCATGTAGGAGACAAAATAAGAGCCCATGACTATGGGCACTATTGCAGCAGGTTCCATGCTTTGTTCTCCCATTTACTTGACACGGTAGAGAGAGAAAAAAAAAAAAAAGAAAAGAGTGGCAAATATCAAACTGTTATATAGCCCTACAATTTACGGCGTTTGGGGAAAGCGATATTAGGTGGAAATCTACTTGTGAAATTCAGTGTTTAGACTTTGAGAAACAATAGCGATGTTTCTTAAAAGAAATTAAAAAAAAAATGGAATAAGAAAACAACACTGAAATGTCAAATATTCTTTCTTGTGGGTGACGAAATAAATGACTAATAATTATGCAATCTAAATAAGAAGTAATTGGATGGCCGTTGACGAGTAGCGTTCAAGCAATTAAATCAACACATACTCATTATCTATTATATATCAATATATTCATATATTCCAGCTCAATATAATTCTATTTGTATATTAAATCAAATTTCAAATTTACACGATTCAAATTTCACAGTTCATTTTTATTCACATTTCAATAATCAAACAAGTATATCTAAACATTTAGTCAAAAAGAAAAAAAAGAAAAAGAAAAAAAAAAAGAAAGCACTTTATTTTAATCAAAATACAGAATGAAGGTCGTGAGCCAAACGGAATCACCTTCCTAGGTGTTCTTAATTTCAGCTTGTCTCCATGTGCGTTTGGCAGATGAAGGACGGAAGTACCCTCATTGAGTTTTTTTTTTTAATTTTTTTTAATTTTTTTTTATGGTATTCGACCCTCATTCCGGCGTTTGGGGAGCTCTTCTTGGCACAACAAGGATCTACTTACGTCTTTTGATATTGCGGAACTCACGGCTTAGAAACTCGTTAATTAACTTGCTTTTGGTGTATGAATTTGGAATGAAGTTTTTAAGTTATAGTTTGTTGATGACGTTTTAAAAATTAGTTATAATATTTAAATTTTTTAGAAAATAAAAAGATAAAAATTGATATGAAAACTTTTAATTTTAATTTTGAACCTGAAAGCCAAACGAAGTATTAGAAACATGCATTTTTTTTCATAGTTAAGGCAATGAAAGGCATACAGGAAAACCAATACAGAAACATTTATAAAGGTCCATCAGAGTCATTACAAGTATTTTTTTGTTGATCAAAACAAAGAAGACAAGATATACAGAAGTGAGAAATTCAAACTCTCAGGAAACAAGATTCCAACTTATAAGTACTGCCTCTGTATATGTATAATGTTTGTGGTGCTTGTAGTATATATTTTACACACTTATTCACCACAAAGAAACAAACTAGGCAACTTGAATCAACCCCCACAACCTCCACAGCCCCCACCACACCCACCACACCCACCACAAGCCCCACCTCCACCACCATCACCTCCGCCACCGTCACCGCCACCTCCGCCACCATTATCTCCTCCACCTGTGCCACCGCAACCGCTAGTTATGCCATCGATGACGGCTGCAGTAGCCAGACCCGCGCCAGCTCCGACCAAAATAGCCATCCCACCATCTTTAGTTCCACCGGTAGACTTGCTCGCTTCACCTCGTTCGAGGTCCGCCGGATAAGATCGTTGGACCGAAGGAGTGGTTACGCTCCTCATTGGTATAGGATTGGGAGTGCTACTTTGCTTCTTCTTTTTCCGGCCTCCGCCGCAAAGCCAATACAGAATTATGAACGCGGCGATCACAGAACCTAAGACTATGAGCACTATTGCGTAAGTTTTCATGCTTCGTTTTCCCTTTTTTCCTTGTAACACAAGAAAAATGGTGACAATTATCAAACTATTATATAGCCCTTTAGTGCGTCGATGTTGGGGAAGGCGATATTTGGTGGAAATTTACTAGTGAAATTCAATGTTGTGACTTTGAGAAACAATAGCGAAGTTTCATTAAAAATAATAATAATAATAATAATAATAATAATAAATAAACAAACTGAAATTTCATATATTCTTTCTTGTAGATGACGAAGTAAATGACTTCTAGAATTTAAAATAAGAAGTAATGGATGGCCGTTGACTAGCTGGCTATATGTTTTAATCGGGGCCTGCTAACCGAAAGATAAAGTTTAAGAGGATTTGTATTGGTATAATAATTTTCAGTAGGACTAAAATAGGGAGATTTGTCAAAATAGCATAATACAATATAAAGATTTAAAAGAATATCATAAATTAAACTATTGTTATTAAATATAGCATAATTAGGATAAATAGAAAGATAAAAAACCAAAAATACTCCCGACTCTTTTTCCACTCCTCTAACTCTCCCTGCGAGATCTGAACCCCTTCGCAGTCGCCGTCGACGCCCACCATTCAGGTAGTCGTTTCCATCGCGAAGGACCCGAGCTGCCTTCGCCATCACAAAGGGACCCAAGCCAATGGCCATGGCAAAGGATGACCTGCTAGCCTTCTCTCTCCCCTCGTCGGAGAATCGCACTGCGTATGACAATCGAGTTGTCTTTCACTTCCACCGTCGGAGAAGTCGCGGTTGCCATCGACCTATCCGATATTCCTGCAACCGCCATCCTTGCTAACATCCCAATCGGATGTAGATCACAAGAATCACAATCCAAAATTGCGATCTTCCTCGTTGATTGGTGACCCTATCCCGCCTGCCCGTCTCCTTTGACTCGATGAGCTACTTTCTCCTCCAATTCGCTGGCGACGACTTTTCTCCGATGACTACTTGTTGGACGAAAATTAAGGGTCCATAACAGACCAATATTTTAGGCGATTAGTTATTATAACAAAATTGCTAGTTTCTTTTAGACTTTTAGTTTTTATCTTTTCCAATATTTTAGCCTTTATTTGCTGTAAGAGAGTGTTAGTCTCTACCTTTATGTATTTTTGAATGTTGTAATCTGCCTATATATTACACGGCAAGTGAATAAATATATGTAAAAAGACTATAGTCTGAAATAGATTGATGAACAAAATTGTTTGATGTCATCATTGTTTCCAATGATAATAATATCATGGACAACCATCCACAACCAATTCCAGTTCATTGTGATAGCCAAGCTGCTATTCATATTGCCGAAAACCCCGTCTTTTATGAACACACCAAACACATTGAGATTGATTGTCATTTTGTTTGAGAAAAAATTCAAGCAGGTCTCATTACTCCTTCCTACTTACGTTCTCACGACCAATTGGCGGATCTTTTTATCAAACCACTTGGAGGTGATGCTTATCGCCGACTACGTACTTCAATCCCACTTCCAACTTGAAGGGGGGTGTTGGACGAAAATTAAGGGTTCATAATAGACCAATATTTTAGGCCATTAGTTATTATAACAAAATTGCTAGTTTCTAATTTTTTGGCTTTTTGTTTTTATCTTTTCCAATATTTTAGCCTTTATTTACTGTAACAGAGTGTTAGTTTCTACCTTTATGTATTCTTGAATGTTGTAATCTGCCTATATATTACACGGCAAGTGAATGAATATATGTAAAAAAACTATAGTCTGAAATAGATTGATGAAAAAAATTGTTTGATATCAGAGATGGCATCATCATTGTCTTCAGTGATAATAATATCATCGACATATATTCATAATCAGACTTCTATCTTTGTTCTCGTCTATGTCAATGGTATTATTATCACTGAAAACAATGATGATGCCATCTCTGACATCAAACAATTTTTTTCATCAATCTATTTTAGACTATAGTCTTTTTACACTCCTCCCATGGAGGCGGTGGCGGTGACGATAGCTATAGATCGGAAATATATCTCATTGAAGTAGATTTAGGATTTTTTTTTTTTTTTTTTAAAATTGGGGATGGGTTTTTAGATTATAATAAATGATTAATTTCATTTTTTTAAAAGCAATTATTTCCTTTTCTTAATAAGTAAATACAATTATTACTAAAAGTAAATACAAAGATTTACTCTTATTACTTGTGTAAATATGATAATATTTGTATTTACTCTTATTAACTAAATAGATAATTTATTAATAAATATACTATTTATATTTTTACAACTTGAGATATATACAAGAAAATCCTATATTTACCAAGACAATATATGAGAGAATAAGCCAAATAAATTATAAAATGATAACTACAAGAAAGTTCGATGTTTCTGTAAAATTCTTTAATTGCCTTTTTTTCCCCCCTTAGCAAATCCATTATTTACAGGTAAATATGATTATTCACAAATAAATTCAATTTTTATCATTTAAATACAATGATTTTTAATTTCATATTTACGAAATAAAAAATATAAAGAATCAAATTTTGTGGTAAATATTTGGATTACTTAGGGATTACTAGACTTACAAGACTTACTTAAAATTTTACTAATGTTTTGTAAAAACAGAAAATCTGATATTTATCAGTAAATATGGTTTTTTTTCTTTTTTGTTTTTTTTTGTTTTTTTGGTAACAGTATTTACTAATAAATAAATTTATTCTTGTAAACGTAATCACTAAACTTTTCTGATATTTAACGTGATAAATATGAGATTAATCCATAAATATTTTTTTTGAAATAATTTGTAAATACTTGACTTACTACAAAAGTATTTTATAGTAAATATGATATTCACGATATTTTAATTGGAGATTTTTTTTTATATTAACTTATTTATTTATCAATATTGCACAGTAAATATTATATTTAGTTTGTGATAATTTTATTTAATATTTATTAGTAAATCCTGATATTTATTTCCAAAGTTCAATAATAACATGTCATTTATTTACAAGTAAATTGGGATATTTACGAGTTAATCCGAACATTTTCTAGTAAATCCAAACATTAGCACATTAGCAAATCTGAAATTTATGTTGTTGTTGTCGGATCCATTTTTGGCATTAACCACAAGGTCGGAGGTTCAAGCCCTCTTTCTAGTGCCAAAATATTGATGTCAAAAATGGATCCGGCAACAACATCCAAGGTGGTCGGGTGGTCAGGTCGCGACCGGCTAGTTACTCCGCCGTGAACCACCTGCAAAATGAAGCCCTCGGAATGATGGGGACACTGGTGTGGTGTCTGCCGTAGGCACTCCGATGCTTAAGTCAGCAAGGTGACCGATGAGCAAGAGAAGAAGAAGAGCTTTGGCAAGGTAAAAAATGACCATACCTGAATTTGTGAGTTCCTCCCCTACTTATAGGTGCCTTTTACCGGTTCGGGGTCTCGGGCCGACCCAGTCGGGTCGGATACCATGGAATCCTAGTGTCCGGTCAAGTCGTAGATTAGTAGGGGCTGGGGGTCCAATATGCTGGTGTCACCTGTCCCTGACATGGCACAGCACAGTGGGTGACTGTCCCATCAATGTAAAAAGGGGACTGCCCTTGTCAGGGTAGGTGGCGGTAGGTGGTGACGTGACCTGTGTCAGTGGTAGGTGGGCGGCGCCTGCGGTCATGGGACGTTGACATGATTCGTGCCAAGCCAGACTTCCCCAAAAACGTTCTCGGGGTAGAGGGGGAGTTCAGGATGTGGTCGGCCTGTCATGCTGCTCGGGACGCGGCCAGAGGCACCCCCCATCCCATCTGGTTTCTGCACCCGAGAACACTGGAGTGGTCGGCCCAAAGGAGTGTCGCCAACCAGATAGCTTTCAAAGGGGTGGTCGACCCGACAGGGGCAGCAATCTTTCCCGGCGGCGTCTTATGGTCGGATCTCATCGGGCCGTCAACATATGTAATTACAAGTTATTGAATTTCAAAACTTCTTTCGTACTTACAAATATTTATTTATTTACAAAACTTCTTTCATATTTACAAAATTGTACAAATATTAATTAATATTATAAAATAACCTCCAAAACTGCAAATCGACAGTACCCCAACCCTAACTCAAATACTCTCGCCACACAAAATCATCACCGAAGCAACGTTGATGAAGCACCAAAATACTCCTGTTGTCCAACCTCGCCGCTATCTGAGCAACACCGACGAAGATTGGAGAAGAAGAAATCCAATACCTGTACCTGCAGAAAGAAAAAAAAAAAAAAAAAAAAACCAACAAAACCGTAGAGAAACTCGTTGACGCCGTCATCGGAGAAGAGGAGGATACATCATGGGATTCACAACGTCCACCGAAACTTACTGTGAACTGAAACTAGAGATTTGCATGGAGAGATTGCAACTCTCGCCATCGCGTGGTCGTGTCACTGTCGTGTGGTCGAGGTCTGCCTTTCTAATGGCTCCATCAAAAGATCTCCTGGCGGAGGTTCCTCAGGCGCAAGAGGACATCGTGAGTTTGAAGAGAGAGAAAGAGAGGAGAGAGACTAATAGGGAGGACATACAGACTACAGAGTTTGAAAAAAGATAGAGTAGAGAGAAAGATAGATAGATAATAGTGGATTGGAGGAGAGAAACCTAGATCTAGAAGGGATAAAATCAGAAATAACTAATTGATCTTTAAAAATAATAAATAATAATATGCTATAACATACAATGTTTAAAAAACCTACTATTTTTTTCTTTACTACTTATAATTATGCTATTTTGTATGATTTTCCATTAAAATAAGAAAAAAAAAACAAAATTTCAAATATAAAATCAATATTTAAAAAAAATATATAAAACCACTAAAATAAAATGAAAAAAAGTAAGTAATTTGAAAGTCCGTATCCACACTTTTTTTTTTTTTTTTTTAAAGCTAGGTTGGTTTCTAAAAACTCCTACTCCAATTAGCTATAGTACAACTTCACATCTACCTTTCCTTCTCTTCCATTTCTATATAAAGCCCAAACTCAAAATCCATAATTTTCTAATTTTAAGAAGTAATGATATAATTTAATTTATTTTATTTTTTAAAATGCTCACAATGACGTTGAGAACAAAACACGATCCATATTGCCCATTAAAACCTGAATATAATTTAGGTGTTTACTCTATTCAAATACATAATTCATTCTCAAATCACATCTTCACCATACACAAATTTTTAAACATTCACTCATTTTTAATAAAAATAAAATCTAAAATCCAATTCCAACCTATTATCCAAACAATCAATGTTCTCAAAGTGTGGAGATTTGCCCGCTGGTTGGAAATTTTTGTCAATATTGATCACCGAATACCGTTTCTTTTAACTCGAGGGTTACTGGGTTTGCCCCAAATGGTCTCGGTAAAGAAGTACTTCATTTGTTTAACATAAAATGCAAAATGAATGTCGTGAAACCAAATGGAATCACCTTACTATATAGATGTTCTTTAAGCTTGTGCCCATGTGAGTTTGGTTGATAAGGGATGAAATTACTTTAGATTGATGGAATCTTGATAGACAATTTAGAAACAAGGCCCATCATTATGCTTGCATGGTACTTGTTCAATTGGCCGAACTGCAGTGACAAAGCCATAACTTTTTTATCAAGGGGGCTCTTTTTGGAACTAGTAGGAACCACCTACGTTTTTGATGATGTGGAATTCGCAGCTCATAAACTCATTGAATTAGAGCTTGATATAACGCAACTACTTATGTTGTTTTGTCTAATTTTTTTTCTTGCTTGACCAATTTGTTGCCTTTTTTTTTTTTTATCTTGTTTAATTTCCATTAATTAGTTTTTGTTTTCAATGGTTGGTTTAGAGGAAGAACTTTCAGGGAACTTGCTAGGGGACGATGAATGGAAGAAGTGCTCCTCCATTATCATGAGCAAAACGTTGAGAAAACAAGTGAATTCAATTAGATCACTTTTTGTTGCTTTGTCTGTTTCAATACCAAAGCTTGGAACTAGCTAGGAAATCATTCTTCATAGAATTTCTTGTGCAACTTCCACCTGAGTTTCTTAGGTTATTTGGTAAGAGTCTTATAAGCAATTTTCTTATCAATTTTTATAAAATACTCCATTGATAAATCACCTAAATAAAAGTTATTTTCTGGGTGGGTGTACTAAATAAATGTGATGCCATGGTACATTAGGTCTACTAAATAATCCCTCAAATATTAGAGATATTATTTATCGGATGAGAGGACAATGTTTTTAATTGGATTCTACCAACATGCTCTTTTCTTCTCTAAATTATTAAATATTCATGTAATATTAAAGGTGTACACGTGAAACACAATCAATCTCCTAATTAATTTAAATCTACTAATTAATCAATTAATGAATTTCATTCAAATACTATAAGCTCTATTATGGTCTCATCTTATAATACTTCAAGTGCTAATGAAACTATTTTAGTGAAATTTAATCGTCTTAATCGCGCTAGTTCCTTTTTATTTCCTTCTTGATCAATACCAATCGCATCATTGTCATCATATTGTATTATCACATATATCATTGTCGCGTTTCAGTTCTTTACAAGTACAGATCTAGAGATAGCGAAAAAATATCGTCAGCTTCGAAAGGTTCCTATTGATCAATATCCTAACCTAAAGTCTCCGAGACAAGGACTAAGCGTTGGAGCACATTCCATAGTTTTAGCACCTTCATCAAATCAAGCGTCCTCAATTTCAGAATCTCCATAACAAGTGGCCTGTTTTTCCTAGTTGGAATAGGCTGGTAAATTCAGAATCTCCATATCGAGTGACCTATTTTTCCTAGTTGGAATAGGTTGGTAAATTCCTTCATTTAGAACTGTAAAAATTTTGTTCACCTCTTGCGGCTCAGCGGTCGAGTTCTTTATTTGGTGTCCATTTTTGTTATCTAATAATCTAGCTTATCCAGTGACTGGTATTTCTTAAATGAAATTTGGAAGTGAATTTGAGTCCAATAATCATGTCATTATTGGATGATAATATGAACGTCAATTTTAATCAAAACAATTGAGTACCAATCACATGACAATGAGTTCAGTTATCTAAACTTTCTGCCAAATGTAGTTTCCATTATTTCAATCTGAATTTTTTTTCCCTTATTTCCTATTAATGTTAGAGTGTCAATATTGGGATATCAAGGCATACGAGTCAACTGATATATGTTTTTAACTGTATAAGATGATGTATGCGCCATTTATCATTGGAGCGCTCTAAATGGAGCGTTCTGTGGTAGAGTATGAAAAAGTATTCTAATAGCAGGGCATAGATTTTGATGACCAGATTACATCATAACCATATAAGATTAAAAAGTAAAGTATAATAGTTAATAAATAGTTGATGGAGATCTAATGGCGAAAATATGATATTTTATTATATATGAATATAGTAATTGTACTTTTACTCTAGTAATTGGTATTTTTGTTTTAACAGTAAATTAATTTTTTAATGATCTGATTTATGAGTCAACCCAAACAAATCTAGGGCCTTAAGCAAAAATTCTAAAATGAGGCCTTTTATTCCTTTTTAAAAAATTAACCATACATCTAACTTTCATTAAAGAAAGTAAACTGTTTGTTTAAAAATTTTATCTCTTGTCTTTTGAACGGCAAATTATTAATATTTACACGTTTTAGATTGAATCAAATAATCTATTATTCTCTTTTTCTTCAAATTGCACTTACTATATATATTATACATATTTGTTTCTGACTAAGGTTTAAAAGCCAAACAATATTCGATACAACGCAACACAACAACAACAAGAAATGAATTGTAAAACGAGAAGATTATTATCAATGTTTTGACCCCAAATAAAGTAAACAAAAAGAGAGAGAGAGAGAGAGAGAGAGATAACCTGATAAACAAAGATGTTGAAAAACTCACAGTTTAACTTTAGAAAAAGGCTCTGATAAAGAACATTTTAAAAAAAGGCAATATAATTGCTTGAGGACTTGGTGTTCGGGCGTCGTTACAAACGCCTCACTACCCACTCTTGTCAAAGGTGTTGTGTGTGTGTGTGTGTGTGTGTGTGTTTTTTTTTTTTTTCTGGTATGTGTGGATTGAGTAAGGAAAATTAATTTTTTCGTCAATAATATATCAGATTGTAGACTTCAGAGCTAATTATTGTTTATTGTTTATTGGATTTGTTGCTTCAGCAAAACGAAAGAAAAGGATTAGGGTCTTTAATTTTTTTGCTCTGACTGGAGTCCTTAATTAATTGGGGTGGCCTTATAATTAGGTGGTTGCGTCTTTTGCCTTAAGGTTTAACTGGCCCACTAAGAATAGTTATGTGTCATGCATTATAAATTTATAAATTTTTAATATGAATATTGACAAACATAATTTTAATATGAATATTGACAAACATACTATTAAAAAGCTAATTTGATGACTATAACAATAATGCGTTAAAGGTAAAAAAAAAAAAAAAAAAAAAAAGTTGCTACCATATAAAATTTTCTGTTTTTAATATGCTACCTGAGAATTCTCCTTTGTCATAAGCTTAATTAAGGCTCTTATTGAGATTTAAAAATTGTAGTCGCGCCCGAGAATCTGTTCAAACATTCCCACCAATAGACTTTTTCTGGATTCCCTTGACTTAATGATTAATTAATTGAATATTCAATTTATTGCAGCCCTTGCTTTATCTGTAGAATTGAATGCATTTGATATATATAGGATGGAGTTGAATTTTTTGAATTTTAAAAAATAAAAACGAAAATAATTGAGTTTTTTTTTTTTTTTTTTAAAGTTGAAGTCTTTGTTCTAAACACCCTTGAATCCTTCGTACGCGTACAAAACTGCTTTATTTATGATTTTCTAACTTCTGACTATGACCCGGTGTTGACGTCATACGAGGGGCATGAGAATGTTGCTGGCGAGTTTGTCATGATGTGTATTGACTTTTGTGGTTTTGTTCTCTTTTCGTACGAAGAGACTGTGACAGAGAGTCTGTTGAAAGTAACTGTCGGAAGTAACTCATTCAATGATAAATAGTGATTATTGCTTTGACATCTACGATCAGAAAATAATTGTAGTCTAGTCTCTGGAGTAGCAAATCTACACTCATGAGTTTCTAAAAATTCTTTTTAGCTTCTTAAGAAAAATAAAAATAAAAATAAACTTTAGCAGGATGTTACAGATTTCCATTGACGTTGGCATCTGTCTCCTCGCCGGCGTAGATCTCGTCGGCGACCTCCGTGAGAATGATCATAAACTCATTGGGCACTCTCCAACGTGCAATTCAGTGGCCGGAAGATGTCCTAATCTTGATTCGCTGCAGAGGCTGTTGCCAGAGAAGACGACGAGTTCAGAGTGCCGACGACTACGACAACAGACGAGCTGCGTTCTCAATCGTTCTCAATCGCAATTTCCTTGGTTTCTTTTTAGTTTGATGTTCTAAAATTCATATATATATATATATATATATATATTGGGTTTCTCGGTTCCAGAAAGTGTCTCACTTTTTTTCCCCAATAATATATATATATCTCTCTCTCCAAATAAGCTTATGAGAGAATAGTTTGGACGACTTGGTTCAATTTAATCCCTGAACATGCAAAACTGGAAAATGGGTGTTAGTGAGAAACCTAAAGAACGAGGAGAGAGAAAGAAGAGAGAGATAGTGTCTTGAGTCTAGAGATAGAGTGTGCGTGTGAAAATTGGAAAGAGGAGATGACAGAGATTTTAAAACTGGTTTTTTATGGAGTGAAGGTGGAAGGAAGGAAAATCCTGCGGTTTCGGCTGAGGCCTGGGAAGATGGAAGTGGAGACGAATATGCAGATGGGTTTCGCTGGGTATGTGAGTTTTTGGTGACTTTGTGGATGAAGACGAAGGCCCATCAAGTTTTTGCCTTTTTCATATTTTATTTTATTTTTTCAAATTTCAAAGTCTATAATACTGTGAGCTAATATATATTGTATTACATACATGTATATAATCTCAGTCAGATGATTACTATGACCTAAAAATGAACTCTACAGTAATTACTCTTAAAAAACTTTACATATACTCTCCTTTTCCTCTTCTCAAGTTTAATTTATTAATTAATTTCTTTTTTAATTTTTAAGTATGAGGTTATTCTCTTCTTTTGCCTTGGCATGGAAGCGCTACGTAGTCATTGCCCCTGATGGAAAGATGCAATTCAAACATATGTAGTATATACGAATATTTTTAGAGGTATTTACATAAAATGATCAACTTTAAACACCCCTTTTAAAAAAATGAACACTAATAAAAATATTTATAAATTTAAACAAAATTTAAAATTCATTCTTTTCATCTTCCAAGTTTAACCTTTACGCTGATTTTTTTTCATCCGCCAGTGTTTTTTAAGGAAAAAATAACAAATTGTCCTTATTTCATCCAACTCTGTTTTCCATACCAGATTTCATTTTCAAATATATACATATTGCAAACCTTTTACCTACTTTAAGCAAGTTTTTCTCTTTTAATTATTATATGAAATCATGTATTTTAAAATGAAGTTTTTCTATGTGAGTGCCCAAGTTAATTAATATACCCAAAGTATAATTTTTGTATGTATAATTTGTTAGTTTTACCTATTTTAATTATTATATATGTATAATACCCAAAATTTAAGTTATGTTGCATGTAACATAGTATCAGTGTATACTTTTGTATATATGGAGGGGAATTCGTTTTTTTTTTTTTTTTTTTTTTAAGTGACTTACTAGGATATTGATATGGAAGCTTTAACCCTATTAGGGATGGCTTAACCAGCGGAAAGGGAGAAATTTGTATAGGGGTACCCGAATTCAAAACCTGAAAGTGATTCTTTCCCTTTTTTTTTAATAATTAAAAGCGGTAGAACAAAGAAAGGAAAAAAAAAAAAAAAAAACAACTACAAAAAAAAAAAAAAAAAAAAGAATGGGATGAACATGATGACTAAAAGTCAATATGGTTGTAGAAACTTGCATTTTTAATTACAGTAAAAGTCTAGGACATGGAAATCAATACAACAATATTTATTACAGTTGATCAGACTGGTTACATATATTATTTATTAATTAAAACATAGACGACAAGATATATAGAAATGAAAAATCACCCTTAGGACACAAGAAATTGTATATATATATATATATGTATATATATTTATATGTATGTAAGTATGTAAATGGTGCTTGTAGTGTATATAATACCCTTATCCATCACGAAGAAAGAAAGAAAATTACTACAACAATAAGGGCCACTTATAACATCAGTCAATAGCGTATCTCAAAATGTGTTACATAATTGGTGGGAGGAGACCCATAACCGCTTAAAGAAGAGATCCACGATCTCCTTTAGGCGTTGGAGTCCGGACCGAGACGAAAGTATCTTAGATTGAGAGATGGCCGAGGAAGGAGAGCGGCGACTAGGGTTCCGTCAATGACAATCATTCTTTCTGTCCCTTTGTTGTACTCTGATCACAAGATAGATTTAAAATGAAAGTTCGAAACGCTCTCTTAAACAAACACGCCACCGGCAACTGCAAAAGACCCCTCTCTCTCTCTCCATATATATATATTATATATATATATATATATATCCACAATGAATCTCCAATTTGCAGTCACTGCCTTCGAATTGAAGCTTCACCTGAAATCGCTAGATCATGGTTTTTGGCTGACTTCGCTACTAGGTATCGCGCCACTGTGACCTAGTTTTCCTTACCCTGCTTTTTTCCGATTATTTTCTTATGACTTTGTTTGGATTTTGTTTTCTTTATCCCCGAAAGAATTTCTATGCTTTTGTGAAATGCAGTTTCAGGGTCTTTAACAGTGAATCGATAGATTTCATATGCATGTTTTTCCTACGCCTAGAAGGTGTTTGACGAAATGGTATGTGAGATGTCTTTCAATTTTTGCTCTTATTTTGTTTTACTTTTGTACTTTTTTTTTTTTTTTAAAAGAAATTTGCATGTTGCAGTTGTCTTTAATTGTCCACAACATGAACAGACTAGTACCCTTCGTACCCAATTATATTAGGAATTTTATATGATTTGTATACATTTCAGCGTTCAAGTTTCAGGTGGCAGAGACAATCCAGGTATATTGTTACAATTTAAATTTTGACTTTGATTATTTTGTTATTGTTTTATTATGCTATTTGTGGAGATATTTATTTTTAAGACGCTCAAATCTTTTGTTTCCAACTGTGAGTATGATATGTCTTTTTGTGATTCTTATTCCACTTTTACTTTTTTAAAGAAAACAATTTTTATTTGGTACATAGCTTTCTGTACATGCTTGAGGCTAATCACTTCATAACTAAATTATATTTTTTTTGTCCTTGTTAAATGTAAAAGTTCTTTGCTGTTTTTCAAACTTTGAGTTTCAACATTTTCAGTGTTGGATTGGGAGGAAATGCAGGAATTAATCTTTCTGCTGTTTTTTTGGTTTGTATTTAAGCCAGTGGATTCTTTTTAATCAGTGAAGAAATAAACTTATATTTTGTTGAGTGGCATGAACTGATGAATCACAGATTGTTAAAAGCCCTGTGACGATTGGTGGCGATATTCGTGGGTAATTTCATGATCTCACTCAACTTCTTCTAATTGGAGGGAAGGTATCTGTGGAGATTGTGTCGGTATGTGGAAGCACTTAGCTCTCATAAATAGCGCTTTATCTTATGCTTTTCTCATCCTTATCTAACAACATTGTGGAATGTACTGAAATCGTTGTAAAATTATATGTCTGAGGACCTTATTAGCTTATGTATCAAGTTCTCAACTAGTACACTTGTCAATTCCTCAACAGTTTTAATGTTTGGCTTCTTTACTCCAATAATAGGTTTGTTTGAAGAAAAAATAAATTTGGTTTTCCTAAAGAAAGTTTTTGGTTATTGAAAACGTGAGATACATATTTTATACTCAAGTGTGTTACTGACTTATGCTACTTCTCAATAATTTCCAAGTTTTTGTTTCTTACTTTACTATTTTATTTATATGTTCCTCTTATTTAGTTATCATAAAATGAGTTTGGAGGGTATTTTAGTTTTTCTTCTACAGAGTCTGAACCAATTTAAACGGCTTTCAAGCAGTTGAATTGATCAGTTTTTCTCTAGCACAGCCAATGAATTCTACTCAAATTGTCATCTAAATTTTGTAAAATCTAATATTATAATCTCATTAATAAGAAAACTTCTACATGCTCCATAAAGAAATGTCACTATCCCCACTTCATTGAATTATATGTACTAGTTAAAATGCGAAAAGCAAGGGATAGTCTTTAATTGCATTTTTACAACAAATAATATGTGACTCGTTGAGATGCTTATATACATCCCTTTTTTTCATTTTTTTATTTTGTTTCTTTCCTTGAGTTCTCTTTTACTGTTTATTGCATAGATTGATTGAAGTCTCACACCAACAGTAGATGTATGCACCTAACTATTACTCTTCTAGTTAAAATATGCTTATTATAGTCTCTATAGTTGCTTGTTGGAATATTCATTAAGTTGAATATTTTCTCAATTGTGGCCAATGTTTTAATGATTTTTTTCGAATAAAATACGCTTCGCTTTTATGATTTAGTAGCTACAAAAATTAGTTTGAGTTATTTGTATCTATTGGTATGTCTTATTTCAAGAACTTTTAGAGGCTTTGTAGAGTATATATAAGATTTCATGATTTGCTCCGAAAACTAGTCATGGATACTTTTCAGCTTTGTTCTAACGCGCTTCATTACCTTTCCTGATCGGGTTCAAACGTGTTGTCGTTTCCTTTTGAATTTAGATTTATAGTTGAAAAACAAACGTTAATTGATCTTACTGGTGTTTTTGGAGGGTATGATTTTGTTTTTGTCTTATACTAATCAATGGCTATTCTAGACTATGTAATTGTTGGCTACTCGATGAAATTTTGTATTATGTTTCTAGTTATTAACTAAACAGAGATGTCAAATTACAGTCCTTCATGGACCATATGAACAACAGTAATTATATTTGTGCAAAAGTTTATTTATGGCATCTCTTCAATGATATGCGCTTATTGTTAACAATCTAGAGTTTGTAAGACAACCCTCATGCTATGAAAATAGTATAACAGCACCACAAAAATGCTATAACTGATTTTACGTAGCACCGTAAAATGCTCTAACTAACCATAAACAGCAACAGAAAAATGTTGTAAAGATTCAGAACAATATCACTCAATAAATGCTATTGTAGCATTCTTTTAACAACAATCCTATATAGCGTTTGATAAAATGCTATATTATCATTACAACTGCATTTTTGTAGTGCTATGGAAAGGAAGTTTTGTACTGAATTAACCCCCACAACCCCCACCACAACCGCCACCACCACAGCCACCTCCACCACCGTCACCTCCTCCTCCATAGACGCCACCACAACCGCAACTTATGCCACCAACTATGGCTGCATTAGCCAGAGCCGCACCAGCTCCAGCCAAAATAACCATCCCACCATCTTTAGCTCCTCCGGCAGTTTTGCTCTCTCCACCTTGTTCGAGGTCGGTCGGATTAGATCGTTGGGCCGAAGAAGTGGGAGTACTTGTATCTTGCTTCTTTTTGCGACCCCCGCTGCATACACATGACAGAATTATGTAAGCCGCAATCAAAGAGCTGAAGACTACGAGAACTATTAAATAAGGTTCCATATTGCTTTGTTGTCCGTTTCTCTTAACACAAGAAAAATAATGAGGCAATTATCGTAGTGTTATATAGCCCTTTTCTGCGTCTGAGATGGGCAAGCGAAATTTGATGGAAATCTATATTTGTGAAATTCTTAGTGTTCAGACTTTAAGAAACGATAGTGAAGTTTCTAAACGAAATGTAAAAGAAATTTGTAAAAAAGAAAAGGAAAGACAAGAAATTTCAGGTATTCTTTCTAGTAGCTGACGAAGCAATGACTTCTATAATCGAAATAAGAAGTAATTGGATGACCGTTGACTAGTAGAATTCCAAGCAACGTCTCAGAAATTTACCTTTAAAACAAAAAAGAGAGAGAGAGAAGAAAAAGTTTTTATTATGTTGTATCTTGTGTTTTGAGGTAATATCAAAAAGATAATTTTAAAATGATACTGATTAGGGCATAGAATTTGAGTTTTCTCTCTCTCTCTCTCTCTTTTGGGTGAAAAACAATAGAATTTGAGTTTTACTATGATTTCTATTTAATTTGATTATTATCTACATGTAAAATATTTAGATTGAACAGCTTGACTACGATTTTTTTAATCATTTGTCGTAGCATTAGAATTCAGTATTTTATCTGAATAAGGATTCTTAAATAGGTCAGGGTTGACTAAATATTTTCCATCTTAAATACGGCAAGGACTCTTCTTTGACGTTATTTTTATTTATAAACTGATGAGGACTCTTACCCTTTTAATGTTTAATAAGTTTATGATCAATGGTAATATTTTCAATAAAAGAACTTTTACACAAATAAATAATGGTTGGCACATTTATGGTTTGTTTGATTATGTGCGAATTTAAGGTTTTCATTTCAATTTTGTTTTTTTTTTCCCCTTAAAAGTCAATAAAATTATAACTAACTTTTAAAAAATCAATCAATTTTAATTTAAAAATTATTACTCAAAAACATGTTCCAAATGCATGCTTAATATAAATAATTAAAGATGACATTTATTCACCTTAACAAAAAAAAAAAAAAAAACAAAAAACGAAAAAAAAAAAAAACAAAAACAAAACAAAACAAAGATATACAAAACGAGATGCAAGAACTGACATTTTGTAAAATAATCGTACGAAGACTAAACTTTTCATACTGAAAAAACAAAACCCAAAAAGAAAAAAATAAATAAAACGACATTCAACTTTCCGAAAATAAAATATACAGTAACATAAATGTGGTGTGCTTGAAGTACACATACAAGAAAAGGGCAATTCTACAATTCTACAACAGGCACACCTTTACTTTACTCAATTAATGGGGTAAAATGTTTTGACCATCGCCTTAGTTTTGAATGGTAGAGATTTAAAAGGAACACCAATTAAAGATAGAGCCCAGCACATCTGACTATCAATTAAAAACATTTCAAAAAATTGAAAGGAAAAAAAAAAAAAAAAAACACTAAACTCCGGCTGCCTCCTCACCGGCAGCCCCCTCCACCGACACGCCACCACCACCGCCAAAATAACTTCTCTGCCAGAAAACCAAAAAAATAAAAAATAAAAAATAAATAAAAATCTCCCTTCTTCCAGATACCACCAAACATGCGAAGGAAGGGAGGAGCGTCGGTGATGGCGGAGGCCGCCGTCTTTGGGCCGAGGAGGGATCGCCGGCGTCTTCTCTCCGCCATGAGATTCGAATGTCTAGCTCGCCGGTGGTTGAGAGCATTACTCACCTGAACAGATCCGGCGGAAGGGAGAGTCTCCGGTGAGCCTGTGACTTCTCCGGCGAAAGAAGGCTCCTCAGAAGTGGCAGAGATCGCCGATGTTTGGGCTAAGGAGAACCCTCCCGACTCCCGCCTCCACTCCCACCTGCGCCGCTCGCTCTCCGATTCCTCGGTTCGCCGGGCCGGAAAAAGCTACGAGGCGGTGGGAGTAACTGGCGGAGGTGGAGTCAAAACTGGCGACGGAGATCGGAGCTCGCCATGTGGTCGACGGCGGTGAGCTCGCGAAGTGGTCAGATCCGGTCTGGATCGTGTGGTCGCCGTTCAAGGTGAGGGTGGGTTGGATTCTTGTTTTCGCCGCCGTTCATGGTGGGTGTGCCCTTGCAACTCGCACTTGGCTTTGACAACATTGTCGCGAGCGTCGCCGGACAGCTCGCAGTGGTTCAGAGTTGGATCACAACCGCGTATGCGTCGGGTCGCGACGGTGGGTTGGATCATCGTGACCTGAGGAGCCTTCTTTAGTGCACTTTTACGATCTACACCATTGAAATGAGATCCGGTCAAAATTTTTTACACTTTCAATAGGGTAACTTACCCCGTCGTAGAATTCCCCACAATAAAATTTGATCTTAAATAACTCTAAACCGTCTATTTTAATTTTCTAATATACTGATTTTCTCCTCATCAAGGGGTTTTAACGATCAAGCTGAGAAGCTTCTAGATTTGAGGCTTGCCAGTACCGCGCATAAATAATCAAGATAATATACTAAAAACCATAGACACCATGCATATCCATCCAAATCCATGCTCCAACAAAGGCACCATAGTTAATCGAGGAAAGTAATGTCTAAATTATTGATTACATTAAAGAATGATTATAATTTCATGATGTACAAGTATAGACCAACGGTTATATCACATGTGACGTTACCACCCCAAATTTCTTTTAAGTACGATTATAAAAATTTTCAATTATAATTACGGTACCGGTAGTAAAAGAACACTCTATCATCGTCACCATCATCATAAGTTTAGAATTTACTGAGTACTTGATATGGAAGGTTTGGTCTTACATTTATATAACATTTTACGTGCTGACCGTTGTCTGGTTCTCTTTTTCATGCGAAAGCCTAAATTCTAATATTTTTGCATTTGTTTTTTTTTTTTAAGATAAAAATTCATTCAACTAAAAAGTCTTACAGACACTAAACATAATGTAGATGACCCTATGGTAAATAAAATAAAGCACTTGATAAAAACCAGTTCCATCAATAAATTATGATGAAGCATAGGAAAAACGATGTAAGATGAAATATGATATTAGAAAAATTCCTTGACACATAAATTTGAGCATGCATAAGGCTCTTTTTGAAACCACTACAATTGATAAAAGCTTTCGATCTATCGAGAACATGTAACATGTAGTACCAATGCCACAAATATCTCCGCTAAAATTCATAACTAGCAGAATTTCTAGCTCACTAAGACTTAAGTCTGGCAGACTAAAAACAAATTCAAACAGTGGGAAAATCACCTCTATAATTACAATGAAATACTAAAACTATATGGTGAAAATATCAACGCATTTATTAGACTAAAATATAAAAATCCAAAGCTTAAAGCATGACTGCCGCAAGCCTTTAATGAAAGTACAACCGACAAGTGGACCATCAGAGTAAGAGAAACACTTTGGGGGACAAGTAGTGAAGTCAACAAGATGCTTTCAAACAGCAAAACGTGAAACACATGCGCTACCACTATTAGCATCTAAAGTCAAAACCAGCACCTCCATAAGAAGCCCACCACCGTTCAGAACAAGACCTCGAAAGAGTACAATCACTAGATGAGAAAAGCGTCACAAAACACCTTTAAGCCTTCTGGAAACCATCCTTTAAAAGGCATGAGATATGCCCCAATGAAGCCAACTCGCCAAACACAGTCACATCCATAAAAAAACTCACAACGATACGAGCTCTGTGACCAATTTTCAAGACCAGAGATCCAACGACATGCCCGGGGATGGTCCCGGAACTCTAGCCAATCTACTCTCTCCTTTTATCTCTTTCCTGTTTCCTAGTGTCGGCTACTAAATTTTTTTTTATTGCACAACAATTTTGCATTTCTATATGTTCCTTTTTTTTTTTTTTTTTGTCAGGGACAAAAGAAAAAACTTAGTATTTTTTTTTACCCATTTAATTATGTCTTTCTAATTACGGCAGGTCACTTATTTAATTCCCTAAAAAAGAAATGAATTTTCAATCGCAACATTTTTATGACACCTTTAGTCACAATATTTTTATATGATTAAATTTCATTTTAATCATAAGATTGTGACAAACATACATATAGTAACAAATATTTGTTATGATTAAAATTTTCAGCCATAAGATTTTTAGTCATGCCACAAGATTTTTAGTCACAACATAACTAAAAACTTTCCCATGAAAAAAAAAAAAAAACTTGTGGCCAAAAGTTTTTATCACAACAAATATTTATGACTAATTGCATATTTGTCATAATAAAATTGTGACTAAAAGTGATATTTAATAACACAAAAATATTGTGAATAAAAATACTTTTTTTTTTTTTTTTTTGTAGTGAATAACTGTCCCAGTAATGAAAACTTGATTTAAAAATAATTTTTCTTCAAAAATAAAGAGAGCCAAATATGATTTTGGGTATTTATTTTCTACAGCAAGTTTTCTAGGATAAAGTTAATTAATTTCCAAAAATTTGGATTTTGGGGTATAAATTAAGATGTTCTTTAAATAATTTTATGGAACTACATAATAGATATCCTCTATCTTAAACAACAAAGAAGGATTTGTCAATCCTAGTAAATAGAATGTCTATGGGTGCAAATACTGTTTACTTATTTTAACTTATGTAAATATATTATTAACTATATATTTCGATTAAAAAAGGGACGAATACGAAAATAGCATGCCCATACGAGTAAATATGCAGTCAATATGTATGTGGAGTATGAAATCATTATAAAATAGGTTTTTTTTTTGTACGGATTAACATTGAACTTTGTAAATTTAGCAATTTAATTTCCAAGCATTTTTTTCTCTGATAATTAATTCCCTAAACTTATAATTTTTGGCATTATCAATCTTTTTTTTTTGGGGGGGGGGGGGGGGGGGGGTGGTGGGGAAGGCGGGGATTATGCACTTATAAATTGCCAAATTCAAAAAAATCAAGGGACATCCAAACAAAATAGTCTTATAAATATCCATCACAGCGAAGCAAACTATAAAACCTAATTAACCTCCAATTAAAAAAAAAAACAGAACAAAACAAAAGATGCAAAACAAAGGAAAAAGATAAGTAAAAAAACGAAGAAAGAAAAGTGTGTGAGGCTGTGATGTGTACGTGCGCAGGCCAAATAGTGAAAACAAGTGCGAAGAAAGAGAAGAATTAAAAAGAGAGTATGAAAGAAGGGGAAGGAAAGTGAACAATTTATAATATAATCCATATACGAATTAATTATTGTAGGGTTGTTGACCAATAGCTTAATTCCAAGCAAAATAATATCTCAGAATTATAATATGATATTAATAATAATTAGTGTTGATGGCTAAATCTGTTCGACCATACGGATGCAGCCGGGAAGGATATTCACGCCTGCCGAGAAAGCTGATCAGGAAATCCCGCCAAGCAGGTGCTCCCGACCAGCCGAGGACCCTATGGTTCTCGGACTTCTCCTCCCCATGACGGGTACGCTCTTAGCCATTCCCCCGATCGCCCGGGAATGCCGACCAGGGTACCAGCCCCCCTGGGTCTGACTCAGTCGCGCGCCAAGGGAAACCCTCTAGCGCGTGACATCATCATCTCCTAACTGCCTGCGCCGCCCTACCTACCACTGACACCCGTCGCATCACCTGCCACTATCTGCCCTGACAGCTGCAGCGATGGGACGGTGATCCACTGCGCAGAGCCGTGTCAGGAGTAGGTAGCCCCAGTTGGTCAGGTCCCCAACCCATACTAGCCTACAGGGTGCCTAGGCCCTAGGGACCCACGACGGCCGCCCCAGCCGGGTCAAACCGGGCACCTGATCCAGCAAGACACCTATAAATAGGAAGAAACTTCCTGATTTCAGGTACGATCATTCTACTTTGCCAAAGCTCTGCCTCTCCTTTCGCTCACCAGTTCTCCAACTGACTTAAGCATCGGAGTGCCCACGGCAGACACCACACCGGTGTCCCCATCATTCCAAGGTGCTTTCCCTTTTGCAGGTGATCGACGGCGGAGCGATTGGCCAGTCCTGATCCGACAACCCTACCACCTTGGGTGTCGTTGCCGGAACCTTTTTTGGCATCAACAATTAGCAAAAGTATAATCACCTTTATAAGCACTCCCATGCTTTTTTCTTCATCAAAAATCACGTTTCACATGAAGCCTTTTGGAGTGATCGCTATATCCAATGAAGATGCATTTCTCTCTTGCCTTTTCAAAATTTTCTCTGTTTTGAGGAAGAATGAGATGCTATACAAGACAACCAAAGATCTTAATATATGATCAATCTTTGGTTTCCATTTGAACCCATGCTTTTGGCAAGCCTTAAGCTTTCAATATGCTTCTTTTGTAGTAGTACCTTCCAAAAAGACTTGGAAATAAATCCTCCTCCATGATCGGTTTACAAGCCTTTTACGACCTGCCCACTTTCTCTTTCTTCATGTATGAGCCGTAAACCCACATCATCGGTGAATAATCATCAACGAAGTGAAGAAAGGATCTTCTGTTGTCAAAGGAGTCCTGGTTGTCTCACAAATATCGGCGTGTATTAATTCAAGATCAGATCTGATCAAGCCCTCCGTGATGAGGGCTTCGGAAAAGGCGATATTCTGTGCATTTTTTTCCCATAAACACAACCTTCACAAATCACAAACTCTCTGTCCCCTTGGCCTTAATTGGCGGTAACCCATCACCCTACCATTTCTGCTCGATGATTTCTGATTTTCGGAATTTAAATGCCCATATATCTCATGTTCCAATGCATGGAATCATATCTTTCAGATTTCAAAATATGATGTTCTTTACGTGTCATAGGTACTGTGGTTTTGTCACCTGGTTCAATTTTCTTGTCTACTATATATTGTGCATTTTTATCTCTATCAAATTTGAGCATATATATACTTCTCTGATAACTTACCCACACTTAGCGCATTTTAAGATAAAGAAAGAACATAAGCACATCTATATCCAACTCTTACTTTTATTGTAGAGTAAAACTTTACATACATCAGCAAAACTCTTACTTTTAATTTATTAGTTTCTATTTTTCTGAAAAAATATTGGAAAACATCTAACTCAAAATCACTGGTTTTCTGAATATGAATTATTAGTTTTCAGCATCAAGTTTTCTGACTTTGGAATAAGAATCATGCATGTATATTTTTTCACAGTCAAGGCAAACACATGAAAAAAAAAAAAGAAGCTATTTATTGATCAAAACAAAGAGTATACAGAAGTGAGAAATTCAAACCATCAGGATATATGTAGTGCTTGCTTGTATTATGACATCCTTATTCATCACAAGGACACAAAAAATACAACTTAATTTAACCCCCACAACCTCCACAGCCCCCACAACTACCACCACACCCACCAAAACAACAACCATCACCACCATCGCCACCGCCACCGCCACCGCCACCTCCTCCAACCGTGACAACGGCATCGGTAATCTCCAGAGCCGCGTTTCCTTCCAAAATAACCTGGCCACCATCTTTATCTCCACTGGTAGTCTTGTTCCCTTCACCTCGTTCGAGGTCGGCCGTATGAGATGGTTGTGCTGAAGGAGTGGTTACACTATTTGTGTCTGTTGGATTCGTAGTCGTATTCTTTTTGCTTCCTCGGCCGCATAGTTTATGCAGAATTATGACTCCGGCAACTCCGGGGCCCATGACTATGAACGCTATTGCAAGAGGTTCCATGATTTTGTTTTTCCTTTTCCTCAAGGGGGGAAAAAATGCAATTATTTAATTGTTATATGGCCCATATTTTACATAGCCCTTTTGAGAGAAGAAATTGATATTTTCTATATATAGGTGGAAATCTGCTTGTGAAATTCAGTGTTTGAAACTTTGAGAAACAACAGTGAAATTGCTTAATTAAAGGATTATTGAAATGAGAATTAGCTGGCTGTTGACTAGTCGCATTCCTAGCAATAGAAATATGTTAACATAATTTTTAGACAAAAGAGGGGGGGGGGGGGGGGGGGGGGGGGGGGGGAAGAAAAATAAAAACATAGATATGAGTTAGGGTTTTATTATTATTTCTAGCAAAAAAAAAAAAAAAGGTTTTATTATTATATCGCATCTTGAATTAGAAAAAGAAAAGGGAAAAGAACATCAGGACAATGGAGTGCTAAGATGATGTACTAATGGTAGAATGGATATTCGAGTGAAAAAAGTGATACAGTGCTATTTTTTATTTCAAATTTAGTTATGCTAAATTTGATAACTAATTTTTTCTCATTATATATATATATATTTTTAACTAATTTTTCCACAAAATCTAGCAAAATGGACGTTAAGTTCCACCCCCCCCCCCCCCCCCCCCTCCTTTAACTAGGAATATATATTTCATATGTTTATTTCATTATTTAATTTCAATTTGAAATAGCCAAGGTAGTTGGTATTGGATTACTGTAGTTTGTTCGTACATATATGGCTGCATATGTATCATTGTTAGAGTGCTCTTTTTAATGCGTGTATGTTGGGAAGCCGGCTCCTTTGTCCTCCCCCTTTACATTCCGTTTGGTAGGAAGCAAAGAAAATGAGAGAAAGAGAATTTATAAAAGATGAAATATTAGAATTATAAAAAAAAAAAAAAATTCTTTTACTTTGTTTGATAGATGGGAAGGGAAAAAAATAATATAATTGTAAAATTACTTTATTATTCACTTTTTTTTTATTATTTCTCTTTAAAAGTGAGGATTAAAAGTAATTTTAATCGTATCTGGATGGATTTATGTTTTTCACCTATTTTTGAAAGGATATTAAAATCCACTCTAAATTTTCCCCCTTCTGTTCCTTTTCCTTTTCCTTCTATTTTCCTTCTTCCCAGACAACCAATTTCATTATTTTCCCTCTATTTCTCCCTCCACCTCCTTCCTTCCTCTTTTTCACAGTACCCAACATAACATTAGAGAAATGCCTTCCCGAGGGAAAAGAAAGTGGGTCCTACACTATTTTATTTTCATTTTCATTTAAAAAAAACCAAGACATCTTCTACCTTCAAGGCTTTACTCGAGCAAATAGAGAGAGAAACAAGAGAGAGCCCTGCCCAAACTCACACCACACACAGTTCACAGAAAGAGAAAACAAATCAGTAGTATTGCGAGTTGAAAAAGGAGGGAGAGAAGAACACAACAACGAGTTCAAGGGTAAAGAAAAGATGATGGTGATATTGTTTTGATTCGGATCTTACGGCTATTACTTAGGATGCACTAAATATATATACACGTGCTTTAGATCAGTGACGATGTCAAGAGTTTCGATGAGGAAAGGCTAATAACTATAAGGGTCTGTTTGGTTCGTGAATCCACATAGCATAAAAACATGTTTGGCTTCCCCTTTTTTCATCAGTCGTCTCATTATGAAAAAGGAAACACGTCTTGAAAATAAATGTTTGGCCTTTCAACTTACTATCCAAACATCATTTCAAAGTTGTTTGGATAGGGGATGCATGTATGTTTGAGAAGTTTGTTATTTTTAGTGGGAGCAAAATATGGACTTTGTGAGAATCTTTTATTTCAAATAGGGGCAAAATAGAAAAATTATTTAATTTTTGGGGTAAAAATGAAAGAGCAAAAACTTTCATGTAAATCCGCCCCTGAAGCTGAAAAACATAAGACGGTTCATCAGAGTAATGAAAAATATACTATTAATTGATCAAAAGACAACAGGATATACAAAAGTGAAATTCAAACCCTCATGAGGAAACAAAGAGAATTAATCCAACTGAATATACAAGTATTTGCCTCAACATGTTATGTACATGTATGCATATGTGGTGCTTGTTTGTAGTATGACACCCTTAATTTAACCACCACACCCGCCACAGCCACCACATCCCCCACCACAATCCCCACCAAAACAACAACCATCACTGCCACCGCCACCGCCACTGCTAATCTCCAGAGCCGCGCTCGCTCCTTCGAAAATAACCAAGCCACCATCGTTATCTCCACGGGTACTATTTTTCCCTTCGCCTCGTTCGAGGTCGGCCGTATGAGATGGTTGTGCTGAAGGTGTGGTGACACTCTTCATGGCTATCGGATTCGGAGTCGTCTGCTTTTTGCTTACTCCGGCGTATAGGAAAGACAGAATTATGACTCCGGCAATCACGGAGCCCATGACTATGAACGCTATTGCAATAGGTTCCATGCTTATGTTTTCCCTTTTACTAACACAAGGGAAAAAAACAAGTTTTTTTTTTTTTTTCCCTGTTTTTTGTTTGTGTGTGTGTGTGTGTGTGATAAGAAAAGCAATTATGATCTAATTGTCATATAGCCCTTTTATTGTGTCTGAACGGGGGAAGCGAAATTATAAATGGAAATCAGCTTTGAAATTCAATGTTGATCAGACTTGCGAAACAACATTGAAGTTGCTTAATTAATTAAAAGATTAAAAAAAAAAAGAAAAAACAATGCTTATGAAATATCTTTAGTATACATGAATTGACTTAGTATTGGCTGCTGACAAGTAGCATTCCTAGCAATTAATATCTCAGAAATTTAACATTATTTTGAAAAAGCAAAAGAAAAAGTAAAGGAAAATGTAACGATGAATAAGGGTCGTTATCTTAAACTAGAAAAAAGAAAAAAGAACATTAAAGCATTTGTAAGAGAGTGCTAAATTTCCTCTAAAAGAAAAAAAAGAGTGCTAAAATGATGGAGCTATATATAATGGTAAGTTTTTCCATTTGAATAAAAAAAGTGTTATTTAATGTACTGATATGTTCGATATCAAATTTATCATATGCTAAATTTGATGTCAAATTTTTGAGTAAGTATAGTAAAATTTAACATTTGCTTGGTGGTAAATTTATCACCACTAACAACAATTATCTTAGTATTCCAATGCTAAATTCTTAACTTTGATTCATGAATTTTGTATTATATTGAAGATGCTCTATGCTAGGTAGTTCGCTCATGGAAGCCGTTGTCGTCGTTATAATTATTATTAAGATTTTGATATGAAAGAAGGTTTGTATTTTATTTTTGGGTAAATTGTTTATTTAATCCCTAAACTTTTAATCTTATATATGTTTGGTCCCTTAGCTTTTTATTTTAGCAGGAATATCCCTAAAATTTTAAAATGTTGATCAATAGCCCTTTTCCGTAAATTTTTGAATGGAATCTGTTAGTAATTTGGTCAAAAAATGATGCTAACTATAGATTGTGTCCAAAATTAACAGAAAATACTATTATAACAACATTTTTAATAGTCTATGGTAATTTTAGCTACGAAATAAAAAACATGAAATACTCCTAAACTATTAAAATGTTATTACAATAGTCATTTTATTAATTTTTAAATAAAATAGTTATGATTTGGTCAAAAAGTGATGCTAACTAACAGATTCTGTCCAAAAATTAATGTAAAGTACTAGTGTAGTAACATTTTAAAAGTTTCGGGGCATTCCAACTACGAAAAAAAGTTTAGGAATCAAAGTTGTACAAAGTTAAAACTTCAGAAACCGACCTGGGAATGTACCCTTTTTTTTTTTTTGGTAGAAAAATGGAAGCCAATAGACTTGCTCTTTGTCAAGCAAATACTACTACAAAAGTTAGATTAGACGGCGAAGAATACACGATAGTTTTGTAAAAACCATTGTCTAAAACTTAATTACATGACGGTTTTCCAAAACCATCATGTAAACCCGAGATCACACGATGGTTTTTGAGCCAAACTGTCATGTAAATACTACTTTACATGACGGTTTGAAGCCAAATTGTCATGTAAAGTTCTTAGTGGAGCAAACTTTGCTCTCTTTTTTCTCTATTCGATAACGGTGTGAATCGTCATGGAATATTGATGTACCACGACGGCTTATTAACTGTTGTGGTATCTCAAAAATATTCCATGACGATAGATTATACGACAATTGTCTAACCGTAGTGTAAACTTTAGACGATGGTTCCGTTGTTAAATCCACAATTTTTGCTAGTGAAAGCTCATGAATTGGAGTCATGGTCGCCATGGAATGTGATTCTGCCTTAGCTCTGAGATTCTTGAAGGAGCAATCGTCTATGCATTTTTGGAAGATTAACCCTCTACTTGTTTCATATCCCATTTTCAAAACGGGAAGAAAAATAGTAAAAACTTTTTTTTTTTTTCAAAATTTTCAATAATTTTTCTCATTTTAAAAAGGGGTGGACATCTCATTGTTAAACACATTTTATACAGTAGTGTTTTGAAATTTTTTTAAAAATACATTATTCTTATCACCATTTCTTCACATCCAAAATCTGACGTTAATGGAGTTTAATTGGATCCCTTGATATTAATTTTGCAACACATAATCTCGTTGAGTGGTCCCGGATTTACTCTGTTTTTGTTCATGTCAATAGTGTTGATTTGACTCCATAGCCAAGTCTTGGTTTAGTTTCAGAGCAAAAAAAGTCTTGGTAAAAGAAGTCTTGGTTTAGTTTCTTGTTTTGTGAGGGAGTTGGTTTCAGTCTTTTCGTTTTGGTTTTTGTTTAGGTGTCTGTTGTTATCACTAGCCGTTTAGGCTGGGATTGGTTTTTTTTTTTTTTTTTTTTTTTTTTTTTTTTTTTTTTTTGGGGCTTTGTATTTGGGGTACTTTTGATAACTGTTACAAATTCATACCTTGTGTTGATTTTAACCACACAAGAAAAACATAGAAAGGGGCGAAGTCCAAAGAGGACAAGAAAACATAGAAAGGGGCGAAGTCCAAAGAGGACACCAATGGAGTCCGGCATCTATTGGAATATCAAACATCCTACGAATATACCGTTTATTAAACATTTCTCACTCGCTAAATAAGACTAATTAAAGGTTGAAATAAAAGGCTAAGAGACTACCGTCTCATTACAATTTTGCCTTTTGTTTTCAATCTAAAGACTATATATACATATATATGTATATATATACATGACTTTTGGGCGTTATTAATAGCGCTCTCTTGGATTGTTTGTTTTATGGTTTAGGTAGGCCATGAAATTGTATTAACTAGTAAGAAATAATGGAAATAACGGGGAAGTTTCGCTGGCCGTTGACCAGTGGCCAGCTCGAGTATATCTGTCATTATTGTTAATATCTCAAAGAATTTTTGTTTCTTTTTTCTATTTTTAATAATTACAATTAATTCTTTGGATTTGAATTCCAGCATCAATATAAATTGTATGGAACGATATGGAATATTGTAAAATGTTGCAATTTGCAACTTTCAAGTAAAATCCTAAATGTTGAGGGAGATAATATTTTAGGGGGTGTTTGGTGAATGAGTTGAGTTTGAGTTGAGTTGAAATTTTTAAGTTTGAATAGTAATTTTTGTTAACTTTTTCAGATAAGATAAAAAAATTTTCAAAAAAAAAAAAAAAAAAGTACAATTTAATTGAGTTGAAATGGAGAGCCAAAAAGTATAATATATAGTGCTATATGTTTCCATATAAAATATTTTCAATTTTCAATTTGTAATTTTTTTTTAACACACTGACAATAACACACATTTTTCATTGATCACATCGATTACAAGAACCTTCAAGAGAGGAATAAGTGAACTCAGTAAGTGACAACGATGGACATAAAGTGAAGACACAATGGTTAAGATACTGTACTTCTTCACCAAAAAAAAAAAAAAACGTTATTGTACTTGCATCTCCATCCTCGGTTTACTCCATACACCTCAGGTCACTTCTCTGAAGCTCTCACCCTCCAGCTTAATTTCCTCCAGCTTAATCTTGCAGATTCCCTAAATTCGATTGATCTCACTTCTTCTTCTTCTTCTTCTTCTTCTTCTTCTTCTTCTTCTTCAGGTTTGGGTGAGCAATTTTTTGACAGATGATTCAACTTCTTCTAATACATTGACGGTGTTAATTCCTAATACGACTTCTAAACTCACTAATGGCATGGCCTTTTTTTTAACCGGGTGGACAGGGTTTGGGTGAGCAATTTTTTGACAGATGATTCAAGTCCGACTGCAGTATTACTATCTTTTATTAGTTTGTGTTGACAAAATCAATATGCGTATGAAGAAGTATCGATTAGATCAACGACGTTTTAATAAGGATATATATACTCATCATATATATTAGAATTAAAAGAAAAAAATTACGACAATAATGTCAAAAAAAAAAAGACAGATAGAACTAGAACAACTTTAAATAGCGGGAGAAAATATTCACATACTTTATTATATAAAGATATGGATAATTTTTTTTTTTTTTTTAAAACTACAAAGAACGCTATTGCCCCTTAAAGAAAAGACAAAATTTATTCTGTTGAGATATGGACAATTTTATAAACTCCTATATGCAAACCAGTCGGAAAATGATTCATACAATAATAAAAGAAAAGTTTCTTGATATATCATGAAGCTTAAAAGATGCATTATAAAATTAAAAAACAACTTGTTAAGGATCAAAACATAGAGACAAAGTAGTCATTCAAATTTTATAGAATTTACAAAATTTAGACACATGACAATTTAGGATATTATGATAAAACATTTTATGATGTGTTTGATTGCTTAAACCAGCTACTGAAGTTTTGCTCTAATATAATGAACATTTATTTACACAAATAAAACAATGTCCTTGGCAGCCATTATTATTTTATATTGTACAACATTCTCTGACTTAACCGAACACATACTCATCTGTCTTTGTTCGTGCTTTTGTTTCACTTCCAATTGTTTTAAAAACATGAAGATAACTTTTTGATGGGGCTTACATGGTAGGAAAAATGAAGGAAAGAAACAATAATTCCACTTCCACGATATGGAGTTATAAATAGTAAAACTACTGGCTGCGTGACTATTTTTTAACTAACAATAAATGCAAAAATTACAATACTTAAATCATTAAAGGATCATTTTGGATAAAAAATAATAAACACTAGAAAATGAATTGGATATTTGAATTCAAGTACACTTCGTTCATTTATTATTAAAATAAATACTCAACAAAAGGAATCGATGATTCTTTTAAATATTATTCGAAAAATCTTTTCCTTTCTCATAATTAATTGCATTCCATTGTAACTTATAAGTAAACATTAACGTGGTATCTTGAAAATAAAAAGGACCTTAGAAATTTGTTGTTGCAGCTAACACATTATTTCAAAATGTGGAGAACCATCAAATATCTATTCCAAAACATGTCCACTAGTCGTGATATTCTTGGTAAATCTATTATAGTAAAAACTCTATGGATACTATAGTAATCAAATATTGTTGATAAACTCAATTTTCTTTTCCAACATTGTAAAAATTAATACGTTGACTGAAATATAAAAAAAAAAATCCTCATCACTAGATGTTGATCTTAATTACTAACCTTCCTTTTCAGAGAAATTCCCGACATCATTAGTCTCAAATTAAGTAATTTAATGTCCAATTATAGATGACGATCAGAAACCAAAAAATTAATTGTTTGAATTTGACATAGAGCGTATTTAGAGAACAAAAAACAACAAGATATATGATCATTCATGTCGAAGTTGCAAGAGAAATATCAAAACTTCCCTGTACTTAGCTTTAATAAGCCTTTGCCCTCTTCTTATATAAATGCCCAATACATTTCATGTGTTTGTTAAATCATTCATAAAATACCCCACTAAAACAATTAAATTTTGTAATATTTTAAGATTACTCTTACATACTTTGTATTTCAAAAACTTTATTGCTTTAGGGGGTATTTGTGATTGATTTACTAACACATGGATATTTTTATTATTAGTATAAGAATACGAGCAAAAGTTTGTTTAGGCTAAATATAGGAAGTGTACTTATTGGGTATTTTTCTAAGTTGAAAATCTTGAAAAAGAAAATCTTAGACACACAGCGTTAGTGTAGAGAACGAAAAATACAAGAAACATTATTGACATTCTTGTCAAAGCAACAATGATGAAAAAGAGAATCGGAGATACGCTATTCTAACCATCAACATTCTTCATGAATTTCTAGACGTAGAAAGTTCTAACGCCTTCCAGTACTTAATATATAATTAGAGATGAGAAATCATAAATCATTGGTCGTTCAACAAATACACAAATATTTTTGCGAGGGAAAAACCACATAAAAGGTTGATATTGTTTTTAAATTTGAACCAATAATCAAATAAATCTTAGACACAATTAGTCTAATGCATTGACATGTTCGAATCTCAATTTTTGAGTACAAGGTCATTTACAGAACTACCATGTTATGATTGACAAAAAGGCATAAGTTTGTCAATCTTACCACGTTTACATTAATATTGTTGACACAAATGCTTTCTATCTTTCGTTTATTTTCGATCAAATTGTGAATGAACTCACAACATCATCACACTGTCATTACATTAGGTATCAGTATTATTTTTTTTTATTGAACTGGGAAAGAAGTCAACTCGTATCAAATAAGCATGAAAATATCTCAACCCTTTTGGCTTTTTTGCTGCTAGAAAGCATTTGGTAATTAACACTAAAAGGAAATTTAAGATCACATGAAGCACTCTTGCTCTTTTAATTCATCAATTATACCATACAATGAGCAAGATATAATCACAACTCTGAATCTTGGAATATAATGAATAATGTAATTCAAGTTATAATGATTAAATTAACTAAAAAAAAAAAAAGTATACTTCTTGAGCAAGATGATCGTTTTTCTTTTTAAACAAATAGGGTTTTTCCGTACATGTGCCCCATGAACCTTTCGAATTAAAAATTTAGTCTCTAATTTTTTTTTTTGACAATCAACCCCTTCAAAACTTACAATTATTGACACAATCCATCCTTATTGCTCATATGTACATTAAAATTAGGACAGATTTTGCACATAATTAACATACACGTGGTAGCCCAAAAAGATAATATGATCTTTTCTACTTACTTTTTTTGGTACAATTTTATTGGAAAACTTAAACCTAATCCTATGATAGGGCTTTTTTTTTAATCTAATTATAACTTAAAACTAAAATCTAAGTTCTAAGAGGAATTTGTATTAAATTTAGTACAAATAATCAGTAATGTCCTTCTTGTGATACCACCTAAAAGTGATATGCAAAAAACCATCCAAATTTTAATGGATGTGAGCAAAAATGATTGAATGTGCTAAAAATTATAAGTTTAAGAGGTGACTGCGAAGAAAAAAAAAAGTTTAGACACTAAATTTTCAAAAACTTTAGGGATATTCATACAAAATAATTAAAAAAAATAAATAGAGGGGAGGGACAAAGTCCCGACTAAATTTTATTAAAAGGATAAATGAAACAAAAATAAGAAAACACAGATTCCCGCCTTAGAAGGCAAATCAAACCATGTTAGTAATATGATCAAAAAGGAAAGAGTTGAAATGATCGCCGGATTTTCAAATAAGCATGATGATGTGATACATTCTATTAACAAAATAATTTTTCATTAATTAAGAAAATATTCTTTTATTAAATATCGTCAAAGACAAACTAAACAAAGATGACGATGATGATGATAATAATAATAATAATAATAATAATAATAATAATAATAATAATAATAATAAATAGAAAGAAATAACTTTTTAGAAAAGGCATAAAGATCTGACCGAAGATTGGTTTCATTTACACATTTTGAATCCTTGGTCCTTCATAAACAAGATTTTTTTTTTTTTTTTTTTCAGAATAAGCGATCAAGTATGTTTGCATATTAATAAGTTCCAGCAATTCATCACAAAATTTTAAAATTAAAATCTCCACTTCTTCCTTCAATTAGGTAGATAAAAAAAAAATGTTCAGTGGGAATCTTGTGGGAGTTTTTATTTGAATTAATTACTTTGCTGATGGCTGAAACATGCATCAAACACAACGCTATTGGAGTATAGAACTGTTGTGTGTCTATTTTTATGTGTGCTTGCAAGTAAACTAATTGCCACAAGTAATAAAGTGACAAAATATCGAGTATTATCTCACAAAGGTTGAAATTAAGAAACTAACCAAGTACCACAATTAAAATGACATAATTTTATCTAAGCTATCAAAATTAAAAGGAAATGAATAAGCAACTAAATTAAGCAATTAAATTAAATTAAGGTTAAGCAAAATAAAAGTAATCAAAGATATGGATTGAAGGGAACTCAATGGTGTATAAGGTAGGGGTTTTGATTTCACTTGACTTAACTATGTTTATCCAATTTAAGGCTTGTTAATCGAATTAATTCAAATCATTAATCATAGGTGAAAATTTTAATTTCACTCTCTCTCCCTAGCTAGTACCGAGTAAAATAATATGCAAAATTAATTAAATTAATATCCCTATTAACTCAACCAATTAAGCACTCATTATGCAACCTATACTCCAATGATTACCCAAGTTATATTAGTCTCATGAATATAATATTACTATGGGTTGTGTTTTCCAATTCCCAATATATGAAATTAACTCTCCTGAGCTCAATTTCACACATTGAATAACTCTAATTTAATGGTAAATAGAATTAGGAAATAAAGCATAGAGAAACACAAACGATTCGAATGAGATTCAATCAATAAGCATTAAATTCATCAAAACATAGTCACCATCAAGCTACATCGTACTCCCTCGCTTAGAAAGTTTAGCTAGATATCAAAGTTCTCGAATCCATAACTAAATTTAAACAAACATCAAACCCATAATCAAACATGAAATCAAAGAGTAAATGCAAGTTCAAGAGCTACAAAGAGAGAAGAAAGTAGAAGGAAGAAGAACTAGTTGAAGAACAAGCTCCCAAATCTTCAATCTCCTTGAACCTACAAGAAAAGCCCTCCAAAACCTTTAAGCTTTCTCTCTTCTTTCGTCTGAGGTTTGGGTTTCCAAAAGCTCCTCTACTTTTTCCCCAAAAATCAGCTTATTTTCGCTTAAATTCAGTCATCCACGTGTGTGGGTGCTGCAGTGTATGAAAATGGGGCTGCAACGTGCATATGGCGGGTAGGATTTCTTAGGATGCACGCTGTAGTGGGCTTTTTGTGCGCTGCTGCACACCTGAAACAGGGGAGGGGCGGGCTGCAGCAGGCTTTATGTGCGTTGTAGCCTGCAAAGTCCAACTCTTTGGCCTGGGAGCTTTAGTGCGCTGTAGTAGATGTTTAGTGCGCTGCAGCCCGCTTCATGCATCTTGGATCCTCTTTTGGTGTCTTTTTGCTCGTTCTTGCATTTTACCTTCAAAACAACATAAACATAATAAAAAACATTAATAAAAGTGCTCAAAAACTAACAAAATGCCTGAGAATAAAGATTGATAAAATCACTATACCAAGAACATCATGAGAGCTATATATGAATATATTTTACATATAAATCAAACCAACATGCATGCAAAACGAAGGGTGGAGAGGTGGTGAAGAACTAGTTATGCCCAATGCCATCTGTAACATAAATTTGATCTTAAACCATTGACCTGTCAAGCTTCTTTGCTCTATACAAGCCGGTAAAAGAAGACGGGATTCTTCATAGAAATGCTATTAGGAAAATTCAGATTAAAAGAAAAAAATTATTAGGAAAAAAAAAAATGGAGGAAGTAACGGTAGTGATGGTTGGAGCTGGCCCTTCAGGCCTAGCTTCCTCAGCTTGTCTCAATGTTGAATCAATTTCCAACATTGTTCTCGAAAGAGAAGATTGTTGCTCTTCTCTTTGGAAGAAACGATCCTACGATCGTTTAGGGCTTCATCTAGACAAAGAATTCTGTTCTTTGCCCTACAAAGAACACTCTCCAGAAACCTCCACCTTCATGTCCAAAGACACCTTCATATCCTATATCGATTCTTATGTCTCCGAGTTTAACATCAGTCCTCGTTATTCTCGCTCCGTTGAGTCCGCGTTCTATGACGAAATGATGAAGAAATGGAGGATCGAAGCGAAGAATGGGGTTTCGGGAGAGATGGAGAGATATTCTTCCGACTATCTTATCGTTGCGAGTGGTGAGAACAACGAAGCTTTTGTCCCTGAGGTGCAAGGTGTAACACCCGAATCTCTTCGATTCATATTTTATAGAAATTTCGTGTAAATATTTACCGTAATCGGTATTTCATGAGGAAGTTCGTTTTAGAACTTAAATTGTTTAACGAGTTCTTAAGATTTATTAAGACTCAAAAACAAATTGCATGAACTCGTAATAGACCTTTATGAGTGAAGGAGTCGTATTTGCACATTTTCAAGACAAGTTGACGTTGACCAATAAGTCGGTTAGACCGAAACGGTCGAAAACGTCAAACAAGAATATATTTTTTTTTAAGATCACAGTATAAGTGAAATTACTGTTAAAAACTCATTTCGTGATCAAGATGAGTTTTAATAAGAATTGAAATCACCTTAGAAAAAAATCAAGCATACTAAGCTAGAGTTCAGGGCGAAAGGACTCGGAAATTATTAGAAAAGATTTTTCCGAACGAGTTTTTCACAGATCGAAAATTTTAATGCAATGTAATTTTCGATACTAGGTATTTAAGTAACTCAGTATTAAAATTTATTGCAATGTGTTGAAATTACATAATTTTTCAAAAAGATTGAACCAAACAAGCCTTTAATCTTAATTACATCACAATTAAGCTAAGTAGGACTTAACCCTCCACACACATGGACCAATGAGCTTGTGACACCTCATCTATGAGTTGTCAACCACTCTCCCATTTCTTCCCTTAGCAGCCGGCCACTCAAGCCCTTGTGAGCAATAGCTTGCAAAAATTGGAGGACCAATTGGCAAGTTTTGAACCAAATTTACCTTGGAAAAGAAAGCCTAGGATTTCCCTAGCTAGAGGCACTATTTC
>CM046369.1:15958601-16017480 GCA_025413025.1 Ficus hispida | reverse complement strand
AATATGCGTATGAAGAAGTATCGATTAGATCAACGACGTTTTTAATAAGGATATATATACTCATCATATATATTAGAATTAAAAGAAAAAAATTACGACAATAATGTCAAAAAAAAAAGACAGATAGAACTAGAACAACTTTAAATAGCGGAGAAAATATTCACATACTTTATTATATAAAGATATGGATAATTTTTTTTTTTTTTTAAAACTACAAAGAACGCTATTGCCCCTTAAAGAAAAGACAAAATTTATTCTGTTGAGATATGGACAATTTTATAAACTCCTATATGCAACCAGTCGGAAAATGATTCATACAATAATAAAAGAAAAGTTTCTTGATATATCATGAAGCTTAAAAGATGCATTATAAAATTAAAAAACAACTTTGAAGGATCAAAACATAGAGACAAAGTAGTCATTCAAATTTTATAGAATTTACAAAATTTAGACACATGACAATTTAGGATATTATGATAAAACATATGATGTGTTTGATTGCTTAAACCAGCTACTGAAGTTTTGCTCTAATATAATGAACATTTATTTACACAAATAAAACAATGTCCTTGGCAGCCATTATTATTTTATATTGTACAACATTCTTCTGACTTAACCGAACACATACTCATCTGTCTTTGTTCGTGCTTTTGTTTCACTTCCAATTGTTTTAAAAACATGAAGATAACTTTTTGATGGGCTTACATGGTAGGAAAAATGAAGAAAGAAACAATAATTCCACTTCCACGATATGGAGTTATAAATAGTAACTACTGGCTGCGTGACTATTTTTTAACTAACAATAAATGCAAAAATTACAATACTTAAATCATTAAAGGATCATTTTGGATAAAAAATAATAAACACTAGAAAATGAATTGGATATTTGAATTCAAGTACACTTCGTTCATTTATTATTAAAATAAATACTCAACAAAAGGAATCGATGATTCTTTTAAATATTATTCGAAAAATCTTTTCCTTTCTCATAATTAATTGCATTCCATTGTAACTTATAAGTAAACATTAACGTGGTATCTTGAAAATAAAAAGGACCTTAGAAATTTGTTGTTGCAGCTAACACATTATTTCAAAATGTGGAGAACCATCAAATATCTATTCCAAAACATGTCCACTAGTCGTGATATTCTTGGTAAATCTATTATAGTAAAAAACTCTATGGATACTATAGTAATCAAATATTGTTGATAAAACTCAATTTTCTTTTCCAACATTGTAAAAATTAATACGTTGACTGAAATATTAAAAAAAAAATCCTCATCACTAGATGTTGATCTTAATTACTAACCTTCCTTTTCAGAGAAATTCCCGACATCCATTAGTTCTCAAATTAAGTAATTTAATGTCCAATTATAGATGACGGATCAGAAACCAAAAAATTAATTGTTTGAATTTGGACATAGAGCGTTAGTTTAGAGAACAAAAAACAACAAGATATATTGATCATTCATGTCGAAGTTGCAAGAGAAATATCCAAAACTTCCCTTGTACTTAGCTTTAATAAGCCTTTGCCCCTCTTCTTATATAAATGCCCAATACATTTCATGTGTTGTTAAATCATTCATAAAATACCCCACTAAAACAATTAAATTTGTAATATTTTAAGATTACTCTTACATACTTTGTATTTTCAAAAACTTTATTGCTTTAGGGGTATTTTGTGATTGATTTACTAACACATGGATATTTTTATTATTAGTATAAGAATACGAGCAAAAGTTGTTTAGGCTAATATAGGAAGTGTACTTATTGGGTATTTTTCTAAGTGAAAATCTTGAAAAAGAAAATCTTAGACACACAGCGTTAGTGTAGAGAACGAAAAATACAAGAAACATTATTGACATTCTTGTCAAAGCAACAATGATGAAAAAGAGAATCGGAGATACGCTATTCTAACCATCAACATTCTTCATGAATTTCTAGACGTAGAAAGTTCTAACGCCTTCCAGTACTTAATATATAATTAGAGATGAGAAATCATAAATCATTGGTCGTTCAACAAATACACAAATATTTTTGCGAGGGAAAAACCACATAAAAGGTTGATATTGTTTTTAAATTTGAACCAATAATCAAATAAATCTTAGACACAATTAGTCTAATGCATTGACATGTTCGAATCTCAATTTTGAGTACAAGGTCATTTACAGAACTACCATGTTATGATTGACAAAAAGGCATAAGTTTGTCAATCTTACCACGTTTACATTAATATTGTTGACACAATGCTTTCTATCTTTCGTTTATTTTCGATCAAATTGGTGAATGAACTCACAACATCATCACACTGTCATTACATTAGGTATCAGTATTATTTTTTTTTATTGAACTGGGAAAGAAGTCAACTCGTATCAAATAAGCATGAAAATATCTCAACCCTTTTGGCTTTTTGCTGCTAGAAAGCATTTGGTAATTAACACTAAAAGGAAATTTAAGATCACATGAAGCACTCTTGCTCTTTAATTCATCAATTATACCATACAATGAGCAAGATATAATCACAACTCTGAATCTTGGAATATAATGAATAATGTAATTCGAGTTATAATGATTAAATTAACTAAAAAAAAAAAAAAGTATACTTCTTGAGCAAGATGATCGTTTTTCTTTTTAAACAAATAGGGTTTTCCGTACATGTGCCCCATGAACCTTTCGAATTAAAAATTTAGTCTCTAATTTTTTTTTTGACAATCAACCCCTTCAAAACTTACAATTATTGACACAATCCATCCTTATTGCTCATATGTACATTAAAATTAGGACAGATTTTGCACATAATTAACATACACGTGGTAGCCCAAAAAGATAATATGATCTTTTCTACTTACTTTTTTTGGTACAATTTTATTGGAAAACTTAAACCTAATCCTATGATAGGGCTTTTTTTTAATCTAATTATAACTTAAAACTAAAATCTAAGTTCTAAGAGGAATTTGTATTAAATTTAGTACAAATAATCATAATGTCCTTCTTGTGATACCACCTAAAAGTGATATGCAAAAAACCATCCAAATTTTAATGGATGTGAGCAAAAATGATTGAATGTGCTAAAAATTATAAGTTTAAGAGGTGACTGCGAAGAAAAAAAAAAGTTTAGACACTAAATTTTCAAAAACTTTAGGGATATTCATACAAAATAATTAAAAAAATAAATAGAGGGGAGGGACAAAGTCCCGACTAAATTTTATTAAAAGGATAAATGAAACAAAAATAAGAAAACACAGATTCCCGCCTTAGAAGGCAAATCAAACCATGTTAGTAATATGATCAAAAAGGAAAGAGTTGAAATGATCGCCGGATTTTCAAATAAGCATGATGATGTGATACATTCTATTAACAAATAATTTTTCATTAATTAAGAAAATATTCTTTTATTAAATATCGTCAAAGACAAACTAAACAAAGATGACGATGATGATGATAATAATAATAATAATAATAATAATAATAATAATAATAATAATAATAAAATAGAAAGAAATAACTTTTTAGAAAAGGCATAAAGATCTGACCGAAGATTGGTTTCATTTACACATTTTGAATCCTTGTCCTTCATAAACAAGATTTTTTTTTTTTTTTTTTTTTCAGAATAAGCGATCAAGTATGTTTGCATATTAATAAGTTCCAGCAATTCATCACAAAATTTTAAAATTAAAATCTCCACTTCTTCCTTCAATTAGGTAGATAAAAAAAAATGTTCAGTGGGAATCTTGTGGGAGTTTTTATTTGAATTAATTACTTTGCTGATGGCTGAAACATGCATCAAACACAACGCTATTGGAGTATAGAACTGTTGTGTGTCTATTTTATGTGTGCTTGCAAGTAAACTAATTGCCACAAGTAATAAAGTGACAAAATATCGAGTATTATCTCACAAAGGTTGAAATTAAGAAACTAACCAAGTACCACAATTAAAATGACATAATTTTATCTAAGCTATCAAAATTAAAAGGAAATGAATAAGCAACTAAATTAAGCAATTAAATTAAATTAAGGTTAAGCAAAATAAAAGTAATCAAAGATATGGATTGAAGGGAACTCAATGGTGTATAAGGTTAGGGGGTTTTGATTTCACTTGACTTAACTATGTTTATCCAATTTAAGGCTTGTTAATCGAATTAATTCAAATCATTAATCATAGGTGAAAAATTTTAATTTCACTCTCTCTCCCTAGCTAGTACCGAGTAAAATAATATGCAAAATTAATTAAATTAATATCCCTATTAACTCAACCAATTAAGCACTCATTATGCAACTATACTCCAATGATTACCCAAGTTATATTAGTCTCATGAATATAATATTACTATGGGTTGTGTTTTCCAATTCCCAATATATGAAATTAACTCTCCTGAGCTCAATTTCACACATTGAATAACTCTAATTTAATGGTAAATAGAATTAGGAAATAAAGCATAGAGAAACACAAACGATTCCGAATGAGATTCAATCAATAAGCATTAAATTCATCAAAACATAGTCACCATCAAGCTACATCGTACTCCCTCGCTTAGAAAGTTTAGCTAGATATCAAAGTTCTCGAATCCATAACTAAATTTAAAACAAACATCAAACCCATAATCAAACATGAAATCAAAGAGTAAATGCAAGTTCAAGAGCTACAAAGAGAGAAGAAAGTAGAAGGAAGAAGAACTAGTTGAAGAACAAGCTCCCAAATCTTCAATCTCCTTGAACCTACAAGAAAAGCCCTCCAAAACCTTTAAGCTTTCTCTCTTCTTTCGTCTGAGGTTGGGTTTCCAAAAGCTCCTCTACTTTTTCCCCAAAAATCAGCTTATTTTCGCTTAAATTCAGTCATCCACGTGTGTGGGTGCTGCAGTGTATGAAAATGGGGCTGCAACGTGCATATGGCGGGTAGGATTCTTAGGATGCACGCTGTAGTGGGCTTTTTGTGCGCTGCTGCACACCTGAAACAGGGAGGGGCGGGCTGCAGCAGGCTTTATGTGCGTTGTAGCCTGCAAAGTCCAACTCTTTGGCCTGGGAGCTTTAGTGCGCTGTAGTAGATGTTTAGTGCGCTGCAGCCCGCTTCATGCATCTTGGATTCCTCTTTTGGTGTCTTTTTGCTCGTTCTTGCATTTTACCTTCAAAACAACATAAACATAATAAAAAACATTAATAAAAGTGCTCAAAAACTAACAAAATGCCTGAGAATAAAGATTGATAAAATCACTATACCAAGAACATCATGAGAGCTATATATGAATATATTTTACATATAAATCAAACCAACATGCATGCAAAACGAAGGGTGGAGAGGTGGTGAAGAACTAGTTATGCCCAATGCCATCTGTAACATAAATTTGATCTTAAACCATTGACCTGTCAAGCTTCTTTGCTCTATACAAGCCGGTAAAAGAAGACGGGATTCTTCATAGAAATGCTATTAGGAAAATTCAGATTAAAAGAAAAAAATTATTAGGAAAAAAAAAAATGGAGGAAGTAACGGTAGTGATGGTTGGAGCTGGCCCTTCAGGCCTAGCTTCCTCAGCTTGTCTCAATGTTGAATCAATTTCCAACATTGTTCTCGAAAGAGAAGATTGTTGCTCTTCTCTTTGGAAGAAACGATCCTACGATCGTTTAGGGCTTCATCTAGACAAAGAATTCTGTTCTTTGCCCTACAAAGAACACTCTCCAGAAACCTCCACCTTCATGTCCAAAGACACCTTCATATCCTATATCGATTCTTATGTCTCCGAGTTTAACATCAGTCCTCGTTATTCTCGCTCCGTTGAGTCCGCGTTCTATGACGAAATGATGAAGAAATGGAGGATCGAAGCGAAGAATGGGGTTTCGGGAGAGATGGAGAGATATTCTTCCGACTATCTTATCGTTGCGAGTGGTGAGAACAACGAAGCTTTTGTCCCTGAGGTGCAAGGTGTAACACCCGAATCTCTTCGATTCATATTTTATAGAAATTTCGTGTAAATATTTACCGTAATCGGTATTTCATGAGGAAGTTCGTTTTAGAACTTAAATTGTTTAACGAGTTCTTAAGATTTATTAAGACTCAAAAACAAATTGCATGAACTCGTAATAGACCTTTATGAGTGAAGGAGGTCGTATTTGCACATTTTCAAGACAAGTTGACGTTGACCAATAAGTCGGTTAGACCGAAACGGTCGAAAACGTCAAACAAGAATATATTTTTTTTTAAGATCACAGTATAAGTGAAATTACTGTTAAAAACTCATTTCGTGATCAAGATGAGTTTTAATAAGAATTGAAATCACCTTAGAAAAAAATCAAGCATACTAAGCTAGAGTTCAGGGCGAAAGGACTCGGAAATTATTAGAAAAGATTTTTCCGAACGAGTTTTTCACAGATCGAAAATTTTAATGCAATGTAATTTTCGATACTAGGTATTTAAGTAACTCAGTATTAAAATTTATTGCAATGTGTTGAAATTACATAATTTTTCAAAAAGATTGAACCAAACAAGCCTTTAATCTTAATTACATCACAATTAAGCTAAGTAGGACTTAACCCTCCACACACATGGACCAATGAGCTTGTGACACCTCATCTATGAGTTGTCAACCACTCTCCCATTTCTTCCCCTTAGCAGCCGGCCACTCAAGCCCTTGTGAGCAATAGCTTGCAAAAATTGGAGGACCAATTGGCAAGTTTTGAACCAAATTTACCTTGGAAAAGAAAGCCTAGGATTTCCCCTAGCTAGAGGCACTATTTCTAGGGATTTCAAACCCCAAAGTTCAGCAGCCCTTAACCCCTTTCTCAGCCATACCATTCGGCACTTCCACTCCAAGAAAATCCGAGAGAGAGAGAGAGAGAGAGAGAGAGAGAGAGAGAGAAAGAGCCAAGAAACTAAGAGAATTCAAGCCAAAAAGTGTGAGGAAACCCCAAAAAAAAAAAGGGCCTTCGGTTTCTTGTGTGATCAAAGGAGAAATTGTTCAAAATTTTTCCCTTTCTTTCCCACCTTGCCGAGTGTTTGGGAGCTGAGAAAATCCAAGAAAAAAATTTCGGGTTTAGCTAGAAGCAAGGGTTGCATGATGGTGTGATCTAGATCTAAGAGAAACCAACATTTTTATGAGTTGCTACTTAGGAGATTCAAAGGATCTTAAGGTAAGATTTTTGGGCATTTTCTTCTCTTTTCTAAGGTTGGTTGGGGGAGGAAGTTAACAAAATTTTTGTGACCATTGTTGAAGTCCAAACCGTGCACATTGGAGGCTAATCTCAACTAGGAACAAGCTAGTGGCACCCGGATTTTTTTGAGGTAAAAATCCGAACTTCACCCTAGTTCTTGGTTCAAATTTTTGGTTCATTTTCTCAAGGGTTTTACTATGTATTTCAAGCACAAAAGTTGTAAGAGCTTAAGCTCATAATTTTCGGTTTTGGCCCTAAATAGCTTAGGTTATATTTTTATGCTTGATTTAGGTTTTTGAGGTGATTATTTTGCATGTTTGGTTGGAGTTATGCTCTTTGATTTTTGTGTGCTAGAGATGCATGCTAGGGTTTATATTTAAGGATTTCATGTCTCTACTATGTTTATCAAATTTCTAGATGCATGTTCTAGGGTTTGTATGATGTTTTGGTTGAGTTTTGTTGAATGTGTGTTTTTCTCTCAAAACCGTGGACCAAAGGGGGGTCTCGGCCTTGAGTTGAATCCGAATCGCGGGATTTAAAATTTTATGTGTATGAGGGACGTTAGAAGACGTGCATGTGTTATTAGGTCCCGCATTGGACTAACACCAAAACTGCTCTCGGGTCCAACACCCGGCAGCTCGGAAAAGTGGGATTTACAGGTCCTTAGAGGCCGAATGGGTAAAAACTTAAAACACGAAAGTTGTACGTTAGGGTATTTCCTAGGGGGCAACGTAGACAGATTTTAAGAATAAGGCTTTAATGGCCTTTTTTTTGAAGAAAAACCGAGAACTGGTCAGGGTGACCAGGTTCCAACGATTCACATGTGTTCAAACAAAAACTGGTATTAACTGAGCCAGAATCAGAAAATGTTCAAAACATGAAAGTTTTAGATCTTTTTGTTAGCTATAACTTTCGTGAAGAAAGTGTTTTCAAATTCGTTTTACATTTTAAGTTATGAATTTTCAAACAAAATCCGCGCAGTGAGCAAAATCTCATGCACGGGATTTTCTAGACCAATGACTAGGAAAAACGTTTTTCTAACTTGCAAACATCATTTTCAAACCCGAAAACCATTCCAAAGGCAGTTTTCGATCCCCAAATGTTTTATAGAAATGTTTTCAAGTGTTTTGTAATTTTCAAGACAAGTTTGGGTGTTATTCACCAAACTTACTTAAATAAACAAGAAAATTATATTTTAAACAAGTTCAAGGTTTTCAAGATTAAAATGAAAAAGATATTGCGTTAGTAGCCGAAAAATTATTTCGAGTTACTAGGGCCTTGCCCAAGCCCAGAGTTAACTATGCGGATTAAAGTTTAAGTTAAGATTAGGATCCTTTACATTAACCCTTAATTAACATTTCCGTTGTGGGTTACGCTGTGTGACCCGTTCGCTTGTGTTAGAAGAGGGTCTTATAACCAAAAAATATTTATGTTGGTTTAATCCGACATTAAGCGATCTTAGAATAGAGACCTCACGTGTAAACGTCCATGGGCAGGAGGTGATCTGCGAGCGTGCTCGGGAAAGGAAAGTCGATCACGCGAACAACGAAGATAAGGTAAGTACAACGCCGCCTACAGCATAGGCTAAAGTTGTATGTTTGCTTAACATGTTTGCTTTACACTGTTTAAGTGTTATTTTATGATTTGCTCGATGGTTGCAATATGCTTACTGTACGATGAATGTTCAAGTATTGTTATCATGCTTACATGAAAAAGGTACGACTGTCCATGCATTGATAAAACATGAGATTAGGAGACATCATATAAGTATGCTCACTAATCTATCAAGTGAAAAGATGTCAAGAAAGACCTACAAACAGAATGTTTGAGAAAAGGCCACAAGAGCCAGTGTTGTGCCCCCTGATGACGATCGGGTCGAAAGCTTAGGTAATTTCCTTAAGCTGCGCGCCGGGTACATGCACACCAAGTTAACGGGCCCACAAGTAAAATCAACAAGATAAAGTGTGATACAAGAAAGCAAGCATAATTGGACATAAACGGTTCATGCATTTCACGACAGAATTTCACATTTAAGATGAAGAAATCGATGATATGATGCTATGTTATGCTTTCATGTTTAAGATGAAGAAATCGATGATATGATGCTATGTTATGCTTTCATGTTTAAGATGAAGAAATTGATATGATGCTATGATATGCTTTCATGTTTAAGATGAAGAAATCGATGATATGATGCTATGTTATGCTTTCATGTTTAAGATGAAGAAATCGATGATATGATGCCATGTTATGCTTTTATGTTTAAGATGATACGATGCCATGTTTATGATTTCATGAAAAAGGTTATGTATGTTTCATGTAATTGGTTTGCGGTATAGGAGTTGTACTTGCTGAGCTTTCGCACATTGTTTGAAGTTTATGCTGTAGGTAAACAGCCTGTCTTGAATTGATTGCATGGTGGCGGGTAAAGCCGGTGGCGGTGAAATGATGAACGGGTTGGGATTCACAACTCAAAAAGGAATTAATTAATATACCTATTTTGAGAAAACAAACAGTTAATTTATTTGTGTATGAGTGTATGTAAATACTTCTAAGTATACTGCTTCCGCTAACTAAAAAAAAAAAAAAAAAAATCCCCACTATTTTATGATGAAAAATGGGATAAAACAAGTTTAAGTTCAAGTAAGTTAAGTAAGTTAAGTCAAGTAGTGACGGCCTGTGCAAGGCGGGTCGTCACACAAAGGTTGACGAGCTTCAAAGGAGAATTGATTCACTCCAGTGAATACAAGAATGGGAAGCGGTACAAAGGCAAAGATGTTTTAGTAGTTGGTTGTGGAAATTCGGGTATGGAGATCAGCCTTGATCTTTCCGAATATGATGCTCGTACATCAATTGCTATTAGAAGCCCAGTAAGCTACTCTCCTCTCTCTCTCTCTCTCTCTCTCTCTCTCTATTCTATTTACTCCACATTCAAAGTTTCCCAAAATCGTTTTTAAGCAAATTCCTTCTAAATCTTGCAGGCATGCCATATACGATATTGTAGAACTTAATAATGTGCTCAACTCACAGAGATCCTCTGTTAATTAAAGAAAAACTTTCGATAGACAAAAATCCCTTGATAAATGTTTTTTCTTTTTTAAATAACCTGAGAGAGGAGAGAGATAATTGATATGTGATTTTGTTTATACATTTATTTATTAATATATGTTCTTAACTGAACATGTTTCCAAAAGAAATTTCTCTTCCACATAGCTATCTGAAAGTTACGAAGAAAAGTGTCTCACCGCCATGGTTATCAACTTGCATGCAAATTTTCCGATCCGCTTGAAATAGGTTAGAGTCGAAGCCTTATTTTCTCTCTGCCTTTTTATTTAAAGAATAAGGAAAGCGATTAAAAAAAAAAAAAGGCTTTTGTATCAAGGCACATTTTCGTTTCTTTCTGATCCCACTTATCGGATAAGCTTGGCAACTCTGCCAAGGCGTGCGATTTGCATGCACATTGTCCTCATCAGTTGATTTTTTTTTTTTTTTCCCCTTTTTAATGAATTAATCCTCGTCAGTTTCATGAAACAGTCCAGAGTGCAGTACAAGTGTGTCCTCATCAGTTTCTTTTTTTTTTTTGTTTTTTTTTTTTTGTTTTTTGCTTTTCAAAGATGCTATCTTTCTGTTTAAAAACTGAGATTCCTATTATAATTACAATAAAAAATTTATATTTTCCTATTATAAATACAACTATAAACCGTAACATATATATATATATATATATATATATATTTTATATGCCCCATGTGCTTCTTAACTACAGCTTGTTTGTACATTCAAATTTGCAGTTTCATGTGCTAACCAAAAATATGGTTCACATGGGGATGTTAATGACGAAGTACCTGCCTGTTCAAATCGTCGACACTTTGATCTCCTTAGCTGCAAGAATTACATATGGAGATTTGTCGAAGTACGGGATTCATCGACCAGAACAAGGGCCGTTTGCCCTCAAATTGCTTAGTGGAAAAACTCCTGTAATCGACGGAGGAAGCGTGTCGAGGATAAAATCCAAGAGAATAAAAGTAATTAACAATAATCTTATGAAAATGTACCTTAATTTTCTCCCTTACTTTGTGGTCAATAAATGTGATAAAGCTAAAAGAAGACACACAGACACATGGTTCTTGCACATACAAAGACAAAGATTAATTAACTAATTAATAATGACTCATAATTTAGTAAAACGTTATTATATGACATAATTCTTCTCTTTTAAATTAGGTTCTACAAGCGTTTAATTATTTATATATTTTAATCTTTTTATTTTAGATTTTTTTTTTCAATTTAGTTAATTTTAATTATACTTGGGGATTGATAGGTTGTCCCGGAGATATTGAACATTAATGGAACCAATATTGAGTTTGTGGATGGCACTAAGCAAAAGTTTGATGCAATAATATTTGCTACTGGCTATAGAAGTGGAGCCAATGAGTGGCTTATGGTAAATTAAATGCTAACAAAATAACTTTCTCTCCAAATTTTATTTCCTCTTAATTCATCTTTTACATCTATACTAATTACTTTTGCAGGATTAAAAACATGTTCTGGACGATGAGGGAATGCCAAAGAAGAAATATCCGGACCACTGGAAGGGAGAGAACGGCCTGTACTGTGCCGGATTGTCGGGAAGAGGACTGGACGGGAGTTCTACCGATGCAACTCACATTGCAGCCGACATTCGCGAATTGCTGAAGAACAAAGCCTGATGAAGACTACAACCGCTTCTAGTTCTCTAATTAAATGCTTTTATTAGCTTGTCATGTATTTCCCTTTTTCTTATTTAGTACTCGTGTGAACTTTTTAATTTGTATGTCTGCAGTAAGAAAGGATGTTTGAATATTGTTTATAAGATCCTGATTTTATAAACATCAAGCGGGTGGTGGTGGGGGGGGGGGGGGGGGGGGGGGGGGGGGGGGCATGGTGTTGATCTGCAAAGAAGAAGGAATAATCAGATCGTACAAAAAACAAAAAAACAAAAAACAAAAAACAAAAAAAACAAAAACAAAAACAAACAAACCCTACAGAACTCCACCACCACCATTCCCATTAGCCACCGTCATGACCGCCTCTTCGATTGTCGTTCTCTGTGTTGGGATTGTTGCCTGTAAAATATATGATGCTATAAATTTGTTGCGATTTATATAAATAATTTTTTTTCTTATAGTCTATATGTATATATGTTTGATGCTTAATAAATATCATTAAAATTCTATAATTATTTATGTGACCTTAAATAGTGTATATAATGGGTTATATTCTAGAGGATAATATTTAAGGATGATAATTAAAGCGGTTTATGATAAATAATCAATTATTGAGTTAATTACTCAATTAAAGTATGGAATCTTTAAATATCACTAGTGCATGTCATTACCATTAAGAATAGAACGGTTTTTATCCGAACCGTTAATGTAGTGAATGTCTAATGAGTACACTATACATAATGTGATTATGTAGAACGGGGACGTGATATGATATGAATTGCTGATAATTTCCATTAAGTATAGAGGACTCTAATCATGTCAACCGATGGTCATATATAAATGATTTTAATCCTGAGTTATTACCAAACTCCTATTTATGGAATCTTGTTTTTTTATTTACTTGGTACGGATTTGAGTATTAAATCTTATTCTTGTATTTTAGAGATATGATGAAGTAAGTAACTACGAATGTTAATATTACAAGATGAAATCCATTCTTTCTTATTTAAATGTTATGAGCGCTCAATTCGTGATTAACTTCATGAATTTATCATTCATCAGATAATCAATAGTACAAGTATCAATATGTAATTAGAGACGTTAATGGATTTTACCTTGCTCTAATTATGAATTATTTATGGAGGATCAATCTATATATAGTGACTATATTAAATGGACGACTCTGTTCTTTGAGTAATTTTATATCTATAATTTTAATAGTGTAGTTTCAAGTTTTTAGTAGAGTAACTCTGGGATTAATAAATTTGATAAATTAATCAAAGAGTTTGATTGATTATCAAATTTATTGAAGCTTGAAATTATAGGTCCATTGTTCCGCACACTGCCTTCGTTAGTAATTGAACAAGTGTATTTGATGGATTGTATTTTTGCTCACAAAATATATGATATAAAATATAAAAGAGAGGTGGTCTACTTATATTATTTTATTATCACAAATATTTATTTGTTACCCAAACAATTGATTGAGAATTAATTGTGTTATTTAAATTATGGAGAGTATTTAAGTATTAAAAGTGGATAACACGGTAGGTGTAACTCACTATGTATGTTCAAACTGCTAGTGGGTGGGACTCATTAGTGTGCAGATTATGATCTGCTAGTTTCCTATTTATGAGATTATGAAAATTTATATTTAAAATTAGATTTTAAATTAAATATTTATAATATATATATAGATTGATGTGTACATATAGGAGATTATATATAATATATATTTGTATATGTGATATATATATGTATATTATATTTTTTATAATTTAAAATTAAAGTAACCAAAAAAAAAAAAAAAGGGAAAGGCAACTCTGAAGGAAAGTTTGACGCACTGTACGTGCGTGTATTGTGTATATATTTACAAATTATATTCTAACCCAATTCCGTGTTGATCTTAATTTTGAATATTAGGAATATTCTAAATTTAAGATGAAACATTTGGAAAATCTACCTTACTTTATAAATAAGATTTATATCAAGATAAAAAATAAACAAAAAATAAAACTTTTTGTTCAAGATTTTTTATTGGTAGAAATAAGAAACCTGAAGAGAAAAACGCCTATCCGTTCATTCAATTAAGCGACGAAGGTAAGGTGTGGAAGAACATAGTATTGAGGATAGGATCGTTCATGAATTCGAAAGTTTATTTTTGATGAAGTCGACCTAATCGAGCAACGATACAATTCTCACTCTCTACCTCTTTTATATATTAAATTAAAATAGCTATAGAATAACAATAAAAGTTTGAGAAATTTTTGTTGTTTACAGTCTCACGCTTCCACTAGTTTTTTTTCCAATATCGAGTTTTTGAAACCAACACTCTGAACAGCCATTAGCACTTCTGTGTGCTGCTCGGACAAATATGCCTCGTGATATAACTGACTTTATCTGCTTTATATGCATACATTTAACACACTTACATAAGAAGAAGGTTATTCTATCTCTATCCATGTTTAATGCAAAGAGAAGCCTCTCTCTCTCTCTCTAAAAAAATAAAAAATCACACAAAGAAATCAAGCCTAGGTGAAAAAAAAAAACAATTTTATTCAGTTGAGATACGGACAATTGCTTTTCTACAAAATAATGCTCTCCAATCTTGTTTATAAACCAGCTACTGCAATTCTGTTCTAACATAATGTTCATTAACTTATACTGATAAAAAATAAAAATAAAATAAAATAAAATCTTTAGCCTCCAGAACTTCCTTGTAGTATTGTATACTTCCACTTATCAGAACAGACACTCATCTTTCGCTGCTGCTTGCTCTAATTGCCACAAGTTTCTAGCTTTTGTTTAAGCTTTTACTGTTGCAAAGAAAGATATTGCCGTTATTACAAGCATGTTGATATGGATGCCAGATAGCTTTAGTAGAACTCCGAATCTTGAAAATATAATGAATTATATGTCATTCAAGTTATAATTCATAAAATGAAAATCATTTGTGTAAAAAAAAAAAAAAAAAAAATTTTTTTTGGAGGGGAAGAGACAAAGTCTCCCGCTAAAATTTTTTAAAAGGTTAAAAAAAAAAAAAAACCAGAAATAAAGCAACACATAATCCCGCTATTTTCAGACCATGATAGTTATCAGATTAATTAGGAAACCAGTCAAGTTCAAAGATAGCAGTGTTTTTCCTTATTCAAACCGTAATCCCACCTTGGCTGGTAAAATATAGATAGTGGGGTTTTCCCCTAATTAATAAGTAGATTAGCCTCATCGACATACTAAATAAAAATAACAATAAAAAAAGAAACAACGTTTCAAAAAAGCTTAGAAATCCAACCGAAAGCTGGTTATATTTACACAGCTTGAAACCTTTGTCCTTACCAAAATGAAGTTCCATTCTTCTTTCTAGAATTAGTGATAATGTGTTTTCGCATGTTACTGGTTGCACTAATTTATTTGAAGATGTTGAAATCACAATCTCCATTTCTTTTAGAACAAGTGCCTAAGAATCATGTCCCTTCCAAACCTTGTAAAGAAACCAAAAACACCAGCAAAGTTCACACTTCCTCACCTTAAAATATTGTTAATATAACCAATTAAATAAAATCAATCTTGAAACTTAAAAAATTCTCAAAATAATTGAAAATTTTGCTTGAATGATATTTATTTATTTGATTTTTAATTGTTTCATTTAACAGTGAGTGTGGGGGATTAGAATTCTACACTTTAGGATGAAACCGAGTATGGAATTACTGCTAGGCTGTGCCTCCAATCATGATTGCTTTAATGGTTTTTAATTAAATTTTTTATTCAATTCCTGTTTAAAGTTACATTTAAGATAGATTATAAAGGTAATCTTAATGCTTTCAAAAATTAATTGTTTCAGGCTGTATTTTGTGACTAATTTTACAAACGCATGGGTGTTTTGCGATTTTGTAAAGGAAGAGTGGCAATAGTAGTGTTTAGACTAAACTTTGTGGGTGTTTTGGCATTTTCCCAAGTTGAAATCATGAACAATAAAATCTTAGACATTGTTATTCTAACTATCGACATTCTTAAATGTTATTCTTTGTTGTATTATCTTTTCAACAAAAATGACAAGAAAAGTTGATATTTTTGTTAAAGTTAAAATCCTTAAAAAAAAAAACTTGTAAGCTCGGCATTCAGACCGTTGACATTGAATCTCAATATTTATCATATTACTCGTAATGATAATTATTAATATAAAAAAAGAATAAATCTTAGCTATTTATATATTTTTTGGATGTAGAAAGTTCTGACATCATCAATTAGTTCCCGAATTGAGGAAATTACTAATGTCCAATTAAAGTAAGAAATCTTAAACCAAAAATCCATTTCTCGAGCGAAAAGAAAACTACATTGAGGATGGAAAATTATAAGAAACGGTTAAAGTTGAAACTAACCCCAAAAAAAAAAAAAAAATCTTGGACAACGTTATCATTTTTTGTCGTCTTTGTAAAAATTATTACTATCTTAAGATTGACAAAAAATAAATAAATAAATAAATAAAAAATAAAAATCCATACTTTTCATCAGTAGTTAGTCGATCTTAACTACTTACATTCCTCAAAGTAGAAAGTTGTAACATCATACATTATTTCCCAACTGAAGTTACTTATTGTCCGATAAAAGATGAGAAATCATAAACTAACATTTGTTGTTCAACCAAAAAAAAAAAAGTTTAAAAACAGAAAAACCACATGAAAAGGTTGACTTTGTTTTTAAAATTTGAAATTATAATGAAAATAATGAGAAATCGTAAACCAAAATTCGTTCAAACTATAATGAACCAAAAAAAAAAAAAAAAAATCTTTGACACCATCAATCTAACTATTGACATGCTCGAATCTCAAATTTTGTCATATTTTGTCATTTTCATCATCACTATATGTTATGAGTGACAAAAATGCATATATTTTCACTACAAGAATTTGAACTTTCAACAACCAGACATTCCACGACTACAAAAAATTTAGTCCCTGAAGAGTAGTTTCGGCGACCAAATTTTGGTCCCCGAAAGTCAGAGCCTTCAGCGACCAAATTTTGGTCACCGTAGGTGACATTTATAGACCAAATTATTTTTTGGTCGCTAATGGTTGAGGGAAAAAAAAATCCATTCCGCGGAAGACAAACGGGACCAAAAGATATTTGGTGGGGAAAAGCATTTTCGGGGACCAAAATTTGGTCCCTGTAAGTCTCCTTCTGGACCAAATTAATTTGGTCCCTGAAAATTAATTCTGCAGATACCAAACGGCGACCAAATTTTATTTGGTGGCGGAAAAGCATTTTCGGGGATCAAATTTTTGGTCCCCATAACTCCCTTCCGGGACCAAATTAATTTGGTCCCCAAAAATTGGTTCTGAACATACCAAACAGCGATCAAAATTTATTTGGTGGTAGAAGGAGACTTACGGAGACCAAATTTGTGGTTGCCATATGTCTCCTTCCGGGACCAAATTAATTTGATCCCTGAAAATTGGTTCTGAACATACCAAACAGCGACCAAATTTTATTTGGTGGCGGAAGGAGACTTACGGAGATCAAATTTTTGGTCCTCGTAAGTCTCCTTATGGGACCAAATTAATTTGTCCCTGAAAATTGATTCTGAACATACCAAATGGCGACCAAATTTTATTTGGTGGCGGAAGGGACTTACAGAGACCAAATTTTTGGTCGCCGTATGTCTCCTTCGGGACCAAATAATTTGGTCCCTAAAAATTGTTCTGAACATACCAAACGGCGACCAAATTTTATTTGGTGGCGGAAAAGAATTTTGGGGACTAAAAATAAGTCTTCTTCCAGGACCAAATTAATTTGGTCCTGAAAATTAGTTCTGAAGATACCAAACAGCGACCAAATTTTATTTGGTGGTAGAAAAGCATTTTTGGGGTCCAAATTTTTGGTTCCTGTAACTCTCCTTCCGGGACCAAATTAATTTGGTACCAGAAAATTGGTTCTGAAGATACAAACGACAACCAAATTTTATTTGGTGGGGGAAGGAGACTTACGGAGACCAAATTTTTGGTTGCCGTATGTCTCTTTACGAGACCAAATTAATTTGGTCCCTGAAAATTGGTTCTGAACATACCAAACGGCGACCAAATTTTATTTGGTGGCAGAAGGAGACTTACGAAGACCAAATTTTTGGTCCCCGTAAGTCTCCTTCCAAATTTATAATATCATAAATTATAATATCAATAATAAAATAATATCATCTCTCTTAATTAATAATCAAAAAAATTATTTAGATTTTTATAAATAAATATTTCAATAAGATCATTTGCTATCAAATTTTGGAGGCAAAAGATATGATCAATTCTTAGTCTCTAACAACACAGCTCCACGAAAGATAAAGTGTTCATTCTCAGTCTCTCACTTTCCCCAATATTGTCAAATTCTACGAGTTATTTTTTACTATTGCAAATTTGAATAGGATTAGGATTAGGATTAGAATTACTATTTAAAGCTTCTTTGTTATTTTGTAGAGGAGTTTTTTGGTGATTATTAATAAATTTCCTTTGAGATTTTTTGCAATAGAGTTGCATGATTTTTGGTATTCTAGTTAGAATCAACGAATCTAACACAACTTATTTTACATATTTTCGGATATTCTTTAAGAATCAACGAATTTGTGTATTTTTATATGCTTCCGCCACTACAAGAAATTACACTTTCAGTGACTAAAACTGTCATAGTCACTAAATATTCCATTCTGCGACTAAAATTTAGTCACAAAAATATTTAGTCCAAAAATACACTATCTTTGATACTAAATCAATTGACGACTAACTATTTCGTCATTAAAAGGTACACTATTTTTATTTTTATTTTTATACAAAAAGGAGTTTAAAGTTAAAAAAAAAAAAGATTCTGTTGGCAGGAAAAAAAAGAAAAAAAAGAAAGAAAAGAAGATTCAGTAGATAACAAATAATTGATTTCTTTTTCTTATCCAAAAAACAAAAACTAAAATTTTGTTAGGCAGGAAAACAAACGAAGATTCAGTAGATAACAAATGATTAGTTTATTTTTCTAAAATGTGTAATTAATTTTCTAAAAAAGCTTGTTTAGGAAACCAATATAGCATGAAAACAATTCAAACAAATTAAAAAACTATTTTGTAGTTTCGTCAAGAAAAAAAAAACTATTGTAGTTTCCTAGAAATTATTTTCGGATTATAAATTTTAAAAATGTATGAAGAAAGCGTAGAAAAAACTAAAATAGTGAAGAGTTTTATTTTCCCTCCAAATTATTTTGGGAGTGTCCCTCCAAAATATTAAAATCCATTTAATACAATAAAAGTAATTTAAAGTTAAATAAAACCTCCCAGTAAATAAAAAAAAAAGTGTTTTAATTTTTTTCGGAGTGTCCCACTTCCTCCAATATATTGAAAGCCATTTAAAAAAAAAAAAGAAATTAAAAGTTAATGTAAAACCTCCCGGTAAAAAAACTAAAAAGCAGATATGTTTTATTCTCCCTCCAAATTATTTGGGAGTGTCCCTCCAAAATATTGAAAGCCATTTAAAGAAAAAAAGAATTTATGGTATTTTTTCACGAAAAGCAAATATGAGGTAACAAATTCAGTCTTTCACTAAGATTTCGAATAGCTATCCCGAATTCAAGTTGATTATGTTTTGCCTCTTCCTCAGAGAAAGACGATCAAACAATTCCCAATTATGGTCCTTGCGGATCGGATCATCCATATAATATACAAAATGAAACTCCAGATATAATCTCGTATTTATAAATTAAACATTGATTCGAATAACCAAATCTATAGTAGATTGTTATATTCTTTTTTATGAAATATACATATGTAAAGCATGTTATACTTTTTAGTAACAAAATGTAACTTTCGGCTATCAAATATGGTTTTGGTAGTCGATTCCACGTTTATGCTACCAATATTTGGTAGCGGAAAGCTAGATTTTGTGACCAAATTCAAATTTGGTAGCTGAATCGCAACATTTAGCTGCCAAATTCCTGATTTGGTAGTGAAATCTTGTCAAAAAAATTTTATTTGTTATAAATTATAATATCAATAAGAAAATAATATCATCTCTCCTAATTAATAATAAAAAAATACTAATTATATTTTTATAAATAAATATTTCAATCAGATCTCTAGAATTTCACTAAAAACCAAATGTTTGTTATCAATAACAAACCAAATATTTCAATAAGATCTGCCAGAATTTCACTAAATATTTCACCTCTTCCAGTGTACACACACATATATATACGTATATTTACATAAGTATATATATAAAGATATAGAGTACATCAGAGAAGAAGACGAAAATCATCTCAAAGAAATACCGAATAATATCTGAGTTGTCTCTTGAAATTTAGTAACCTGAGATTTTGGTGGCAAAAGAATATCAAATTTTCATTGAAATTTTAAAATTGCCGCCTCTCACTCTCTGATCACTTTCCCCAATTATTCGCCCACTCCAATACCGATCATTCTCTCCCTTTCGTCTCTCACTCTCTCACTTTCCTCTCTCACTCATCTTGCCCATTATTCTAAGTCTCTCACTCTCACTTTTCACTAGGGTGCAATACGGGTCACGACACGTGACACGACTCGAAACGACATGAATTTCACCGGGTTGGAAAATTATAGGAGCGTTGTTTCGGTTGGAATTGACACAAAAAATTCGTGTCGTGTTCGGTTGACCCGTTTTTTTCGTTCAATTTCTGCCACTTTTCGTGTCATTTTGATCAATTTCGGTCGCGTATCATTTCGTGTCATTCGGTCAAATTTTGTTTTCGTGTTAATTTCGTGTCATCGGTTAATTTCGAATCAAGTTCGTGTCGCGTCTTCGTGTCGTTTCGTGTCATCCGTTACGAGTTCGTGTCGTTTTTGTCGCGTTTCGTATGTTTCGTTCATGGTCGTGTTCGGTTGGAGAAAAAATTGACACGACTCAAACATGACACGAACACGACACGAGACACAATTGACACCCTACTTTCAACCACTACAGTTACAACACCTCCCCAACCCAATTCTCAAAATCTCCTCTCTCGTCTCACTTTTCGCTCCAGTCTCTCAGTCTCTCACTTTCCTCGGTACTTACCCTTTCTCGCTTCTTGACTTTACCAGGTCAAGGCTTTTGTGGTTGCCTTGTGGAACACTCGTGGTTTGAATTTGTAATGACCCAAGTAGTTCAGGCCGTTACCATACATACATACATATTGTACTTTCTTACTTAGCGTAAATAGCGGAAATTTTTTTTATACAAGTGTATATACGATAACGATGTTTGAACATCAAATAAAATACATAAAAGAACAAAATGCGTAGCGGCTATAGATCCCACATTTCACAGCTCGCCTTGCCACGCTCGCCATATTGCATCAAAAGGTTCCCGTAGGTTGCTTACCTACAGTATAGACGTAAGACGTGAGCTTTCGCTCAGCAAGTACAACATAAATATCCGCAACAACAAACAATACATAACATAACTTAATTCAACATAACATAGCTTATGCTGACATAATTATGCATGAACCAATTATGCTTCATTATGCTTACTTATTCTTTCATACTTTCATATCTTATCTTAACTTAACTTGCTTATGGGCCCCTTAACATAAGTGTACGTATCGTGGCGCGCAGCTATGAAGTGGTTGGGGCAGCCAGCCCAGTCCAATTCAAACCATAGACCGAACCTGACCTACGAGTGGGTCGATATGACACAGGCAAGTTCGCTTGCCATCATACTTTTCATGATCTCATACTTGATCTTGTTCTCACTTAAAAATTGGTGAACATGCCTCGTGATGTCACACATGTATAAGTCATAATCGTATCTCAACATTATAGCTCATATCATAACCATGAATTTGACATAGCCATATCATAAACATAATATCATCATACCATACTCTAGCATCAAACAATTCTAACATACATCATATACCATAATATTCATCGATCATACTTGGGTAAGTATCACAACCAAAAGCCTATGCTGTAGGCGGAGTTGTACTTACCTCGTACACTATGTCCAATGATGTGCTGTTCCAAGTCAGGATACCACAGCAGGCTACCTCCTGCTATTCCAAAGGACATAGGGTAAGGATTAAAAATGCTGGTGATCTAACAAACATTCATACTTAATCTTAGTTATATGTCCCCACTAAAACAACGCTTGATACTTACTTAGCATCACTGATAACCCTAGGGTTTAGGGCCTATCATACTTAGAGCGTAACTTGATAGGTTACTTAGAGTAACCTTGGCCACTAAGCCTTACATACATAAATAATGTTAGGTTACCATTCCTGTCCTGGGCCTAAGCCTTTTTAAAACACATCCTATTAGGTTACTCTAGGTAACCCTGGTTTTTAGGCCCAACCAACATACTTAATATTTTGTTGGGTTACATTAGGTAATCCTTGGGCTTTGGGCTCAATCCAATAACTCGATATCTTTCCCGGTTATTGTTCATCAAAACTTGGTTCAAAACTTCTTTTTCTTTGCTTTGGAAAAACTTAGGATTTTATGTTTATTTTCTTCAAAAATCATTGTTCATCTTATCAAAATTCGTAATCTTATGAGTGGGTCTAGTAAAAATTATGAAATGATAGAAACTGTCGTTGAAACAGTTTCTTAGTTAGAAAATCCTATGCAGGAATTTCCTGTTTACTGCACAGTTTTTGAAATCCAATTTTATTTAAAAATCTAAGTCGAATCTGAAAGAGTTTTCTTCAAGAAAGTTTTAGATCTTGAGAAACCCTAAAACTTTTATGTTTTACTTGATACCCAGATTAGTATCTAACTCACTCATTTACCCTGTTGAACCTGCCTGGCCTTGCATAAAGTATGGGCATGATCAGGTTCGGATTTTCATGAAAACAAATGCCGTTGGAGCATTAGTTTCGAAAATTGTCCTCATTGCCCCCTAGGAAAAACCTTTTTCTACAACTTTCATGTTTTATGTTTTTTCAAATTCGGCCGCTAAAGCCTCAAAATCAGCTTTCCAGAAAACTGGCCAGTTTTACCCGAACTGGTAGTTTTTATGCTTAGATTCATTTTACATTCTAATACGCGCACTCTACCTCAATCGGCCGCAACCGAGAGCCTATAACAGCCATGCAGTGCTTTCTAACGTTCATTCCGTCATCATACATCCATACAATTCATATACAAACCCTTGGATATTTTGCATCAAAATTAGGATTTGTAAGAATGGGTTTTCAAAATGATGCATCAAACATGCTATTAACCTAATTCAAACCACAACATACATAACCTACAAACCTTAGGTAGATTTGGAGACATATAACTACATCCTAGAACATTCATGCAAAACCCTAAAATCATACTATCAATCACATAACCATGCAAAGCTCATAAATCAAACCACCCTTAAATCTAATCAAGCACAAAACCTAAATTTTTAAACTTGGGCATGGAAATTAAATTGAGCTTAAGCTCTTACAAACCAACTTGAAATACACTTAAATCTCCAAATTGAATGCTCAATTTAAAAGCTTGGGAGCCAAAGAAGATTACCTTAGCCAATCTTAAAGATTGGTGCTAGAATCTTGAACCAAATCTTTTCTCTTGGCTCCCTACCACAACCGGCCTCCCTAGGCTTTGTGGATTCCAAAAAGCTCGCTTGCCATCATACTTACTTTTCATGATCTCATACTTGATCTTGTTCTTACTTAAGAATTGGTGAACATGCCTCGTGATGTCACACATGTATAAGTCATAATCGTATCTCAACATTATACCTCATATCATAACCATGAACTTGACATAACCATATCATAAACATAATATCATCATACTATACCCTAGCATCAAAAAATTCTAACATACATCATATACCATAATATTCATCGATCATACTTGGGTAAGTATCACAACCAAAAGCCTATGTGTAAGCAGAGTTGTACTTACCTCGTACACTATGTCCAATGATGTGCTGCTCTAAGTCAGGATACCACAGCAGGCTACCTCCTGCTATTCCAAAGGACATAGATAATGATTAAAAATGCTAGTGATCTAACCAACATTCATACTTAATCTTAGTTATATGTCCCCCCTAAAACAACGCTTGATACTTACTTAGTATCACTGATAACCTTAGGGTGTAGGGCCTATCATACTTAGAGCGTAACTTGATAGGTTACTTAAATTAACCTTGGCCACTAAGCCTTACATACATAAATAATGTTAGGTTACCATTCCTGTCCTTGGGCCTAAGCCTTTTTAAAACACATCCCATTAGGTTACTCTAGTAACCCTGGTTTTTGGGCCCAACCAACATACTTAATATTTTGTTGGGTTACATTAGCTAACCCTTGGCTTTGGGCCCAATCCAATAACTCGATATCCTTCCCAGTTATTGTTCATCAAAACTTGGTTCAAAACTTCTTTTTGTTTGCTTTGGAAAAACTTAAGGTTTTATGTTTATTTTCTTCAAAAATCATTGTTCATCTTATCAAAATTCGTAATTTTATGAGTGGGTCTTGTAAAAATAATAAATGATAGAAACTGCCTTTGAAATAGTTTCTTATTGTTAATTGTCATGTATGTGCAGGAATGTCCTTTTCCTGCACTTTTTAGAAAATCCTGTGCAGGAATTTCCTGTTTAGTGCATATTTTTGAAATCCAATTTTATTTAAAAATATAAGTCGAATCTGAAAAGTTTTCTTCATGAAAGTTTTAGATCTTGAGAAACCCTAAAACTTTTGTGTTTACTCGATACCCAGATTAGTCTCTAACTCACTCATTTATCCTGTTGAACCTGCCTGGCCGTGCATAAAGTCTGGGCATGACCAGGTTCGGATTTTCATGAAAACAAAGGCGTTGGAGCCTTATTTTTGAAAACTGTCCTGTTGACCCCTAGAAGAAACCTTCTCTACAACTTTTATGTTTTATGTTTTTCCAAATTCGGCCTCTAAAGGCCTCAAAATCAGCTTTCCAGAAAACTGGCCAGTTTTACCTGAACTGGTAGTTTTTATGCTTAGATTCATTTTACATTTAATACACGTACTCTACCTCAATCGGTCGCAACCGAGAACCTTTACCAGCCATGCAGCACTTTCTAACATTCATTCCATCATCATATATCCGTACAATTCATATACAAACCCTTGGATATTTTACATCAAAATTAGGGTTTGTAAGAATGGGTTTTCAAAATCATGCATCAAACATGCTATTAACCTAATTCAAACCACAACATACATAACCTACAACCCTTAGGCAGATTTGGAGACATATAACTATATCCTAGAGCATTCATGCAAAACCCTAAAATCATACTATCAATCACATAATCATGCAAAGCTCATAAATCAAACCACCCTTAAATCTAATCAAGCACAAACCTAAATTTCTAAACTTGGGCATGGAAATTAAATTAGCTTAAGCTCTTACAAACAACTTGAAATACACTTAAATCTCCAAATTAAATGCTCAATTTAAAAGCTTAGGAGCCAAAGAAGATTACCTTAGCCAATCTTAAAGATTGGGGCTAGAATCTGAACCAAATCTTTTCTCTTGGCTCCCTACACAACCGCCTCCCTAGGCTTTGTGGGTTCCAAAATTTTCGGCCCAATCTGGTGTGTGACTCTTCAATTTTCCGACCACACTTGACCTTCAATTTCTCTTTTCTTTTTCTTCCTCTAGGGTTCGGATTTTAGGGTGATAATGGGAGAAGAAATTTTGGCATAGTCTAGAGGTGTTTTCTCATTTTTGTGAGCAAAATGAGCACCCCCCCCCCCCACCTATTTATAGGTGAAAAAGATTTAATTTTTGGAATAATTTTTAATCCAAAATTTTCTTTTAGTCCTTGAGCCAACAAAAATTTCTCTCCCAATCGTTGTGAGGTGGCGGCCATCCCTTGGTGAACAAGGAAAGATTACTTTCCTTAATTCTAAAATTCAATAAATGATGTCATTAATCCATGGTTAGGTGAAGTCATCATTAAGGCCTCGTTTGGCCTTTCCTTTAAAATGCAGTCCATGATCATGCTAAAACAGATATTTTCAATACTGTTCTCACTAATGATAGTATTGTTATACTAGACTGCAGTCAGAATTTATCTGTGTAAAAATGGACTGTACAAAAATTTTCTTTTTGCTTAAAGCCCTTTTGACCTTTGATATCCTATTTAATGTGCTTGTTTTTCCATGGTGGTTTTAAATCTTATTCATACTATCTTGTCCGTAAAAACAGTTTTGCAGTATATTTCCCATACTGCTTATCATATTTCAGTATTGTCATATATTTATCTTTCTAGTCAACCTTTGACTTTTCTAGTTAACTTTGACTTTTTGGTCAAACTTTGACTAACATAAAATCATAGAGTTTTTCTACCCTTTTTACTCAAAAGGTCACATGCTTGACTAAGTAATCATTTTTGAGTCTTATAAAATCATAAGAACTCACAAAACTCAATAAAAACCCTTAATCGGGCTCTTTCATAAATACCATCGTGGTACAACTTAAATTTCTTTACAAGAAATCGTAATGTCGTAAAATTCTAGTTATTACAAATTGGCCTAGTTCCTTCGAACAGCACAGGCAGAAAGCTGGAGACCTAGACCTCCTTGATTGGCTAAGAGCCATGTTCGGCTTCCAGGCATGTGTATAATTTCAATTAAGAGTATAAGATATGCTAATAGATTATTCATTATTTGACGTCTTTTAAGACCTGCGTATTTAATTTGATTCTTTTGATTGCTGTAGAGAGACAATGTCAGAAATCAGAGGGAGCTTCTGATTTTGCTCCTAGCTAATAATCACATAAGGCTCCATCCCAAGGCTGAACCACTTAACAAGGCAAGCATTAATATTCCAATCTATATTTTTCAGTTTCGAGTTTTATAGCATCTAGGATTCAGCTGCTTTAGCATCATCTTCACCCATTGACCACATTTAACCCTTTTTCTTTTTTTGGGGGGGGGGGGGGGGGGGGGGGGAGGGGGGGGGGTGTGGTGTTAAATTTATATATCATTGAGAAAATTGCATGTGTTGCCTTCATGAACTCAATCTTTTGTCAGTTGGATTATCTTTCTCACTTTAAGCACCAATCTTGGAGGAAATTACTCTTATCCTTCTAATTGTTGGGCTGCCGGACTTATTTCCTTTTTTTATGCAGCTTGATGTTCGAGCCGTTGACATAGTTATGGAAAAGCTCTTCAAGAACTATAAGATTTGGTGCAAATTTTTGGGACGAAAGCATAGTTTAAGGTGAGATATATCAGTATTTTCTGTCCAAATTATTACCTGCTTGCTAATAAATCAGTAACATCAGTATTATTTCCTTATGATATTGTAGTTTGAATTTTGATCTTATGCTTGATCTGTGTAGGCTCCCTAAGGTCAGCAAGGATACAACAGAGGAAAATTCTGTACATGGGTTTGTATCTCCTCATTTGGGGTGAAGCAGCAAACGTTCGGTTCTTGCCAGAATGTTTATGCTATATTTTCCATCATGTGAGTAGCACTTGACGGCTTTCCTTTTCCCTTTTTATTCAACAGTTACGTATTGGAATTCTGTTTTTCTTCCATAACAGTAATATATTCCAATATGGATTGTGTAGATGGCTTATGAATTCCATGGCCTATTGGCTGGAAATGTCAGCATAGTTACTGGTGAAAATATTAAGCCATCATACGGCGGGGATGATGAGGCATTTCTGCGTCAGGTTATAACACCCATTTACCGTGTTATTGAAAAGGTATGTTCTATAGCCCAAACATGGACAGTGTCACCCAGTTTCTAAGATCATGCATGTTTTAGGTGTGATGACATCTTTTCGTATGATTTTCTAGGAGGCGAAAAAAAGTATAAATGGGAAAGCTCATCATTCAGCTTGGTGCAATTACGATGACCTGAATGAGTATTTCTGGTCTGCTGGCGTTCATATCAATCTGTGGAAAATTTGTGTTTGTTCAACTATTTTGGGTCTCTCTTAACTTGACTCTTCCATTTGATTATATCTTTTCAGGTCATCCGATTGCTTCTCTCTTAGCTGGCCAATGCGAGATGATGGTAATTTTTTCAAATCAACTTGTGATTTGACACAGATACTCTTACCTTCTCAGCTATTATCCTACTTTCCTCCAATTCCCTTTATTTTTTACTCAAATGATAGCGCTATCAGGGAAGAAAAGGGGCTTCCTCAAAGAAAATCTGGAAGCATGGGGAAATCATATTTTGTTGAAAGCCAAACCTATTGGCACATCTTTAGAAGTTTTGATCGACTATGGACATTTTATGTTCTCGTTCTACAGGTACGAAATTTCAAATTTGCAATAGAATGGAACTATAACTGGTCTTTAAATTTCTCATGTTCTTTAGTGCTCATATCAGTAGTCTTGAGTTGGCTATTTTACAGGCAATGATCATTATTGCTTGGAAAGGGATTTCACCAATAGACATTTTTCAAAAGGATGTCCTGTACCACCTATCGAATATCTTCATCACAGCAGCTTTATTCGCTTGCTTCAAAGTATGATGTTTTTACTTACAACCTCAACATCCAGTTAGTTGATTCTCTTTCTTTTTAGTAGTTTTTCTCATTTGCTTGATGATGTAAATGAAAAAAAAAAAAAAATCTAGTACCCCAAAAGCTATTTGACCTTTCTTTTTTTTTTTTTTGTCATTCTTTTTTAATTTAAAAGAAGACTAATTTAAGTTACTTGAGTTGACGAATATTCATCGTAACATATGGATGGCTCCTATTAAATTTTATATGTTGTGATGTTTATATTTTTTATGGAAATGGCAACTCAATTGGTCACGTAACTTGTCACGCTTCTTTGGTTTTTATGTTTATTGAACTCTGTAAACTTCTCTTCCTCCCTAATCTAAATGTTTATCACTTCTTTCACTTTATATTCTGTTACATGGCTGTCATTTTTTTTACAGATTATAAACATAGTTGATTAAATGGAATTTGTAGTATTCTTTTTAGTTTAGTATGAAATAGAAATGAAGTTTTAATATTCTATTCTCTGTGTTAAAATTGCATTGGTTTGTTCCAGGGTTCGGTTCCACTATGGTCATCCGGACATATTTGACATAATTTTTCACATTACCCGTGGTGGCATCAGCAAGGCATCTCGTGGCATCAACTTGAGCGAGGACATTTTTGCTGGTATAGTCTTCATAACAACAACAACAATATCTTATGGAACTTGATTTGAGAGATTAAGGAGGCCTTTCGATTTGTATGGAGGACAGGATGAAATTACAGGATGGAGGATGAAAAAACAAGATGAGCTAATCCAACATCTTCAACAACTTAATCCGCCTTCAGATCATCCGGGACTTTTCTCCCAGAGGCAAAATGGACCGCCGCCGTCACCACCGCCACCATCAGCCACTATGTCCTAAGTTAGCTTTTGTTTTAATTATAGTTTACCTTCGTTTGATACCTATTATAGTTAAATATTTACTATAAATTGTTTAATGTGTTTAGAAATTCGGAGTCTCTTTAGCTAATATAACATATTTTTCTTGCATTATCATTTTTTATAATTGTATATTTATATATTGAAAAATATGTGACTATTCTCAACAAGCTATAAATATTATTGCTACCAAAATTTGGTCGCTCAAACTTTCTGTAACCAAATATCTGCTAGCTAAAAAGCTTTACAAAATACATTTTTTGGTCTTCGAAAAATTTTGCAAAATTCATCGATTTTGAAATTTGTAAAATTCGAAGATACCTACGGAGACCAAATTTTTTTGGTTGCAGATACCTTCGGAGACCAAATTCACCTACAGAGACCATTTTTTTTTTGGTCGCCGATATCTTTAGAGACCAAATTTTTTTGGTCTCCGTAGGTGCCGATACCTACGGAGTCCAAAATTTTTTTGGTCACTGATACCTTCGGAGACCAAAGTTTTTTGATCTCCATAGGTGCCGATACATATGGAGACCAAATTTTTTGGTCTCTGTAGGTGCGATACCTACGGAGACCAAATTTTTTTGATCTCTGTAGGTGCCGATACATTCGGAGACCAAATTTTTTTGGTCGCCGATATCTAGTGCGACCAACTTTCGGGGACCAAATGGCAACCAAAAATTTTTGGTCGCGGAAGGCAATGGCGACCAAAAAATAGACCTTCTGGGACTAATTTTTTGGTCTCCGAAGGTGAAAATTCTTGTCGTGTTTCTATCTTACCTACCTAACTTTTTCTTTTTGAAACCGGAATTTCATTCAATTTATTAAGGAGATAAAAAGATACAAAACATAACAAATGATTATGTATTATATGAGACAAAATTCTTCAATAAAAACGGATCCATCAGTAAATTTTGATGACGCTTAAAAGGAAATATGTATGCTTGAGGTCCGATAACGGATACATATCTTCACTGAAATTGAACACATATAAAGCTTGTTTTTGACAAGACTCCGATAATCGATGGAATATCCCGATTGATCGATGGCTAATACTCAGTATTACTGGGCCACCATGCCATCGTTATGTAAGGAAGGAAGAAATGTTAATGACGAAGGTTCATGTGTTAACCAAAAAGATGGTTCACATGGGGATGTTAATGACGAAGTACCTGCCTGATCACATCGTCGACACTTTGATCTCCTTAGCTGCAAGTATTAAATATGGAGATTTGTCGTAGTACGGGATTCATCGACCGGACCAAGGGACGTTTGCCCTCAAAATGCTTAGCGGAAAAACTCCTGTAATCGACGGAGGACGCGTGTCAAGGATAAAATCCAAGAGAATAAAAGTAGTTATCAAGAATCATATGAAAGTGTACCTTAATTTGTCTACCTTACTTTGTGGTCAATAAATGTGATAAAGCTAAAAGAAGACACACAGACACATGGTCCTTGCACATATAAAGACAATATTAATTAACTAATTAATAATGACTCATGACTTATAGTAAAACGTTATTATATGACGTAATTCTTCTCTTTTAAATTAGGTTCTACAAGCGTTTAATTAATTATTTATTTTAATCTGTTTATTTAGCTAAAAGAAACTTGCTCAATTTAGTTTTAATTATATTAGGGGATTGATAGGTTGTCCCGGAGATAGTGAACATTAATGGAACCAATATTGAGTTTGTGGATGGCACTGAGCAAAAGTTTGATGCAATAATATTTGCTACTGGCTATAGAAGTGAAGCCAATGGGTGGCTTAAGGTAATTAAATGCTAACAAAATAACTCTCTCCCAATTTTATTTCCTCTTAATTCATCTTTTACATCTATACTAATTACTTTTGCAAGATTGGAAAAGAAGAAATATCCGGACCACTGGAAGGGAGAGAACGGCCTGTACTGCACCAGACTGTCGGGAAGAGGACTGAATGGGATTTCTGCCAATGCAACTCACATTGCAGCCTACATTCGCGAATTGCTGAAGAAAAAAGCCTGATCAAGACTACAACCACGCGCTTCTTGTTCTCCTAAATGCTCTTTGTTTGTCATGTATTTCCCTTTTTCTTATGTAGTCCTCGTGTGAACTTTTTAATTTATATGTCTGTCGTAAGAGAGGATGTTTGAATGTTGTTTATAAGATCTTGATTTCACCTTTTTACGTTGGCTTGAGCACGTTTAGTTGAAAAAAAAAAAAAAAAAAAAAAAAAAAAAAAAAAAAAAAACACTTAGACTTCATTACTCATTTTTTGTCGTCTTTGTTAAAATTAATATATCTTAAGATTGACCCCCAAAAAAAAAACAAAAAACCCATGCATATCATCACTAGTTTGTCGATCTTAACTACTCACATTCCTCGAAGTAGAAAGTTGTAACATCATTCATTATTTCCCAACTGAAGTTACTTAATGTCCCATTAAAGATGAGAAATCGTAAACCAATATTTGTTGTTCCAATAAAAATGTAAAAAAAAACGTATCTTTGTTTGAGAACTGAAAACCACGTGAAAAGTCCACATTGTTTTTAAAATTTGAAATTATAATGAAAAAAAATGAGAAATCATAAACCAAAATTTGTTTTTCAACTAAAGCGTATATTTATGTTTGAGAACGGAAAACCACTTGAAAAGGTTGACATTGTTTGTAAAATTTGAAATTATATTTGGGAAAAAAAAATCTTAGACTGATTACTATATGTTGTGATTGACAAAAAGGCATAAATTTACTGTCTTACCTACCTTACTTTTATTTTCAATCTTGTGAATGAACTCATCACATCATGCCATCGTTATAAGGTTAATTTTCTTTTCTCTTGAACAATGACATTTTGATTTTTTGATTTTTCAATGGATGATGTCAGGGCATTTTACATCTAGAAAATGAAAATATCTAAAATTCCAGAGTGATTACGACAAGCTTGTGCTTCTCAGTTAGTAATTATTAGGATGAAGCAATACAACAAAAAATGAGATTCAAACATGTAGTGGTTTGAATGTCTGCGTCTAGGATTTTCTTTTACTGATTTCAATTTTAACAAGAATGTCAACGATTCTTGTCTTATTTCGTTAAAAAAGGTAATTAATACGACAAAAAATGAGTTATAAGAATGTCGATAGTTAGAATAACACAGTTCCTAAGATTTTCTTTTTCATGATTTCAATTTGGGAAAATACCCAAATCTCCCCCTGTGTGTAGCCTAAACAATACTTTTACCAACCCCTCTTCTTATGCAAATGACCAAATCACACCACGTGTATTTGTAAAATCAGTCCATAAATATCCCCTAAACTAATTAAGTTTTTTATATGTTAAGATTATTCTTGCCAATCTATCTTAAATGTTACATTAACAATGAATTAACAAAAAATACTAATAAACGCAAATAAATATTTCATTTAAACAAATGTTTCTATTATTTTACTGTTTTTTAAGTTTTAAGAACGATTTTATTTAATTATTTTGTTTAACAATTAAAAACCGTATTCATTATGGTTAGGAGGGATAAAATTTGTGTTTTCAAATTTTAACTTTTTCTGGGTGTATTTAATTTGTGACTAATTTTTCAAACACATGCGTGGAGTGTTTTTGGCATTTGTATAAGAAGAGGCCGGGTACAAGTAGTATTTAGGTTAAATACAAGGGGTGTTTTAGTTTTTATCTTTCAACTTTGATATGAATGTCAGCATTTCTTCTTGTTTTTCGTTCTCTAAGCTAACATTCTGTGACTAAATTTGAACAATAAATTTTTTTTTATTGATCCGTCATCTATAATTGGACAATATGTTCCTTACTTTTGAGAACTAATGGATGTTGGGACTTTCTCTGTGAAGGAATGTTCGTAAACAAGATCAACAACTAGTGATGAGTATCATTTTTTATTTTTAATGTTTATTGTACTCAGTGTTAAGATATTGATTTTGGTAATAATAATGTACAAGTAAATCGAGTTTGAAGCATGTCATCTACAATACTTAGAGTAGTATCAACAGAATTTTTTGCAACAACAAATTTAGTAAAGAATTTCTTTTGATTTTTCACAACACAAGCATATTTTTGGTTTTCAATGATTCGTCTCTAAAAGGATCATCGATTACTTTAATTTTTTTGAAGCTGAACTGGCTGATCTTTTATAGAATTAAATCATTGGAAACATCAAGATAGATACAATCTGGTACCTCGTCCTGTCAAAAACACTATATATTATGATCAAGAGCAAAACGAGCTAGTGTGTGGGCTGGGTTATTCGCCAAGCAAGAAATAGCACAGCAAGAACCACCACCAGACTCTTATAATAATTGAATCCTATAATAATTTAAGTATTATAATTTTCACATTAAATGTCGGTTAAAAATTAGTTAAGCAACCAGTAGTTCTACTATTTCTAATTCCATATCATGGAAGTCGAATTATATATCTTTTCTTTCTTTTTTCTTATCATGTAGGCTCCCTCAAAAAGTACTCTTCATGTTGTTAACGCACCTATGTTTATAAACACACATATAAATATATATATATATATATATGTATATATAGATATTGCTAGAAAAGGAAATATTCCTTACAAGGGCTCATTAAATTAATATATATACATACTCTGTCAAATTAAATGTATGATTTTTTGAACTTTAGAGTGAGAGATTCGAATTATGTACCTTTAACTAAAGTCAGGTGTGATATTTGTGACGCCCCGACTTCCCAAGCCGGGTTGACACCATACTTACTTGTACTTATCTTACTTGAAAATTTGAGAATAATTTTTTTTTTCTTTAAAACATATTTATATAAGTTATCTTGTAGAGAAAAACTTATCATGTATACATACTATACTGAAGATATCTTCTTAAGTCTTTAAACTTCATACATATTGCATAACATAATTTACTTTTGAGATTCAAAAGCGGTTGCGGAAAATTTTACGTAGTGGTATCCCACACCGCCCTTCACCCGCCGCATCGTCCGCATAGCCCACCATTTAAGCTGCAGGCTTCTTACCTACAGTATGGAATACAAGAGTGAGCTTTCGCCCAGCAAGTACAAACATAATCTCACAAAACATTTAGAACATCTCAAAAACATGTCATTCATCATATAACATATGCATGAACCATTTATGATTGATTGATTGTCTTATGCTTTATTATAGACTCAATCCTTTAACTTATTATCTTATCTCAACATGTGGGCCCATAGTGTACGTACCGAAAGCGCGCAGCCTCCAGATAAAACTAGGGTTTGCAAGACCCTAACAGTTCTGGGAATTATAACTTGACCCTTCTCGATCACGGAAGGTAAATGTCACAACTGAAACCTGTAGCCTCCTCGATCACGGGAGGTTGGTACGACACCTTTCTTGATTTATCTTACCATATGGTTTAACATTAGTGAACATGCTTCATGATGTCACTATGTTATATCATACTTAACACTTGCCATAACATAGCATTCTTGAAAAACATGTCATTTATGGCATTTTTGTAAACCATGACACTTTTAAAAACATGGCATTCTTATCAACATGGCATAACATGTCATAGAATATATCATCGCATGGCATCACATATCATAGCATGTACACTTGAAAATATAGTGTAAATAGCATAGCATAACATAGCACATTTGAAAATAGTATTTACTATTTCCATACTGCAGGTGAGGTTCGATACTTGCCTGAGATACTATGTCTGGGGTTTCGTTGCTTTAACTCAGATTACAACTGCAGGTTACCTCCTGCTATTAAAAAGAACATAGGATAAGGATCCTATAAGATATTGGTAACCTGTTCAATATTCTAATTATATGCCCCCCCCCCCCCCCCCACACCGGTCTTGATCATTACTAGGTTACTAATCGTAACCCTAGAGTTTGTGGTTAACCAAACTTGATCCATTACTTGTTAGGTTACTTGAGGTAACCTCGGGTATTAAACTCATGTATGTATGAATAGTATCAAGTTACTATTCCTATTATTGGGCCTAATCTTTAGTAACTCGGGTATCTTTCCCGGTTATCATCCGTTAACAACTTGTTACTACACTTTGGCTATTAAAATCCAATTTTGGAAAAATTTGCCAAAAATCTCTTTAAAATTTCGTGGTTTTCAAATTGTAACTTTATAAAAATCATTAAAGGCTGAAAACTGCCTTTGAAACAGTTTCCATAGTTAAAATAGGGTTGTTGGTGCGAAAATACAGTTTTTCTGTATTGTTTTAGAAAATCCTGTGCAGGAATTTCCTGTTCTTTGCACAGTCTTTAAAAATCCGTGTCAGTTTAAAGATCCAATTTGAATTTGAAAAAGTTTTCTTCACAAAAGTTTTAGCTCTCGAAAAATTCTAAAACTTTCGTGTTTTACAAAAAATTTAATTCGGATTCAAACATGTCCATATTACCGTTTGAACTCACCTGGCCGTGCATAAATCCTGGGCACGGTCAGGCTCGGGTTTTTGTAAAAACAAAGGCCTTTGGAGCCTTATTTTCAAAAAATGTCCACGTTTTCCTCTAGGAAAATCCCTTCTGAACAACTTTTATGTTTTAAGTTTTGCCAAATTCGGCCTCTAAGGGCCTAAAAATCGCTTTTTCCCGAAAACTGACCAGTTTTTCCCGAAAACTGGCAGATTTGTTCTTAACTTGGTTTTACGTCCTATTACGTGCATACTACCTCAACCGAACACGCGGGAGCCTAGATAGCACACATGCAGTGTTTTCTAACGTCCCACATGAACAATCATGCCACTCAAATGCACCCATGCAAACCAAAAACCGAACTGCCTAGCCTAGGTTTGCATAGTTCTAGGTTGTCTCACCATTCCATAATTGAAACTAACAACCTAGCATGTAATTCTAGAACCGGCTTACACATAAAACAGGGGACATACAATTCATCATCCATCTAATCATTCAAACAAGCATAAACATAACCAATCAAAGCCATTAAACCAAACCACCATTAATACCTAATCAAGCACAACCCTAAAATCCTAACTTTGGGCACAAAATAAATTGAGCTTATGCTCTTACAATTTCAACTTGAAATACATGTAAATTTCAAATTGAATGCTTAATTGAAAGAGATTAAGGTCTAGAATGGTTTACCTTGGTTTATCTCCGAAAATTGGCTAGGGTTTGGCTCACAAAATTTTCCTCCTAGGACACCACCCAAGGCCGGTTTTGTTGCACCAATTGGCACCAAAATTGGCTGATTCTTGGTGGCTGCTTGCACCTAAACTAAACACTCTTAAATCCAAATTTTATCACTCACTCACTCCCCCTTGGCAGCTGGCTGTTGGCCCCAAAAATGGGCACCAAAAATTTCGAAAACCTAACTTGAAGCCACTAGAGAAAAACCGACTACCCTAGCACTAAAACCCCTAAGTTTTCCGAATTTTTCTTTGCTCTTTCTCACCCTTGGAAGTCCGGATTTCTTGAGAGAGAAAATGGCAAGAGTTTGGCTAGTTTTCACCAATTTTTGGCTCAAAATCCGCCCACCCCCTTGGCCTATTTATAGGTGAAAAAAATGGGTTTCTTTGCAATTATTCTTGGTTCAACTTTGCTCAAAAATCCTTGGAATAAAAATAATTGCACAAAATTTTGCCAAAGAACCCTCCAAGTGGCCGGCCATCCTTGTGCTAGGTGTCATGGTGTGATTGTTTCCACCATTTATGATGTCATAAATCAAAAATGGGATGATGTCATAAATCCAAGGTGAGGTGATGTCATCTTAAAGCCTTGTTTGGCTTGTTCTTTAATGTAGTCCACTTTAAATCCAACACAGATATTTCTAATACTGTGTTCACTAATACACAGTATAATTTAATACTGTTATACCGAATTGCAGTCCAAAATTTATCTGTGTATAGTTGGACTGTATAAAGATTTTTCTTTTTATTTAAAGCTATTTGGCCTTTAATATCCTATTTTAGGTGCTTGATTTTTCTATGGTGGTTTTAAAACTTAATTTTGCTATCTTGTCTGTAAAGACAGTTTTCGCAGTATATTTCTCACACTGATTATCATATAACATTACCGTCTTAGGTTTGACCATTCTGGTCAACCTCTGACTTGTTCCGATCAAATTTTGACTATCATGAATTCATGAAATTTCGTCATACCTTTTTACTTAAAAGGCCTATCATGAAGTCTCGTAATTAATTTACCGAGAACTCAATCATATACTGATAAAATCATGAATTTTGTATTAATATTCATAATTTTCATAAAATTGCACATAAACACATAATACGAACTATAAATTTCTTATTTACAAGAAAATTGTGAGTTCGTGAAAATTTCGATTATTACAATATTAGCTCAAGGTTATGCAACCACATTAAATTTAAGATTTAAACATGTCAGTTTTAATAAACTTTGTTAGAGTGTATTAAAGTTTGTTCAAGTTGTTTTATCGTCCTTAAAAATAAATAAAAAATAAAAGGAGGACTACCGTTACTTCCGGTAGCCACACTACTACAAAATATAGATACCACAACGGTTTTTAACCATCGTGGTAACATTTTCATGACGGTTTTTTAACCGTCGTGGAATCCATGATCGTGGAATCTTTTCAGATTCCACGACGGTTTTTTAACCGTCGTCGAAGGTAACAATGAAAAAAAAATTTGCGAATTCGTTTCATTTCTCCAAAAACATATTTAAATCACAAAAGCATCATTTTTTCCCGGAAAAGTCCCAAATTCATACCTTACCCAACCAATTTAATTCAATCTAAAACACAACAACAATAAACAATCACCGATAATGTAGGGCATGGATTTTAGCCATTTCGGACGGAATATTCCCAACTCAACCACCTACAAAATCAACATTTTGGATTTTAGCTGGAAAATTCACAATCAACAACCACAATCAACAAAATCAATATTTTGGACAAAAAATTCCCAAATTTGTTCATTACCCAAGCAATATACACTACAACTTACCGGCTTGTCTAGTGTGGGTACGGGCGGAGTGCGGCGAGAGAGAGAGGGAAAGTTGTGTTAGTTCCTTGGTAGACCCGTCAGAGAATGGAGGAGGCCGCGTGAGTGGTGGAGGAGGCCGTCGGAGAATGGAGCCAAGAGAAAATTTTGAGAGGTGAGAAAGAGAGAGGAGGCGCGGTGAGATAAAGAGAGTTTTTGGAGATTTTAAGTAAGGAGGGAGCGGAGAGAGAGCAAACCGAAAAACAACAAAAAAACCGTTATAGAAGGACGAGCTTCCACGACGGTTAACAAAAACCATCGTGGAAGCTCGGTGCTTCCACGACGGTTTTTGTTAACCGTCGTGGAAGCTCATCCTTCCACGACGGTTTTTTTGTTAATTTTCGGCTCTGTGTTTTTCCGAATTTACGACGATGGTTTTTTTTAAAAACCGTCATTGAATTTCCGTCGTGGTATCCATATTTTGTAGTAGTGAGGCCAGCTCCTACTATGACTACCGTTACTTCTTCCTTTTTTTTTTTTTTGTGGATTTTTCTACTATGACTACCGTTACTTCTTCTTTAACCGGCTTATCTATAGAGCAAAGAAGCTTGACAGCTCAATAGTTTATGGTCAAAGTTACGTTACAAATGGCTTTGGGCACTTCTAGTTCATCACCACCTCTCTCTACCCTTTATTTTGCATGAATCTTGGCTTGATGTATATATAAAATATATGAAATATATTAATATATATGTGACTCTCACTATGTGACGTACTTTATTGTCTTGTTTGATGAACGTTTAACACATCAGCAAGCTAATTAATTGAAATGAGATTCTCACTAAATATTTGTTTTAATCTACTTAATTTAAGAGACATTATAATTATGTACTTATTTGAAAAGAAGTGGAGAAGTTGATTTTAAAATTTTGAGATACATTAGCGAAACTTAATAATATGTGAACAAAAATAATCGTTAATTCTGAAAAGAAAAATCAAAATTCTAGTTTGGTAGGGCCAAAAGTTTTCAATAAGTGTAAATGAAACCAATTTTCGGTTAGATTCCTATTCCTTCAACTTCTCTTTATGCTCTTGTTACTTTTTTTAGTTTGTCTTTGAGATTGAACTACTTAATTAAGGGAAAACCCTGATATCTTTTTTGCCTCTATTGGTTTTTTTATTCGTTCCTAATTAATTGATAACTAACCATCATGGATTAATTTTCCTTTACAATGAGTTTAGTAGGAAAGAAAAGTGGAAGGTGGAAGAATTAGTATAAGGATTATGACATTCATAGTTGTTTAGTAGGGTAGAATAGAGGAATGAAGGGATTTGAGTAGGGACTGAATCCTTCCGAACACCTCAGTTTTGATCTCTCCTAAATTGAAGAGATTATTGGCTTCCAAATCGATTTCATACCAAACAACATAAGAGAAATGATCTCTCCCTCCTTTCTCATTTCTCTTACCTATGTGATCTACTACTCCATCGTTCCTGTTTTCTCTCCTCCCTATCAAACATACCCTTAGAGTGTGTTTGTTAAGAGAGAACAATGGAAGAACAATGGAAGTAAAGAGAGGATTATATAGATTAATAAAATGGTTTTGACATTTATGATTGTTTGGCAGGATACAAAAATGAACGAAAAGGATTATGGGACGAACTCTCTCCAAATTCTTCGAAACACTATAATTTTGATCCCTCCTAAATTGGATAGATTGCTGGAGGAATTGCAATCAAATATCATAAGAGAAATGGCATCTCCTTCCTTCCTTATTTCTCTCATGTATGTGATCTATTATTCCCTTCTTCCAATTTTCTCTTATTCCGATCAAACATACCCTTATGGTGGGATTCTTTGTTTCTTTATTTTAATCTTTCAAATCAATTTGAGTGAGAGGCTTTGCTCCTTCCTTTCATTTATTATTTAAAAAGATGATAAAACGATTTTCTTTTTAAAGCTTTATAACTTGAATGACATATTTCATTAGATTTCAAAGATTCATGGTTATGGTTTTAATATTCTGCTCATTGTATAGTATTAATGACTTAGAAAGAGTACAAATACAATATGTATGATGACCGACCTCTCAGGCTGTCTCTTAAAAACTTGCTTACTTGCATCTTATTTAAATTAGTTTTAAATAAAACATACTAACATGATATTTCAAACTTAGTTATACCAGTGTCTAATTAAGTCTTTCATACCTAAGTATTAAAATGTACTAACATCAAACCAACATTTAGTAAATCCTCAAAAATATGTGCAGAATACAAAAATGCAGGTGGCATCCATAGAACCCATCATACTTTCGCCCAGCACATATCTACACCGCCAGTCCATCAATACTTAATATGTCATAGACAACTTGCCTGAACTTTTTCTACAGTAGGAAACATAAAGGGGTGAGATAAATTTAGTAAGCATAGACGTGTAATCCCACAAATGCATACAATTGAAAATGCATGACAGATTATGTAATTATCCTTTTATTCATTCAATATCTTATGGGCCATTGTATTCGTATCGGGATGCGCGTGACTTTAAATGGGGAAGACGGGGGAGCGCCCCAATCCACCATCACCCAAGGTCATAATGTTAACTTCATTGATCATAATTTTCTCCCATTTGGCTGGAGGCAAATATCCTGCCATTTGGTCGGAGATTGATACAATATATCATTAGTTTTACTTTCTTAAATATTAAGCCATATGATGAGCATGCAAGAATGGCATATTCAATAAAGCGTGTTTGTAATACATCATCATGATATACTTTAATAAATCGTGTAAATAAACATGTCATCATAAAATACTTTCGTAAAGTGTGTAAATAAATACATCATCATGACATCATATCATATCATTAAAAATAAACGTCGAGTTCACATCGTGCATATCATATAAACAACCACACTGTAGGTGAGGTCTATACTTATAGAAAATCGCATAACTGTGTATCCATGTAGATTGTTTCCGGCTCTACCCTCAAGCTGATATAGTGTCCTAATTTTAAATCGACAGTTAGAGTAAGGTTTTTGAATCGTTTTCTATTATGGACATTTGTTCTCTTAATTAATAATTAATTTCAATTTAATTATTAATTTGTTTCTAAGTTTTTTTTAAGAATAACATCCTTAATTATTAATTAGATGATTATCATAAAATAATTTCTTAATTAATAATTAATTAATTTTAAATTTAAATTATTGAATTATTAACCAATTAGTGAGTTAATTATTTAATACTTAATTTCTTATCCATTATTTCACTTAATTCCACTTTGTTCATAATTTGAGTTCATTTGGTGACCATGAATAACCATGGTCTTCCAACATTATATTGGGCCATCTTTGTGGGTTGTGAGCTTATTGGGTCTATTGTGATCCATTTATTTGTAATTAGCTTAAACCATTTCCAAATAGTGTTTTGGCCTTATTATTGTTTTGGACCCATTAAGACCCATTACACTTTGTTGTCTTTATCAAGTTTGGGTCAACAATTACATGGTATCTCAGCAAGTCTAGCGGTGGGTTCATTTCTCGTCATCGAGCTCTCGAGTACTAATTTACCAATTTGCCCCTATTTTGGTGATTCAAACATTTTTAAGCTTAAACTTTTTAAATCTTTTGACCTTAGCTTTTAGTAATCTCTCATGTAGTTTTATAGGTTCACAAAACCTCTAGTTACAGCCAAAAACATTCTCCCCATCAAATTACCATTTTAGCTCTTAGTTTGGCAAAATTATAATTTTGCCACTAGACGTACCATTTATAATTTTCTTTTAGTTTCAACAAAGGATTTTTGTTCTATGATTTTTCATCCTTAATTGGATATTATTTTCCTCAATTTGGGAACTAATGGATGATGTCAGAACTTTCTACGTCGAGGAAGATCGACAATATGATGAGGGCAAGCTTATGCTTTTCTGTCAGTCTTAAAACAGTACTAATCATCAAAATGATGTTATACGACAAATCTTGAGATTCAAACATGTCAACGGTCTGAATGACTGTATATAAGGTCTTTCTAAATGATTTTAACTTTAACAAGAATATCAACGTTTACCGTCATTTTTCATTGAAAAGGTAATACAACAAAAACTGAGACTCAGGAATACCGATAGTTAGAATACTTGTGTAACGGCAAGTTTAATTAATTTAAAATAATTAAGTTTAACAAGTATGTTTAGTATCTTATTGGTATTATTATTAAGTGTTTATTAGTAGTAATATTAATCATTTTATATGATATGTTTTTTTAAAGAATTTATGTGCTACTGAAATTGTTTAACTATATTTTTTTAAGTAACTGTGCAAATAAGAGTTGACAACCGTCGGAAGTGAAGCTGATCGATGTGCTTTGTCCATAAGATTGTTTGTATAAGATTAGTAATCTAAAGTTATAGAATATACTTTAAATGAAGTTTATTAAAATTTTCTATGGACTTATTTGCAAAGAAAATATATTTTTAAGGATCTAGCATAATTTTAAATTTTTTTGGGCATTTTATGTAATTCTTAAATGTTTGTTTTGCTTCTGTCTTTATATGTGCTTTATACCTAAGCTGTTATAACAAAATTCTCTTCTTCCTCACCTCTCTCATTTAAATCGGTGTTTGTACAAAGTTTAATAAAAAAACAAAAAAAAAGAAAAAGAAATAAAGATTGAGAGAATTGTTTCTATTATCTAGCAAGCAACTAGTTGATGTAAGTATACCTTTCATTGTATCATTTAAATAGTATTATGCTTCGAAGCATGTTTTCTGTTATGTTATTAATTGTTGTCATGTTTTGAAAAGGTTTAAAGAAGTTACTTTTATGTATGCTGTGAAATCTTATGTTTATTAGAATCAACTAAGATACGGTTTAAAGAGCTGAATGCTTGAGGAAAGAGTTCCAAAAACGAGGCCATATGTACATAAAAGTAAGGGTTCTAATTACACGAGATTAATATCATACTCCAAGGCCCTAAGCTAAAGTTAACAAGAAGTATATCAGATCATTACGATTCTGGAAATGCCATGGGACCGAAGACTCAATCAATCGCTATAGTTACTTTAGTTCATTAGAAGAATTCTTTGAATATCAATTTTTTGAGCCTATTAAGTTGAATTATCAGAGTTGTAGAACGAAAACATAGTAGACTTATTGACGGTATTGGACCTAGCTAAATTTCGAGGATGAAATTTTTATTAGATGGGAAGAGAATGTAACATTCCAAATTAAGGAGCTTAAAAGTAGATATCGCCTTTTGATATTTTATAATTTTATTGTAAAGTACTTTTACTCTTATATTTTGTAAGAGATAAGGATTATTTTGGATGCTTGAGATAAGACTGACCCATGAGTCATGTGCTAGCTGTCAGGTCTCCAAGTCTATCAATTAGTCGCCACGTTGTTCAAGCATCATAGTTATCTAATTGGATAAACCTTGTTATCCAAGGTTCTGTGATTATATACATAGAGGTTGCTTAGCGACCATTGGAAATCTAGGTAGAAATATGAGACGCAGCGAGAGAAAAAAAAAAAAATTCCAACAACTGATCTTCTTCATCAGATTTTCTCAACAAGACCTTCTTCCTCTCCTAAATCACAAAACAAATCAAGACTAAGCTTGCTTCAAAAGCTCATTCTCGGATTCCACACACACACCATTTTCGCTCGAGCTAGTTGAGCTCAAAGTGGAGTTTGTCATCATTTTTGGGGTCCGAATTTTATAAGCTATCTAAAGTCAGTTTAAATTAGGATTTTTAATGGATTTTGAAGCTATTGAAAGATAGAGATATGAGGTTTTAAGTTCTGTTTGATTTGATTTACTTGAGATACTTTTATGTTAAACGTGTGCTTCGATTTTTCTCCCAAATGTGTAGCCGAACCATCGTGTAATGTCAACATTACATGGCGGTTCTTAGCCGAACCATCGTTTAATATACACATTATACGACGGTTCTTGGCCGAACCATCGTGTAATATCACACATTACACGACAGTTCGGCCAGAAGAACCGTCGTGTAATGTCACACATTACACGACGGTTCTTGGCCGAACCGTCGTGTAATATTTTATTTTAAACAAAAATTTTGGTTTTTTTGGTGATTTCCCGTGCTAGCCTAACTTGCATGTGATACACGATCCAAGATAGTAACTTCAATTATCAAATTAAAAATACATACCAATTTTTACATTACAAGTTCACATATTATAATTAATGAATTGCATTACATGGCTAGCCCATTCTCCCTAATCAAATTCAAATCCTCAGAAGTATAAAATTCTTTACTTTTTAGTACGTCAATTCCATTCAACACTATGTCCCTCATAAAACCTAAAATAAAATAATCACATTCAACACTTCCCTCTTGGAGAGGACAAGGACGATCCGAGATTATGGTTTTATAGTCTTGTCTCCTTCTAATCCCTTGACCGGCTATAATCTTCCAATCCGATAGGGCCTTAGCAAATTGGTAAAATTAAAACTAATTAATTAAGATACATATAATAATGAAGATTAAAAAAATTAACATATTAAAATTGACTTACATGTTCAATAGCTCCATAAAATCGTCTCGTTTCTTCTCTCGAAGAGAATCAAAATAAAAGACGAAGTCCTCCCATGGGTCAATGACTCCCAAAACCCAATGTCTCCCTCTGTTATGTGGCACAAGATAAATCCGGCCTTTTGGTCCGTCACGCAAAAAGCTGATAAAATTGTTTGCTCGGTCTCTCATGCCAGCATCTTCAGTTTCTGTTCTCACAGGTGAGATCAAGGTTAGAGACATAAATGCAAACTTCTCAGCTTGTCCGTTAATCCTACATAGTTCCTCTAAATATCTGCATATAAGCGTATCAAAATTGTTACTTCACCTGACATATAGAAGAATTTCCAGATTACGCAAATTTTAGAGATAGAATGTCATACCTCATGTAGACTAATATACAATTTGCACTGATTTCTTGTAAATTAATGAACTCATAAATATCTTCAAAGCTCAGAAGGACAGACATTTCAAAAGTCATGATCGTGCATGGTATTGTGACTTCAATCTGATTACCTTGATGCATGAAACTATGTGTATAATAAGCCAAAGGCCTCATCGCCATGTTCATGTTATTAAAGTCGAAAAATGTTATTAAAGTCGATCCACAAACTTCATTCTTATCTACAAAGAGAAATTTTAAAAACAAAATCACTGATTTCCAACAATGGATCTTTACTTGTGTTTGAAGAAGAATAGACACGCCCACACCAAGAGGGAGGCGGCAGCGGCAATGACGGCAATGGCGACTTGACCGGATTTTAAAAGAGTGGTGCCGGCGGCGGCAATGACAGCAACCGCATTTCAAAAGAGTAGTGGCAGCGGGTTGGTGAAGGATGTGGGTAATTGAGAAATTTAGAGAGTCTGAAGAGGAATAAAGAAATTCGCACGGAAATATGAAGAGAACTGAAAAGGCTATTGTTTTTAAGATTTCGCACGGATTTCGAGAAATAAAACATGAAAATTTTCAAAAAATTTTCATGAATGCACGACGGTTCGGAAGAACCCGTTGTTGAATCCCCAAAATAGGGGGATTCGACGACGGTCCCCAGGACCGTCGTTTAATCCCAATCCCCCAGAAATTGGGGGATTCAACGACGGTCCCCAGGATCGTCGTTTAATCCCCTATCTGGGGAGTAAACGACAGTCCCCTGGAAACCGTCGTCGAATCCCCATTTTTTGGGGGATTCAACGACGGTCCAGGGGACCGTCGTCGAATCATCCCTTATCTAGGGGATTAACCGACGGTCCTGGGGACCGTCATCGAATCCCCATTTTTTAGGCCATTCGACGACGGTCCCCCAAACCATCGTCGAATCCTCCATTTCTGGGGGATTAAATGACGGTTTCCCAGACCGTAGTCGAATCCCCTAAACTGGAGGGATTAAACGACAGTCCTGGGAACCATCGTGTAATTCTCCAAATAAGGGGATTAAACAACGGTTTCCTGGACCGTCGTGTACTCATTGTAATCCTGTTTGCTCACAACAAACACACGGCCTAATTGTCCTGTGTTGTTTACAAAATTATTGATACTTTAATTCTCTCTTTATGCAAAATTAATGTTCAAAATATATATAGCAATGAACATGACAAAATAAAAAAATTATACAGCTTGACATATATAACAAAAACAAAATAACTCATGTACAAAATAAATGACATAATGTTCAAGTTTTTTTCTTTTTTCGCTTTGCTTTCTCAACACGTGTCCATTCAATATCTGGTCGAACCAAGTGGGAAACATCATCATCGAATTCGTCAATATCCTCTACCGGTGGTAATCCCAGTGTGAAAGATGGAATGTCGGAGCAATCTTCCTCATCTTCTTGACCACGGATCAATTTTGGCTTCATCGGCACTACTAAGGACAACTCTACATTGCTGAGGTCCGTTGTGTTAAATACTTGGATTGCTTGTGATGCCATAATGAATGGATCATCTTTGTACCCCAATCGTCTAAAGTCCACCACTGTTATCCCATCACTGTCAATCCGGACGTAATTATTGTCGGCCTATTTGCACTTAAATAGTGCGACATGTAAACCACAGTCATCGAATTCCCAAATATCTTCAATGAAGCCAAAGTACTTCATAGTTCCATAAACTGGATTCTTGTCCTTTGCAGATGAAATGTGCATGGACTTATCATGGATACTGACACTGCTATTTTGAACAGGATGCTTTTCATATCTTTCACGAGTGTAGAATGTAAAACCATTGACGAAGTATGATGTATACCGTGTAACAATCGTCGACGGACCTCTAGCGAGGTTCATTAACTCATGCGAAATGCCGTCCTTCTGAAAGAGTACATGTCTTCGTAGCCACTGACGAAATATCCGATTGTGTTCATCTTGTAGCAACCTTTCATTTCTTCCTCTTCTTGGATTTCTATCTCTTAATTCCTGTAGGTGAACCTCAATAAAAGGCTCAACTTCAACCCTATTATGTAAAGTATAGAGACAAGCTTGCTTCCATTCACATCGATTTACCAGTGATGGAATGCCGACGGATAGTCATTTCCAGTCAAAGTTTGTAGTCTTTGGCAACCCAATCGCTTCCGCGGTGGATAAATATTTGGAGTAAAATTTGACCGATTCCTCCGCAATGTAGCTTTCTACTATACATCTTTCCAGCCTATTTCGGTTCTTGACATAACCCTTCAAAACCTTGATGTACCTTTCAAAAAGATACATCCATCTCAAGTACACCGGTCCACATAGATTCACTTCCCGGACTAAGTGCACCGTTAGATGAATCATTATGTCAAAAAATGAGGGTGGAAAGTATTTCTCAAGCAAGCACAAAGTCTTAACCAACTCTGATTGTAGCGAATCTAGTGTCAATGGATCAATTACCTTGGAGCATATCGAGTTGAAAAATGAGCATAACTTGATAATTGCGAATCTCACATCCTTCGTTAAAACTCCTCGTAAGGCCAGCGGTAAAAGCTGTTGCATCAAGATATGACAATCACGTGTTTTCATTCCAATTAGCCTCAGATTCTTCATAGACACTAACCTTTTGAAGTTAGAAGAATACCCGTTGGGCACTTTCACAGAAGCAATCCACTCACAAAGCTTTCTTTTTCTTGTCTTGATAATGTGTACTTCGCCGGAGGTAAATAAGTTGCATTCCCTTTTTTTATAGGGATCAAGTTAAGTCTAATCTTCAATTCCTTAAGATCCAGCCATGCTTTTTCACCATCTTTGCTCTTATTAGGAATGTCTAACAATGTGCCCACTATTGATTCACAAACGTTTTTCTCAATATGCATCATATCCAAGCAATGACGAACAAAAAGTGTCCTCCAATATGGAAGTTTGTAGAAGATGGACCGCTTTTTCCTAGGTCCATCAACCATGGGAGTATTGTTGCTCCGTTTTCTTTTCCCGAGCACCACTTTCAAATCCTTAACCATGTCATAGACGTCCTCGCCCGTCAAAACCCGAGGAGGGGTTCTTTCTTCCGTGTTACCATCGAACGCCTTTTTCTGTTTGCGGTATCGATGATTTTGTGGTAAGAATTTCCTATGACCAAGGTAAATAGTTTTCTTACCATTCTTCAATCGGATGGAAGATGTTTCTTTCATACAAACGGGACAACCGATAGAACTCTTGACTGAATAACCAGATAGATTTCCATAAGCAGGAAAGTCCTTAATTGTCCACATCAACATTGCATGGAGTATGAATGTCTCTTGACGGTAAGCATCTCTAACTTCGATCCCCTTTTCCCATAAGCTCTTTAGATCATCGATTAGTGACGCTAAGTACACATCAATATCATTCCCTAGTTATTGAGGACCAGATATCAATAAGGTCAACATCAAGAACTTTCGCTTCATGCTCAACTTCGGAGGGAGATTGTAGTTAATAAGTATGATGGGCCAAGGACTATGCCTACTACTTATATTACCATGTGGGTTCATTCTGTCCGCCGACAAACCAAGACGTAGATTCCTAGTTCCACACAAAATTCAGGATGCTCGGCATCAAAGGTCTTCCATTGTGGTGCATCAGCGGATGTCTAAGCATGACATCTTCAACACGTTTATCATGGTGCCAAGTCAAATTCTTGGCATGCTCAGCATTACAGAATAAATGCCGCAGAAGTGATGCTGGAGGAATGTACCATAACACTTTTGCCGGCACACCTTTGCTGCAATTCGTTGGATTCTTGCCCTTCTTCCATATTGACTCCTTACAAACCGGACATTCATCCAAATCCTCATACGCATTTCGGTAAAGGGCGCAATCATTTGGAAATGCATGAATTTTTTCATATTTCATACCCAAAGTGCTCAAGTCTTCTTAGCTTTGTACATACTAGCGGGTATTTTATTATCAATAGGTAAAACCTCTCTTAAAATTTAAAAAACCTGAAACTAGAATTTGTCCACCTCCCTGATGCCTTCATGTTCCATAATTTGACCAATGCGGATAATTTCGTATATTTACTACACCCGTATACAAGGGCATCTTGACATCATTCTCATTGTTCAAATAACTCCGGACGATGCACAAACTGTTCTTCCAAATCATTAACCATATCAAACAAATTATCTCCTACATCTTCCTCAACAATAGGTTCTTTCAATTTGTTCTTCGATGATGGATTAAAACACATTTACCGTGTAAATACCATGTTTGGTACGAACAAATAATCCCACGGCAAGCAAGTGTCTTCTAACTTCATCAACTGAATGAGATCTATGATTTCCACAATCACATAAGGACATCGAATCTTATCATTCTTCATGTGAGTTTCCGTAAATGACAAAAATTCTTCAACACCATCTGATATTTTCTAGTCAATCTATTAGCCCACATCCATTTTCGATCATTTCCAAGAACCCGACCTAAATGATATTAAATATATCATACAATTTATTCAATAATCAAGTTTTTGTATTTAAAAACACAACATATATATATATATTATATATATATATATATGAAGCTATTGAAAAAGTCAACAAATAATCATACTTAAAAGAAGAAGAAAAAAACGAGAATATATACCATTTTTGACATCTACTAATCGTCAATAAAAATCAAATAACTAAAAAGAAGAGTAAGTAATAATCACTATACTTACAAATATTCAGTATACGTGAGTTTCTGTGGAGGAGACGTGGTTTCGCAGTGGAGGAGACGTGGATCCGTAGGTTTCTGTTATGTTTTTCGCGGCTGCGCGACAGTTCTGTTAGATAAAATGAGGGTTGGTGGAAAAAAAAATTAAGAATACACGACGGATTTTAAAAACCCGTCGTTCAAACTGAAACTTTACACGACGGTTCCATGGAACAGTCGTGTAAAGTGGGTGCAAAAAGTTCACTTTACACGACGATTTCAAGAAACCGTCGTGTAAAATGTGTGCGAAGATCACTTTACACGACGGTTCCAAGAAACCGTCGTGTAAAGTATGGACTTTACATGATGGTTTCAAGAAACCGTCGTGTAAAGTGAGTGCGAAGACCCCTTTACACGACGGTTTATTAGAACCGTCGTATAAAGTATGGACTTTACACGACGATTCATTGAAACCGTCGTGTAAAGTGGTCTTCGCACCCGCTTTACACGACGATTTTAAGAAACCATCGTGTAAAGTATGGACTTTACACGACGGTTTCAATATACCGTCGTATAAAGTGAGGGCGAAGACCACTTTAAAGACGGTTCATTGAAACCGTCGTATAAATTCCATACTTTACACGACGGTTTCAGGAAATCATCGTGTAAACCTCACTTTATACGACGGTTCCAAACGAACCATCATGTAATCTCCGTCATGTAATCTACCATTTATAGTAGTAAATCATCATCTAATTACTGTTTTTTAATTAATAATTACAATTTTTTCTAATAACCATAAGTAGGTTATTATAACAAGGTTCAAATAAAAAAAAAAATAAGTAGGTTATCAAGGGGAAAAAAAGAAAAATACAACAAAAACAACTAGTATAAAATAGGGATGAGAATCAACTTTATCGCTTCAAAAAACAGAAAGGGACATCCATTGACACCCCTTGGTCTACTTTTTTCATCACCTTTCTTAAATTATCCACCAATTAAAAGTCAAATATCCGTTATTACTTATTACACTTCCCACAACAATCCTTACAATTTAATTCTATTTCTAATCCTTTTTGCACCCATCAATCAACAAATAACCTCCTATTTTTTGAAACAATCCTTTTTTTATTATTATCTGTTTGTCTTTTTTTTTTTAGATTCAAAATTTTTTTAATATCAGATTTAATGAAACCATAATAAAGTTGTATATATATATATATATATATATATAAAGCCATAGACTATCTAAATATAACAATAAAGTCGTTATATATGTATTGTAAGTTATTGTTCGTAATTTTTTTGTGAAATAGTTGTTACCAAAAAAAAAGTTCTACAAGAAAAGACAAAAATACAAATTATAATTCTTTGGTTATTCAATTTGTTATTTCATCATGTACCAAAAGAAAGATGATTAATTTGTTGGGCATTATTTTTAGGATAAAACAAATAAAGTTTTTACTTTTTAATTTATCTCTTGAATCAATATTTTTTTCAACCTTGAAACAAAAATCAAAATTTAAAATTTTGTTTTAAAACAAAATACTAAAATCTGGATATCTAAAATATACTAATCATTGGATTTAAAAAAGAAGAAGATGAAAAACAATAAATGATAAAAAGAAAGGGATTGTTTTTTAAAAACAAAAAAGGCTTATTTATTGATAGGTGAATATAAAAGCGATAAATAATAAAATTTAATTGTAGAGATTTTTTTTAGAATTATAATAGAGGTGTAATAAGTAATAATGAACATTTAAATTTTAATTAGTGAGATAATTTAAAACAAAATGAGAAAATAAATAGAGGGATATTAATAGACGCTCCTATGTAAAAAACAGAGTGGACTGAGCAAAACATTGTCTAGTAGCCCCTGTTTCATTAAGCAAGAATTTCCTAAAATCTAACCACAAGTACTCCAATATATATATATATATATATATATATATGTTTCACAAAATAATCCCCTTCTTCTTGTTAGAAATATTTCTTATTACTTCAAATCTGTTTTGAAATATTTCTTTTTTAATTCAAATTTCTTTATGAAAGATTTAATGGAATCTTTTTATTCAATCTGTCGGAGAGTCCAACGTTTCTTCCAAAGGAAAACCTCTTAATTATTTCTTTTCATTAGCCATAAAAATCTGATGCATTTGAACGTTGACCAACGTTTTTAAAGTTTTAGAATTAAATGTATATATGTAACAAAGCTCTATTGTAAGTTATTGTTGTATACGTTGGGAGAATAAACGATTTGTTTTGCCAAATTGAATACTGGATGCATCAGATGAACCATAAAGAGTGGACTTTTTCTTATTTTTAGAAAATGTAGAAAAAACTATTTGTTTTGCTCTATTCTCTTATGTTACAGTAGTCCTTATTCATTCTCACCTCTTTAATCCCACTTTCAAAAATTTTCTTCTGTTTTGCTTTACTCCAATCAACTGAAAAACTTTGGTGTTTGAAAGAGTCCGCCACTGTCTGCTATTCGAGAGTGCATTCTTAGCAGCGTTTCACCGGTTGTCATATCCTGGAAGCTGGCCGTCACCACCTCGTTACACTGGATACATCATCCCGAGGGGGTGAAATCGATTTTAAGAACAGCAAACTTCGCGCTTCAACCATATTCCTATTAGCTAAGTGTTCTTTTATTTCTATTATTAAATTCCGGGTTAAATTTCTAATTTCTTATTTATAATATTTGGCACATTTTATTAACTAAAATTATTTTAATTTTATTCATTAGTGTATTTCTTTTACACAACTTCCATTCAAAAAAAAAAAAAAAATCCTTCTCTTCCTCGTTTAGGAATTGCAGGAGCTCTGCTAAGGGCCTCTCTTTCAGGTCGTAAGAGAAGTTGTACTGGTTTTTCACTCGCCTTCTTTTGAAGAATTTATCTACATTTGTTTATACACACAAGGGAATCTCTGTATATTGTCCATTTTTTGCTCTCTTACAATTTTTTTTCAGATTTTATTTTATTTTTGTGTCCTCTATATTTGCTCCCTCGAACAATTTCTGGGTTGCAACTAATTTTGTGAGCTTAGCCTTTTCTCTACCATAAATGTTATAAATTCCTAGATATTATTTTGCTGGTTTCAGTTAAAGCATTAGTGCATGAGAATATGGAATCAAGATTTGGAGCTATTACCAGATATATATATATATATATATATATATTTTATGATTACTATGATTTTAATGTCGGATTGGCGCAATTCTATTCGGAAATTTCTGTCTAAAAAACTCATTGAAATTGTTTAATGGTTATATCGGTTCGTTATAGGCGAGATAATTATGCTATGGTGGTCACTGATGAATGTGTTTCGGTGCTTATTTGTTTATAGATGGAAGTGCAGAGTTATGAACATGGGGAGATAATTGAAGTGCACGGGGAGATTCCATCGGAAGACAAAAGCTTGCGCGGGATTAAGATTTGTGGGGAAGCACCTTGCGGGTTTTCGGATGCTAAAACAAGTTCTAAAGATGCGCAGGACCGATCAGCGTCCATTCAGAAACTTCTGATTGCTGTTGTACTTCGTGTTATTTTCAAGATTGTGGAAGTTATTGGAGGTGTTAAAGCAAACAGTCTTCCGATTATGATCGATGCAGCTTATTCATTGTCAGATTTTATATTTGTCCACACGTGTCCCATTGTCTGGCCTGCACGTAAGTGGAAGTGTTGAAATATAAAACTATTATTGGCCCGTCTCCTAACAGCTTAAGCTTTTGGGATGAATTGATAAACTAATAAGAATCCTTGTCTATGAAGCCATCAATAGACTTATCAACGATTCCGGTTAAGTTTAAGGGCTTTCCTATGTTTGTTGTTTCCGCATTTGGTTTAGTGGATAATGTTGCCATTACAATCTTGTTGGGCCATGATCACGGTGGCCATGGGCATGATCATGGACATGGACATGGACATGGGGCGCATAGTCATGCCCATGGATGGACGGCATCACCACGGGCATGGGGATCCCGAGGATAGACATCATGGCATAAGTGTTACCGGGCATCACCACCACCATCATCATCATGATCATCGAGGAGGGTCGTCACAACATGATAAGAAGCAGCACAATGCTAATGAAGTGGGTTTCGACGAGCCTCTTCTTAAGAATTGTTCTGAAGGTGAAGCAAATGCAGCAACAGGTGGAACTAAACCGAAAAGGCAATGGAACATCAACATACAAGGGGCTTATCTTTCCGCACACGGGGACTCTATTCAGAGTGTTGGAGTGATGATTGGTGGAGCAATTATATGGTATGCACTCTCATTTTTTCAGCACTTGTGCTGGGGACGACGATCAGGATACTGTGGAACATTGTGGAGGTTCTGATGGAGAGCACGCCTAGAGAGATTGATGCCACAAAACTTGAGAAAGGTCTTTGTGAGATGGACGAAGTCGTTGGCATCACGAGCTGCACATTTGGGCCAGAACAGTCGGCAAGGTCTGTTGGCCTGCCATGTTATAGTTAAGCCGGAGGCCGATGCTGGCATGGTGCTAGACGAGGTCATAGACTATACAAGGAGAGAGTACAACATCAGTCATGTGACAATTCAAATAGAGCGTCAGTCGATCTTGGGGAGGATATTGGCTTAGGTACGGTTTTGAATTTGGTTGAGCAATCTCTCAAACTTGAATAATTTTTTTCCCCTCTTTAATTCAAAATATATAATATATATTTATATATATATTTTAAGCAAATGCGTATATTGTTGGCAGAAATTTCTTTCTTACACAATGTCTCTCAATGCCTCGACTCCTGGCACCATTGGTGACAAGTAACAACTTGGTTTGCAGTATACCAGTATTGACCATTTAGTTTTTTTTTTTTTTTTTTTTTCTATAGAAAAAAAAAATATTTCCGAGGAAAAAGAGCAATGCTTATACATCACTAAGATGATCATCACAACACTTTCTTAGTCAACAATAATAATTCCACATGTTAACTCTCCTACTCACTGATTATGATGCATATCTCCTAAACTTTTAAACGTCAGTCTCTAACTACTTAAAAAACTAGTAGCGATGACCACCATCAACAAGAAATAGCATTTTCAAGGGGAGAAAAGGTCATACAAATTTAGAATTTAACACCTTTTTTTTTTCATATTTTAAGAATAGTTTTTATTTGGGTGTAATGCGTGATAGAATATATATATATATATATATATATATTATAATATATAAAAGCCCAACTAAATTTAAACTGCTTTTTCTGGACTTTCATTCTTTTTCTGTTTTCTTCTTTCACTGTGATGTTGGTGTTCGTCTTTGACGGAAGCGTACATCCATGGTGAGAATCTCGATCCACGAACAACACCGCTTGAAGAATCTTTATCTGGCAATCCTACGGTATCAAGATCATAATTTTTTAGCTCGCGTCATGTGAGTATTACTAGTATACCCACAGAGTTCCACAGCTAAAAAGCCCCGGTGAAAAATTACGTGAGTAGCAGAGAGAGAAGGAAAAAATATTATTATCTGTATATTGAGGTGGGGGAGTCTTTACCGATAAGTTTGCCAAGCAAAACAACCGTGAAACTTGGTCGGCCATCACCGATCAAAGAAAAATGAAAACAGCAACACAGCCAGAAAAGTGAGACTCAAATCTGAATTTTTCTATTCAATCTTCTAGTCTGCCTTCATCTTCATATTACAGAGAAACAAATACCAAAGGTTATGCTCAGTTAAACGACCACTTTGTGGTCTTCATAAACAAATGACCCAGTAAGTAGCCAAACTACTAGCAAGAGGAAAGGCTGAAACAGAGGAATGAAAACGACACGCAAACAAAGGAAAAGAAAACGACAAGTAAACACCGATATTTCTACACAAATGTTCCTATATTAGATAAATGCCTACATCATTTATAGGCCTTTATCATTTACCCATTTGCCCATTATCGGGCAACCCACTCATTTAGTGACCACTAGCAAATAATATATGATAAGTAGTTGATTTATTTATTTATGTAAATAAAACAAATCACTAATACCACTAATGGGTGCCAAGACATCCACTGCCAACAATCCTGAAAATGTCTAAGTTCAAAGCATTGAATCAATTTAAGTGCTCTCAAAATGCACAACTGACATACTACTACTACCAAAAAAATTGTGCGGTCCCAAGAAATCTATTTTAAGGAGAATATCTATAAAATGTATTGAAAGTTTGATAAAATTATTGAACTGCTGTGGTAGCTTATAACTTATATTGATGACATTAATTTACTGGTTAGACATGGAATAAAGTCAGCACTGACTCTTTCGTGAGAGCCTTTCCTTTGTTGAGGAACACCACCTTACAATTAACACCGTGGAAAGTGATGCAGCTAATGTGATTTTGGCGGTGAGTTTGACACTCTAATCTGACAAAGTTACCATGTTGTCTATTTTTAAATTGGTGGAACGATTTATCTTAATAATCTGTAAAAGAGTTATAAGATATCATCATCTTAGTATACATAAAAGAGACGAAAGAAGTTAAGATTTGGCTCTACTCCATAAGCCACATGTCATTAAAATGTTTTTTCTTTTTTCTTTTTCTTTTTCATTTTCCTTGCTTGATGGGATGCTTTAAATGATTCCTATTTTCTTTTCCCTTAATTTTATTTTCTCTTTTCCTTTTTAATTTTTCGTATTTTCCCTGTTTGATTGGATTAAAGTGATTTTTTTTTTCAATTGTTTAACCAAATGTCCTCATTCATTAGTGAGTCAAAGGATACGATACAAAGGTGTGAGTCCTCTAATCGTTCAAGATCAAAGTCTATCCTAAAAATAACCATCTAGTAATGAAATAGTAGTTTTTTATAATAAATGAAACTTGTAAAGGAAAATATTACATTGTGGTCCCATTCAATATATTCCTTGTATATATATGTCTCCATTTTGTAACCCTTTGCAAATGATCAAGCTAAATAGTTCCACCAATGTAAAAATAAACAACATCATCACTTTAACAAAATAAAATGTCCAGTTTATTCATCGGTTGATGGATAATATATATGCATTTTTATAAGAAAGCATCCAAGGTTGATGAACAATAATTTATGCTTTATCCTTACTGCTATATATCTTCTTAAAACATTATTCAGAATTTGGAAAAAAAAAAAAAAAAAAAAAAACATAACATATCTCAATCACTTGGTTATTTGGTCGACCGAATATTTTATTTATATCGATTTAAAATATAGGGTTTTTCCAATAGCGAGAAAAAAAAAATTAAACTTTGCGATAAAATAATCAACAAACTTGTCCTCACATCGGTTGTAGATGACCTTTAGAGATGTTACATATACATTGTATGGAGAAAAGCAAATTGGTGTCTTTCGTAATTTGGTATATAATCAAGAGTTCATCTATGCCTTTTCAGTGGAGTATCCCTTGAGTTAATAATTAAATGGGTTAAAATTAATTATATATTGTTATTGGAACTTGTATTATATGCATCGATTCTTTCAGTTAACTTACAAATTCCTACTAAGTAAATAATTAAGAATATTTCGTAATAACCTGGAAAGTAAAAAATTCACACAAGTCTACCCACAAGGGTGATTTGCATGCACCACAGTCTCAGGGAATTGAGTCCCGTTGAAACTATGGGCACAATTCTCTTGATTTTCAGGAAGAATTGATTATCTCTTAGGACGTGTTTGTTACATAGGATTAGGATTGAGATTATAATTATTTATCCTTCACCCATGTTCGGTGACACTATTTGGCTGGATAAATTATTTGTTAACTAAAAATAGTTCGGTGTTTTAATGGACTATTATTCCTCAAAATCAGATGCGATTTCTAATCTTTTGGACAGGATTAGACTATCTTCTCCCATCTACCACTACAAGAAATTTGATTTTTTGTTACCAAAAAATCGGTAGCGGAAAGTCCTGTTTTTGGGTAACAAATTGTTTTTGCTACCAAAAAAATTGGTAGCAGAAAGTGAGTCGCAAAAAGTATTTGTTACCAAAAATTTGGTAACAAATACTTTTCGTTACCAAAATTTATTTTGGTAACAAATTGTATTTGGTAACGAAATGTCTGATATTCGGTTACCAAAAAATTTGGTAGCAAAATGTATTTGGTAACAAAAAGTATCCCTTTTTGGGAACCAAAATTTGGTAACAAAATGTATTTCGGTAGCAAAAAGTTGGACATTCAGTTACCGAATTTTTGGTAACAAAAGGTCTTTGGTAGCAAAAAATATGTGAGTTAGTTACCAAAGTTTTTGGTAGCAAAATATATTTGGTAACAAATAGTATAAGATTCGCGTTACCAAATCTTTTGGTAGCAAATGTATGAGATTTAGTTACCAAATATTTTGGTAGTGAAAAGTATGAGATTTAGAGACCAAATTTTTGGTAGCAAAATGTACAAGAATTAGGTACAAAATTTGGATAGTGAAAAGTATTTGGTAACGAATTCTTATGTTTTAGCCACCAAATATTTGGTAACAAAAAGGGCAAAAAAACTAACTTTTTGCTACCAATATTTTAGGCCACAAAATTTAAACAAATTAATATACCTGTATTTTTTCCCAAAATATATATAAGAAAATCAAAATTAATTGACAAAATACCCAATATTAACTTAAGCAAAATGCCAAATATCTCTAAATATCTCAACACATATTAGAATCCAAACAAAATATTAAAATAGGCATACCTAAGCAATCCAAATACTGGTGACCTACTAAATATTGTACTACTAAACACTTAATCTAGGAAGAAGAAAAAAAGCTAACAAAACTGCGGGCCGGAGCTGGCGGTGGTGGCGGATCTTCATTTCTTGGGAGGGTCGGTCCAGGATGATTTGATGGCACATTAAGCCGCTGAAGTAGTTCTTGAATGAGCTCCCTTTGTTCTTTCAACTGGTCTTGCATGTCTGCGCATATGAAGTTTGCCTTCCGAATTTCATTTTGAAGGCTTTCATATCTTGGTCGTCCCGATTTGAGAGCTTGTGATGCTTGTCTTGGTACAGGACCTATGCCACGCTTGAAACCATATTTTCATACCGTGCGCTCGACAAAACTTGAGAGTAAATTTCTTCCTCTGCATCAGAGTCAAGTTGCGACCCTCTGATTGTTCACTTAAACGATCGTCGCGAATCTTGATCATTTGGTCCTG
>CM046369.1:15921707-15958501 GCA_025413025.1 Ficus hispida | reverse complement strand
TTAGAGCAGCACATCATTGGACATAGTGTACGAGGTAAGTACAACTCTGCCTACAGCATAGGCTTTTGGTTGTGATACTTACCCAAGTATGATCGATGAATATTATGGTATATGATGTATGTTAGAATTTTTTGATGCTAGGGTATAGTATGATGATATTATGTTTATGATATGGTTATGTCAAGTTCATGGTTATGATATGAGCTATAATGTTGAGATACGATTATGACTTATACATGTGTGACATCACGAGGCATGTTCACCAATTCTTAAGTAAGAACAAGATCAAGTATGAGATCATGAAAAGTAAGTATGATGGCAAGCGAGCTTTTTGGAATCCACAAAGCCTAGGGAGGCCGGTTGTGGTAGGGAGCCAAGAGAAAAGATTTGGTTCAAGATTCTAGCACCAATCTTTAAGATTGGCTAAGGTAATCTTCTTGGCTCCAAGCTTTTAAATTGAGCATTCAATTTGGAGATTTAAGTGTATTTCAAGTTGGTTTGTAAGAGCTTAAGCTTAATTTAATTTCCATGCCCAAGTTTAAAAATTTAGGTTTTGTGCTTGATTAGATTTAAGGGTGGTTTGATTTATGAGCTTTGCATGGTTATGTGATTGATAGTATGATTTTAGGGTTTTGCATGAATGTTCTAGGATGTAGTTATATGTCTCCAAATCTACCTAAGGTTTGTAGGTTATGTATGTTGTGGTTTGAATTAGGTTAATAGCATGTTTGATGCATCATTTTGAAAACTCATTTTTACAAATCCTAATTTTGATGCAAAATATCCAAGGGTTTGTATATGAATTGTATGGATGTATGATGACGGAATGAACGTTAGAAAGCACTGCATGGCTGTTATAGGCTCTCGGTTACGGCCGATTGAGGTAGAGTGCGCGTATTAGAATGTAAAATGAATCTAAGCATAAAAACTACCAGTTCGGGTAAAACTGGCCAGTTTTCTGGAAAGCTGATTTTGAGGCCTTTAGCGGCCGAATTTGAAAAAACATAAACATGAAAGTTGTAGAAAAAGGTTTTCCTAGGGGGCAATGAGGACAATTTTCGAAACTAATGCTCCAACGGCATTTGTTTTCATGAAAATCCGAACCTGATCATGCCCAAACTTTATGCAAGGCCAGGCAGGTTCAACAGGGTAAATGATGAGTTAGATACTAATCTGGGTATCAAGTAAAACATAAAAGTTTAGGGTTCTCAAGATCTAAAACTTTCTTGAAGAAAACTCTTTCAGATTCGACTTAGATTTTTAAATAAAATTGGATTTCAAAAACTGTGCAGTAAACAGGAAATTCCTGCACAGGATTTTCTAACTAAGAAACTGTTTCAACGACAGTTTCTATCATTTCATAATTTTTACAAGACCCACTCATAAGATTACGAATTTTGATAAGATGAACAATGATTTTTGAAGAAAATAAACATAAAATCCTAAGTTTTTCCAAAGCAAAGAAAAAGAAGTTTTGAACCAAGTTTTTGATGAACAATAACCGGAAAGATATCGAGTTATTGGATTGAGCCCAAAGCCAAGGATTGCCTAATGTAACCCAACAAAATATTAAGTATGTTGGTTGGGCCTAAAAACCAGGGTTACCTAGAGTAACCTAATAGGATGTGTTTTAAAAAGGCTTAGGCCCAAGGACAGGAATGGTAACCTAACATTATTTATGTATGTAAGGCTTAGTGGCCAAGGTTACTCTAAGTAACCTATCAAGTTACGCTCTAAGTATGATAGGCCCTAAACCCTAGGGTTATCAGTGATGCTAAGTAAGTATCAAGCGTTGTTTTAGTGGGGACATATAACTAAGATTAAGTATGAATGTTGGTTAGATCACCAGCATTTTTAATCCTTACCCTATGTCCTTTGGAATAGCAGAAGGTAGCCTGCTGTGGTATCCTGACTTGGAACAGCACATCATTGGACATAGTGTACGAGGTAAGTACAACTCCGCCTACAGCATAGGCTTTTGGTTGTGATACTTACCCAAGTATGATCGATGAATATTATGGTATATGATGTATGTTAGAATTGTTTGATGCTAGAGTATGGTATGATGATATTATGTTTATGATATGGCTATGTCAAATTCATGGTTATGATATGAAGTATAATGTTGAGATATGATTATGACTTATACATGTGTGACATCACGAGGCATGTTCACCAATTCTTAAGTGAGAACAAGATCAAGTATGAGATCATGAAAAGTATGATGGCAAGCGAACTTGCCTGTGTCATATCGACCCACTCGTAGGTCAGGTTCGGTCTATGGTTTGAATTGGACTGGGCTGGCTGCCCCAACCACTTCATAGCTGCGCGCCACGATACGTACACTTATGTTAAGGGCCCATAAGCAAGTTAAGTTAAGATAAGATATGAAAGTATGAAAGAATAAGTAAGCATAATGAAGCATAATTGGTTCATGCATAATTATGTCAGCATAAGCTATGTTATGTTGAATTAAGTTATGTTATGTATTGTTTGTTGTTGCGGATATTTATGTTGTACTTGCTGAGCGAAAGCTCACGTCTTACGTCTATACTGTAGGTAAGCAACCTACGGGAACCTTTTGATGCAATATGGCGAGCGTGGCAAGGCGAGCTGTGAAATGTGGGATCTATAGCCGCTACGCATTTTGTTCTTTTATGTATTTTATTTGATGTTCAAACATCGTTATCGTATATACACTTGTATAAAAAAAAATTTCCGCTATTTACGCTAAGTAAGAAAGTACAATATGTATGTATGTATGGTAACGGCCTGAACTACTTGGGTCATTACAAATTCAAACCACGAGTGTTCCACAAGGCAACCACAAAAGCCTTGACCTGGTAAAGTCAAGAAGCGAGAAAGGGTAAGTACCGAGGAAAGTGAGAGACTGAGAGACTGGAGCGAAAAGTGAGACGAGAGAGGAGATTTGAGAATTGGGTTGGGGGAGGGTGTTGTAACTGTAGTGGTTGAAAAGTAGGGGTGTCAATTCGTGTCTCGTGTCGTGTTCGTGTCATGTTTGAGTCGTGTCAAATTTTTTTCTCCCCAACCCGAACACGACCCATGACACGAAACCGATACGAAACCGCGACACAAACACGACACGAACTCGTAACGGATTGACACGAAACGACACGAACTTGACCGCGACACGAACTTGATTCGAAATTAACCCGATTGACACGAAATTAACACGAAATTGACACGAAATTGACCCGAATTGACACGAAATGATACGCGACCCGAAATTGATCCAAAATTGACACGAAAAGTGGGCACGAAATTGACACGAAAAAAACGGGTCCAACCCGAACACGACACGAATTTTTTTTGTGTCAATTTTTTCCAACCCGAACACAACCCGCTCCCTATTAATTTTTCCCAACCCGAACCCGTGAAATTCATGTCGTTTTCGAGTCGTGTCATCGTGTCGTGACCCGTATTGCACCCTAGTGAAAAGTGAGAGTGAGAGACTTAGAATAATGGGCAAGATGAGTGAGAGAGGAAAGTGAGAGAGTGAGAGACGAAAGGGAGAGAATGATCGGTATTGGAGTGGGCGAATAATTGGGGAAAGTGATCAGAGAGTGAGAGGCGGCAATTTTAAAATTTCAATGAAAATTTGATATTCTTTTGCCACCAAAATCTCAGGTTACTAAATTTCAAGAGACAACTCAGATATTATTCGGTATTTCTTTGAGATGATTTTCGTCTTCTTCTCTGATGTACTCTATATCTTTATATATATACTTATGTAAATATACGTATATATATATATGTGTGTACACTGGAAGAGGTGAAATATTTAGTGAAATTCTGGCAGATCTTATTGAAATATTTGGTTTGTTATTGATAACAAACATTTGGTTTTTAGTGAAATTCTAGAGATCTGATTGAAATATTTATTTATAAAAATATAATTAGTATTTTTTTATTATTAATTAGGAGAGATGATATTATTTTCTTATTGATATTATAATTTATAACAAATAAAATTTTTTTGACAAGATTTCACTACCAAATCAGGAATTTGGCAGCTAAATGTTGCGATTCAGCTACCAAATTTGAATTTGGTCACAAAATCTAGCTTTCCGCTACCAAATATTGATAGCATAAACGTGGAATCGACTACCAAAACCATATTTGATAGCCGAAAGTTACATTTTGTTACTAAAAAGTATAACATGCTTTACATATGTATATTTCATAAAAAAGAATATAACAATTCTACTATAGATTTGATTATTCGAATCAATGTTTAATTTATAAATACGAGATTATATCTGGAGTTTCATTTTGTATATTATATGGATGATCCGATCCGCAAGGACCATAATTGGGAATTGTTTGATCGTCTTTCTCTGAGGAAGAGGCAAAACATAATCAACTTGAATTCGGGATAGCTATTCGAAATCTTAGTGAAAGACTGAATTTGTTACCTCATATTTGCTTTTCGTGAAAAAATACCATAAATTCTTTTTTTCTTTAAATGGCTTTCAATATTTTGGAGGGACACTCCCAAATAATTTGGAGGGAGAATAAAACATATCTGCTTTTTAGTTTTTTTACCGGGAGGTTTTACATTAACTTTTAATTTCTTTTTTTTTTTAAATGGCTTTCAATATATTGGAGGAAGTGGGACACTCCGAAAAAAATTAAAACACTTTTTTTTTAATTTACTGGGAGGTTTTATTTAACTTTAAATTACTTTTATTGTATTAAATGGATTTTAATATTTTGGAGGGACACTCCCAAAATAATTTGGAGGGAAAATAAAACTCTTCACTATTTTAGTTTTTTCTACGCTTTCTTCATACATTTTTAAAATTTATAATCCGAAAATAATTTCTAGGAAACTACAATAGTTTTTTTTTTTCTTGACGAAACTACAAAATAGTTTTTAATTTGTTTGAATTGTTTTCATGCTATATTGGTTTCCTAAACAAGCTTTTTTAGAAAATTAATTACACATTTTAGAAAAATAAACTAATCATTTGTTATCTATTGAATCTTCGTTTGTTTTCCTGCCTAACAAAATTTTAGTTTTTGTTTTTTGGATAAGAAAAAGAAATCAATTATTTGTTATCTACTGAATCTTCTTTTCTTTCTTTTTTTTCTTTTTTTTCCTGCCCAACAGAATCTTTTTTTTTTTAAACTTTAAACTCCTTTTTGTATAAAAATAAAATAAAAATAAAAATAGTGTACCTTTTAATGACGAAATAGTTAGTCGTCAATTGATTTAGTATCAAAGATAGTGTATTTTTGGACTAAATATTTTTGTGACTAAATTTTAGTCGCAGAATGGAATATTTAGTGACTATGACAGTTTAGTCACTGAAAGTGTAATTTCTTGTAGTGGCGGAAGCATATAAAAATACACAAATTCGTTGATTCTTAAAGAATATCCGAAAATATGTAAAATAAGTTGTGTTAGATTCGTTGATTCTAACTAGAATACCGAAAATCATGCAACTCTATTGAAAAAACTCTCAAAGGAAATTTATTAATAATCACCAAAAAACTCCTCTACAAAATAACAAAGAAGGCTTTAAATAGTAATTCTAATCCTAATCCTAATCCTATTCAAATTTGAAATAGTAAAAAATAACTCGTAGAATTTGACAATATTGGGGAAAGTGAGAGACTGAGAATGAACACTTTATCTTTCGTGGAGCTGTGTTGTTAGAGACTAAGAATTGATCATATCTTTTGCCTCCAAAATTTGATAGCAAATGATCTTATTGAAATATTTATTTATAAAAATCTAAATAATTTTTTTTGATTATTAATTAAGAGAGATGATATTATTTTATTATTGATATTATAATTTATGATATTATAAATTTGGAAGGAGACTTACGGGGACCAAAAATTTGGTCTTCGTAAGTCTCCTTCTGCCACCAAATAAAATTTGGTCGCCGTTTGGTATGTTCAGAACCAATTTTCAGGGACCAAATTAATTTGGTCTCGTAAAGAGACATACGGCAACCAAAAATTTGGTCTCCGTAAGTCTCCTTCCCCCACCAAATAAAATTTGGTTGTCGTTTGGTATCTTCAGAACCAATTTTCTGGTACCAAATTAATTTGGTCCCGGAAGGAGAGTTACAGGAACCAAAAATTTGGACCCCAAAAATGCTTTTCTACCACCAAATAAAATTTGGTCGCTGTTTGGTATCTTCAGAACTAATTTTCAGGGACCAAATTAATTTGGTCCTGGAAGGAGACTTATTTTTAGTCCCCGAAAATTCTTTTCCGCCACCAAATAAAATTTGGTCGCCGTTTGGTATGTTCAGAACTAATTTTTAGGGACCAAATTATTTGGTCCCGTAAGGAGACATACGGCGACCAAAAATTTGGTCTCTGTAAGTCACCTTCCGCCACCAAATAAAATTTGGTCGCCATTTGGTATGTTCAGAATCAATTTTCAGGGACCAAATTAATTTGGTCCCAGAATGAGACTTACGAGGACCAAAAATTTGATCTCCGTAAGTCTCCTTCCGCCACCAAATAAAATTTGGTCGCTGTTTGGTATGTTTAGAACCAATTTTCAGGGATCAAATTAATTTGGTCCCGGAAGGAGACATATGGCAACCACAAATTTGGTCTCCGTAAGTCTCCTTCCACCACCAAATAAAATTTGATCGCTGTTTGGTATGTTCAGAACCAATTTTTGGGGACCGAATTAATTTGGTCCCGGAAGGGAGTTATGGGGACCAAAAATTTGGTCCCCGAAAATGCTTTTCCGCCACCAAATAAAATTTGGTCGCCGTTTGGTATCTGCAGAATTAATTTTCAGGGACCAAATTAATTTGGTCCCAGAAGGAGACTTACAGGGACCAAATTTTGGTCCCCGAAAATGCTTTTCCCCCACCAAATATCTTTTGGTCGCCGTTTGTCTTCCGCGAGAATGGATTTTTTTTTCCCTCAACCATTAGCGACCAAAAAATAATTTGGTCTATAAATGTCACCTACGGTGACCAAAATTTGGTCGCTGAAGGCTCTGACTTTCGGGGACCAAAATTTGGTCGCCGAAACTACTCTTCAGGGACTAAATTTTTTGTAGTCGTGGAATGTCTGGTTGTTGAAAGTTCAAATTCTTGTAGTGAAAAGATATGCATTTTTGTCACTCATAACATATAGTGATGATGAAAATGACAAAATATGACAAAATTTGAGATTCGAGCATGTCAATAGTTAGACTGATGGTGTCAAAGATTTTTTTTTTTTTTTTGGTTCATTATAGTTTGAACGAATTTTGGTTTACGATTTCTCATTATTTTCATTATAATTTCAAATTTTAAAAACAAAGTCAAGCTTTTCATGTGGTTTTTCTGTTTTTAAACTTTTTTTTTTTGGTTCAACAACAAATGTTAGTTTATGATTTCTCATCTTTTATCGGACAATAAGTAACTTCAGTTGGGAAATAACGTATGATGTTACAACTTTCTACTTTGAGGAATGTAAGTAGTTAAGATCGACTAACTACTGATGAAAACTATGGATTTTTATTTTTGTTTTATTTATTTATTTATTTTTTGTCAATCTTAAGATAGTAATAATTTTTACAAAGACGACAAAAAATGAGTAACGTTGTCCAAGATTTTTTTTTTTTTTTGGGTTAGTTTCAACTTTAACCGTTTCTTATAATTTTCCATCCTCAATGTAATTTTCTTTTCGCTCGAGAAATGGATTTTGGGTTTATGATTTCTTATCTTTAATTGGACATTAGTAATTTCCTCAATTCGGGAACTAATTGATGATGTCAGAACTTTCTACATCCAAAAAATATATACATAGCTAAGATTTATTCTTTTTTTATATTAATAATTATCATTACGAGTAATATGATAAATATTGAGATTCAATGTCAACGGTCTGAATGCCGAGCTTACAAGTTTTTTTTTTAAGGATTTTAACTTTAACAAAAATATCAACTTTTCTTGTCATTTTTGTTGAAAAGATAATACAACAAAGAATAAAATTTAAGAATGTCGATAGTTAGAATAACAACGTCTAAGATTTTATTGTTCATGATTTCAACTTGGGAAAATGCCAAAACACCCACAAAGTTTAGTCTAAACACTACTATTGCCACTCTTCCTTTACAAAATCGCAAAACACCCATGCGTTTGTAAAATTAGTCACAAAATACAGCCTGAAACAATTAATTTTTGAAAGCATTAAGATTACCTTTATAATCTATCTTAAATGTAACTTTAAACAGGAATTGAATAAAAAATTTAATTAAAAACCATTAAAGCAACCATGATTGGAGGAACAGCCTAGCAGTAATTCCATACTCGGTTTCATCCTAAAGTGTAGAATTCTAATCCCCCACACTCACTGTTAAATGAAACAATTAAAAATCAAATAAATAAATATCATTCAAGCAAAATTTTCAATTATTTTGAGAATTTTTTAAGTTTCAAGATTGATTTTATTTAATTGGTTATATTAACAATATTTTAAGGTTAGGAAGTGTGAACTTTGCTGGTGTTTTTGGTTTCTTTACAAGGTTTGGAAGGGACATGATTCTTAGGCACTTGTTCTAAAAGAAATGGAGATTGTGATTTCAACATCTTCAAATAAATTAGTGCAACCAGTAACATGCGAAAACACATTATCACTAATTCTAGAAAGAAGAATGGAACTTCATTTTGGTAAGGACAAAGGTTTCAAGCTGTGTAAATATAACCAGCTTTCGGTTGGATTTCTAAGCTTTTTTGAAACGTTGTTTCTTTTTTTATTGTTATTTTTGTTTAGTATGTCGATGAGGCTAATCTACTTATTAATTAGGGGAAAACCCCACTATCTATATTTTACCAGCCAAGGTGGGATTACGGTTTGAATAAGGAAAAAAATTGCTATCTTTGAACTTGACTGGTTTCCTAATTAATCTGATAACTATCATGGTCTGAAAAAAGCGGGATTATGTGTTGCTTTATTTCTGGTTTTTTTTTTTTTTAACCTTTTAAAAAATTTTAGCGGGAGACTTTGTCTCTTCCCCTCCAAAAAAATTTTTTTTTTTTTTTTTTTTTTACACAAATGATTTTCATTTTATGAATTATAACTTGAATGACATATAATTCATTATATTTTCAAGATTCGGAGTTCTACTAAAGCTATCTGGCATCCATATCAACATGCTTGTAATAACGGCAATATCTTTCTTTGCAACAGTAAAAGCTTAAACAAAAGCTAGAAACTTGTGGCAATTAGAGCAAGCAGCAGCGAAAGATGAGTGTCTGTTCTGATAAGTGAAAGTATACAATACTACAAGGAAGTTCTGGAGGCTAAAGATTTTATTTTATTTTATTTTTATTTTTTATCAGTATAAGTTAATGAACATTATGTTAGAACAGAATTGCAGTAGCTGGGTTATAAACAAGATTGGAGAGCATTATTTTGTAGAAAAGCAATTGTCCGTATCTCAACTGAATAAAATTTTTTTTTTTTTTTCACCTAGGCTTGATTTCTTTGTGTGATTTTTTATTTTTTTATTTTTTATTTTTTTTATTTTTTTAGAGAGAGAGAGAGGCTTCTCTTTGCATTAAACATGGATAGAGATAGAATAACCTTCTTCTTATGTAAGTGTGTTAAATGTATGCATATAAAGCAGATAAAGTCAGTTCTATCACGAGGCATATTTGTCCGAGCAGCACACAGAAGTGCTAATGGCTGTTCAGAGTGTTGGTTTCAAAAAATCGATATTGGAAAAAAAACTAGTGGAAGCGTGAGACTGTAAACAACAAAAATTTCTCAAACTTTCATTGTTATTCTATAGCTATTTTAATTTAATATATAAAAGAGGTAGAGAGTGAGAATTGTATCGTTGCTCGATTAGGTCGACTTCATCAAAAATTAACTTTCGAATTCATGAACGATCCTATCCTCAATACTATGTTCTTCCACACCTTACCTTCGTCGCTTGATTGAATGAACGAATAGGCGTTTTTCTCTTCAGGTTTCTTATTGACTAAAAGTCTACCAATAAAAAATCTTGAACAAAAAGTTTTATTTTTTGTTTATTTTTTATCTTGATATAAATCTTATTTAAAAAGTAAGGTAGATTTTCCAAATGTTTCATCTTAAATTTAGAATATTCCTAATATTCAAAATTAAGATCAATACAGAATTGGGTTAGAATATAATTTGTAAATATATACACAATACACGCACGTACAGTGCGTCAAACTTTCCTTCAGAGTTGCCTTTCCCTTTTTTTTTTTTTGGTTACTTTAATTTTAAATTATAAAAAATATAATATACATATATATATATCACATATACAAATATATATTATATATAATCTCCTATATGTACACATCAATCTATATATATATTATAAATATTTAATTTAAAATCTAATTTTAAATATAAATTTTCATAATCTCATAAATAGGAAACTAGCAGATCATAATCTGCACACTAATGAGTCCCACCCACTAGCAGTTTGAACATACATAGTGAGTTACACCTACCGTGTTATCCACTTTTAATACTTAAATACTCTCCATAATTTAAATAACACAATTAATTCTCAATCAATTGTTTGGGTAACAAATAAATATTTGTGATAATAAAATAATATAAGTAGACCACCTCTCTTTTATATTTTATATCATATATTTTGTGAGCAAAAATACAATCCATCAAATACACTTGTTCAATTACTAACGAAGGCAGTATGCGGAACAATGGACCTATAATTTCAAGCTTCAATAAATTTGATAATCAATCAAACTCTTTGATTAATTTATCAAATTTATTAATCCCAAAGTTACTCTACTAAAAACTTGAAACTACACTATTAAAATTATAGATATAAAATTACTCAAAGAACAGAGTCGTCCATTTAATATAGTCACTATATATAGATTGATCTTCCATAAATAATTCATAATTAGAGCAAGGTAAAATCCATTAACGTCTCTAATTACATATTGATACTTGTACTATTGATTATCTGATGAATGATAAATTCATGAAGTTAATCACGAATTGAGCGCTCATAACATTTAAATAAGAAAGAATGGATTTCATCTTGTAATATTAACATTCGTAGTTACTTACTTCATCATATCTCTAAAATACAAGAATAAGATTTAATACTCAAATCCGTACCAAGTAAATAAAAAAACAAGATTCCATAAATAGGAGTTTGGTAATAACTCAGGATTAAAATCATTTATATATGACCATCGGTTGACATGATTAGAGTCCTCTATACTTAATGGAAATTATCAGCAATTCATATCATATCACGTCCCCGTCCTACATAATCACATTATGTATGGTGTACTCATTAGACATTCACTACATTAACGGTTCGGATAAAAACCGTTCCATTCTTAATGGTAATGACATGCACTAGTGATATTTAAAGATTCCATACTTTAATTGAGTAATTAACTCAATAATTGATTATTTATCATAAAACGCTTTAATTATCATCCTTAAATATTATCCTCTAGAATATAACCCATTATATACACTATTTAAGGTCACATAAATAATTATAGAATTTTAATGATATTTATTAAGCATCAAACATATATACATATAGACTATAAGAAAAAAAATTATTTATATAAATCGCAACAAATTTATAGCATCATATATTTTACAGGCAACAATCCCAACACAGAGAACGACAATCGAAGAGGCGGTCATGACGGTGGCTAATGGGAATGGTGGTGGTGGAGTTCTGTAGGGTTTGTTTGTTTTTGTTTTTTGTTTTTGTTTTTGTTTTTTGTTTTTTGTTTTTTGTACGATCTGATTATTCCTTCTTCTTTGCAGATCAACACCGTGCCCCAAAACCACCCCCCCCCCCCCCCCCCACAACCACCCGCTTGATGTTTATAAAATCAGGATCTTATAAACAATATTCAAACATCCTTTCTTACTGCAGACATACAAATTAAAAAGTTCACACGAGTACTAAATAAGAAAAAGGGAAATACATGACAAGCTAATAAAAGCATTTAATTAGAGAACTAGAAGCGGTTGTAGTCTTCATCAGGCTTTGTTCTTCAGCAATTCGCGAATGTCGGCTGCAATGTGAGTTGCATCGGTAGAACTCCCGTCCAGTCCTCTTCCCGACAATCCGGCACAGTACAGGCCGTTCTCTCCCTTCCAGTGGTCCGGATATTTCTTCTTTGGCATTCCCTCATCGTCCAGAACATGTTGGTAATCCTGCAAAAGTAATTAGTATAGATGTAAAAGATGAATTAAGAGGAAATAAAATTTGGAGAGAAAGTTATTTTGTTAGCATTTAATTTACCATAAGCCACTCATTGGCTCCACTTCTATAGCCAGTAGCAAATATTATTGCATCAAACTTTTGCTTAGTGCCATCCACAAACTCAATATTGGTTCCATTAATGTTCAATATCTCCGGGACAACCTATCAATCCCCAAGTATAATTAAAATTAGCTAAATTGAAAAAAAAAAATCTAAAATAAACAGATTAAAATATATAAATAATTAAACGCTTGTAGAACCTAATTTAAAAGAGAAGAATTATGTCATATAATAACGTTTTACTAAATTATGAGTCATTATTAATTAGTTAATTAATCTTTGTCTTTGTATGTGCAAGAACCATGTGTCTGTGTGTCTTCTTTTAGCTTTATCACATTTATTGACCACAAAGTAAGGGAGAAAATTAAGGTACATTTTCATAAGATTATTGTTAATTACTTTTATTCTCTTGGATTTTATCCTCGACACGCTTCCTCCGTCGATTACAGGAGTTTTTCCACTAAGCAATTTGAGGGCAAACGGCCCTTGTTCTGGTCGATGAATCCCGTACTTCGACAAATCTCCATATGTAATTCTTGCAGCTAAGGAGATCAAAGTGTCGACGATTTGAACAGGCAGGTACTTCGTCATTAACATCCCCATGTGAACCATATTTTTGGTTAGCACATGAAACTGGAAATTTGAATGTACAAACAAGCTGTAGTTAAGAAGCACATGGGGCATATAAAATATATATATATATATGTTACGGTTTATAGTTGTATTTATAATAGGAAAATATAAATTTTTTATTGTAATTATAATAGGAATCTCAGTTTTTAAACAGAAAGATAGCATCTTTGAAAAGCAAAAAAAAAAAAAAAAAAAAAAAAAAAAACTGATGAGGACACACTTGTACTGCACTCTGGACTGTTTCATGAAACTGACGAGGATTAATTCATTAAAAAGGGGAAAAAAAAAAAAAAAAAAAAAAAAAAAAGGAACTGATGAGGACAATGTGCATGCAAATCGCACGCCTTGGCAGAGTTGCCAAGCTTATCCGATAAGTGGGATCAGAAAGAAACGAAAATGTGCCTTGATACAAAAGCCTTTTTTTTTTTTTTTTAATCGCTTTCCTTATTCTTTAAATAAAAAGGCAGAGAGAAAATAAGGCTTCGACTCTAACCTATTTCAAGCGGATCGGAAAATTTGCATGCAAGTTGATAACCATGGCGGTGAGACATTTTTCTTCGTAACTTTCAGATACCTATGTGGAAGAGAAATTTCTTTTGGAAACATGTTCAGTTAAGAACATATATTAATAAATAAATATATAAACAAAATCACATATCAATTATCTCTCTCCTCTCTCAGGTTATTTAAAAAAGAAAAACCATTTATCAAGGGATTTTTGTCTATCGAAGGTTTTTCTTTAATTAACAGAGAATCTCTGTGAGTTGAGCACATTATTTAGTTCTACAATATCGTATATGGCATGCCTGCAAGATTTAGAAGGAATTTGCTTAAAACGATTTTGGGAAACTTTGAATATGTAGTAAAAAGAATAGAGAGAGAGAGGAGAGTAGCTTACTGGGCTTCTAATAGCAATTGATGTACGAGCATCATATTCGGAAAGATCAAGGCTGATCTCCATACCCGAATTTCCACAACCAACTACTAAAACATCTTTGCCTTTGTACCGCTTCCCATTCTTGTATTCACTGGAGTGAATCAATTCTCCTTTGAAGCTCGTCAACCCTTGCACCTCAGGGACAAAAGCTTCGTTGTTCTCACCACTCGCAACGATAAGATAGTCGGAAGAATATCTCTCCATCTCTCCCGAAACCCCATTCTTCGCTTCAATCCTCCATTTCTTCATCGTTTCGTCGTAGAACGCGGACTCAACGGAGCGAGAATAACGAGGACTGATGTTAAACTCGGAGACATAAGAATCGATATAGGATATGAAGGTGTCTTTGGACATGAAGGTGGAGGTTTCTGGAGAGTGTTCTTTGTAGGGCAAAGAACAGAATTCTTTGGCTAGATGAAGCCCTAAACGATCGTAGGATCGTTTCTTCCAAAGAGAAGAGCAACAATCTTCTCTTTCGAGAACAATGTTGGAAATTGATTCAACATTGAGACAAGCTGAGGAAGCTAGGCCTGAAGGGCCAGCTCCAACCATCACTACCGTTACTTCCTCCATTTTTTTTTTCCTAATAATTTTTTTCTTTTAATCTGAATTTTCCTAATAGCACTTCTATGAAGAATCCCGTCTTCTTTTACCGGCTTGTATAGAGCAAAGAAGCTTGACAGGTCAATGGTTTAAGATCAAATTTATGTTACAGATGGCATTGGGCATAACTAGTTCTTCACCACCTCTCCACCCTTCGTTTTGCATGCATGTTGGTTTGATTTATATGTAAAATATATTCATATATAGCTCTCATGATATTCTTGGTATAGTGATTTTATCAATCTTTATTCTCAGGCATTTTGTTAGTTTTTGAGCACTTTTATTAATGTTTTTTATTATGTTTATGTTGTTTTGAAGGTAAAATGCAAGAACGAGCAAAAAGACACCAAAAGAGGAATCCAAGATGCATGAAGCGGGCTGCAGCGCACTAAACATCTACTACAGCGCACTAAAGCTCCCAGGCCAAAGAGTTGGACTTTGCAGGCTACAACGCACATAAAGCCTGCTGCAGCCCGCCCCTCCCCTGTTTCAGGTGTGCAGCAGCGCACAAAAAGCCCACTACAGCGTGCATCCTAAGAAATCCTACCCGCCATATGCACGTTGCTGCCCCATTTTCATACACTGCAGCACCCACACACGTGGATGACTGAATTTAAGCGAAAATAAGCTGATTTTTGGGGAAAAAGTAGAGGAGCTTTTGGAAACCCAAACCTCAGACGAAAGAAGAGAGAAAGCTTAAAGGTTTTGGAGGGCTTTTCTTGTAGGTTCAAGGAGATTGAAGATTTGGGAGCTTGTTCTTCAACTAGTTCTTCTTCCTTCTACTTTCTTCTCTCTTTGTAGCTCTTGAACTTGCATTTACTCTTTGATTTCATGTTTGATTATGGGTTTGATGTTTGTTTTAAATTTAGTTATGGATTCGAGAACTTTGATATCTAGCTAAACTTTCTAAGCGAGGGAGTACGATGTAGCTTGATGGTGACTATGTTTTGATGAATTTAATGCTTATTGATTGAATCTCATTCGGAATCGTTTGTGTTTCTCTATGCTTTATTTCCTAATTCTATTTACCATTAAATTGGAGTTATTCAATGTGTGAAATTGAGCTCGGGAGAGTTAATTTCATATATTGGGAATTGGAAAACACAACCCATAGTAATATTATATTCAGGAGACTAATATAACTTGGGTAATCATTGGAGAATAGTTGCATAATGAGTGCTTAATTGGTTGAGTTAATAGGGATATTAATTTAATTAATTTTGCATATTATTTTACTCGGTACTAGCTAGGGAGAGAGAGTGAAATTAAAATTTTTCACCTATGATTAATGATTTGAATGAATTCGATTAACAAGCCTTAAATTGGATAAACATAGTTAAGTCAAGTGAAATCAAAACCCCCTAACCTTATACACCATTGAGTTCCCTTCAATCCATATCTTTGATTACTTTTATTTTGCTTAACCTTAATTTAATTTAATTGCTTAATTTAGTTGCTTATTCATTTCCTTTTAATTTTGATAGCTTAGATAAAATTATGTCATTTTAATTGTGGTACTTGGTTAGTTTCTTAATTTCAATCTGTGTGAGATAATACTTGATATTTTGTCACTTTATTACTTGTGGCAATTAGTTTACTTGCAAGCACACATAAAAATAGACACACAACAGTTCTATACTCCAATAGCGTTGTGTTTGATGCATGTTTCAGCCATCAGCAAAGTAATTAATTCAAATAAAAACTCCCACAAGATTCCCACTGAACATTTTTTTTTTATCTACCTAATTGAAGGAAGAAGTGGAGATTTTACTTTTAAAATTTTGTGATGAATTGCTGGAACTTATTAATATGCAAACATACTTGATCGCTTATTCTGAGAAAAAAAAAAAAAAAAATATTGTTTATGAAGGACCAAGGATTCAAAATGTGTAAATGAAACCAATCTTCGGTCAGATCTTTATGCCTTTTCTAAAAAGTTATTTCTTTCTATTTTTTTATTATTATTATTATTATTATCATCATCATCATCATCATCATCATCATCATCATCATCATCATCATCATCATCATCATCATCATCATCATCATCATCATCATCATCATCATCTTTGTTTAGTTTGTCTTTGACGATATTTAATAAAAGAATATTTTCTTAATTAATGAAAAATTATTTCGTTAATAGAATGTATCACATCATCATGCTTATTTGAAAATCCGGCGATCATTTCAACTCTTTCCTTTTTGATCATATTACTAACATGGTTTGATTTGCCTTCTAAGGCGGGATTCTGTGTTTTCTTATTTTTGTTTCATTTATCCTTTTAATAAAATTTAGTCGGGACTTTGTCCCTCCCCTCTATTTATTTTTTTTAATTATTTTGTATGAATATCCCTAAAGTTTTTTAAATTTGAAAATTTAGTGTCTAAACTTTTTTTTTCTTCGCAGTCACCTCTTAAACTTATAATTTTTAGCACATTCAATCATTTTTGCTCACATCCATTAAAATTTGGATGGTTTTTTGCATATCACTTTTAGGTGGTATCACAAGAAGGACATTACTGATTATTTGTACTAAATTTAATACAAATTCCTCTTAGAACTTAGATTTTAGTTTTAAGTTATAATTAGATTAAAAAAAAGCCCTATCATAGGATTAGGTTTAAGTTTTCCAATAAAATTGTACCAAAAAAAATAAGTAGAAAAGATCATATTATCTTTTTGGGCTACCACGTGTATGTTAATTATGTGCAAAATCTGTCCTAATTTTAATGTACATATGAGCAATAAGGATGGATTGTGTCAATAATTGTAAGTTTTGAAGGGGTTGATTGTCAAAAAAAAAAAAAAAAAAAATTAGAGACTAAATTTTTAATTCGAAAGGTTCATGGGGCACATGTACGGAAAAACCCTATTTGTTTAAAAAGAAAAACGATCATCTTGCTCAAGAAGTATACTTTTTTTTTTTAGTTAATTTAATCATTATAACTTGAATTACATTATTCATTATATTCCAAGATTCAGAGTTGTGATTATATCTTGCTCATTGTATGGTATAATTGATGAATTAAAAGAGCAAGAGTGCTTCATGTGATCTTAAATTTCCTTTTAGTGTTAATTACCAAATGCTTTCTAGCAGCACAAAAGCCAAAAGGGTTGAGATATTTTCATGCTTATTTGATACGAGTTGACTTCTTTCCCAGTTCAATAAAAAAAAAATAATACTGATACCTAATGTAATGACAGTGTGATGATGTTGTGAGTTCATTCACAATTTGATCGAAAATAAACGAAAGATAGAAAGCATTTGTGTCAACAATATTAATGTAAACGTGGTAAGATTGACAAACTTATGCCTTTTTGTCAATCATAACATGGTACTTCTGTAAATGACCTTGTACTCAAAAATTGAGATTCGAACATGTCAATGCATTAGACTAATTGTGTCTAAGATTTATTTGATTATTGGTTCAAATTTAAAAACAATATCAACCTTTTATGTGGTTTTTCCCTCGCAAAAATATTTGTGTATTTGTTGAACGACCAATGATTTATGATTTCTCATCTCTAATTATATATTAAGTACTGGAAGGCGTTAGAACTTTCTACGTCTAGAAATTCATGAAGAATGTTGATGGTTAGAATAGCGTATCTCCGATTCTCTTTTTCATCATTGTTGCTTTGACAAGAATGTCAATAATGTTTCTTGTATTTTTCGTTCTCTACACTAACGCTGTGTGTCTAAGATTTTCTTTTTCAAGATTTTCAACTTAGAAAAATACCCAATAAGTACACTTCCTATATTTAGCCTAAACAAACTTTTGCTCGTATTCTTATACTAATGATAAAAATATCCATGTGTTAGTAAATCAATCACAAAATACCCCCTAAAGCAATAAAGTTTTTGAAAATACAAAGTATGTAAGAGTAATCTTAAAATATTACAAAATTTAATTGTTTTAGTGGGGTATTTTATGAATGATTTAACAAACACATGAAATGTATTGGGCATTTATATAAGAAGAGGGGCAAAGGCTTATTAAAGCTAAGTACAAGGGAAGTTTTGGATATTTCTCTTGCAACTTCGACATGAATGATCAATATATCTTGTTGTTTTTTGTTCTCTAAACTAACGCTCTATGTCCAAATTCAAACAATTAATTTTTTGGTTTCTGATCCGTCATCTATAATTGGACATTAAATTACTTAATTTGAGAACTAATGGATGTCGGGAATTTCTCTGAAAAGGAAGGCTAGTAATTAAGATCAACATCTAGTGATGAGGATTTTTTTTTTTAATATTTCAGTCAACGTATTAATTTTTACAATGTTGGAAAAGAAAATTGAGTTTTATCAACAATATTTGATTACTATAGTATCCATAGTCTTTTACTATAATAGATTTACCAAGAATATCACGACTAGTGGACATGTTTTGGAATAGATATTTGATGGTTCTCCACATTTTGAAATAATGTGTTAGCTGCAACAACAAATTTCTAAGGTCCTTTTTATTTTCAAGATACCACGTTAATGTTTACTTATAAGTTACAATGGAATGCAATTAATTATGAGAAAGGAAAAGATTTTTCGAATAATATTTAAAAGAATCATCGATTCTTTTTGTTGAGTATTTATTTTAATAATAAATGAACGAAGTGTACTTGAATTCAAATATCCAATTCATTTTCTAGTGTTTATTATTTTTTATCCAAAATGATCCTTTAATGATTTAAGTATTGTAATTTTTGCATTTATTGTTAGTTAAAAAATAGTCACGGAGCCAGTAGTTTTACTATTTATAACTCCATATCGTGGAAGTGGAATTATTGTTTCTTTTCTTCATTTTTCCTACCATGTATGCCCCATCAAAAACTTATCTCCATGTTTTTAAAAAAAATTTGAGGCAAAGAAATTTGAAGTGAAGCAAAAGCACGAACAAAGACAGATGAGTATGTGTTCGGTTAAGTGAGAGAATATTTTACAATATAAAGTAATAATGGCAGCCAAGGACATTGTTTTATTTGTGCAAATAAATGTTCATTATATTAGAGAAAAACTTCAGTAGCTGGTTTAAGCAATGAAACACATTACGAAAAGTTCTATCATGAATATCCTAAATGTGTCCAAATTCTATGGATTCTGTAAAACTTGAATGACTACTTTGTCTCTATTTTTTGACCCTGAATAAGTTGCTTTTTAGTTTTATGATATATCTTTTTAGTTTCAATGAAACTTTTCTTTTTATTATATGAATCATTTTCCAACTGGTTTGCATATAGGAGTTTATAAAATTGTCCATATCTTAACAGAATAAAATTTGTCTTTTCTTTAAGGGGCAAGAGCGTTCTTTGTAGTTTAAAAAAAAAAAAAAAAACAAATTATCCATATTTTTATATAATAAAGTATGTGAATATTTTCTCCCGCTATTTAAAGTTGTTCTAGTTCTATCTATCTTTTTTTTTTTTTGGCCATTATTGTCGTAATTTTTTTCTTTTTATTTTAATATATATGATGAGTATATATATCTTTATTAAAGCATTGTTGATCTAATCGATGCTTCGTCATTCGCATATTGATTTTTGTCAACACAAACTAATAAAAGATAGTAGTGCTATCAGACTTGAATCATCTGTCAAAAAATTGCTGTCCCAAACCCTGTCCACCTGGTTAAGAAAAAATAGGCAATGTCATTAGTGAGTTTAAAAGTCGTATTAAGGAATTAACACCGTCAATGTATTATCTTTTCAGTTCACCGTACATCTCCGTATTTGGAAAGAAACTCAAAAGTTACATGGTGAACCTCTTCAATAAGGACTTCCATGCTTCGTGGTAATAGAGAAAATCAAAGAGGGATAGGAAAAAGAAAAACGAAAAAAAAAATAAAAAATAAAAAAAGGGTTCCACCATAGTTGAATCCAAACCCTTTGAGCTATATAATTTAAAGGAAAAAGATTTGCTAATAATTTATCTGTCTCTGTTCTTTCTTTCTGTTATAAGCTCCTCCTTTTTTTTTTTTTTTTTGGCATTATTTCTTGTTGCTTTTTCGATGACAACATCTGGTGGCGTCGGTGAGAGTGACAGCAAAAAAACGCTATCAATCGAATTTAGGAAATCTCTAAGATTAAGCTGGAGGGAGAGAGCTTCAGAGAAGTGACCTGAGGTGTATGGAGTAAGTCGAGGTTGGAGATGCAAGTACAATAACTTTTTCTTTTTCTTTTTCTTTTTTTCTTTTTCTTTTTCTTTTTCTTTTTTTTTTCTTTTTTGATTGTGTGAAGAAGTACAGTATCTTAACCGTTGTGTCTTCACTTTATGTCTCTCGATTATGAGTTAGTGGGGTTCATGTACTGAATGTCTTTATAATCGATCTATCCAATAAAAAATATGAGTTCTTGTTTGTGTGTTAAAAAAAAAAAACTTTATGTCTATCGGTTCACTTCATTTTTGGAAAATTTAATTAGGGAGACTCTATGATTTAAGTACAAAAAAATACAAATGTTTAAACACTTAAATTTTCATGAAATTATTTGGGATTTATATACTTTAGGTGCTCTAGAATTTATTAATTGTTTACAACTTCATACTTACATATGAAAAGAAATTCTCCGTGGAAGGGATATCGAATTTCAAAAGGCTTTCCAACATAAGTTTTCAAGTGGGACATGGAAGGTACGTAGGTATGACATAACTTCAACTAATCAATTACACATTAATTGTGACAGAGCAAAAATGATAACATCATACGATATTAAAAGTGTTCTTAATTAACTCCCTAACTATCAATTACTGCTTCCAAAAGGGTATCAAGCTAGCTAACTCCATAAGCTTTCTTATTTTCAGTTAAATTTGTTTGAAATCTCAATCAGTATTTCGTAGTTAGCTGACTTTGTAAGTAAATATATATATATATATATATATATTTAATCTATTTCTCGCATGATTGGCTAGAGAGTTTTTAACAAAGCGTATATTTAGAGTCTATTTTGCAATGTGTGAGTTATGACTCAATTTTTTTATTAGACTGAATTTTGGTTCATTTGTTACGCTTTTAGGTTTATGTTTTGATATTATTTTGTCTAGCTTGTTTTTAGGGCTGCCATTTATTTATCTCCTATTTCAGTATTGTATGTTTATTTAATAATAAATGGGATGTGGATAGAAATATTTAGATCATTAAAATATTTAAATAAAAATATTTTGTATGAAACATTTAGCACTATAGAAAAACATCAATTATTAAAATATTAACTCCCTCAACATTTAGGATTTTACTTGAAAGTTGCAAATTGCAACATTTTACAATATTCCATATCGTTTCATACAATTTATATATTGATGCTGGAATTCAAATCCCACAGAATTATAATTATTAAAAAGAGAAAAAAGAACCAAAAATTCTTTGAGATACTAATTAACAATATTGGCAGATAAGCTACACCTGGCCACTGGTCAACGGCCAACGAAACTTCCCAGTTATTTCCATTATTTATTACTAGTTAATACAATTTCATGGCCTACCTAAACCAGAAAACAAACAAACCAAGAGATCGCTATTAATAACGCCCAAAAGTCATGTATATATATACATATATATGTATATATAGTCTATAGATTGAAAACAAAAGGCAGAATTTTAATGAGTCGGTAATCTCTGAGCCTTTTATTTCAACTTTTAGTCTTATTTAACGAGTAAGAAATGTGCACTGCTGTGTGAACGGTATATTTATAAGATGTTTGATATTCCTATAGATGCCGGACTCTACTCGTATCCTCTTTGGACTTCGCCCCTTTTCTTGGTTTTTCTTGTATGGTAAAAATCAACCGAAGGCATGATTTTCAAACAGTTATGAAAAGTACCCCAAATACAAAGCCGAAAAAAAATTAAAAAAAAAAAAAGACAATAGACCAATCCCAATCTAAACGTCTAGTGATAACAACAGACACCTAAACAAAAACAAAAAACGAACGACAGAAACCAACTCCCTCACAAAACAAGAAACCAAGACTTTTTTTGCTCTGAAACTAAACCAAGACTTGGCTACGGAGTCAAATCAACACTATCCCTCCAGACAGAACACGGGACTGAGGATGGATTGACGCGACCAAAAACAGAGTAATCCGGTAAAAAGAACGATGTATTGAGAGAAGAATTTAAAAAGATTTCAAAACACTACCGTATAAAATGTGTTTAACAATGACATGTCCACCCTTTTTAAAATGAGAAAAATTATTGAAAATTTTGAAAAAAAAAAAAATGTTTTTACTATTTTTCTACCCGTTTTGAAAATGGGATACGAAACAAGTAGAGAGTTAAACTTCCAAAAACACACAGATGATGCCTCCTTCGAGAATCTCAAAGCAAAGGCAGAATCACATTCCATGGCGCGACCTTAGTTTGACGGACAGCAAGTCTAATGGCTTCCATTTTACTACTACCGAGAAATCAAATAAAGGGTAGATCGTCTTGTTGGCTTTTAAAATTTTAACTTTTTACAACTTTGATTCATGAATTTTTTTTTTTTTCGTAATTGAAATATCTATAAATTTTTAAAATGTTATTATAATAATATTTATATTAATTTTTGAATAAAATAAAAATACTCGATCTCTCTCTCTCACCTCGTGTGTCGCTGAACAGAAGCAAAAAAAACACACAAAAATTTACAGAACGCAAGTTTCGTCCAAAACGTGTTTTATGGACGAGAACAATAAAAAAATTTTCCACTCTATATGTTATATAGATATATACGGTTTTTGAGACCGTGACCATATGTGTCCGTTAGAGTAATTGCAGCCGCTGGATTTGTTTGCTATGTGGATTGACGCGAATAAGAGGAACGGGGAATAAATAGGGCGTAGGGTGCAGAAGATCACAGGGTACTGAGGCCAGAAAATTGAAAAGACTGCCATTGATTGATTTTTTTTTTTTTTTTATAAGGAAAACGAAGCTATTGAACTATTACTGCTGGTGCCCAATGACTTCTGTTTTTCCTACTCATTATTACTATGTTCAACTTTGCAATATAGTGTTGAAGAGAAAAAAATTACACTGTTAAGACTTTTTTTTTTTTTTTATAACAATATTTAATCACTACCAAATAGTTTGCTTAATTAAGGACATTGAGCACAAATTACACGGCATGTACTTTAACACACGAATTCAAAAAATAAAATAAAATAAAATAGCAAAGTTTAAAATCTAAAATCTGTGACACCGTTTATAACATGAAACTTCAAATTAGCTCGAGCCAAAATCACTCAACCTTAGAAGGCCAATGATACAAATATACTAAACTATCTTGATAAATACCACGTTCATACGCAAATTGAATTCACCAATTTCATTCTTCCAGTACATGTACTCGAATCGCATCTTCTATACTTCTTGTCCGCTAATTTTAACTAACGTATTCCTAACATGGCAATTATAATATCAACCAATTTAAAATACTTAATATTGCCGATTATAATCCAACTTGTTTACCATCACTTCCCGTTGCGACCTCAGTTTTTGAGCTTTATTTTGGAATGGACTTGAGAACATACTATTTTGGTTAGGATCCACCACACAAAACTGCATTACCGAGGACTTAATAATTTGGGAAAAACATTGGAATGATATAAATTTAAAAATCATTGTCTAACCTAATATAAAATATTATTATTATATTAATATGATATAAAATTAAATTAAAATTGATTAAAATTTATATCATATTAATTAAAAATAATATTAAATTTATATCATATTAATTAATAAATTAAAAAATAATAAAAATGGTTATTCCGTAATTTTTCTCTAATAATTTTAACAACGGACTCATATTTACTCAAACCCATTGCGGTTTTGCATGCCTACGGTCCCAATTTACAACTCCATCCTCTCGACCGAAAAAATGATTTAAAATTTTAACTTGTACCCTTCCAATTACCTCCATGACCTTCCCAATATTCTTTTTCTACGACACCGACTTGTACACTGACTATTTATCAGATCTTTCCTCCTTTCATACACCAGATTGTTACACTTTTTCAACCAATCGGGCCCACCATTCTGCTATCTTCCACCCTCATTTTGAACACGATGCTGACGTGCCTCTAAGGCATGTCATGAGCTATTTGTATCCCATACAATTATTAGTGTCGTTGAGATTTGATGTTTTATTTTTCTATTTTAAAGATTATTTTTTAATAGATTTTTGATAAATTATTAGTTTTTTTAAGAGATTTTAATATTTAATTTTTTTTATGTGATTCAATTCTTACATTCAGATAATATAATAAAATTTTATTAAGAAGATAATCAATAAGAAAAATAAAATAAAATAACAGATATTGATTCCTGTGCTTATATTTATTTATTATATGGTCAGAAGTGAATACAAAGAACACAAGTGTGTGATATATTTACTAAATTGTTCCTATCCAAGGCAATGAAAGCTTTTGAAATAATTCTCATAGTCATTGGCTCTTGGATTGCCGTTTCCATGATTGTGGCTTGTCTATTCGGGGATGAAAGTGTTGAAGCAGATAAGACAACTGGAACAAACGATGGAAGTGGGATGGTTAGTATAGCCATACATAGCGGTGATGGAGGAGGCGGAGATGGCGGTGGTGGGGGCGGATGCGGTGGCGGCGGCGGTGGAGGTGGCGGTGGCGGAGATTGAATTTAGTTTGTGCTTATCTTCATGATGTATAAGTACAAGTACCACACAAATTGAGGCGGCGAAAGGGCATGAAATCTCTCTCTTTTAATGTCATGTAGTTATTCATTTTTGAGGGTCGCTGAATATATTTATGTACATAAAGTCTCAATTTGTAGTTTGTGTAGTAAAATATATGTATGCTTTGTTGTTCAATTTTATCATCAAGCAAGATTGCCTTTTCTTCAGTAGCCATTAGCATGACGATCAATAATTATACACTTGCTCATTACGAGCTGGAAATCATAGCTTCAGGTTCTTGAAATAAAATGACGGATTTTTATTTTTTTATTTTTTTTTATTTTATGTTTTGGATTGTAGGGTAAAACTGGCTGTTGATGATAATGAAGAGTACCTTTAGGAGTGCTGCTATTGAACACGAATCGTAAACCACAAGATTCATATGTAGAAGAATGATTGATACACATCATCAAGGGTACTAAATGGTCATTTACATTTGTTTGTTTTCATTTTCAACTTTTCTTCCTTTTACTTTGTTGGCCCGGAGAGATTTCAAGTCGTCGGACTTTTGGAGGGACTTGGATTCCTCGTTGGCTTGCTGGAGCTTGCCGAGGAACTCGTCGGAGGGAGGCCATTTCATGCTTCACCTTCTCGGCTTCTTCAAGGAAGAGGCCGAGATCGGTGTCCATGTGGGTTGTGGAGGACGACATCTCCCGGTTTCCGGCCTCGAGGTCGAGGTCTTTCATGGCGGCTTTCTTGAGATCAACGTAATTGGTGAAGGATTTCGTCATGAGGTCGTTCATTTTCACTGTGTATATATATATATATATATATATATTTTTTTTTTTTTGGTTTTTCTAAATTGGAGATTTGGAGAAAGTGGGGTATGGAAATGGAAAGAAGGAAGTGGGGGAATTTCTAATATGCAGAAAGAAGAAAGAAAGAGGGTGAGTTGCTGTCGTTCATTTTCTCTGTTTTTTTTTTTTTTCAGTGATAAAATCTAGGAGATTCCGGTGACAAAATCCGAAAAATCAAACAGAAATTGAAGTATCCGGGCTGGAAATGGTAACCAATTGGTTATTAACCGACAGTGGTGATTACTGATTGAAAATCTGATAATCAATATGTTACTAATTAATAACCAACTCGTTACCGGTCAACAGTGATTGTTACTAATCGGAAATCTGTCGGTGATCAGTAACAAATTGGTTATTATCTGGTAACCAGCTAATAATTCAAGGGATTAAATTATGGATATATTTTAAAATAAATAGATAAATAAATATTTATGATATCATTTATGATGTTTCTTGTAAGAATTTTTTCTTGTACGGTAAAACCATGGTATGATTTTGTAACATTTATCAAAAGTAACCCAAATACAAAGCCGAAACAAACAAACCAAAAAAAAAGAAAAAAATAACCAATCCCAGCCTAAACGGCTAGTGATAACAAGAGACGCCTAAGCAAAAACAAAAACGAATGACAGAAACCAACTCCCTCACAAAACAACAAACTAAACCAAGACTTTTTTTGCTCTGAAACTAAATCAAGACTTGGCTATGGAGTCAAATCAACACTATCCCTCCAGACAGAACATGTGACTGAGGATGGGTTGACACGACCAAAAACAGAGTAAATCTGGGACCACTCAACGACATTATGTGTTGCAAAATTAATATCTAGGGATCCAATTAAACTCTACTGACGTAAGATTTTGAATGAGAAAAAATGGTAATAAGAATTATATATTGAGAGAATAATTTAAAATAGATTTCAAAACACTAGGGTATAAAATGTGTTTAACATTGAGATATCCACCGTTTTTTAAAATGAGAAAATTTATTGAAAATTTTGAAAAAGAAAAAAAAATCTTTTTCTAATTTTCTACCCGTTATGAAAAATGGGATACAAAACAAGTAGAGAGTTAATCTTCCAAAAACGCACAGACGATGGCTCCTTCAAGAATCTCAGAGCTAAGGCAGAATCACAATGCATGGCGACCATGACTCCAATTCATGAGCTTAGCTTGACGGAGAGCAACTCTAATGGCTTCCATTTTACTACTATTGAGAAATCAAATAAATGATACTTTGCTAGGTTGGTTTCTGAAGCTTTAACTTTGTGCAACTGTGGTCCCTAAACTTTTTTTTATAGTTGGAATGCCCCTAAACTTTTAAAATGTTACTACAATAGCTCTTTACATTAATTTTTGGACGGAATCCGTTAGTTAATATCACTTTTGACCAAATTACTAATGAATTTCATTTACAAATTAACAAAAATGACTATTGTAATAACATTTTAATAATTTAGAGGCAATTCACGTTCTTTTTTTCATAGTTAGAATGACCATAAACTATTAAAACGTTACTACAATAGTCTTTTCCATTAATTTTTAGATACAATGTATAGTAAGCACCATTTTTTGATTAAATTACTAACAAATTATGTTAAAAATTTAACGAAAATAACTATTGTAACAACATTTAAAAAATATAGGGATATTCCAACTATAAAAAAAAAAAAAATTTAGGGACCAAAGTTATACCAGATTAACAGTTCAGGGACTAAATGAGTAATTTATCCTAAAATAAAATACAAAACTTCTTTCATATTAGAATCTTAATAATAATTATAATGACGACAACGACTTCTATGAGCGAACTACCTAGCATAGAGCATCTTCAATATAATACAAAATTCATGAATCAAAGTTAAGAATTTAGCATTGGAATACGAAGATAATTGTTATTATTGGTGATAAATTTACTGCCAAATAAGGCAAATGTTAAATTTTACTATACTCATTGAAAATTTTGACATGAAATTTAGCATATAATAAATTTGATATTGAACATAGCAGTACATTAGATAACACTTTTTTCATCCAAATAGAAAAACTTACCATTATATATTGCTCCATCAATTTAGCACTCTATTTTTTTTTGGAGGACATTTAGCACTCTATTAAAAATGCTTTAATGTTCTTTTTCCTTTTTTTTAGTTTTAGATAACGACCCTTATTCATTGTTATTTTTTCCTTTACTTTTTCTTTTCCTTTTTCAAAAAAAAAAAAAGGTTAAATTTCTGAGATATTAATTGCTAGGAATGCTACTTGTCAGCAGCCAACTAAGTCAATTCCTGCATACTAAAGATATTTCATGCGCATTGTTTTTTTTTTTTTTTTTTTCTTTTTCTAATCTTTTAATTAATTAAGCAACTTCAATGTTGTTTAGCAAGTCTGATCAACATTGAATTTCAAAGCTGATTTCCATTTATAATTTCGCTTCCCCCACTCAGACGCAATAAAAGGGCTATATGACAATTAGATAATTTCTTTTCTTATCACACACACACACACCCAAAAACAAAAAACAGAAAAAAAAAAAAAAAAAAAAAAAAAAATTTCCCCTTGTGTTAGGAAAAGGGAAAACATAAGCGTGGAACCTATTGCAATAGCGTTCATAGTCATGGGCTCCGTGATTGCCGGAGTCATAATTCTGTCTTTCCTATACGCCCGAGGAAGCAAAAAGCAGACGACTCCGAATCCGATAGCCATGAAGAGTGTAACCATCTCATACGGCCGACCTCGAACGAGGCGAAGGGAAAAAGAGTACCCGTGGAGATAAAGATGGTGGCTTGGTTATTTTCGAAGGAGCGGGCGCGGCTCTGGAGATTAGCAGTTGTTTATTAGCAGTGGCGGTGGCGGTGGCGGTGGCGGTAGTTGTTTTGGTGGGGGTTGTGGTGGGGGATGTGGTGGCTGTGGCGGGTGTGGAGGTTAAATTAAGGGTGTCATGCTACAAACAAGCACCACATATGCATACAAATGCATAACATGTAGAGTCAAATACTTGTATATATATTCAGTTGGATTAATATTCTTTGTTTCCTCACGAGGGTTTGTATTTCACTTTTGTATATCCTGTTGTCTTTTGATCAATTAATAGTATATTTTTCATTTCTCTGATGAACCGTCTTATGTTTTTTAGCTTCAGGGACGGATTTACATGAAAGTTTTTAGCTCTTTCATTTTTACCCCAAAAATTAAATAATTTTTCTATTTTGCCCCTATTTGAAATAAAAGATTCTCACACATAGTCCATATTTTACTCCCACTAAAAATAACAAAATTCTTAAACATCCCCTACTGAAGTTAATTCTATAAAAAAAATTTGTGATTTTTCAGCTTTGCTCTCATTAAAATTAAAAATTCTCATTTGCACATAGCCCTCCTTAAAATTTATTTATTTTTTAAATGACGTACGCCCCCACTAAAGGATTTTTTTGGCCCCCGTTACCTTTACTATAAAATATATATGTATACTCAAAGTTTTCTATATATATATATACATACATACATACATGTTTCTATTCCAACAAAAACCATATATTTTTTTAGGAGCTGACTTGAGCTTGTCAAATGTTTTTAACGGAGATTTCAAGTTCAGAAAATTTCCTATTGAAAGTCAATAATTCATTTTCAGAAAACCAGTTGTTTTGAGTTGAAAAATAGAAAACAACTAAAAGTAAGAGTTTTGCATATATATATGTAAGATTCAACTATATAAAAGTAAGATTTGGATATATATATATATATATATATATATGCTTTTTGTTCCTTCTTAATCTCAAAATTTGTCAAGTGTGGGCCAGTTAATAGAGAAAAGTTATATGTTCACATTTAATAGAGATAAATGCACAATAGTTGGAAGCGAGATAATAACTACAATACCGTTGGCCTCCAATTAGGGTATGTTCTATTCTATATATTTGTCACATAAAGAACACCTTGTTGTGATATCTAAAGATGTAGAGGAGTCCATGCTTTCGCACATTAATATATACATATAGGCATTTATATTCAGAAAATCTTGAGTCATTGGCAGAAATGGAATGGTGATTGTGCTATGCCAATTGACGTCAAGTGGAGAATTTGTGAAGGTTGTGTTTATGAAAAAAAATAATAATAATGCATAGATTGCCTTATCTGAAGTCCTTATGGAAGGGCTTCAGCTCCGATTTTGAATTAATATATACTGATATTTATGGACCAACAATGATTCATTCTTTGAAGGATATCGGGTTATATATAAGAATTTTAAAATTATCAACACTAAAATTAAAGTTGATAATTTTATCACTTTATAACACTAATATTGCCAACTTTAATTTTAAAGGGACTCAAAATTATTAGGAGGTACGGTTCTCCATCTAATTTTCTTTAAAAGATACTCATCATGTTGATCGCATTTGATGACTTTAATAGATAATCTAATTTGCTAGAGGACTAAAATTTTTAGTTGTAAATGACTTTGATCCCCCACCAACCCCCCTTTTTTCTCTCTCTCTCTCTCTTTTTTTTTTTAACGGTGTCTTTTTGCTCAAGTGCTTCTGTAAGAATTAAGAAAATGTCATTTTACTAACTTCACGATCTAAAATTCTTAATTTACAGCAATTTATTTGCATTTGACTTGGTCCGCCCCCATTCCATGTCCTGCACAAGAGTCGCACGTGTCAGTTAATGTCATTGTTTATCGAGACTGCACGTAGTGGCAGAGACACTTGGATACGAGTTCTTTTTTTTTTTCGTAAAAAAATTATGATCTTTACGTTTTTGTCCCCATTAAGATTCAGTTTTTTCATGTACGCCCTTTTAAATTATACACTTTTATTTAAAATTTTTTTTTTGTCTGCCCATTCAAAAACGAATCTGGCTCCGACGTTGGCTGCATGTAGCTTAGATGCTCGTGTGCGGCCATATCCTTTGTGATCGTGTGCAGGTGGCCGATGCTAGCTAGGAGAGCTCAGTGTCTACCATGCCTACCATCCAACGCCACCAAGAGATGCTTAATATTTCTTTATGACATGGAAAAAAAATATTTTCAAGAATTAAACACCATTTTTGTTAAACTCGTAGATCCTTGAAGTTATCTCCATTTTGCTTCATTAATTCAACATATTATGCCTTCTTTCTCAAGAGAGTTTCACACCAGCGATGACAGCAAGCAAAAGGAAAAACGGGGATTCCGGCTGGATTTGTTTTCGGAGGAGTTCAACACGACATTTCTTATTAGTGTTGACCACAATATTTTTTTCTTAAATCAATCATTATTTTGAGCGCATAAAAAAAAAAAGACAAAAAAATAAAGGTAATACATATACATATATAAGACCCGTTTTGCATTAAAAAGCGATTGAACTTCTGGGGCTTCTGGATAGAGTTATATGAGACTCACTGAGTGTTGAGGTCTTACACGTCAATGGAAATTACATGGGCTTCTAAAGCATGGCGATCACGTAGGGGACAAAGCACTAGGGGGTTTTGAACCCCCCTCAACTTTTTCATAATTGATGTTTTTGTATATAATTTTTACTCAAATTTTTAAATAGGCTCCTTGAAAAGTTAAAAACGTCCGTTTGGTTCTTAAATTTACTTTTGAAATGAAAAATTCTCTTACATGAAATGAGAAAGTCATTTAGTCTTGATATCGAGATGGCGTCTTGATATATAAAAAAAAATTTCCTTCTTCAAATGAAAAAGATTCTAAAATAAATAAGTATGAATATAAAATTGAAAAGTCAAACACTATTTTTCAAGATGAGAGAACCAATAAAAAAAAATGTTAATGGCGTTTGGATAGGTAAACAAAGAAATTCACGAATGAAATGAAAACATTTTGAAATGATGTTTGGATAGTAAGTTGAAAAGCCAAACATTTATTTTCAAGACGTGTTTCCTTTTTCATAATGAGACGACTGATGAAAAAAGGGGAAGCCAAACATGTTTTCATGCTATGTGGATTCATGAACCAAACGGACCCTTATAGTTATTAGCCTCTCCTCATCGAAACTCTTGACATCGTCACTGATCTAGAGCATGTGTATATATATTTAGTGCATCCTGAGTAATAGCCGTAAGATCCGAATCAAAACAATATCACCATCATCTTTTCTTTACCCTTGAACTCGTTGTTGTGCACTTCTCTCCCTCCTTTTTCAACTCCTAATACTACTGATTTGTTTTCTCTTTCTGTGAACTGTGTGTGGTGTGAGTTTGGGCAGGGCTCTCTCTTGTCTCTCTCTCTATTTGCTCGAGTAAAGCCTTGAAGGTAGAAGATGTCTTGGTCTTTTTTAAATGAAAATGAAAATAAAATAGTGTAGGACCCACTTTCTTTACCCTCGGGAAGGCATTTCTCCAATGTTATCACTACTACAGAATCAAGATTCCACGATGGTTAAAAACCGTCGTGGTAAAATTTCGACGACGGTTTTCTAACCGTCGTGGAATCCACAGTCGTGAAATCTTTTAAGATTCCACGACGGTTTTTAAACCGTCGTGTAATGCGAAAAATAAAAACTGTTTACTGGATATTGCAAGACATACCACGACGGTTTTTAAAAAACCGTCGTGGTAAATACATCAACCTCGACGGTTTCCCGGCGAAACCGTCATGGTTTCAACATGAAACCACGACGGTTTCGCCATAAACCGTCGTGGTTTCTTAGGAAACCACGACGGTTTTTCTTGAAACCTTCGTGGTTTATTATGATTTTTTTTTTTTGAAAAAAAAGCCGGCGTTTTTGGCTTCTGTTCGTTTCTTTATTCGCTGGTGGCAAAGCCCGTGTTTTAATACGATATTATTAAAACATGCAATAATATTTCCTCAAATAACCTATGATTACCTGTAATTTATAATTTACAACAATTAATTTAACGATCGTAAAAATGTTGGTACGGGCATGGGCCGACGTGGGCGTCCGAGGCCGGGCGTCGGCGGGCGTGGCCGGGCGTGGGCGGCCGAGGGTGAGGACGGGCGAGGCCGTGGGCGGGCGGGCGGGCAGGCGAGGGCGAGGGCTGGCGGGCTAGGCCGTGGGCGGGGGGGGCGAGGCCGTGGGCGGGAGGCCGAGGGCGATGGCGGGGGGAGGCGAGGCCTTGGGCGGGGGGCCGAGGGTGAGGGCGGGGTGCCGAGGGCGATGGAGGGGGGGCGAGGCCGTGGGCGGGGGGGCGAGGACGTGGGCCGGGGAGGGCGCGGGGGGGCTCGGGCGTGGGCGGCGGAGGCGAGGGAGGGGGCGAGCTTGGAGGGAGAGAGAAAGGAGAAGGAAGCAAAAGTTAGAGAGAATTGGGGAAAATGAGAGAGAAATGGAGCCAAATGGGTGTTTAGTTTGTTTTTTTATATATTTGTGGCAAATTGAATCGTAATAATATACGCGCGCACGGTTTCCGCAAAAATTTGAAATTTAAAAAATTTTCTACTTTTGTCAAAACAACGACGGTTTCTTTAAATAACCGTCGTGGAAGCGGCCTGCTTCCACGACGGTTTATCAAAACCGTCGTGGAACCGGCTTGCTTCCACGACGGTTTATCAAAACCGTCGTGGAAGAGGCATGCTTCCACGACGGTTTTGATAAACCGTCGTGGAAGTGGCTTGCTTCCACGACGGTTTATCAAAACCGTCGTGGAAGAGGCACGCTTCCACAACGGTTTATCAAAACCGTCGTGGAAGCGGCTTGCTTCCACGACCGTTTATCAAAACCGTCGTGGAAGCGATGCTTCCACGACGGTTATTTAAAACCGTCGTGCAAGCTTGCGCTTCCACGACGGTTTTCGGAAATGTTTTTCCGCTCCGTGTTTTTGATTTTTTTCGACGACGGTTTTTTAAAAAACGGTCGTTGAAGGACAGTCGTGGAAGCGCAATTTTGTAGTAGTGTATGTTGGGTACCGTGAAAAAGAGGAAGGAAGGAGGTGGAGGGAAAAATAGAGGGAAAATAATGAAATTGGTTGTTTGGGAAGAAGGAAAATAGAAGGAAAAGGAAAAGGAAACAGAAGGGGAAAAATTTATAGTGGGTTCTAATATCATTCCAAAAATAGGTGAAAAACATAAATCCATCCGGATACGATTAAAATTACTTTTAATCCTCACTTTTAAAGAGAAATAATAAAAAAAAAAGTGAATAATAAAGTAATTTTACAATTATATTATTTTTTTCCCTTCCCATCTATCAAACAAAGTAAAAGAAAACTATCTTTTATAAGTTCTCTTTCTCTCATTTTCTTTGCTTCCTACCAAACGGAATGTAAAGGGGGAGGACAAAGGAGCCGGCTTCCCAACGGACACGCATTAAAAAGAGCACTCCAACAATGATACATGCAGCCAGATATGTACGAACACTCTACAGTACTCCAATACCAACGACCTTGGCTATTTCAAATTGAAATTAAATAATGAAATAAATATATGAAAAATATATTTGTAGGAGCGTGCTATATGACGTGCGCTTTGTTTTCTTGCTTTGAGTACTTTCTTCTTTCCCTTTTGTTGAGAATAAACTAGGAAGAGAATAAAAAATTAAGAAAATGTTACGAAAACGAAAAAAACAAAAACAAAAACAAAAAAGAAAAAAAACAAAACAGAAAAACTCTACCTCCTAGTTTCAAGGGGGGGAAAAAAAACATAACGTCCATTTTGCTAGATTTTGTGGAAAAATTAGTTAAAAAAAAAAAAATATATATATATATATATATATATATATTGAGATAAAATTAGTTATCAAATTTAGCATAACTAAATTTGAAATAAAAAATAGCACTATATCACTTTTTTCACTCGAATATCCATTCTACCATTAGTACATCATCTTAGCACTCCATTGTCCCGATGTTCTTTTTCCTTTTCTTTTTCTAATTCAAGATGCGATATAATAATAAAACCTTTTTTTTTTTTTTTTGCTAGAAATAATTATAAAACCCTAACTCATATATATGTTTTTTTTCTCTACGAATCCAACAGACACAAATAATGTAACCACTCCTTCAGCACAACCATCTCATACGGTCGACCTCGAACGAGGCGAAGGGAACAAGACTACCAGTGGAGATAAAGATGGTGGCCTGGTTATTCTGGAAGGAAACGCGGCTCTGGAGTTTACCGATGCCGTTGTCACGGTTGGAGGAGGTGGCGGTGGCGGTGGCGATGGTGGTGATGGTTGTTGTTTTGGTGGGTGTGGTGGTAGTTGTGGGGGCTGTGGAGGTTGTGGGGGTTAAATTAAGTTGTATTTTTTGTGTCCTTATGATGAATAAGGATGTCATAATACAAGCAAGCACTACATATATCCTGATGGTTTGAATTTCTCACTTCTGTATACTCTTTGTTTTGATCAATAAATAGCTTCTTTTTTTTTTTCATGTGTTTGCCTTGACTGTGAAAAAATATACATGCATGATTCTTATTCCAAAGTCAGAAAACTTGATGCTGAAAACTAATAATTCATATTCAGAAAACCAGTGATTTTGAGTTAGATGTTTGCCAATATTTTTTCAGAAAAATAGAAACTAATAAATTAAAAGTAAGAGTTTTGCTGATGTATGTAAAGTTTTACTCTACAATGAAAGTAAGAGTTGGATATAGATGTGCTTATGTTCTTTCTTTATCTTAAAATTCGCTAAGTGTGGGTAAGTTATCAGAGAAGTATATATATGCTCAAATTTGATAGAGATAAAAATGCACAATATATAGTAGACAAGAAAATTGAACCAGGTGACAAAACCACAGTACCTATGACACGTAAAGAACATCATATTTTGAAATCTGAAGATATGACTCCATGCATTGGAACATGAGATATATGGGCATTTAAATTCCGAAAATCAGAAATCATCGAGCAGAAATGGTAGGGTGATGGGTTACCGCCAATTAAGGCCAAGGGGACGGAGAGTTTGTGATTTGTGAAGGTTGTGTTTACGGGAAAAAATGCACAGAATATCGCCTTTTCCGAAGCCCTCATCACGGAGGGCTTGATCAGATCTGATCTTGAATTAATACATGCCGATATTTGTGAGACAACCAGGACTCCTTCTTTGACAACAGAAGATCCTTTCTTCACTTCGTTGATGATTATTCACCGATGATGTGGGTTTACGGCTCATACATGAAGAAAGAGAAAGTGGGCAGGTCGTAAAAGGCTTGAAAACCGATCATGGAGGAGGATTTATTTCCAAGTCTTTTTGGAAGGGACTACTACAAAAGAAGCATATTGAAAGCTTAAGGCTTGCCAAAAGCATGGGTTCAAATGGAAACCAAAGATTGATCATATATTAAGATCTTTGGTTGTCTTGTATAGCATCTCATTCTTCCTCAAAACAGAGAAAATTTTGAAAAGGCAAGAGAGAAATGCATCTTCATTGGATATAGCGATCACTCCAAAAGGCTTCATGTGAAACGTGATTTTTGATGAAGAAAAAAGCATGGGAGTGCTTATAAAGGTGATTATACTTTTGCTAATTATTATTAATATCATATTATAATTCTGAGATATTATTTTGCTTGGAATTAAGCTATTGGTCAACAACCCTACAATGATTAATTCGTATATGGATTATATTATAAATTGTTCACTTTCCTTCCCCTTCTTTCATACTCTCTTTTTGTTTCTCTTTCTTCGCACTTGTTTTCACTATTTGGCCTGCGCACGTACACATCACAGCCTCACACACTTTTCTTTCTTCGTTTTTTTACTTATCTTTTTCCTTTGTTTTGCATCTTTTGTTTTGTTCTGTTTTTTTTTTTTTAATTGGAGGTTAATTTAGGTTTTATAGTTTGCTTCGCTGTGATGGATATTTATAAGACTATTTTGTTCGGATGTCCCTTGATTTTTTTGAATTTGGCAATTTATAAGTGCAAAAATTCCCTCACAGCC